>JALGBA010000759.1:0-600000 GCA_023970755.1 Azemiops feae
AATAAGGGGAAAAAATCTTTACTGATTGCTTAATGAAACAAAGCTAGCTCATTTTAAATTGTTTAGGGAATAAACTAATCTTTCTTTCAGAAAAACACTGTAAGATATCCTTGACTTACGACAAGAATTAAGCCCAAAATTTCCAGTACGTTTTGCCTCATTTTACAACCTTTTTGCTACAGTTGTTAAGTAAATTATACAGTTGTTAAGTTAATCTGGCTTCTCCCATTGACTTTGCTTGTTGGATGTCAGCTGGGAAGGTTACAAAAGGTGATTACACACCCCCAGGATATTGTAACTGTCATAAATGCATACCCATTGCCAAGTGCCTGAATTTTGATCATGTGACCATTGGTCGTAAGTGTGAAAAACAGTCATAAGTCGCTTTTTTCTGTGCTGTTGGAACTTCAAATGCTCACTAAATGAATGGTTATAAGTTGAGGACTACCTGTATATACAACTTGCTAGGAATAAATCCCTTTGTATTTCTTAAGACTTACATACAGAACTGCAGTGTTACTTATTTTCAAATCTTGATACACATAGACTTCATGGAAGATTGTAAACTTTTAAAGTTTTTTTTTTTAACCCAATGTATTCCCCCCCAAACCACTGTTTAGAATGAGGTGGCAAGATGAACTACTCACCGGGAAAGTAAATCATCTTCTCCGTAAGGTAGTAAAAGATACTCATCTATTTGCTTCTTGGAAAAGTAAGTTGGTACGTAAAGGCGCTTGGGGCTGTTGTAGAGATTTAAGGCAAATAAAGTGATGTCACCTTCTCCGTACTTCGTGCTGGAATGACAAAATCAAGAGGTTGTTAATAGTGGTCATATGGTGGAAGCAGTATGGTGCAATATAGCGGTGTTTCTCAACCTTAGCAATCTTTTAAGATGTTTGGACTACAATTCCCAAAATTCCCCCAGCCAGCATGCATTCAGCAGAATTCCCAGAAGCATTCTGGGAATTGAAGTCTACACATCTTAACTTTGCTAAGGCTGAGAAACACTGCACTACAGGAATGCTGGGGAGGGATTTATGCTGTGTCTCAAGGGAAGCTAAGTCATTAATGGGTTGAATGGGGATTTTCCCACAGAGTCTGTATTTAGCCCAGGGACTGGATATTCCCTTAGTATACCCATAGTAAAATTGGTATCGTTCCCAGTGGCTTCCAGGGAATTCTGTGCAGCAAAGTAAGCAGCCAGAATTTGAAATGTAAACAAGAAAGGGGATCATTTGGCATTCATTCATTGGAACCTCGCAGGCATAGTGTGAAACACCCAGCCTGATCTTTTCTTACATTAGTACTTTTTGCTGGGATACAATCAATCAATAAATCTCCTATATCAGGGATGGGTGTCCTTTTGGTGATGGTGGACACACTATTTTGGGGAAGAGATAAGGGTGCAGGATGGGCAGAGCGAAGATGCAAAGTGGGTAGGATTGGCTAGGATTTTCTGGGTTTGTTAGCAGTTACGCAACAATTGTCACACTTCCAGCTTTTAATGGAATTGGGTATGTCTAGTTTAATGAAGAGAAGGACGAGGGGGGACATGATAGCAGTGATCCAATATCTCAGGGGTTGCCACAAAGAAGAGGGAGTCAAGCTATTCTCCAAAGCACCTGCCTGAAGGCAGGACAAGAAGCAACGGATGGAAACTCATCAAGGAGAGAAGCAACCTAGAACTAAGGAGAAACTTCCTGACAGTTAGAACAATTAACCAATGGAACTCCTTGCCTCCAGAAGCGGTGAATGCTCCAACACTGGAAGTTTTTAAGAAGAGACTAGACAGCCATTTGTCCAAAATGGTATAGGGCAGTGGTGGCGAACCTATGGCACGGGTGCCAGAGGCGGCACTCAGAGCCCTCTCTGTGGGCACGCGTGCTGTCGCCCCAGTCCTAGGCCTTCAGCTGGGTTTTATAAAACCTTTTCGCTTTAGGCCTCCGCTGCCATGTGCAAAAAAAAAAAAAAAGGTTCAATCAGTCAATTTCAACTTCTCACGGGAAAAAAAAAGATCTTGCAAAGTTGGAATTGATTGATTGAACTTTTTAGTCCCACCCAGTCTGCCGTTACCACCACAGCCATGCCCACCCAATGGGCCACGCCCACCCAATGGGCCACACCCACCCGGCACTCGACGATGCATAAGTGGGTTTGGGGTTGCAGTTTGGGCACTCGGTTTCTAAAAGGTTCGCCATCACTGGTATAGGGTTTCCTGCCTGAGCAGGGGGTTGGACTAGATGACCTCCAAGGTCCCTTCCAACTTTATTATTATTATTATTATTATTATTATTATTATTATTATTATTATTATTATTATTATTATTATTATTATTATTATTTCAGGACATCGCATCCCTGACTTTCAGCAATGACACCCATGAAATTCAATGGTATACTCAGAAGGGGTTCCCTGCTTTGCAAAGCAATCTTCCACCCCAACCCCACACCCCTAAACGAAAGACCACAGGTGGACAGAGTGAAAATGTGACACTGGGAAGCAACAGGGTTGGGATCTGGCCAATCTCTGTCCAGTGAGCAGAACTGCTCAACCTTCATTCACCCAGAACTGAGGAGGAAAACAATGTGAAGTCTGCTTTATGCACCCACACAAAGCAATTGGCGTTTCATCATTGGCCCTTTCTTTGTGCAGAACAGAACAAAATGGTTAGGCCTCTGATAAGCATCTGCGCAGTCAGAGTTTTCCTTTTCGTTCTTCAGTGGGGCACTTTCATTCTGGATCCCCTTTACCCATTTCTGATTCGTGCATATTCCCGGGCCTGGGGTGGTGCTGTCCTCAGTGGGAACAGCAGGCTAGGCCAGGGGTCGGCAACCTTAAACACTCAAAAGAGCCACTTGGACCCGTTTCCCACAGAAAACACTGGGAGCCGCAAAACCCGCGCGCGCACACGCGCACGCCGGAGGGAGGGGGCTTGATTGAAGTGTTTAATTAAAAAGAAATAGGGGCTGCTGTGCATGAGTTCTCTCTCTCTCCCTCTCTTTCTCTTCCTCACCCCTCTCTCTCTCCCCCTCTCTCCGATCTTCTGCTCACCTGGCCAGCTGGCCTGACGCTGTTCTCCGACAAGCTGACACACATTCTTATTGGGCTGGCTCTCTCCTGCCCTTGGTCTGCCAGTCCTCTTCCCCCACTCAATGTGAGTGTGTGTGTGTGTGTGTGTGTGTGTGTGTGAGAGAGAGAGAGAGAGAGAGAGAGAGAGAGAAGAGGGAAGCGCAAGTGCCTCTCTCTGCCTCTGTCTCTCTCTCTGCAAATGGCGGAGGAGGCTGGGAGCCGCATGAGAAGGCTCAAAGAGCCACATGCGGCTCCGGAGCTGCGAGCTGCCGACCCGTGGGCTAGGCCATAGACTGTGGCTGCTATCCCTGAACATATCCACCTTGGGTAAAACCGCAGTCCCGGGCCACTTCAAAGCGGATTAGCTGCCGCACTGAATGCTTACTGTTGCGTATTTGTGCAGTGAAGATACACACGAAGTTTCTTTGGATCTAATCCTGTTATGGCAACATGCAGAACTCTGGAGCCTACCAGTTTCTTGTACAACAGGGATAGCCAGTAGTCCTGTAAGGTGTTTAAAGAAAAAGCAGTGTTGAATCATGACCTCTCATAAGAGAACATGTTAAAGAAAGGTGAGACCTTATTTGAACTATTGTCTTAAAATAGTAACCTGAGAGCTATTGAAGATACAAAGGTATAAAAGAGGATAGTTCAGAGACCAGATTCATTATCTCACATCCAACTCCACATAAAGAGGATCGCCATGTGTATGAGAGAGTTCCTGCTATTCACAGAACTCTCCAGAAGATTTCCACAACATAGTACATTGTCCCGGCTTTTAGCTGATCAGACAATTTCTGGCAAGAAAAGTCTTTAACCTTGGAAAAATCACACCAACCTTGTAAATCAGGGGTCCCCAACCTTGGCAACTTTAAGACTTGTGGACTTCAACTCCCAGAATTCATGGCTGGCTGGCTGGGGAATTCTGGGAGTTGAAGTCCACAGATCTTAAAGTTGCCAAGGTTGAGGACCCCTGCTGTGAATGCTCAACCATTGAAAAAGAAAATGTTATTCCAGTTTTCTACTAGTTGGGAGAATGTCATAAATACTTACTGGCTAGTGCGTGTCACACCACAAGTCAGTACGTTTTTTTTCAGTCCTGTATTTCCACACAATCATATGAGATTTAATAGTAACTGTTGTAAATATTCACTTTGTTTCAGGATTGTCTGTGCAAATCTTCCTCAACTTCAGGCTTTCTAGATTTGCGTTCTAGATGGGACTTCATCCATCCAGGCCTGGAATTCTGGAATTCCACATTGGGGAATGCTACAACAGTTCACCATGGTTTCAGGAAAGAATCTCTCCAAACCCTAACTGAAGGTGTTTGGATTGAATCTAGACTTGCCTGTAACGCAGGTGATCTACTGTTGAGTTAGTAGATCTCCCTGGCAGGTCAACTTTTCTGCAGAAAATTTTTCCCCACTCATCTCAGCCCTCACTTTCTGCCTTTTCCATCTCGTTGTATTTGTTTAGTCTGACTTTTGCAAATATACCAAGTGGGTTTCTACAATATAATAGGCTAAAATGTGTAGTACTGCTGTTTTAAGAGCATGGATCAATGTATTGTATAAATTGAGCTATCTAGACTGTTTCAGCTATAGCAATAGCACTTAGACTTATATACCGCTTCACAGTGGTTTACAGCCCTCTCTAAGCAGTTTACAGAGTCAGCATATTGCCCCCAACAATCTGGGTCCTCATTTTACCAACCTCGAAAGGATGGAAGGCTGAGTCAACCCTGAGTCGGTGAGAATCGAACTGCCAACTGCTGGCAAGTCAGCAGAAGTAGTCTGCAGTACTACATTCTAACCACTGCGCCACCACCATATCTAGATTGATTCTGTTAATCATGGATCACTACTTCTTCATTAGATGAGGCCTGTTTCTGCAGTCATTCTTTTGAAACAGGGGCATTGTGTTATGAAGAGACTCAAGTGGTATTTGGCTAAGCCAGCAAGTACAACTTAAATTCAAAGACATTTGAATCCATCTGAAGGGGAGCAGAAATGGCTTCATGGTTGAATGCACACATTGCATATAAAGATCCCAAGGTCAAAGGGCGTGAATTGAAAGACTGAATATCTACAAAATAAAGAATACGGGACTATTTTGACAAACAGTCTACTAATGTCCAACTACTAATGCAGTTGTATACATACTGGCAAAGGTTCAAAGTTGGCATCCACCAGTTGGTAGTTTCCTGCTCCGTACAAAACCTGTCTCATCACTAAATCAACGCCCAGTTGGGCTGACAGTCCAAGCTTGTCCAGCCACCTGCCAAGATAATAATAATAAGGAATCAAAGGTAGTATCAATAGGTGCCCTAGATGCAATCCCAAAACAACTGAAGCACTACCTGAACACCATCGGCATTGACAAACCCACCATCAGTCAAGAGCAAAAGGCAGCTTTACTTGGAATAGCTTAAATCTTGCGGTGACACCTCATAAAACCTCAACATCTATTCCAGGTCCTTGGGAAGGACTCGATAGGTGGATAAAATATGCCAAGTCCAGTCTAAACATCTGGCTGACTGTGTGATGACCCATAACAACAATAACAACAAGAGAGAGCGAACCTTTCATTCAAACAATTTTAACAGATAAAGGGATATGGGACTGTACTAGCTACAGCAGGGAGACGTTTTAGAGAAATAGCTTCCAAAAAACTAGAACAATATAGTTAAGCTGGTATTCTTGAACCATTAACCAGAATTAAGAGTTTATTCTGGATATTGTTTAATCACAGTGGTGTAACTGATCATATTGTAATGGTATCTGAGAGACGTAAGTAATGTGTGGGCTGCAAAACTCTGAACAATCAATGGATAGCAGCAAACAAAGGCGGAATGTTTTATTCCCTGCCCTTTAGTGGTTATGCATTTTTTCCAGCCCAGATCTGGTAGCTGTTGAGAGAAGCAGAACAACATGGCAACTTTGCATTCGTCAAGGAGTTGACTCTTAATTTGACCTTTATTGTGTCTGCGGAGTGATCAGCAACCCCATCCTTCCTAACTGTATGGAGTTTCACAGAACTCTTTAAACATATGGCAATGAGAAGCAATGTCCTGTGTAACTTGAAAGACTGTGTGTGTAATCGTACACCAAGACATCAGATTAATAGAAATAGGCTGTTTTTTTGAGGGGGGGGGGACATTTTACAGATGTAGAAAAATGCCTTCTTTATACTTGACCTTGGACTAGAAGACCTCCAAGGTTCCTTCCAGCTCTATTCTATTCTACTCTACTTGATCACATGTCATCATGGTAAGTATACATGTCCTCTATATTTCTGAAGACTACCAGATGATTAGATGTTGATGTTCCTCAGAGATCATAACAACATTTTTCTGTCTGGTCAATGAAGACTTGCTACTATATTGGCCAACAATATATCTGGGTGAGATTCTGTTATGCCACAAGAGTTGGTTCTTTTAAGCCAGCAGTGTAATACTTACATAAAACCAGCAATATACGCATTAGACAAATTAGGCGTTCCACCTCCAAAAGCTGAACTTGTTTCTCCCAGCCACACACTCTTGTCTGGTACTGTGCTATTCACAATCTAAAGGATATTTTGGAAAAAAATATGTACGGATGTAGAAAAGAATGAATGAACTAAGTTTTTGGTTTTTTATTAGACAAAGCAGGTGGAGTACACAGAATTTATTGATACCCCTACAATCATTTCATATATTGTGAACTGGTTGCATCTATGCACTCATGTATCATGTATGTGTTGTGCAGGTCTCTTAAGACATTGTAGTCCTTCTCAACCTTTTACCTTCTAGAACTACAGGAGCTACAACTTCAAGAATTCTTAGACAGCTCTGCTGTTGGAAGTTGCAGCCTCAGTACAGATAGTCCTCGACGTACGGCTACAAATGAGCCCCAAATTTCCGTGGCTAAGCAAGACAGTTGTTAAGTGAATTTTGCCCTATTTTGTAACCTTTCTTGCCATAGTTATTAAGTGAATCATTGCAGTTGTTAAATTAGTAACATGGTTGTTAAGTAAACATGGCTTCCCTATGACTTTTGTGATCACATGATCTTGGGAAACTGCAACCATCATAAAAACATGCCAGTAGGCAAGCATCTGAATTTTGATCACCTGACCATGGGGATGCTGCAAAGGTCATAAGTATGAAAAACGGTCATGTCACTTTTTTCAGTGGCATTGTAACTGAATGGTCACTAAACAAATAGTTTTAAGTCGAGGACTATTGTATGTCCAGAGGGCATCAGGATAAACAGTACTTCTTCCCCATAAAATGTTTGTCTGATTGGGATATATTCTACGTATCACTTTACAATCTGCTCCCAACACTTGTGTAGATGCTGCTTACCTCAAGCACTTCCTCTGCATTGGTCTTGAAGCTATCCAGTATATCTGGATTCAGGAAATCCTGTCTCGTGGCAATTCGTCCATTAATATAGTAACTGAAACAAATCAAGAACTAATGTCCACATCTTACTTTATACTCAAGTATACTATCTCCAGGAGACATACAGATACATCTAGTGTAGGCTAGAGTTTTGAGAAAGCAATGAAATGTAACAATCTCAAAGTAGATTTCCCAAAATCTCCGTTCTTCTAGGTCGGGGGTGTCAAAATCGCAACGTCACATGACGTGTCACGACGTATCGCGACTTTTTTTCCATTGCCGGCAATGGGGTGGGCGCGGTTTTGGCATGATGCATCTGGCCCGCGGGCCGCCAGTTTGACACCCCTGTTCTAGATGTTCGGGAGTACAATTTTCATAATCCCACCCAGCATAGCACTAGCACTAGCACTTAGACTTATATACTGCTCCAGAGTGCTTTACAGCACTCTAAATGGTTTACAGAGTCAGCATATTGGCCCCAACAAACTGGGTCCTCATTTTACCAACCTCGGAAGGCTGGAAGGCTGAGCCAAACTCGAGCCCTGTCAAGATCGAACTACAGGCTGTGTGGAGAGTTTGCCTGAAATACGGCATTCCAATCACTGCGCCACCATGAAGATATGCTAGTTCATAGTGTACTGCAGTGGTGGTGATGATATAGCAAGACCAAGGTCAACTCTATTCTCATCTACAAAAGTTCACTGGGTGATTTCAGCCAGACAACTCTCAATCTACTTCAGATTATAGTGAAGAAAAACTGGAGGAGAGAATATTAAAGCACATCACCTTAAACTCCTGGAGAAGAGGTGGGATATAGACAATGGTGGGATTCAGCCAGTTCGCACCGGTTCAGCAGAACTGGTAGCTATTTTTTTGTTGACTTTGGCGAACCAGCTGAAGACCTAGCCTTTTTTTGCAAGGCCCAGAATGGACTGCCGGAAGTGCGTGGATGCCACTTCCGGAAGTCCGTTCTGGGCCTTGGTGGCCCGGGGGAGGCCTCCCAGGCCCAGAACGGCTCACCAGAAGTGTGTGGACACCACTTCCGGAAGTCTGTTCTGGGCCTTGGAGGCCTCCCCCGGATTTCTGGAAGCAGCATCCACACAGAGAACCGGTTATTCACGTATCTGAATCCCACCACTGGATATAGATCTAACCAACCATTTTATAAATAATAGAGCAGTAATCTGAGTCTGATCAGGTTTGAATTGTTTTTTAAGAGCAGTGTTTCTCAATTTTAGCAACTTTAAGATATGTGGACTTCAATTCCCAGAAGTCCCAAGCCAGCACACAAAATTCTAAAGATAGGACTTGAAAGAGATTAACTCTGCTCAATCTGCTTGCATGGGCAGATGAATATGTAGCTGTCTTTTGAGTTTATATGCCTGTTCTGACTCATTTTGGGTTTTTTAAAATTAATAATAAATATTTTTTAAAAGAAACAAATGCAGAAACAAGAAATCGTGCTAGAGCCTTTCTTTGAATAGTACACAGAAGCAGTGGGCCCTGGGTGTTCTGAAAAGAAGTTCCACAAAGGTATGTAAACCTACGTAGCATTTTTTGAAGCTATGAATGGAAATGAGACAGGTGCAAGTTGTCATCTAGTCCCAATAGCATTATAGCTTCCTCATTCATGAAATACACGATGCATGTTCTAATCTAGGTTTTCTCAACCCTAGTCACTTTTCCCCCGTGCTGGCTGGGGAATTCTGAGAGTTGAAGTAACATATCTTAAAACTGCCAAGCTTGAGAAACACTATAGATCTAAATCACTGCGCCACCAGGAGCCCTGGTGGCACAGTGGTTAAGTGCAGTATTGCAGGCAAACTCTGCCCACAGCTTGGAGTTCAATCCTGACAGGCTCAAGATTGACTCAGCCTTCCATTCTTCTGAGGACCCAGATTATTGGGGCAATATGCAAATAATGCTTCAACATTGTAAATTGCCCAGAGAATGCTATAAAGTGCCAAGGGGAGATATATAAGCCTAAATGCTAAATCTAATCTGTCTCCCCAATACTATTTACCCTCAAAAAACCCCTCATGCTTGAATTGCTAGATATAAACTTACTTACTGATGCCACGTGACAGAATCAAGCACTTTGCCTCCTGACTTCAGAAAACTGCAAAACAAGAATAGTTTTTAGTAATCATTTTCATTTGCAGTGTCTAATCCTAAGAGAGCTGTCAGCAGTCTTAAAATCTCCAGTCAGCACATCTGACCCTTCCACTGCAAAATTCAAGTATTCATTATAGGCAGCCCTGCTTAGTTTGTGAGATCAAGAATGTCACGAAAAAAGAGACTCAGTGGCAATGCACTTGCCAAGAAAGTTGTAAAGATGCGGCCACCAAGTCAACTGCATTATTGTTTTTCTTGTAATGCTTGCTAATTTTATTTCTGATCCACAAATTCTTTTAGTCCTATGAGTCCTAAATTTTGAGCACCAACTACGTTCTCACTGTCTCTTGCCTCATTTGGTTTACCTTCATTAACACTAAATATCACATCAAAATAACAACAGTGAATGATTGTTAAAAACAACTAAGACGTACTGTAAAAGTAAGCAATTACTCCACTCCACTCCAGCTAAGTGATCCTCATTCCTAAATTTTCCCTCCCCAGAAAAAAGATTTAGTTTGAAACTAAACCACAATTAAAGCAGCAAAGAATAGCTTAAGCAAACCATGGGTTAAATATTGCATCGGGTTTGGCTGTTTTTAGCACATCAACAGCACCAAATATTTTCATTTTACCTTTTGAGCAAAATTTTACTGTGCTTCCGACTTGATCTTCCTAAGTCGGGACCGTAAATTTTGGCATTTTTGTAGTGGATGTAATTGTTCAGAAGCTGCCGGAGTTGTATGAAATCTTGACCAAGTTGGTGGCCATTGACTTCTATTCCTGACTTGTGCAAAAAGCTGTTAGGTTCTGCAGAAAATATAAAAAAAGGCATTTGCCCACCTTTAAGTACATATGTCTATCCTAACTCCAGGAGGTTTACAGTAATTCTGTAAATGTTTACATAATGGTAATAATCAACCCCAAATACGGAACTTAAAATGTCAAAACCAGTTAATAGATAAGCTTGAAAACCACAAAGAACATTTAGAATTAAAAATATACAAGGTTTTTTTTTTCTGCCCAGAACATTCCAGCTACAGCTTGCTATGAAAAGCACAATTTCTAGTTTTCTTTAAGTATGGCTTTTAACAAATATGAATATTGGGAGACCCAATTAATGTTTTTGTTTTTCATGATGTTAATTTTGATTGCTAATGATCCAAAATGCATATTTAACTCTCTTGTCTGGGTAAGTGGCAACTGTAATGTGCTGTTGCCAGATTTTTTAAAAAAAGGATGCACACATGTTGTTGAGTTAAAAGGGTTGATGTGCAACGCATTTTTATAGCTTGGCAGTATTGGATTTAACCTAAAGATGTTCAACGCCCTTCCCCAAAACCAATTACAGGTAGTCCTCGATTTATGACTAAAATGGAGCCCAAAATTTCCATTGCTAAGCAAGGCACTCCATGGCTAAATGAATTGCACTCCATTTCACTTTTTTTTTTGCCACAGCTGTTAAGCAAACCACTGTTGATAAGTGAATCATTAAGTGGTCGTTAAGTGAATCTTGCTTTCATTTTGATTGTCAGAAGCCAGATAGGAAGGTTACAAATGGTAATCACATGACCCTGGGACAGTGCAACTGTCCTAAGTACATGCCAGTTGCCAAGCATCCGAATTTTGATCACGTGACCGTGGGGATGCCGCAACGGTTGTAAGAGTGAATGGCCACTAATTGAATCGTTGTAAGTCGAGGACTACTTAGATACATTTCCTCATGAAATCCTTCCCCTATACACGTACCATTTCCAAGTTCCCAAGACAAGATGTAATTCTGGGAATTAGTATAATTCAAAATCTGCTGAGCATTTGAACTATCCCACCGGGAACCGCCTGTCCGTAATAAGGCATTGAGGCCAAAGATCAGGTGCAAATTACTGCAATTTGCAAAATTGTATAAAATATCCAGTGTGCTTTCTGTTAAGAGAATGAAAATAAAGCCATATTATTCCAAGATATATATGCGCACAGGAGATCTAAGTCAATTCAATCAAAATCCATGAGATAAGCATCATTTTTGTTTCTCTCCCCCCCTCTCATTTTTACCGAAGTTTGAAAGAGGTGCTGTGTTTTGCCTGTATTGTGAAATATCCACTCTTTGATCAATTACTGCTCTTTAACAAGGATTCTACCACAACAATGAACTTATGATTTTTCTCTCCATGAAGAATCTGTGATTTTTTAAAAAAACAACAACAACATGCTGTTCCGTCTTTTTAATCCTAAAATATTTCCAAAGACCATTTACGTGAAAGAGCATTTTATTGTAAATTTAAATCCTGTTAGGAGACCCAGGATCAAAACAACAGACATATTATTACATTGGGACATTCAGATGTGGTAAAGATAAAAGTTTCCCTTGTCCAGGCATGGACAACTCTAGGGGGCAGCGCTGATCTCCGTTTCCTAGCCGAGGGAGCCAGCATTGTACAACACATTTCCGTGGTCATGTGGCCAGCATGACTATACACCAGGAGTAGGCAACCTTGGCTCTTTTATGACTCGTGGACTTCAATTCCCAGAATTCCTGAGCCAGCATGGCTCAGCTTGGAAACTCTTCCTTTCCCCTCAGCATGGCTGGCTCAGGAATTCTGGGAGTTGAAGTCCACGGGTCATAAAAGAGCCAAGGTTGCCTACCCCTGCTATACACCAAAGGTGCACAGAACGCTGTTACCTTCCCGCTGAAGTGGTACCTATTTATCTACTCACAGTTGCATGCTTTCAAACTGCTAGATGGGCAGGAGATAGGGCAAATCACAGGAGCTCACCCTGTTGTGCAGTGCTTGGATTTCGAACGCGGGCTGCCAGCTTTCCAGCTGACAAGCTTAGTGACTTAGTGGTTAACACTATCACTCCCCCCTCAATTAAAAGGGGACTAGCCTAATTAATGGAAGACCAGCCAATATGCAGCTGGCAAAACTGATGGCTGTTTACTGTCTTGTGAATCTCAATATTATTAAGTACTGAGCAACACTAAAAGAGGGCTATGTTGGCCAGTATGTGTCACAAAATTTTGGACGACATAGCCCTTGGCCTGATCCTGGCTGATTTCTTTGCTCTTAACAATCTTGCTCTCTCCAGTCTTCCTGGGGAATGTCATTTTATTGAGCTATTTCTCTTATAGAGCGTAATTTTGGCCACAGAACTCAGTATGATACAATGAGCATGGGAAATTTCACCACAGCTTCAGGAAGTGGGTGAGGATATAAAGAGGCCTTAAGACTAGGGGTTCTGCAGTGTTGTCTTTGACCCCTTGTATTTGCCAAATCAGAATAACAGAATTCAAAAGGACCTTGGAGGTCTTCTAGTCTAACCCTCTGCTTAAGCAGGAGACCCTATACCATTTCAGACAATCTCTTCTTAAAAACTTCCAGTGTTGGAGCATTCACAGCTTCTGGAGGCAAGTCGTTCCACTGATTAATTGTTCTAACTGCCAGGAAATTTCTCCTTAGTTCTAGGTTGCTTCTCTCTTTATTTCCATCCGTTGCTTCTTGTTCTGCCTTCAGGTGCCTTGGAGAATAGGGTGACCCCTCTTTTTTTGTGGCACCCCCTATTTTCTGATAATGAGCAGAGGTCTTAAATACCCACTAATAGGTTTTCTTAATAGTATTTATGGTCACATGGGCCTTACCTGTAAATGTGATGTTTTTGTACTTGTTCTTTACTTGTTCCCGGAAGATGAGCTTCTGCTCAAAAAGCCACTGAGACTGCAATTGTACTATGAAGTCCAAAGGGGCAGATCTGAATGCACAGAAGTCCACCGTTGCTACAGCATGAGACAGAGAAGGAAGATCTCATCATTAGTGTTGAACTGGGGATGCTGCTGCTTTAAGTGACATGGAGAGAAGTTCATCAGCTGGGCAAGTGACTCTCATTTAAGCAGAAATGGGCACCTGGAGTTTCCCAGAAATAATTGAGCCAGGAATTCTGGTTGTAAGTCATGCCAGTCGTTAAGCAGGTCACCACGTGACAGTGCCCAATTTTATGACCTTTTTTGTGACAGCTGCTAAACAAAAGCTGCGGTCGTTAAGTGAATCCACTGTTCGCTATGGGGCATTTTTGTTGGAAACTAGAATTAAGCACTGGTTTCCAGCAAAAACCGTGGTAAATTGTGATCATATGATGACGAGACACTACAAATGGCTGTAAATGGGGGCTGGTTGCCGAGTACCCCAAATGTGATCAGATGACCAGGAGGCCAGCCATCCGAACTTCAAATCTGGATCATAAGTAGCTCTGGGGAGGTCCGTCATAACTTTGAATTGTCACTAAGTGATCAGTCCTAAGTCAAAGGCTAATTGTATGTTAAGAGTGCCAGTCTTTTCACATGTCTAATCAATGACTTTTATTGTTGCTTTCCGATGCATCACATTTAGGAATGGAACGGAACGGAACAGAACAGAATAGAGAACATAGAATAGAATAGAATAGAATAGAATAGAATAGAATAGAATAGAATAGAATAGAATAGAATAGAATAGAATAGAATAGAATAGAATAGAATAGAAAATAGAATAGAATAGAATATAGAATAGAATAGAAAATAGAATAGAATAGAATAGAATAGAATAGAATAGAATAGAATAGAATAGAATAGAATAGAATAGAATAGAATAGAACAGAACAGAATAGAAAATAGAATTCTTTATTGGCCAAGTGTGATTGGACACACAAGGAATTTGTCTCTGATGCATAAGCTTGTATATATGTATCATTTGTGTCTGTATCCTTGCGCCCCTCAATAAATACTTTTCACTTTGCCTGAAGTACTTGGTGCTTTGTACTGCGGGTGTCTGCAAAAAAGCCACTTTGCAAAAGTTAAATGTTTTATCTCCCAATTCAGGAACTAGATTCCTCCAATTCATCTAGGCAACACAAACACAACTATTTTTAAACGAACATACTGTAAAAACTGCTGAACAGGCTCTACCCAATGGTTACAGCTCACAGCAGAAGACCAAAAAGGACTGCTAACAGACGGCAGCCGTGGTATAGAAATTCAAAAGAGAAAGATCCTGAGACAAAGCTAACTAGCTATCAGCTAAGAAGCTCTATTGTCCTATCTTGAGGAGCAGGAGAGACCATGGAGGCAGTGACAAATGAGACTTTGTGTCCTGTTGTTGTGTTATCCTTAGAGGCACTTTTAAAAAAGAACTTCCTTCCTCCCAGTAAACTTAATAAATAATTGAACAAATTTTTAACAAGAACAATCATGGAAAACAGCCATGTTTCTGGAGCTCTGTAGGCCATAGAGAGCACAGCCTGAATCCAAAGATGCTTTTCAGAAGGTAACTAGACTTTCTTGTTTGTTTTTTTCCTTGAAGACATTTCCCTTCTCATCCAAGAAGCTTCTTCGGTTCTGGCTCAATGGTGGGAATGGAAGGATTTATACAAGTAGTCCTCGACTTACAACAGTTCATTTGGTGATTCTTCAAAGTTGCAATAGCATCGGAAAAAAGTGGCTGATGTCCATTTTTCACACTTACAACCACTGCAGCATCCCCAGGGTCAGGTGATCAAAATTGAGACGCTTGGCAACTGACTCATATTTATGACAGCTGCTGTATCCCAAGGTCACGTGATCCCCTTTTGCGACCTTCTGGCAAGCAAAGCCAATGGGGAAACCAGATTCACTTAACAACCATGTTACTAACTTAACAACTTCAGTGATTCACTTAACAACTGTGGCAAGAAAAGTTGTAAAATATTTAACAAGTGTTTTGCTTAGGCACAGAAATTTTGGGCTCAGTTGAGGTTGTAAATTGAGGCCTACCTGAATTCTTTGAAGTTATCTGGACCTTAGCACTCTGAAGGCTGGTGGTTAGCTCTCTGAAAGTCCTCAGGGCCACTTGGGAGGTCACCTGTATTACCCACCATTCAACTAGAATTGAAGAAGCTTCTTGGATGAGAAGTGAAATGTCTTCAAGGAAAAAACTAAGGAAGTCCAGTTGTGCCTTTTGAAAAGCACCTTCGGAACAACCATGATCTGAATGACTGAGAATCTCCATAGACAAAGCAAAGGCTAAAGTTTCATACGGCCCATGGATGACGCTGGGTTGTCAGTATGTCATTTAAATGCCCACTGTAAAAATTCTTTTTGGTCTTCATGGACGGTGTAGGTGTGGAGAATAGGAAGCAATATGTTGCCGTTCGTAAGCTGAATAGCATCCTACCTTGTTTTCTAAGGAAATCCTGAAAAATCTTCTCCTCGGGTGTTGGCTTCTGTTGAGAATCGAAGATCAGGAAGTCTCCTTTGGTGCCACCAAATCTCAAGAAGGCAGGAGACAAGCCTCTTGCTAATGTACGGAGTTTTGTAGAACTAGGGAAATTAATGCCAAAGATGTAAGGCCATGTTTTTTCACCCAAACATCACATCTTGCACACCCTTTGATAGGTTTTGGCTTAGCATGTTCTGCAAAAAACAGTGTTTTGACTTATAAACTGCGATTTGTGCATTGGTATATCGGGTGACCCATGTCAGGTATGATCTATTCAATAAACAAAAAAGCAATTCGCAGTTTATCATACTGTGCAAACCCAAACAGTGGCTTTAATTCATTGGAATTAATTTAATTCAAGGGTAGGCAACATTATGTATAGCCCCCCCCCAAGGAATTGGAAAAGAAATCACACTCCTAAGTTGTGTCTTCAAACCTTTGAATAGTGGCAATGTAATTTCCTATGGCAATGAACAAATTTAGTACAGGACATCTCACTGGCCTAAGCAATGATCAAACATTAACATAACTTTTACCCCAAAATGAGGAAATGGGTTAAAAAAAACTCTATTACAGTTTCTTCCAAAAACGTCACAGTGTCACCTGTGGTTAAATTCCAAGGGCCCTGAGCCCTAAATATTTTTTAAACTCTTATCAGAAGTAATTGACTTCATTGTCAATTCAACATATTCCCAACTTGATTTTAATCCCCAACTTGCAAAAAGCTGGTCTAACTAATGCAGCTTCCAGCTACTTGTGTAAGCTTTCAGGCACGCAACACGTCAAACTCTTAAATCAAGATTTTTTTAAAAAACTCAAGGACACCAGCAATTTGCAAATCACATGATGACAAGTGATTTACCTGTCAAGTCTCCTGCTCTACGAAGCAGACCAGATTCTTAAGAGCTGACACGGTTGAGTCATTCTGGAGCCGCAAAGTATACAGTACGCTAGTTTGAAGAAGGAGCTTCAGGTCACCCTAATGATAGAGTGCCAGGAAAAGCTTGCCTTTAATTGAAGGATAGCTAGAGTAGAGACTTCCTGTATTTACAGGTTCATCTGAATGAGGATTTAAGGATTCAGTCTACCCTGTATACAGGCGGGCACTTGACGTATGACCAAAACTGATTCCAAAATTTCTATTGCTAAGCAGGACACTTGTCGAGTGAGTTTTGCTCCATTTTACGACCTTTCTTGCCACAGTTGCTAAGTGAATCACTGCAGTTGTTAAGTTAGTAACACGGCTGTTAAGTGAATCTGGCTTCCCCATTGACTTTGCTTGTCAGAAGGTCACAAAAGGTGATTACATGACCCCAGGACGCTGCAACCGTCATAAATATGAGTCAGTTGCCAAGCATCCCAATTTTGATCACATGACCATGGGGATGCTGCAACGGTCACGTGAAAAACGGTCATACTTTTTTCAGTGCCATTGTAATTTCCAACGGTCCCTAAACGAACGGTTGTAAGTAGGGGACTACCAACCAGTATTTTGACTCACACTGATTGCTCTTTATGAATAATGCTGGACAATTGCCATTTTATAGAAGGTGGTTCTGAGTTTGAAGGGGTTACAAAAAATAGACAGCCCTCTTGTTTTAAAAAAAAACCTCTTCTGTTTGAAGGAGGTGTCTAATTCATCCCTGGTTTCAAGGCAAGGAATACACAATAAGAAATCCAGGGACTGCGATGTGCCCATCCATAATTAGAAAGGGCAACAAACTGAGCAGAACCATCATTTACGAAGGCACAATTTCTCTCCCGATGCGGAGAAGAACTGCATTTCTATTTAAATTGCAGAACTGCATATGCATGTGCGTACGTTTCTCAAACTAAGCACATGCAAATTCTATGCACGTTTTTGGTTTTTGAAGCTGTCCGTTTTAAATGATGCGCTTCCTTTTCCTTGCCTGGGAAGTGCCACCCTGCAGGGATGAACCAAGATCAAAGAATGCCGTTGAGCTTGTGCAGAGTGTTAGCCTTTTCCTGGCAGGATATGACTGGCACCGTAGGTTGCAGATCTTTAATGCAGACCTTTGAGAGGTAGATTTAATGCAAGGTAAAAATAAGGAAGCTATTAGGAAAGAACGCCAGGGATTGCTAACTATCAGATGCAAAGCCTATTTCTATTAAAATCAAGGATCACATTTTTGGGCCTTTCTTCTCCCACTTTTGGGGTCTATTGGGAGAGAAACCTGTCTTTTTGAAAGGATGGTTAGTTTCACCTTCCTACTTACAGGACGAGTAGTCCTCGTCCTACAACAATTAATTTAGTGATGGTTCCAAGTTACAACAGCACTGAAAAAAGTGATGTGTATGACCTTTTTTCACACAAAGATGATTAGGGGACTGGAGGCTAAAGCATATAAGGAACGGCTGCTGGAATTGGGGATGTCTAGTTTAATGAAGAGAAGGACGAGGGGGGACATGATAGCAGTATTCCAATATCTCAGGGGCTGCCCCAAAGAAGAGGGAGAGGGAGTCAAGCTATTCTCCAAAGCGCTTGAAGGCAGGACAAGAAGCAACAGATGGAAACTAATCAAGGAGAGAAGCAACCTAGAACTAAGGAGAAACTTCCTGGCAGTTAGAACAATTAACCAGTGGAACAACCTGCCTCCAGAAGCGGTGAGTGCTCCAACACTGGACGATTTTAAGAAGAGACTGGACAGCCATTTGTCTGAAATGGTATAGGGTTTCCTGCCTGAGCAGGGGGTTGGACTAGATGACCTCCAAGGTCCCTTCCAACTTTATTATTATTATTACTACTTATGACCATTGCACAGTTCCATGGTCACATAATCGGATGCTTAGTAAGTGACTCATATTTATGTCCGGGGTCACGTGGACACTTTTTGTGACCTTCTGACAAGCAAAGTCAATGGGGGAAGCCGGATTCACTTAACAATATGTTACTAACTTAACAACTGCAGTGATTCACTTAACCACTGTGGCAAGAGAGGTCGTAAAATGGGGCAAAATTCACTTAACAACTGTCTCACTTAGCAACAGAAATTTTGGGCTGAATTGTGATCATACGTCAAGGGCTACCTATAACAGACTAATCTGGTACCCTACTTGCTTTTGAGTTTGTCAGAATCAGCTGCCACACAGTGATAGGCAGTTCTCGATTTACAAAAAAGTGATTTACGACCTGTCCTCAAAATTACGTCTGTTGAAGCCAGTCAATTGATCGCGATTTGTTGCTTGGCAACCAGTTCGCATTTATGACCTATTGCAGTGTCCTGAGATCATGTGATTGCAATCTGCAAGCTTCCTGGTCAGTTTTCAACAAGCAACATCAATTGGGGAACTGGATTTATTTAAAGACTGTATGTTTCACTTAATGGCTGCAGTAAAGATAGTCATCAAATTGGGTCCAGCCACATGACGACTACTTAACAACTGCATCACTTAGTGATGAAAATTCCAGTCTCGATTATAGACATAAGTCAAGGACTACCTGTAACTGAAAAGTGATTCAGGATTAAAAAACTGGGTGCCCCAGGCAAAAGAAAGTGTTCTTGTCAAGTTCAGATTTTTCATCTTGAAAAATTCTAGGAACCTAGAGCTTAGATTAACACCATATTGTGATTTAAACTAATGTTCCTGGTCTCTATCACTTCAGTCCTGGAGAAAGACTGAATTTGCTTGATGATGATCAAATTTGCAGAGGCTATAAACCAAAATTTCTTCAGTTTGTGACATAGCCTGGTTTTCAGAGCACAACAATGGTCTATTCACAAATCAGATCAAAAATAAACTGCATTATATCTCAGTTGAAAAGAAAGGGTTTCATCAGTTAAAAACCATGTTGTTTGATGACAACTTCCTTATTAGAGCTAATAAAGCCGCAGATATTTGATAAGGCACTTGAAAACAATAGGTTTGTTTGCTGTTCTACTTTTCCTTTGCTCTTGAACTTCAAGGTTCAATGCCATTAAACAAAGCAACATAAACATGGATTATAAATAGAATTCCATCCTCATTGATGTAAAAGGCTTTACATTCACCTAAACTTGGAAAGTGCCCATAAATTCCACTTGAAGTAAAATGTGGCTGCAAACAATGGCAAAGTACAAGCTATGCAGGAGGCTTGTATGGAAAGATCTGTACTGTAAACCAGAGGTCCCCAACCTTTTGGGCACCAGGGACCGGTTCCGTGGAGAGAGGTTTTTCCACAGACCGGAGAGTGCGTGGTTTTGTGTGCTGCCTGCATCCCGCGGATGGGGCTTTGCTTGTTTGTGCGGACCGGTTGCTGGCATGCCGTGGCCCGGTGCTGGTCCACAGACCAGGGGTTGGGGACCCCTGCTGTAAACATCCTGTTTACATAATTAACTATTCTAAGAGGGCAAACAGACTGTTGAGCAAAGTCACAAAGCATGTTCAGCACATTAAGCTATCCCAAAAGTATACAGATATAATAACAATAACAACAACAACAACAACAACAACAACAACAACAACAACAACAACAACAACAACAATAATAATAATAATAATAATAATAATAATAATAATAATAATAATAATAATAATAATAATAATAATAATAATAATAATAATAATAATAAAAAAGTTGGAAGGGACCTTGGAGGTCATCTAGTCAGGCAGGAAATCTATACCATTTCAGACAAATGGCTGTCCAATCTCTTCTTAAAGACTTCCAGTGTTGGAGCATTCACAGCTTCTGGAGGCAGGTTGTTCCACTGATTAATTGTTCTAACTGTCAGGAAGTTTCTCCTTAGTTCTAGGTTGCTTCTCTCTTAGTTTCCACCCGTTGTTTCTTGTCCTGCCCTCAGGCGCTTTGGAGAATAGCTTGACTCCCTCTTCTTTGTGGCAGCCCCTGAGATATTGGAACACTGCTATCCTGTCCCCCCTCATCCTTCTCTTCATTAAACTAGACATACCCAATTCCAGCAACCGTTCCTTGTATGTTTTAGCCTCCAGTCCCCTAATCATCTTTGTTGCTCTTCTCTGCACTCTTTCTAGAGTCTCAGCATCTTTTTTACACCGTAGTGACCAAAACTGGATGCAGTATTCCAAGTGTGGCCTTACCAAGGCATTGTAAAGTGGTATTAACACTTTTACAATCTACTTTTTAACCATCTTTAATATATCTAATTGCAACTTATAAAATTTCTGGTCTTCACTATGATCCAGCTTCTCTCTGTAACCTGCAGTTAAATCTGGCATGCTCATATAGATGCTAAGTTTTAGAAATGATGGATTTGATATACATATCATCCCAGCCTCTAATATTTAGCTATTTGGCACAATGAATCTCTTTGCTCTGTCCATTATGCCCAAATAAAAATGGTATCATTTGAGTGGGATCCTTGTCAATTGTGTACATTCATTAAGATAGGCCCATAGGCCAGGGAACTACCTAGCAGATGTCCATAAATTCACCACTGTAGATCCTTTCTCTCAACTATGGTAGAACTATCTATGACTTCTGAAATATGCCTACATTTCAAAATGGAAATGTATTTAAAGAACTCTATGCCAGCTTATGGTGATCTGCTGGAGGACCGGTGTTTTTTCTCAGACTGCTGCCAGGGAGTTTCCCTAATTCATACATATTACATTCCTGCATCTTTGTATGTTAGGCAGAAGAGATATATGCAGGTGAAAATCTCCTCTATTATTTTCTAGGCTTTACCCTAGCAAACATACTGCCTCTACCACCCCATTTTCTGCCTGCAATTCTCAACTCTCACTATTCAAATACAAGATGAAAACAGTCCATTGTAGAACCTTACTAAATTAACCCACTGCTTGAGTTTCTATAATAGACTGAATCGTAAACTAGGACAAGGATTGGGTTCACATAACTTGGTATAAGTATCCTTTCCAAGGTTGAATTTAACTACGTTTATTGGATTGTGCGAATGTATCTGCTAGATCAGGGGTCTTCAAACTTGGCCCTTTTATGACTTGTGGACTTCAACTCCCAGAATTCCTCAGCCACCAGGCTGGCTGAGGAATCCTGGGAGTTGAAGTCCACAAGTCATAAAAGGGCCAAGTTTGAAGATCCCTCTGCTAGATCTTTCATTGACTTGGTTCAACCTGTTATCCCAATAATACCTGTTGTGATCAATAGGCATGTCAGACTAAGACCAAGAACAACGCAGAACAATTTAGCCAGTATTTACGGTAGTTCTTTATCTGCTTACACACAACAGACAGAATATTGCCACAGTAAACCCAAAGATGCTTTTCCAAAGGCAACTGGACTTTGTTTGTCCTTGAAGATGTTTCGCTTCTTATCCAAAAAGCTTCTTCAATTTACTGGATGAGAAGGGAAACATCTTCAAGGAAAAACAAAGAAAGTCCAGTTGCCTTTTGAAAGCACCTTTGGGTTTATTCTTGCAAGATTCCGTCTGTTGGGACAACCATCACCTGGATGACTGAGAATCTCCATAGACTTTTTTCAGAGTAAACCTTTTAATACTCTCAGTCTAAGAGATATATCCTGAGAGATTCTAGGGCAGGGTTAGGCAACCTTGGCTCTTTTATGACTCGTGGACTTCAACTCCCAGAATTCCTGAGCCAGCCATGCTGAGGGGAAAGGGAGAGTTTCCAAGCTGAGCCACGCTGGCTCAGGAATTCTGGCAGTTGAAGTCCACGAGTCATAAAAGAGCCAAGGTTACCTACCTCTGGCCTAGGCCTAGGCTGCTTTATGACTCGTGGACTTCAACTCCCAGAATTCCTGAGCCAGCCATGCTGAGGGGAAAGGGAGAGTTTCCAAGCTGAGCCATGCTGGCTCAGGAATTCTGGGAGTTGAAGTCCACGAGTCATAAAAGCACCAAGGTTGCCTACCCCTGTTCTAGGGAGTGGCTATCCTAACTCTCTTCCTCTGCCTCTTATCCAGCTCCAGGCTGTGTTGTCTCTTGTCTTGTCTGTTCCTCCTTCCAGGGAAACTGCTGCTTCATTATAGTCCATCACACAGCCTCCTTGCCATGGGCATCATCTTTCACATTGCCTTTCTAGTTGAAGGACCGCCATTAGATAGGCCTTTATATAGAAAGCTAGCATGGTGCAGAGTTTAAGGTGTTAAATGTCACTGGAGGAAAATCCATCATCAGCCACAGAAGCTTCCTATCCCTCTTGCTCACTCCAATCTCTCTAACACCCATGATACTCATCCATAAAGGTTCTACACCCATTTGCATTATTCAGGTGACCCTGAGGGCACAGATAAACTCCAAGTGGCCTCAATGACTCTCAGAAAGAGTGCTAACGATCAGGTGACTGCAAGGAATACAAATCCTTCGATTCCCCACCATTTAGTCAGAACTGAAGAAGCTTCTTGGATGAGAAGCGAAACTTCTTCAAGGAAAAACAAAGAAAGTCCAGTTGCCTCTTGAAAAAACATCTTTGGGACAACCATGACCGAGATGACTGAGAATTTCCATAGACATCAACCTACCTAACAGGGATGTTGTTATAGAGAAAAATAGAATGAACTACAGTATGCTCACCATCCAGAAACCCCAAGACAGAAACCTAACAATGTTTTGGGGAAATCTTCTAAGAATGTAAAGGACTGTCTAATCCAGTATTTCTCTACCTTGGCAACTTGAAGATGTATGGACTTCAAGAATTCCCCAGCCAGCATAGAAGTCCACACACATCTTCAAGCTGCCCAGTCTCCATTTGTTCACTTGGGATATGAACTTTAAGGCCCTTGTTCACCTTTGACATGGCTTGTTACATTTAGAGCAGGGTTGGATTAGACCAGGGGTCTTCAAACTTGGCCCTTTTTTGACTTGTGGACTTCAACTCCCAGAATTCCTCAGCCGCCTGGCTGAGGAATTCTGGGAGTTGAAGTCCACAAGCCATAAAAGGGCCAAGTTTGAAGACCTCTGGATTAGACCAAGCCATGTCAAAGGTGAACAAGGGCCTTAAAGTTCATGTCCCAAGTGAACTAACGGAAGAACTATCAGATCAGGAAGTCAGCAACTTTTGCATTCAGACTTGACCACTTCAGGTACCAATAGAGATAAGTGAATAAACAGAATGTTCCACTCCAAAGAAGCTTTACATAATTGCAGGTGTTCGTGAAACAACTCTGAGGAGGTGGGAGAAAGGGCTTTGGCCTAATGATACCTTATCTTCTTCACTCAATTTTTTTTTGCATTTAATGTTGCAGGTGTTTTGCAGAATAGCGCCCACAGGATAAATGTGCGCAGAGCATTGTTCAGGGACAAAGACAAGGCTAGCAATGTGAGGTTAAGAAATAAAATTGGGGTCACAAGGCGGTTTATTGATTTCATTCTCACGCAGCTTTTCTGTTCTCACCAGCCTTAATGGGGATGTTGCAATTCTCTTGCAAAGAAAGGCTGAAATGCAGTTTATCGTATACCTGGAAAAAATAGATATTCCAGCACTATCTCTCTCTGAAATACACTCTTTTCGGTCTGCAAGGATTGCACTGCAAAGAACTGTAAAGAAAGGATAATCAAGCCAAACTTGCGCCATGCAACTGTGCCAGAGATAAATCGGTCTCGGAATATGCAGTTCTGTTGAGAAGAATTGCATACCATCCAAAAATACATTTCTTGCTGGATTCATTTAAGAGGGTTGTCAGGGAACTGAAACAGTGGGCAGAGATGGGGACAGCAGGATTCCCCGGCGTCTATCTCACCAGCCAAAACACCAGGAAGGAACTACAGGAAATGGCAAAGCAAGTTCTTTAGCCAGGCAGATAATTAAGAGGACAATTGTTCCAGGGAGATAATTATAAAGTATGCTGTCAACTCATTCCTCCTACACCAGTACAGCAAAATGGATACCTGAATCAGGAGTACATGTTGTCCTTGACTTATACACCATTAATTTAGTGACCTTTCAAAGTTACAATAGCACTGAAAAAAGTCACATGACCATTTCCCACACTTATGACCATTGCAATGTCCCCATGGTCACACGATCAAAATTCAGATGCTTGGCAAATCATATTTATGACGGTTGAAGTGTCCCAGGGTCATGTAATCACCTTTCGTGGCCTTCTGACAAGCAAAGTCAATGGGGAAGCCAGATTCACTTTAGAACCGTGTTACTAAATTATCAGCTGCAGTGATTCACTTAACAACTGTGGCAAGAAAGGTCATAAAATGGGTTTGTACAACAGACAGAAGTTCAGACAATGATATACTTAAGGTTTGCCAACCCCCACAAGCTACAAAGTAACCAGCAAACCTATACAATACCAAGTGCATGTTCTTTGAGCCCAATGGATAGATGAAAAGCAAGTTTGGATTTTTCATCTCTGATAGTTATCCCTCTCCAGTGGTGGGATTCAAATATGTGAACAACCGGTTCTCTGTGTGGATGCCACTTCCGGAAGTCCATTCTGGGCCTGGGCAACAAAAAATTAGCTACCGGTTGTGCCAAACTGATGTGAACTGGCTGAATCCCACCACTGCCCCTCTCCCAAGGAGTTTAGGTTACCTGGATGGCCATCTCATGTTTTACAACAACCCTGTAAGGTAGGTCAGGTTGAGCACGGCTTAACTAACCCATGGAGCCAAAAATATTTGAATGGGCTCTGCTCTACTCTCAGTGGGCTCAAATAAGGTCCCAGATCTACCCTGCCTGCACCCAGCAGTACACTCGTTCATAACTTTCATTGTCACCAGTCCTGCTCTCCTATTTAACAAAGGACCAAGATTATTAGGGGACTCGAGGCTAAAACATATAAGGAATGGTTGCTGGAATTGGGTATGTCTAGTTTAATGAAGAGAAGGATGAGGGGGACATGATAGCAGTGTTCCAATATCTCAGGGGCTGCCACAAAGAAGAGGGAGTCAAGCTATTCTCCAAAGCGCCTGAAAGCAGGACAAGAAGCAACGGATGGAAACTAATCAAGGAGAGAAGCAACCTAGAACTAAGGAGAAACTTCCCGACAGGTAGAACAATTAATCAGTGGAACAACCTGCCTCCAGAAGCGGTGAATGCTCTTAACACTGGAAGTTTTTAAGAAGAGACTGGACAGCCATTTGTCTGAAAGGGTAGAGGGTTTCCTGCCTGAGCAGGGAGTTGGACTAGATGACCTCCAAGGTACCTTCCAAACTCTGTCATTCTGTTTACATTTCTACGGCTCAGGTCGTTCAAACACGGCCGCCAAACTCCTTAGCTCGGTTGGGGCTTCCCAAGCATTACCAACAAAACAGGCGCTTAGGGCTCCGACGCCGCAGGCAGCCAGGACTCAGGTGCTGCTTTTCAAAGCGCCCGAGGTTGCGCGAGAGGGCTGCTGTTGCTGGCGGTGGGCTTCGTCCCCGTCGGTCCATCGGGAAGAGCTGCCCGTGTCGCCCGCGGGCGCCGGCTTACCTACCCGAGGAAGGTGATGTACTTGGGGTCGGTGATGAGGTTGGAGTCGAGGGTGACGGAGAGGAAAAACGGGCTGACTTTCCGCACCGGCTCGCGGCTCAGCTGGAAGCTCAGCGCCGCCTCGTCCTCCCTTCGCCCCGGCTCCGCTGGCCACGAGCCCGCCGCGTCCCGCACCCGCCAGCCGCAAAGGTGCAACAGTGGCAGCAACAGGAACAGCAGCGGCGGCGGCGGCATCTCGGGAGGCGGCGAGGAAAGCGCTGCGCTTGGCGCCGGCTCGGCTCGGCTCGGCTCGGCTCGGCTCGGCTCTTCTCTGCTCGGCCGCCGGAGAGAGGCAGGCGAGCGCGCGGTTTCCCCCACCTCAGCCGCTGTGGAGCTCGGCCTCCCGCGAGTGAAGGACGCCCGGCGTGTGGAGAGGCGAGGCGCCGCGGAAGGAGACGCCTGCCCACGCCCAGCTGCGGCTCTCACGCCTTGCTTGAGGTGTGCTCCTCATCCCTCCTTGCTCGGCTGCTAACCATGGTTAAAACAAGCCAGGGTTTCGCGCCCAAAAACGTCCCGGGAGAAGATTTGTGGGGCGGGGTGGGGGGAAAAGGCTCACTAGACGAAAAAGTGGCTTCAGGAATGGCGCGGATGGCGCTTTCTCGGTAGCCACAGGATTGCAGTTTGCCCTTGCATCTGTCTGCAAGGTCTGGTGGCATCCCTCTCATCCGGTGCTCCCCTTACCTTGGTTTTCCCTCCAAGGAAGTACAGGCAGTCCTCGACTTACAACAGTTCGTTTAGTGACTGTTCAAAGTTAACAACGGCACTGAAAAAAAAGTGACCGTTTTTCACACTTACGGCCATTGCAGCATCCCCATGGTCGCTTGAACAAAATTCGGATGCTTGGCAACTGATTCATACTTATGACGGCTGCAGTGTCCCGGGGTCATGTGATCCCCTTTTGCGACCGTCTGTTGAGGAAAGTCAATGGGGAAGCCAGATTCATTTAACAACCATGTTCCTAATTGAACAACTGCCGTGATTCACTTAACAAATGTGCCAATAAAGGTCGGGGCAAAATTCACTTAACAAATGTCTCACTTAGCAACAGAAAGGTTGGGCTCAATTGTGGTCGTAAGTCGAGGACTGCCTGTACTAACCGAATCTAAAATCAATTTGGTTCATTTTAATATTTTTCATGTTTTGTGGCTTTTACCATGTTGTGAACCGCCCAGAGTTGCTTCACAGTCAGACGGGCAACATATAAATTTATTAACATAAATTCAATAAAATAAATTTAAAAATGTATATTAAGTGAATGAATAAATTTAATAACTAACTAATTAACCCAGCCCTGAGGGGTCCCTAGTGTTTTCTGAACTTGGTTGTTTGCTTCCAGACTTTTCATTACCCAAACTAGGTAACATCATCACTGCTCATTTGAACTCGGAGCTACAACTATTTTTCTCTATAAATAAAATCTTGGTTTAGCCTTTTGAAGTGACCACAACCAAGAGCAAGGGTGTCAAACTGCCGGCCCGTGGGCCGGATGCGTCATGGCGAAACCGCGCCCACCCCCATTGCCGGCAATGGAAAAAAAGTTGCGATACGTTGTGACACGTCGCGTGACGTTGTGAATTTGACACCCTTGACCAAGAGGTTTTTGCAGCCATGGCTTGAATCCAACCCTTCCGAGCCCAGAAGACTTTCATTTAGTGGCACACGGACATGCCCTTAAAAACAAAAAAGATGAAAAAGTGGCATTTTGCTAATTTTGCACATTTTGGAAGTAAGAAATTTGCACCCTGTTTTGGGGCATGTGCAAATAAATAACTGCCATTTTGTATTTACGTGACTCCTTGGGCATCCGGATGTGAGTGATGTCACAACGTAATTTGTGTCTGCAAGGATAAATTCAGCAAAGGATCTTTATATTTAGTATTGCACATTCTAACTGCAGAGAGACTAGCCTATGCTCAGAAATGGAAGAGAAAAGAAACCCCTACCGAAGAAGAAATAATAAATAAAATCCTATCCTGCGCTGAAATGGATAGGTTAACATTAGAGCTTAAAAATAAAACTGAAACAGACTATTTCGAAATTTGGAACGAAGTGTATAAATGGCTAGAGCCAAGGAGACATGCTGGGATGAATGTTGATTGATAAGTTGATAGTTTAGAAATCTTTATACTAGTATTTTTTATAAGATAGAATTATTCAACCACAATGTATATGATTGAAACAATGCTTACTAGAAAGTTCACAGATCCTATATATATATATATATATATATATATTTTGTTATAACGTAAAGAAACTTTTTTTTTCACAAGGTAATACTAATAGTATTGTTTAAACCAGGGAAGTTGTATCATGTCCACTGTGTCTTTTTTGTTTTTAACTGTATATTCAATAAAATTTTAAAAAAAAAACATAATTTGTGTCTGTACAATGGTGTAATGATACCCGTGATGTCATTGTGGCTTCTCCTTGTTATCTGTGTGAATTAATTGCAACAGCCGTTTTCTTTGGTTGTTAACCGAAAGGGGAATTAGCTGGGAGAAACAATACATTTTGAGAAAGCAAAAGAAAAAAGGATGTGGAATGAATTAGTGGGCAAGTTTTCAGGAATGGAAAATTGTGTTTTATTTTCTCAACTTTATGTTTTAACCTGGAAACCTGTACTTTTCAGCCAGCACCAATGAAAACAGTTGAGACCAATTTGAGGAAACTATGGAATAAAGATTGTCTTGTTGTTGAAGAGTCCTTAGAAGTTGAATAGATAGGTCTTTTCTCCAGTGCTTTCGTGGTATGTTGGGACTTTGTGATTGGCCTGCCTATCACAACAATCATTTATGAATGTCCATAAATGTATTATAAAGATTCCAAGCAAGTAGTCATTGAAGATGCCTGAACATACAATGTGAATCACCTGTTTGTAGCCTTCCTAATCTTCTCTAATCAGGAGAATCTGGTGGACTGTGAGTCAGCACAATGCCCCCAGTTTGACATCTTTCAAATAAATAATAAATAAATAAATAACCTTTATTGTCATTTTTTATATTGTGGGCACAATGGCACACATAAAATAATGAAATTTAGTTGCCCGCTCTCAAAGTGAAACATATACATGACACACACCTAAACATACTATGTACAACATATATATAGACCCACATCCCTACATATACATAGCAAATAAATATTAAATACTGTCCATCTTGAATATATAACGCAAGAGGAAGTTTGAGAGTTCGCAAGGTTAATGCTGTATGGAATGAAACTATGGCTGAATCTGGATGTTCTGCTACGGATACCACGAAGCCTCCTCCCAGAAGGTAACAGGGAAAACAGGTTGTGGAGAGGATGTGTAGTGTCCCAGAAAATCTTGCGGGCCCTGCTCAAGCAACGCTTCTGTGCTATGTCCTGGATGGTAGGGAGGGAACTGCCAATGATCTTTTCGGCCATCCTCACACTCTCTGCACTGCCTTCCTGTCTGAAGCAGTGATGCCTCCAAACCAGACTGTGATGCTGTATGACAGGATGCTCTCGATTGTCCCCCTGTAGAAAGTGGTCAGGACAGGGGAAGGAAGATGTGCTTTTCTCATGCGGCGCAGAAAATGCAGGCGCTGCTGTGCCCGCTTCACCAGTTTCTCACTGTTTAGCGACCAAGTCAGCCTACTCGTTAGCTGCACACCCAGGAATTTGATGCTGGTAACCATCTCCACAGGAGAATCATTAATGCACAGAGAAGTGTGGCTGTGCCTGACTTTTCTGAAATCAACAATGATCTCTTTGGTTTTTCTTGTATTTAAAACTAGGCTGTTTTCTTTACACCAGTTCACCAACCCCTCAACCTCCTTGCAGTAAGCTTCCACCTTGTCATCCTGAATAAGGCCCACTACTGTTGTATCATCTGCGAACTTCACAATATGGTTGGTGGCAAACCTAGCACAGCAGTCATGGGTCAACAGGGTGAACAGCAGCGGACTTAAGACGCAGCCCTGAGGAGAACCTTGCTCAAGAAAATGGTATTTGAGGTATTTGTTCCAACTCGCACATATTGGGGCCTGTTGGTAAGAAAATCCAGAATCCAGTTGCACAAAGGAGTGTTTAAGCCTAAAAGGCCCAGTTTGTCTACTAGATGCTGGGGAATGATTGTGTTAAACGCCGAACTGAAGTCGACAAACAGCAAACGCACATGAGTATTTCTTTCCTCCAAGTGCTTCAGGCTCAGATGGAGAACGGAAGAAATAGCATCCTCCGTAGAGCGATTTGGTCGGTAGGCAAACTGAAGCGGGTCAAATGCTGGCGGGAGGCTAGATACAATAGTGTCTTTTATCAGCTTCTCAAAGCATTTCATGATGGTGGATGTCAGTGCAACCGGACGGTAATCATTGAGGCCTGTGATTGTGGACTTTTTTGGCACTGGCAAGATGATGGCCATCTTAAAACACGATGGGACCACTGCCTGCTGCAATGAGAGGTTAAAAATATCAGTGAGAACACAAGCCAGCTCCTCTGCGCATTCCCTGAGGACACGTCCAGGGATGTTATCTGGGCCTGCTGCTTTCCGAATGTTAACTGCCTGCAGTGTTTTCCGGACAGAGGTGACATCAAAGCTAGGCACTTGCTCATCAGGATGGGGCACAGCTTTCCTAGCAGGAGTACTATTTGATGCCTCAAATCTACCAAAGAATGCATTCAGTTTGTTTAGGAAGTCTGTGTCATCCTTACATCTCGATGGAGCCACCTTGTAATCCGTAATGGCCTGGATCCCTTGCCACATTTGCCTGGTGTTTGTTTGGTCCTGAAAAAAGTTCTGAATTTTCTGGCAATGGGCTTGCTTTGCACCTTTTACGGCACTTTTCAGATTTGCTCTGGCTGTTCTAAGTGCCAGCATGTCCCCAGATTTAAAAGCCACATTCCGTGCTTTCAGCATCTTGCGGACCTCATAAGTCAGCCACGGTTTTTTACAGTATATTGGGAATACAGTATATTGGGAATGCACCTTGCAGAATTCCCAGGATTTGACTATTTTAGCTGGAAATTGTGGGAGATGCACTTCCAACACATTTAGGGAACAGCAGATGACAGTTTTACGCATCTTTATCAGAAATTAAATTCTACCTAATTTCTAAGCAGCATGATAGGATTGGAGTCCCATTCAACTTTCAATTCACTAAGCAGTTTGGGAGAAAACAAATGTGTTCCTTACTGGCTTCAAAGAGTGTAACAAACCTGTTTCTCAACAATTTCCACGTCTGTGGACTACAACTCCCACAATTCTTTAGATTGCATGGCTATTGCTAAGAATTCTGAGTTGCTTTACATATCTGGAAGTTGTCAAGTTGGAAAAACTGGGCTAAGTCATGTGTCTTCTTATATTTTGGCTTAGCATGGCATGAGTCATTGTGGTTTGTTCAACTAACCATTGTTAAGCAGTTCCTTTGAATGATGGATGAACCCAGCCTTTGTATTGGTGCCCAATTTGTGCTACTCAGCACCTAGTCTAGAGTTTTTGTATTTTAGGACAAATGAATATCTGTTTTATTTAAAGATTGCATCTGGCTAAACTAAAATGTGATATGCAATGCTGGATCGTGCAAATGGACAAGATGGTTTGATAAAATTATGATTATAGTGTAAATATTGCTGGAGGAAGCTACTCTGATGATGGTTTGATAAAGCTATGATTATAGTGTAAATATTGCTGAAGGAAGCTACTCTGATGATGGTTTTACTCAGTCGTCAGTGTTGCAGAACTGTGACACCACCTAAAGAATCTAGTCACAAACTAATTACAACAGGTTTTCCAACTATTAACTAATTGCAGAGGTGTAATCCTAGTGACCATCCAAAACAGAACTGAGGTGGCTGTGAAATCTAACAACCTTTAAATACAATTTTGTTCTTTTTTCCAGTGTGGGAATCTCACTGCGTTTACATTGACTATGCAGGAAATGTCACAACCACCCAGGTACAGAACTCAAGCACAAGTTTCAGAATTTGCAAGAACATGGAACACATTTCGCAGTAACTCCCATACACAATATACTTGAAATAAAACACTGGGTTTTCTCTGAAAGTCTTGAGGAAGGATGAGGTTGCAAATAGTAGGAAGTGAGATAGGAGCAGGGATGTCCAACATTTTAGCCACCAGGACTAAAGTTTAAAACAGATTTACAAGATGCTTCAGGGAAAGAAAAATTTGGGCTGGACTAATAAAAGAGCATCATGGAAGGAGAGATGATTTTCAGAGAGGGTATTTTGTTTGTCCATGTATTAAGTAAATGCACATAGTCCATTTTGGATGGCCCAAGTGCAGGCAGGATAAGTAGAAATAGGTTTTCTCTATTAGCATTTGCATCTGTGATCGTATTGCAAAGCTTATACCCCAGGTATTTCCTTAATAGATAAAAAAAATTATCTAGCTATTACACAGCCTTGCCAATATTTACAATTGCCTCCTTAAATGTTTCAGAGATTTCTCCACAGTGATCTTTCAGTGCTTTCATTTTGATCTTTTTTTTTAATATATTTTGTACAAATGCACATTCCCCAAGAAAAAGTCAGATATATTTGTATGTGAACCAGACCAACATATTTAACCACTGCGTGGGTGGCTTTTCTTGAGCCACTGTGATTAATAATTATAGCTCATGTGTTGTGTAGAGCCTCTGTGGGTGTGTGGTTTTGCCTGTGCTTGCAATGGCTACCGTTTAATATCTGTACATTTTGTTTATATATTTTTCAGTCTTGTCTGGGGTGGGTTTTATTTTTTAACAATCATAGTTAAAAATATTCAAAACCAATTAATTGGCACAGTATATCAAACCATGAATTAGCCATTAGACATGATTTGGCAAGGTACTCTATACTAAAATATGGTTGGCTAGTTTGTGGTACTAATAGTGTGAACATAGCCAGGGAGTTAATTACCCAGATAGACTAAACTATTTGAAAGCATATTTGATATATAATTTAGCAAATATAGACAAGTTATGTCAATTATGCCATTATAATTCTCCCGATAATCTCCAAAATAGATTTCAAATAAAAGAATAAAATTAATTTTCCAACATGATCGTGTCAAGAGTCATGAAGTAATCTAAAAAAAATAGTGACACTGAAATGAAGTGTAAAATCATGCCATTAATGGCAATATGTCTGAAAGGTAAAATACAATGCAGATTGCAAAAAAACTCATGTAATTTCATTATGTACAAAACAAAACATGCTGATGATTTTTTAAAAATATTTTCTGATGTATAAATTTTATTACATTAATATATACATTAAATACAAGCAGTGATCAAGGCAGGAGATAAATCAATTGAATCCTGGATTTACGGAAAAATAAAAAGCCTCATGGAACATCTGTGGGTATTCTCAATAATTCTTCAACTTCTTCTTGTAAAGCCTCAGTCTTCTCAGCAAGGAGCATCTGCATTCAAAGACAAAAAAGTCGCAACTTTTGACTGTGGTGTATTTACTGTGTATCTGAGACCAAATAGCTCCCAAGGTGACATATACAGTGTTCATTTCTTAGAAGGCTCACTGGAGCAGAGACTAGACCAGTGATGGCGAACCTTTTAGAGACCGAGTGCCCAAACTGCAACCCAAAACCCACTTATGCATCGTCGGGTGCCGGATGGGCGTGGCCCATTGGGTGGGCGTGGCCCATTGGGTGGGCGTGGCTGCGGTGGTAACAGCAGACTGGATGGGACTAAAAAGTTCAATCAATTCCAACTTTGCGAGATCTTTTTTTTCCCCGCGAGAAGTTGAAATTGATTGATTGAACCTTTTTTTTTTGCACACGGCGGCGGAGGCCTAAAGTGAAAAGGTTTTATAAAACCCAGCTGAAGGCCTAAGACTGGGGCGACAGCACGCATGCCCACAGAGAGGGCTCTGCGTGCCACCAGTGGCACATGTGCCATAGGTTCGCCACCACGGGACTAGACTGAACCTTCATTCATATGAGGCCTCCAATTTTATTTTCTCCCAGATCAATTAATGCCTGCATTTAGGTTAAAAAAAAAAAAGCCAAAGCATTTGCTTTACATGCAACAAAAGCAAAATCTGACATGTATTTACACCTCATCCACAATCAGCGCAAGTGCTCTGCAGCCCTGCAGAGATCCTAGCAACTATTGATCCTCGTAATGCAGGGGTCTTTAAACTTGGCCCTTTTATGACTTGTGGACTTCAACTCCCAGAATTCCTCAGCCAGGCATGCTGGCTGAGGAATTCTGGGAATTGAAGTCCACAAGTCATAAAAGGGCCAAGTTTGAAGACCCGTCATAATGGATTGTCTTTTTTTTTTAAGCCACATACACAGTTCATCACAGATATCAATATATATATTTCTCAAAAACAGCACTAGACCTCACTCCAACTGCCTCAATCCATAAGACTTAGATAAAATAGAGACAGAATGGCTACTTGCCACAAGATGGAGATTATTCTGACCCTGATTTCTGACGAGTATATAAGACCTCTTCCCACTTAAACAGCAGTTGGTCCAGAGCAGGGATAGGCAACCTTGGCTCTTTTATGACTCGTGGACGTCAACTCCCAGAATTCCTGAGCCAGCATGGCTGGCTCAGGAATTCTGGGAATTGAAGTCCACGAGTCATAAAAGAGCCAAGATTGCCTACCCCTGGTCCAGAGTGTCTCACTACTTCTTTCCTTACCTTTGCAGATGAAACTATTTTCCTGGCCTGCGTTCTGGACATATGTACAACATTCTTGACTAGAAGTTCTGGATCTGCATTGGCCAAGTGAGCTAGACTTTTATAGCCCAAGTTGTAGAGTTGCTTGGCTCGAGCCTGCGAAGCAGTGAAGAAGCTAATTAAAGGAGAGAGCTAACAACGGATCAAGACGTTACATCAGGGATGTCCAACCTTGGCCACTTTAAAACCTGTGGACTTCAGTGCCCAAAATTCGCCAGCCACAACAAACCCACAGTGGCTCTCAGCTGAAAAATAAATAGCTGCTAGTGTCTTATCTTCACCCTCATCTGCAAAGCAGAACTTGGTGTCCAATAGCCAACAAGGCAAAAGCTGGACCAGAAGCACCCAATCAAGGTCCTTTTGAATTCAGGTGTGTGATTTACATTACAGACACCTGCCAATGTGCCAGTCCTCTACCTCCAATTGGAAACTTTCAGGAAGTAGTGAGCGACCAGAAGAAATTTTAGAAGTCATCCTTACATTCTGCTTGGATATCTAAAAACCCTCCTAGTTAACCTATTTTTTTAAAAATAATTCATATAAACTGCATTCAGGTGTACTGAACGTCCTTTTTTGTCAAAGTAGACTGTACTAACCTCTAAAACTCCAGCTACCTCCATAAGAGGAATAAGTTCTGCTTTAACACAATAGCTTAATCTCTTGGTAAGTTCTGGCAGGAGAGCTTTATAAACCCAAAATTCATCCAGCTCCTGTAAGAAAACACATTAGCAACATTCCTGTTGGTCAGTTTTACTTAGAAACCTATCAATCAAACCTTGCTTAGTTTCTTCTCTTAGTGCAGCGGTAGGCAACCTTGGCTCTTTTATGACTCGTGGACTTCAACTCCCAGAATTCCTGAGCCAGCCATGCTGAGGGGAAAGGGAGAGTTTCCAAGCTGAGCCATGCTGGCTCAGGAATTCTGGGAGTTGAAGTCCAAGAGTCATAAAAGAGCCAAGGTTGCCGACCTGTGTCTTAGTGGGATCCATTTGTTGTATCTAAATTAATGTTTGCGGTAGATAAAAGGATTAAACTGGGCCCCACATATTGGGATGCAACATTGTGATAACACAGAATCTTTCATGATATGATGAGAAAAGAAAAAGCAGCTATTGGAAAATGTCAATACGACGCTGTATTTAGCTAAGGGGTAATTTTATTTTTGTAAACCACTTGGAGTCACTGAGAGTGAGTAGGCGGCCATATAATTTCTCATAAATAAATAAATAAATAAAATACATATCAGAGGGATTGGTTTCAAAATGAGATATACAAAATTACAAGATATCTATGATATCAGTTTGAAAACCATTCAGCATGGGAGCAAAGTAATGCACTGAAAATTGGATCTAAATTTATGAAAGGAAATTGTATGAGGTGATTACCAAAGAAATTATAACTTTTTTTTCCAAAGAAAAGTAATGAATGATGTTTTTGCCTTGCAGTGAATTATTTAGCTGTTGTACATTACCTCACAAAAATGCAAAACTGAGGAGGAGAATGAAGCCGCTGAATTGAGAAGAGTTTGAACAAATCCTCGTGGTATATTAAATTTTTCTGACACATCCCATATGTTGGTCTCTCTTAACAAGGAATGAAGGATGAGGGACAGGTAAAGTCTATTAACAGTATTACCATCCAGTTCCTAAGAAGACACCAAGTTCATAAAGAAACTGAAAACAACATAAAATCTTTGCAAGCTTCTATTTCTTTAAGTTCCTTAAATAATTACAGTATATTTCACAATGTAGGAACAATGAAGCATGTAAGGGATATAGTAACACTTTTCCAAAATAGAACTTGCAATATAAATAACAGAAATATAACTGTAGAATTTTTCTGCTGATTCTCAGATTACAGTTAAAAACATTTTCTTGCTAGTTCATTCAATATAGTCAAGATCAGATGAATTAATTTAATTCTTTTTGTATTCTTACTATTCTTAGATCATGCATACATAAGATTACGATTGAATTTCACCTTTTCTTCAAGGAAAGCAATATATCTGGTTTTTTCCCTACAGATTCTACCAACTGCAGTTAGAGCAATAATGACAATCCCCAATGAGTGTCACCCGATGTGTTTTATGATACATCAGCATGGAGATTTCAACATGGGATTCTCCAGTATTTCAGCAATTCTTACGATATTTTCAAAATCCTCTTATTTAATGCTGCTACTTTAACAAGGAGCTTAAATGGCAAGAGAAAGTGGAGAAGAGAAGGAAGAGAAACTTATAATCAATGGAATAAATAATTACAAGTGTATTTTTCTGGTGGCCATTCAGATACGCTGTTTAATAAACAAATCTTTCTCTTACATTCTTGATGGCTTGTCCAGATGCCTTTTTGGTAATAAAGCTTTCTGGCACTCCAACAGTGCTGGTTACTTGTTGTTCTATTAGACTTAGTTGATTGAACTAAAACAAACAAACAAATAAATTATAATCAGCTCAGATCTAAAAATAAGCAAATAATAACTATAGGACACTATCCTGTTTTACACGAGAAATATTAAAACTGAGCTGCTGTATTTATTCAGCTTCAAATAGGGGTGAATGCAAAGATATGTGCATCCTGGTGGGAAGGCTATATGGGTGGCTAACAATGTCAGCATTACATAATACCCCAAAATGTATTAAAAAATTAAAAAAGAAAAAAGAAACCAGAACTTAGAAATCTGTACCAGCAAACTTCACCTTCAGCTGTAATATACCCACTTCCTAAACTAGATTGAACAAAAAGTCTTTTATCATTTTCCTGAAGCTCAAGAGGGGTGAAGCAAACTGAATTTCTGCTAAGAGGAATTTCCACACAATAGGGGAAGCTAATGAAAGTGGTCACTTGTAAAAGCCGGGCAAGTGACAATCCTGTAGGTAAGCCTTCTCTGTGATGGCACTCTGAGTTGCCTATCCCTCTTCCCAGGTTCATAACAAAGACCTAGTTCTCCCCCCCCCGGGGGGCCATTTTGTCCTGTCCTTGAATAAATGATCCGGGGTTTTGCTCTCCTTACGTTAACCTCATTGTTTCAATGAACTTGGGTTTCATGTCAGTATTTTGTCATTTTAATCATTGTTATTTCAGTTTTTTAATTTATACACTGCTTTGAGATATGATTATATGGGAATGTATATACCTGTATTAAATAAATGAATGTATACATAAATGTAGTTAGTACTTCACATACCTTTTTCCTAAAAATGAAACACTTATGATGTATTTGGTAAAATCTGAATCTCTGCATAAAAGCTCTTAATCTTTAACTTACAAGATAAAAAAATAAATATCTCCCACCAGCAAATGAACTCTCAAAAGATCTAAATCCTGTGTGTGCATGATTTAAATTTCTTTATTTAGCCTTTCGTCAGCAGCATATGTATAACTCAACCAATTTCATTTATACTGTAATGGGAGTGCCAAGGAGCCCAAGCACACAATTTTAGAATAGACAGAGAGGCTATAAAAAGGCAAAAATCTCTTCCCAATGAAATTTAGTACCACAGAAGACAGAGTTTTAATTATCCTGGTGTCGTTAGGAATACTCCCTTTCTATTATTCTAGGCCTAGGGAGAAGATACCCAATGATGCTTTTTTTGGAAGCATCTTACCTGTTTAAAATAGACCATCCAATTTGGGCTACACTGAGGAATCATATCATATGGTGTTATCAGATAGATCAGATGAAGGTAGCTTTCAAGTATTAGCCCCTCAAGTCCTTTCTTCAAGTCTGCGTAGAGAGTGTCACAGTGTGCCAATTCAATCGAACCTAAGATAGGAGTAAAATTAAGGATTACAGGCAATCAGCATCCTGAGGTGAGCAGAGGCATCCACAGGATCTGATCCTAAAACAACGAAAGCCGGGGTCTTGTTGTAAGCTCCACCTTTTCTAATACAGGCACAAAAGGAGTGGAGATTGCACTGCCCTGCCACTTTCCCTCTACCCGGTGACCTTCCCGTGGATGCTTCTAGAGGTGACAGTTTTATTGGTAAGGCCGATTCTGCTTACCTGCCCTTTAACCAATAACACAAGCATCTTTTACCTTTATAGGTAGCTCGGCCCAACTGAGTGATCCCTAGATTATTCTGACACTTCTTTTCGCTGTCAGAATTTTCTTTCTCTTTTAGCAGCCCATTTTGTTTCAGCCATTGTAAGGCTTCCATTGTTACATCCTGCAGGCTCTTCTGAGGCAAGAGCTGTGGCTGTATACTAAGTAAGGTTGCACCCATGAACTGGTAAATTTCCTCAGGATTGTTTGCTACCTGTAAGAGAATACCAAAGGTCAAATATTAAACTAAGACTAACTAAAGGCTTAGTTTGGGAGAAAAACGATTTACAGCTAAGACAAAAGAGAATTTTATCATTAGTTATTTTACTTGAGAGAGTAAAAGAAGCCATGGTGGCGCAGTGGTTAGAATGCAGTATTGTAGGCAAACTCTGTCCGTAGCCAGCAGTTCGATCCCGACCGGCTCAAGGTTGACTCAGCCTTCTATCCTTCCGAGATCGGTAAAATGAGGACCCAGATTGTTGAGGGCAATAGGTTGACACTGTAAATCGCTTGGAGAGGGTTGTAAAGTGGTATTTAAGTGTTGCTATTGCGATTGCTATTCCTTCTAAGTTCTTACTTCCGAACTTCTCTCACTAAAGTATTATAGCTGAAAATTAATATTTTAGAATTACCAACCTTTAAACCAACCACCGATAAAAGCAAACTTCGGATGCCCTTGTTGGATTCCAGCAGAAGAGTGCTGTAACAGCTTTCTAGGGGACTGGTTATTAAATTTTGAACCTTAAAACAAATTTACAGCCATGTATTAATGAAACATAATAACTGTGAAAAAAAGTTGTGATTCTGTCATGTGCTTGTAACATTATGAAATGCCTGCTCCATTGCATCCTGAGCATTAAATTGTATCATTTCCTGCAATTAATGCCTTGCTCAAGTCATCTATCATTAGGAACATTAGGTAGCCCTATGTATTTGCAGTATCTTTTCTCAAGATATATAACTATGCATTATCACTTGCTTTATAGTGACTGCATTGTAATACCAATCTATTCAAGAAGATGTGGGGGAATAGAAAATAAAACTGCTTTTAAGTTTTTGTGATGCAGGACGACTTAACTGTTTTAATTAATCAATAAACACAATTGTCTTTAAATGCCACAATCCTGTCCTAAATTGATGAAAAGAGGGCTAGCTTTCCACTAAAGCAAAGAAGCAAAGATTTGTAAACTTAGGTTATGATATTTCTTGGCAGTGACATAATTATGAAGAGCCTATTTGCCCTTACAAAGTGAAGCTATCTTTAAATGTATTTACTAGAAGAAGAAATAAATTACTTCAGACCAAGGCTTTATATATTTGAACTCCACCCACTACAGTATTATTTAATCAATTAATCCTGACGGCTTAGAAATATCAAACGTTGCCATTCTTTTCATTTAAGTTACCAGTTCTTTGTCTTTCTCTTGCACAATCAAAATACTTTCACCAGCCTTATCAATGCCAGCACGACCAGCTCGACCAATCATCTGTTTATACTGGTTCTTCTTCAAGAAATCTGTAGCAACATATGGCGCTCTTAAAATAACCCTGCGGAATCCACGAACAGGTACTTTAATTACTTCTCTTACATCCACTTTTTTTTTTCTTTCCTCACTAAGAAAAAGCACTTGAAAATACTTTGATAGCTTTTAAGGTAAATGATGCAAAAAGGGTTTTTTTACTGAATGTTCTTCAATAACAGACGAATCATACAATATTTAAAATTATGAACACTAACCCCCCCCCCCAAAAAATAATAATAATAACCTCAGTAGAAAGCAGAAGCTTCTTTTGGAATGCTTAAAGTGCATAAAGGAATAATGGTCATAATGGAATTATTGCTAATAATGGAATAAAATGGGATATCCTAAGCCAGGGGTAGGCAACCTTGGCTCTTTTATGACTCGTGGACTTCAACTCCCAGAATTCCTGAGCCAGCATGACTCAGCTTGGAAACCTCTCCCTTTTCCCTCAGCATGGCTGGCTCAGGAATTCTGGGAGTTGAAGTCCACGAGTCATAAAAGAGCCAAGGTGGCCTACCCCGTCCTAAGCCATAAGGACATTGAAATCAAACCACAGACTTTACTTCGATATGCATTTGTTCTGGAATAAAAGCAGACACAGTTCAAGTATGGAAGTCGCTGTTCCAAAATGTCAGCACGTGGGCCATCATTTCAGTGGCCCAATTGGGGAATTACCTGTATTTATGGAGGATAGGGCTATCATCAGGTGTTGGGAGCTACTGCTTGCATATTATCTCCAGTGAGGGGTCTTGGTGCTCTCTAAGCTTGGTTATTGGTTGTGTTTTTTTTTTCTCGGCAGATGTTTCATTATCCAAACTAAGTAACATCATCAGTGCTAGTAAGGAGTGGGAATTGGCACCTCTACATTACCGAATATTATTTCTAGATCATATTCTTTCAGACTTCGGGTGGGATTCGTGTGTCTGAACGTCTGTTTCTAAATAATACTCTGGAAACAAAAAAAAATAGCATTCAGGGAAAGATTTGGGTCTAGTCCCCGGTTTTTAATGGGCATGGATGGTTCTTTTTCTTTTTTTAAAAGGAGAAACAACGAATCATTAGAATTTCCGTAGCTGCTGTTTGAAAGAGCCAACTTGGGTACTTAAGGAGCATCTGTCAACGCTGCAACGAATTGAACTGAAGCCATTTTCACTTTGTTTTCGGTTGCCACATATTTAGAAGGGGAGGACGGGGGAAGTGTAGTTTTAAGTTAGCTATAACAATTCTTGGGTATGGGAACCAAGGTCATTGCTGATTACATTTTGGCGGGCTGGAGATCTGGGAGGAGTGCCCGCGTTTAGTAACAATTGGCGAATGTGATTTGTGACATCTAATTGGGGTTGGGAATTGTTAACTTTGCAACTTTGTAACCAGGGGGAGGGGAATTTAGTTTTGGGTTCACCTTTGTACGTGCCGTTATTTTGTAGCCAAATAAAAATGTTCTTTGAGGAAGAATTCCTTGCCTTGAAGTTCTTTTAATTGGTCTCATCTATCGGAACCATGACAGCATCACTCGGTTCTTGGGTCATGCCACAAGATGGCTTTTGGGGGATTCAGCGAAAGACATGTTAGAATGTTTACCCTATTTCAGGGCTTTTCAACCTTTTCACCGACTGTACCACTTTTAGGATATGGCAATATTCGAGTACCACCTAGCAAGGTGTCAAAAACTTGGTGACAAAAAAAAAAACCTGTTCAAAGTTGCAATTGAACTGAAATGACTTATGACCATTTTTCACACTTATGACCATTGCAGCAACAGGGTCATGTGATTTATATTTGGATGCTTGGCAACTGATTCATATTTATGATGGTCACAGTGTCCCAGGGTCATGTGATCCCCTTCTGCAACCTTTTGACAAGCAAAGTCAATGGCAGAGCTGCTGGTGGCCAAGTGCTAAGGCGGGACTTCCTTCCCTGCCTCCCTTTTTCTCATTCCCATCTCCTTCTGAAGGAAGAATTTGAACCCCCCCATATTTTTCCTCTTCCATATATTGATCAAACAAGGAAAGGCCTCCAGAGACAGAAAACACAAGCTGCTGAGTGGACTAGCTTAAAAAGGCACTTCCCCTTTAAGAATTAGCTACTGGCTAGAAAGGAAAGTAAGGAGCCCAGCCGGCACTTAAGGAAGAAAAAAAAATGTAAGTACTGGCTGCCGGCTAAGGCAGCCTCCCCAAATGGCTCCATTCATAAGTAACATCTGCAGCTCCAGAGGACTCTCTCACTGTAAGTCCTTGCCTGTGCTGGCTCTTTCCCTCCCCCACTACACTTGGCTAGGCAGGGCTGCGTACCACCTGCCACTCATTAATGTACCACAAGTGGTACGCGTACCACAGGTTGAAAAGCCCTGCTCTATTTCACATGAGGAACATTAAAAAAAAAAGAAGCCAGTGCTATAACCTTCGAGCGGGCAGGTTGACGCCCGCAGCAAGCGTAGATGTGCAGGTTAGCAGACAGAGGCAGCCTGAGGAATAAGCTGCTTCTATACATTTCCGCTCATCGCTGGTGAGACCGCTGTGATGGTAAGCAACTCCAAATGGAATTGTTCGCTTCAAAACTGGACAGAGTTTTCCACTGCAGATGTTTCTTAACTCTTTTAGAAGATCGTATTTTTCTTTCTCCTTGATCTTTTTAAGCGCTCTAGCAAAGAAAGGGTAGAATTAGACAAGGGGTATCCTCCTTCTTGGGACTTTGTGCACAAGCCACTTTTGTTCCAAACGTAATTAGTTGTTTTCATCTAGGATGAACAAGGAACGACCCATTACAAGACGCACCAAAAGTTCAAATGTACAGGTAGTCTTTGATTCAGGGACCGGTCGCTCAGCGACCAAAGTTATAACAGACCTCCCCAAAACTTACTTACAACCTGAAGTTACTATGGTCGTATTCCCCCTGGGCTCAAATGACTGTATTTTCACTTTTATGGCCATATTTTCGATGCTTTTTGGCAGTTTCTGGGGTTTAGTCTTAATTTCTGGCAAAAAAAGGGGCCAGAAATTGGGTATAATGGATTCACTTAATTACTGCAGTACTTGTGTGATGTCTACCACACTGCAACCACTGCAAAAAATGTTCTAAAGTCAGATCCAGTCATAGGGCGAGCTGCTTAACGACTGCAACGACTTATGACCATAGGCTCCATTTCTGTCATAAGTCAAGGACTATTTGTATTCTTCTCCACTGATTAGCTTATAATTAAAAGACTGGAAGTGCGTCATGGAATATGGTCTCCCTTCCACATCTGGAATTTGAACCCAGCTTCAAATATATCTGGCTGGATGTGACCATTTCAGGCTGACAAACCCGTTTCCCAGCCTGACAGGTACAAGTCTGTCTTTTGTTTGCCCATTCCACTTTTTGGAAAGAGTGATAAGAACCAGTCTTGCAACTTGGATAATTGTAAAACATTCTAATTTCCAAAGCCAACCATGATTTGCTGAAAGGAAAAGAAAGGTGGAACATGGTACAAGAAAGCCCTTGACCTGATTTTCTAGGCTGTGAATTAGATCAATAAGAAAATGAGAAGAGACCAGACAGGAAACTTGTCCAGATAAGCTAATTCTACACTACCTGAACCTTGCAGGTCTGACGGTATAATTCTCCCACTATCTCCTTTACAGCCAGAGAAACTAAAGAGGGTCTCTTTTGAGCCTCTTGTCCTATCCATTATCCTGCTGCAGGCTAAGCCGTCTCTTCTCTGACTATTCCCTAGGCAGCATCTCTTGGTCCCGTCTCCCAAGGTCTTTCCCACATGACATTATATCTATACTATTGGGTCCTTTGGATCAGTACAGATTACACTGGCAGTAGTTCTCCAGAGTATTAGATAGAATATTTTCCAACCCTGTACACCAGGGGTCTCCAAACTTGGCAACTTTTAAGACTTGTGGACCTCAATTCCCAGAATTCTTCAGGCAGGCAGCCACTTGTGGACTTCAACTCCCAGAATCCCCCCAGCCAGTCAGACTGGCTGGGGGAATTCTGGGAGTTGAAGTCCACAAGTCTTAAAAGTTGCCAAGTTTGGGGACCCCTGCTATACGCCATTACTGTTATTCTTTGACATATGAACATATCCTGCAATGCTTTACATTTGCTTAGGATGCAAATGCAATATGTCTGCATCAAATTAACACTGACACCAGGAGATCCATGAAAATTTTCATTTAGCATAACATTTCTCAACCTTGGCTGCTTTAAGCTCTGTGGACTTCAACTTCCAGAATTCCTCAGTCAGCATGGCTGACTGAGCAATTCTGGGAATTGAAGTACACATAGCTTAAACTGGCCAGGGTTGAGAAACACTGATTTAGCAATTAAAGTGCACCTAGGAGACATACCTGTTTATGTGTTTGCATATCATTTCTGCTACATTTTCACAGTTTTTTTTAGTAGGACAGAAGACAAGGCAGGAGTACTTGGGAATAACCTCTGTGACCAATGCAATAAGATGATCAGGATCTATCTTCTGAAGATCACTAGAATACTAAAATATTAAGCAGTGTTATTTCTAAATGGAAGCAAATTGTTGTAATCTCAATTTATCAAAGTATTTGTGCTAAGCTTCTATAACTTTAATTGGATATAAAGAAAGCAAATTATCAAACGATCCCTACTTGATGCCTGAGTTTTAAATATTCGCTTTCAATGTGCTTAATCTATTAAATAATTTCTAAAAAAAAATACAAAATAAGCATTTGATTCTCCAGGGTTTTACATCTCCCACTTAGAATCAAGATCAGCAAAGCATCACAATTATGTACAAAGAGTGAAGAAATAATTTGAAAATTAAGTACAGGCAGTCCTCAACTTACAACTACAATTGAGCCCAATATTTCTGTTGCTAAGTGAGACATTTGTTAAATGAGCTTTGCCCCATTTCACAACTTTTTCCACTACATTTGTTAAGTAAATCACTGCAATTCTTAAATTAGTAACACGGTTGTTAAGTGAATCTGGTTTCCCCATTGACTTTGTTTGTCAGAAGAGTGCAAAAAGGGATCACATGATCCTGGGACATTCCAACTGTCACAAATGTGAGTCAGTTGTCAAGCGTCCAAATGTAAATTTTGTAACCATAGGGATGCTACAACTGCCGTAAGTGTGAAAATTGGTCTTAGGTCACTTTTTTCAGTGCTGTTGTAACTTCGAATGATCACTAAACGAACTGTTGTAAGTCGAGGACTACCTGTATATTTTGTTTACTTATATTTTAGAGTAGGTGTTCCTAAACCTTTTGCCATTATACCTTCCATTAGTGCAGCGTTTTCCAATCTTAGCCATTTTCAAATGCGTGGACTTCAGTTTCCAGAATATCCCAGCCAGCAATGTATTCTGGGAATTGAAGTCCAAACATCTTAAAACTGCTAAGGTTGGGAAATACTGCTTCAATCTAATCTTAATATACACACCTCCCCTAAAAACACAAATGAACAATGAAAACCCTACAATAAAACTTTATTTTTAATAAAGAAGTCATTAAAAAATAAAAAAGCCACTGTTTGTGCTTATCCCACCACGTTACTTATTTGCAATATTTAGGGAAAAGTGGATTTATTGAAACAATGTACCATTCATAGATTATTCACTTATCTCCTGGACTCTGCACCTTCTCACGGAAGGTACGCTGCACACTTTGGGAATCGCTGTTTTAGAGACTGTTATGGTGCTTTAGTAATAACGAATGACAAGCTGTTAGAGCGTGGTTTTGAAAAAGCCGTGGCTGAAAGTAAAGTCGCAAACTGAAAATGAAATGTCTGCATATTTAGCTGCATTACCTTGCAATCAAGGAGACGTGAAAACTTAAGGCCATTTTCTGCTTTGCTATCAAGTTCGTAGATGCGGTCCTGTATTTTAATGTATTCTCTCAATTCAACCTATATTGTGGAGAGGTATGTAGAATAATCGGATTAGACCATGAATGTAATTGGAAAAGACTTTTTGAAAAGAGTTGTTTATACTGAAATTAACAGCAACATAAACATATTTAAATCTCACCTTTCCTAGGCAAGGCCAAAGGACCTGTGTGACATTGTTATTTTTATGCCACAGCAACCCTGTGAGATGTTTAAATCACCAATGACCTCCATGACTGAGGACTTGAATTCAAATCTCTTTGATTTCAGTCCAACAACTGAACTACTACGGTATATAGCAGTGGTGGCAAACCTATGGCACACGTGCCAGAGGGGGCACTCAGAGCCTTCTCTGTGGGCACGCGCGCTGTCGCCCCAGCCCTGCCTCCCCACAACGGCCCCCTCACCAGCAGCCCCCCCGGAGGAGAGTTGCCCCGGGTGCGGCCTGCGTGGAGCAGCGCAGCCAAGGACATGGCAGCCGGGCAGCGGGGACAAGACTCCGCCCTCGCGCCCCGTCGCATGCAGATAATGCTGCAGGGCGCGGGCGGAGGGCGTGGCCACCATGATGCTGCTGGGCTGCCTGGGTGATCTGCTGCGGCAGGCCGTGGAGGCGGTGGGTGGCCGTGCGGGGCGGGGAATGGAGTGAGGGCGGGGGTGGTTTTGGGGCACTTGGTCTCTAAAAGGTTTGCCATCACTGGTATATAAACTGTCCTCAACTTACGACTGGTTGCTTAGTGACTGTTACAATGGACCCCCCACCAAAAGGTACTTACAACTTCATTTCAAAACTACAATGGCTGAACCACCCCTCCTCCCCCCGCAGTCATGTCATTGCATTTTGACACTTGGCACGGGCACCTGTTTTTTGTCTGTTTCTGGCATTTATTTCTGGTTTCTGGTGAAAAACATCCATTGAGTATAATGGACTCGCTTAATGACCGTGGCACTCATTTAACAACTATAGCATTTGCTTAACCACCACTGTAAAAAATGTAAAACCAGGTCCAGTCACATGGTGACCCATTTAATGACTGCAATGATTTACAACTCTTAATTCTGGGGCAATTATGGTTGTAGGTCGAGATTCCTGTAGTACCCTAGATTTTTCTCCTGAGTAAGTACATGCATTGTTCTTGTTGGCTTTTTAAAATATAGCAAACTAGGTACTTCCTAGTAGAATACAAATTTAATTAAAATGAGCATTTCCCCTACTTTTTTACACAGTTGTGACAAGAAAGTAAAAATATTTCCAGGTCTTTCATCAAATAACTGTAAACATCAAAGTGACTGAACAACAGATCAAACCTTCATTATCAAACCAATTTGTCTATTTTTTGTAAGGTGATTACACCGACTTCTCTACAGAATTCTCTATATGAAACTAAACTGCCTTCGCAAACACTATTCATTCACCTCTGTTACTATGTAACAATTATTTTTCAGAAAGTTCGATACATTTTTTTAATTCAATAACATACAGGTCTGAAATTACTTGTGTAGAATTCTGCTTTCAGGAACTGCTGCAAGTCTTCAACATTTCTTAATGTTGCACTCATTCCAATGATCTGAGTTGTTTCTATGCAAAAATGAAATAGATCAGGCTTAAATGCTAAGCATGCATGCCTAAGAATTTAAATATGCAAGGATTCATATTGCAAACAAAATTAGTAAAAGAATGTCAAGAACTTCTTACATAAAAATATTGCCATTATGCTTTCATCTCAAGATATATATATATTTCAACTATACTGAATACTGTTCCAATACAAACAGCATGAAATATATTTCTGAAAGCCTCTGAGAGGACAAATATTCCTTATTCTTAAAAGCACATAATGAAATCTTCAAATAGTAGTCAATGATAGCTACGTTTGACTGAAATCGGTGTGAATTAACTTCTGAATGTAAAGTCACAGGAGTATCCATACATTTTATGCAACTACTCTCTGCAGCCACAGAAAGTGGCAAACTAACAATTTCAAGATGCATAAATATATAAGAGACTGTTTTTTAAGAATTGTATTTCCTTGTTCTTGAAAAAATGCTAAGCCATGCATAGTTTGCAAGCCAGAATCTGGCCAATTCTGTTTATAACACTTTACAGTATTATATTCTTATGAACACATTTTGGCGCCAGAATTTCAATAAAATTAAGATAACCCTTTCGTGTTACTTGGGGAAAGAGTCTTTTTTCAGTGTGGAGCCCTTTTGTAGGATTTTGAAACTGCCACTCTCCCTTACAATAATAACAATACTATAACAATATAATAACAACTTATGATCACGTTTGGCACCAGAATTTCAACAAATTTAAGACAATCCTTTCGTGTTACTTGGGGGCGAGTCTTCTTTTCAGGTAAATACAGTGTGCAGCCGTTTTGTAGGTTTTTGAAATTGCCATGCCTAACCTATTAGTACACAGTATATAGTAAGTTCAGAGATGACTTTTCAGATATTATACAGAGTTAACTTACTGCTTGCATGCAAAATCTTAGAAAGGGTCATTTCTAGTATACCGCCACGACCACCTTCTCCAAGCATGTGCAACTTTAAATGAGAAAAAGATATCAAAATCACCAAGCTGCAAAATAATTTACGGAGCAGAAACAAGTTGGAAATACTAAATGATGATAAAACCTTGTTAACGAACCTCATCAACTACTACTAGACCCAGGGCGTTGATTCTTCCTGCTTCTATCAAGGCGTTCACCAGGCTGTGTCCCTTTTCAATAGTGGCAATGTACACGGATTTCTTTTGCCTTCTCTTGACTGGAGGAATCCTTCCTTTACTTCCAGCATATTCTTCCACCAAGAAACCCAGCTCCATTCCAAAACCACACAAACTCCCAACCTAGAAAAAGGAAGAAAATGGAGAAAAAGTAATTTTACGATGGTATATAATTTCACAACAGCAAATAAAATCTAGGCATTTTCCTGGTTGTTCGCCTCCCCGCCTCCAGTACAGGTAGTTCTCGACTTACGGCCGCAGCTGAGCCCAACATTTCCACTGCCAAGTAAGACAGTTGTTAAGTGAATTTTGTCACATTTTACCACCTTTCTTGCCGTAGCTGTTAAGGAAATAACTGCTGTTGGTAACTTAGTAACACGGTTGTTGAGGGAATCTGGCTTCCCCATTGACTTTTGCTTGTCAGAAGGTTGCAAAAGGGGATCGCGTGATCCCCAGGACATTGCGACCGTCATAAATATCCAAATTTTGATCACGTGACCATGGGGATGCAACGGTCACAAGTGTGAAAAATGGTCATAAATCAACTTGTACAGTGCCGTTGTAACTTTCAATGGTCACTAAATGAATAGCTGTAAGTTGAGGGCTACCTGTACAACAGAACTGAAATCCCAGCTGTGCAAACCCAGCATTTTATCCTACCACAACTGGAGCCCTGCTGTGGATGGGAGTTAATCAAATTCAATGACGTAGATGAATATAAAGCCAGTTTCCGCACCTTCTCCTGGACTAAAGCCACGTAAGGCAGGATCATTAAAACATCCATTTGCTTGCAGAGTAATTCCCGAAGAATTAAAATTTCAGCGACAAGTGTTTTTCCACCACTGGTTGGCAAGGAATATATTAAGTTCTTTCGCTTTTGCAGGGATTCGAACATTAAACAATCATGTTGCCAGTCTGTGAAATTAAAAGGCATTTCTTATAGTCTTCCTTTCCTGTCTTATAGTATTCATAATGATTCATGATGACAATTAAACTGCTTGAGGATTCTAAGAAAGCTCGACAAACTGCACACTTAAAACTGTATTGTTTTATAAGAACCTAGGAAACATTTAAAAACAAAAATGTAAATTTAGTACTGTACAGGAACAGCTCCTTTGTGGGTGGATGCTATATTTCAATGAAAACAAAAAAAAAATGAGTTCATTTTGGGTGCCTGGCAACTGATTCACCTTTATTGCCATTTGCAGTGTCCTGTAGATATCTATTGGCAGCTATTTATGATGTTTTTTTGCTAATTTCCAGCATTTCCCCCCCCCCCCCGGTTTCTGGCAAAAAACATTCATTGGGGAAAATGGATTCGCTTAACAACTGTGGCATTCGCTTAACGATCACCACAAAAATGTCAAAAAATGCAATGCCTCAACTTATGACCGCAACACTCTATGACTGAAATTTCAGTCTTAATTATGGTCATAAGTCAAGGACTAAGTGTAAAATAATTTGGTTTCACTCACAGAACAAGCAAAGATTGCACCGAACTGGAATTTATCATAGTAGCAAAGGTCACAACAAACAAGAGATTGGTGGTGTTACCATAAAGCTTCTCAATTCCTCTGATACGTAGCAGTAGCTCCTTGACTTTGGTGGGTAAACCATAGAAAGGACCGATATCTACAAAAGCCGAGTTGTCAGTTGTCTCTGCAATGGCCATCTCTTCAGTTACAATAGCTTCTTTCAGCTGTTTGCTTTTAGAAACCAATGAAGCAGAGGATCTGGCATTCCCGGCCATTGCGTTTTTGAGATGGTCTTTGAGACTCTTCCGTCTACTTGGTTCAAACAAAGCAGTTCTCACCGACTCATAGTCTTGTTTATTACTCTCTGTGTCCCTGCAGTATGGCAGATCTGAGAAGTCCAGCTGACAGGGTATTTCTTCTATGGCCGTTTCTTTCTGAGAACATTCATCTGAATGTTGACGAAACAAAAGCTGGGAGGACGGAAGACTTTCTAAATCATTATCTTGAGGCTCTGAGCTCTTCTCCTGTTCCTTCACCTGGTTCAAAGAATCATATTCGCTTATGACTCTGGAGCCAATTGCAGCATTTCTCTCGGAAAATACCTGTGCCAGGTTCCTGGCAATTGTCATCTGATTAGCTCCACCTACAGGCCGCACAGCAGTGTTGCGACCTAAGCTGTCAGAATCCAGACTGTCTCTACTAAACTGGATGCATTTTTGCTCTATATTATCAATTTCAGTTAAGAAAGAGTCGTTGCCAGAAAAGCTGTCGTAGTCTGCAAACATATCATCACTGTCAAAATCCTGAAAGAAAGAAAAAAGAATGACTCAGGTGAAAAGTGAATGAGACTTCTTAATACTAAGCGTTTATATCTTGGATGATAGAATATTCATTCTTTTGGCAAAATGTAAAACTATGGGGATGAAATAGTACCAACATTTCTGTTGCTAAGCAAGACAGTTAAGTGAATTTTGCCCCATTTTACGACTTTTCTTGCCAGTGATTCAGTTGTAAGTTAGTAACCCGGTTGGTTAATTGAATCTGGCTTCCCCATTGACTTTGCCTGCCAAGAGGTCGCAAAAGGTGATCACATGATCCTGGGACACTGCAACCGTCATAAATACATGCCAGTTGCCAAGCATCTGAATGTTGATCACGTGACCCTGGGGATGCTGCAACGGTCATAGGTGTGAAAAACAGTAATAAGTCCCTTTTTTCAGTGCTGTTGTAACTTCGGCCACTAAATGATTGGTTGCAAGTTGAGGACTACCTGCTTACAAAAAGGCACGAATGAGTTGTTGACCAAGACACTCCTCTTTTTTTTAAATATCAAAATTTCCCTTGTATCCTTAATACGTAACCTGAGCAGTTCAGCTGAACATCATAAGAAACTTCTTTAGACCAGTACAGAAACAAAAACGGTTGTTTTACCATATCATCTTCAGCCATGCCTGAGGGCTTAGATACAAGGCATGGTTTGTCATGTTGCGATGTCACTGGAATGATTGGCATTCTGGATCTTTTTTTTTTTTTTTTGATGCATGATTGGAGTACTGCAAGGAATTATTAGAAGTTCCTCCCAAAGGAAACCAACCCTGACTCTTCTTTGGAAGGACAGACACTGAAGCTGAAGCTCAAAATACTTTGGCCACCAAATGAGAAGAGAGGACTCCTTGGAAAAGACCCTGATGTTGGGAAAGGCGGAAGGCCAAAGGAGAAGGGGATGGCAGGGGATGAGATGGTTAGACTAGGGGTCTTCAAACTTGGCCCTTTTATGACTTGTGGCACACTGGCTGAGGAATTCTGGGAGTTGAAGTCCACAAGTCATAAAAGGCCCAAGTTTGAAGACCCCTGGGTTAGACAGTGTCACTGATTCAATGAACATGAATTTGGGCAAACTCCGGGAGACAGTAAAGGATGGGGGTGGAGGGAGCTGGTGTGCTGTGGTCTATGGGGTCATGAAGAGTTGGATATGATTTAGAGACAGAACAACAACAACAAGGAATTTATCTTTACAGAGGAAGGTCAATTTGGGGGGATTTTTAATGGGTGTATTATGTCTCTGCAACACACACACACACGCACACACACACACGCACACCCATTATACAAGAGTCCAAAATGTTGCTCTTGCCCAATTGAACTAGCTCACCTGTCTTTTTCCCCCCACCTCCCCTTAATCATCATCACTGGCCTTGAATTCAAATGTGGCAAATCCAACTGGCTCACCAGCTCCTCCTACAAGAAGAGTCTCCCAGCCTCAAATCAGCACGGTTTGCTTAATTGCACAATAATATTAATGATAATAATAATGGATAACTGGAGCACCACTTGAACACCATAGGCATTGACAAACTCACCATCAGTCAATTACAGAAGGCTTACATCTCTTAACAACATAAAACATCATCTGCCCATCCCAGATCCTTGAGTAGGACTCCATAAATGGATAAAAATGCCAAATCCAGGTTAAAAAAAATCTGACTGATTGTGCGACCAATCATGATAATAATAATAATAATAATAATAATAATGATAATAATAATAATGAATAAATAATAATAAAGAGACTGGGCAGCCATTTGTCTGAAATGGTATAGGGTAGGGATCCTCAACCTTGGCTACTTTAAGACTTGTGGACTTCAACTCCTAGAATTCCTCAGCCAGCAAAGCTAAGGTTGAGGACCCCTGGTATAGGGTTTCCTGCCTGAGCAGGGGGTTGGACTAGAAGACCTCCAAGGTCCCTTCCAACTCTGTTATTCTGTTATAATGGAGCCTCCCAGCCTCAAGTCTGCTCGGCACGGTGCCCGAAGAGGCCTGGAATAGGCAGTACCTCCGGCTTCGGCTCCTCCAGCTCTTCCTCGCCTTCGTCCGAGTTCAGTTTCTTGCGGGCCGGCGGGGAAATAGACCGTGACCCCCCTCGGCAATTTATGCCGGGCGAATCCGCCCCTTGACCCGGCTGCCGTCGCCGCCGCCTCCTTCGCTCCTGCGTCCTTCTTATGGCAAACCCACCGCCCTCCATGGAAAAGCGGTATAACCCTAGCCGGGCTCAACCTCCCGGGTCAGCCGGTGCTGCATCAGACGGGCGGGTACAGAATTGGGCTACTTCTTACGACAGGCAGCGACTCCATTTTCTCTGATTCCCCCCTTTTTTCGGGAAAGGAACCGTCCGTCTCTGAGCGAGGACTGTACCATCTACTAAAAAAAAGGGTGCGGGGTTTCATTTACGCGGGACTCCGAATAGGCACTTCCTGCCCTCGCGTCCTATTGAAGGTGAATTCATGAGCTTCCGATGAGTGAACTACAACTCCCGGCATCCCTCGCATAGGCGGCCATGATGGCAAGGGCTGATGGGACTTGGGTTCGGAAAAAAAATAGAACTGGGATGAATCACGTGCTGTTATGACGAAAGACCGCCGGATTGGTTGAGCGGAAGATACTTCCTTGGGAGGATTGGCTAGCTAGCCGCTAATGAACTCTATTGGCCGTTGGAGCAGCCGCAGTTGAGGCGCGAAAGCTTTTTTCTTTTCTTTTCTGCAAGCCGGACGTGTTGTGAGAGGGACTTGATTGGACGTTACTTTCCTACCCGGTCTAAACCGGAAGTTTGTAAGGGGAAAAAGATGGCTGCCGTGGTAGGCTTGGTTTCTTCTCCCAAAATTTCGGGAAGGTTTTATTATCTCTTCGCCGCTGTAAGAAACGGAATCTATGCGCCTGGCCCGGGTAAGCGAAAAGCAACCCTGCGGAACCTGCGAGGAAGATAATGATAATCTTTTCCATGTGGTTGGCCCATTAATTTAGGATAGAATAGAACAGGGGTCTTCAAACTTGACCCTTTTATGACTTGTGGACTTCAACTCCCAGAATTCCTCAGCCAGCCATGCTGGCTGAGGAATTCTGGGAGTTGAAGTCCACAAGTCATAAAAGGGCCAAGTTTGAAGACTCCTGAAATAGAATAACGAAAGAATTCAGGCATTTGAGCAAAGAGATGTGAGTTGTTTCAGATGGTCATCCCTTCTGATGTGGTTGCCAACCTATCGGGACCCTTGCCCATCAAAACGAGAGCACCTTAACGAAATTGTCTCCAGAGAAGCATAACTAGCCCCCACATTAGAATAATTTCGGCACCACCTTTCTATTTCCTCAGGGTTTTTAATTGGCCTTATTATTACAGGTAGTCCTCGATTTACAGCAGTTCATTTAGTGACTGTTCAAAGTTACAACGGCACAGAAAAAAGCAACATGACCGTTTTTCACTCTTACGATCATTGCAGTGTCCCCATGGTCACATGATCAAAATTCAGAGGCTTGGCCACTGACTCATATTTATGATGGTTAGAGTATCCTGGGATCATATTATCAGCTTTTGTGACCTGACAAGCAAAGTCGATGGGGAATCCAGATTCACTTAACAATCATGTTACTAACTTAACAAAGGCAATGATTCACTTAACAACTGTGGCAAGAAAAGTCACAAAATGGGGCACTTAACAAATGCTTCACTTAGCAGTATAAATTTTAGGCTCAATTGTGGGCATAACTTGTATTTTGAATGACCACCTTGGCTGCTGTCATTTTCATTTTGCGTTATATTTAATTTTAGTGCCTATATAGTTACTCAAAGTGTATCTTTTTATTGAAAACTGCCCAGAGACCTTAGGCTATTGGGCAGTTTAAAATTAAAAAAATGAAATAATAAATAATTACAGATACTGTATGTAAAAAAGGGCCATATATGAATTTTGGGAATTAATGCATCAAAACGTTACTTGTTACAATTACCTAGTTTGGATGTTATGAGCCTTTGCAGGAGGTATATCTTGCAGTAGAATAATAAAATAGCTTTTGTTGTTAATAGGCTTTGTAAATATGATCTACTATGCAGTTCACAGTATACTTTTTTCTCTGTCCCTCCACAGCTTTCTTTCTTTTTTTACATGATGTATCTTGGACTGATCCAGAAGGGCTGTTCTTATGTTCTTTCACATACTACAGCAAACAAGATTATTTTTCAACTATATTGTTTCAGTTATGCATTTTTAAATGGCTACTACAACACAGTCATTAATTTGTCCATGAAAGCTATTAGTCAATAACTTTTTTGGAAGCCTAATATGAAGTAAACAATTTCTGCTGCTATTGCTGGAGGAACAGACATGCCTAATATTGAAACGTAAGCTTTACAAAATCTGAGGCTAGTTTTTAAAAGTTGCCTTCTGACTATCAGCTTGACTGAGGAGAATTAGATCACGCTCTATGAGCTTGGCTTCTATAGTGGAGACAGCTATCAGTACTTCCTCCATCAGTCTGTATCTTTTTAATACTGCTTCTGGAGGGAATTTCTCCCAATATGGCTGGGAGCAGAGCAAGCCAGGCCTTCTCTGGTAGGCTTCTTAGTTATTTGCAGGCTTTTCTTCCACTAACTTGCATGGGATTCCTTTTTGTTTAGGATAGCTATCCATATGATTAAATGCAAGCCTGAGCTGTCAGCATTTTTGCTAGTTTCAAATACATCATGTGTCCATCTCAGTTTTTTTTTTATACTGATGACAAGATTGTATTTTTGCAGAAGGTCAAAAAGGAAAGAAATCTTCAGGAAGTCAGAGCCATTTCTGTTCAATTCTTTATTTGGCTGATTAGTATATTTTAACAGTTTGTACATTTGTATTTCTTTTCAGGTAGATCATGGAAACGAGATAGTAGTTCATTTGGTGAACAGGAATCCAATCAAGCAGATATGGTAAGATAGTACTACAACATACTTAAACTCCATGTATTGTTAAATATTTGACACAGAATATCAGAATATAGTGAATACAGTAAAGTGCTTGTAATATATGTGTTATTAATTAAAAAAAAAAAAAAAATCTGGTTGCACTTTCCATAACTCATAGGGACCGATATAAAATATCTACAAATAGAATGGGGATATGTTTCTAATTTCTTCCAGTAAAATTGTGAAAAGTTGATCCTAAATGTAAAGGGATATTATTTGAAAAAGGGCCTATAGGACATTATAGTTACACCAGTTTGCAACCTCAATATTGTGTCATTGTAGCCAATCTAAATAAAAGTAGTTTTAGCCCTCTTGTGGATTTCCTGGTCTGGTCCATCTAGTGGGGCTGACACAGTTCGGGCAAAAGGATGCCTTTCTTGCTGAAGGACTTCAGAATAGGAAGAGCTGGAAAAAAACACACTAAAATTTCTGTCATTTCAGCCTGTATCAATGGAAAATCCCTATAAGGAGCCTCCTAAAAAGTGTATCTTATGTGGTGTAACCATTGACTACAAGAATATACAGGTAAATTAATAACTATTTTAGTCTGATGTTGTGTATATTATAGGAAACCGCAAAAACATTTTTAAGATTATGTTGGCCTAGATTGGGAGTTCTAGACCTCCGGTAGGAATGTAAGCTGGCTGGGTGACTGTGGGCCAGTCACTTTCTCTCTTCTGGACCCACCAGCCGAAATTACCTGGTCAGTGGGGTCCACAGCATGCCCCTTCTGCTGGTGTGGGTGTGATAGGCTAATCCGGGGTAGGCAACCTGACTCAGGAATTCTGGGAGTTGAAGTCCATGAGTCATAAAAGAGCCAAGGTTGCCTACCCCTGGGCTAATCCCAACAGGATGAGTTGGTTTCTCAGGTAACCTGGATCCATACCACGAAGAGCTTTCGAAGTGACAACCAACATCGTGAATTGGCAAGCTGTTCAGCTCACAAAACAATGGTAACACAGGCCATTGTAGGGGGCCCTCAAAACTGTCCATGCAGCTGTGTTCTGCACCAGCTGAAGCTTCTGGATGCTCTTCCATGTTTTGTTTTATTTGTTTTTTTCCTCAGGGGGTGCCTTGTTTTCTTTTGTTTTTAATTATTTTAATTTAGTGTCATATTTTGTAAGCAGCCCAAGGTGTGCTGCAGTGGGCATAATAAATTTAAATAATTAAAAAAACCCTATTTAAATCTATGTACAAGTGAGAAATGAAGACAGCCCAATCATGTATTGTTTTAGCATAACAAATGCAGGCAGGCCTTGCTTAACAACCAATTCTTTGGTGAACAATTAAAGTTACGACAGATCTCCCCAGTTACTTATAACTTGTTTTTTGAAGTTCCAACAGCTGCATACCCCTCAGTCACATGAGTACAATTTTCTACAGTTTTTGCCAGTTTCTGGCAAAAATTGCCCATTGGTGAAAGAGTTTGCTTAACAACCACAGCATTCACTTAATGACTGCTACAAAAAAGGACATAGTATCGAGTGCAGTCATGTGGTGACCCATTTAATAACTGCCATAGCTCAATTATTGTTGTATGTTGAGGGCTACCTATAGTATAATATATTTCTTGCTGGCTAGATGTAGCTACTCTGAAGGCTTACAGCAGCGTATACACACTTTCTTACTACTAAGAATTAACCTGACAATTTTTGCTTAATCACAAAATTATGGTCAAAAAGGATGGAATACGTGACTCTGCTCCCACTTTTGTATCTAGTTTGATATGCTGCATTTTACCCACAAGAGATCTCTATGCTACACTCTACCCCAACGTTCCAAATCAAACTAGATATTTTAATTACACAGGTAAAAAGTTATTGTGTATACCATGGGCAGACAAGAGTAACAAAGACAGATCACTAGAAGCTAAAATCACAAGACTATGTCTGATTTACTTTGGCCACATCGTGCATGCAAATTCATTGGAGAAGGCAGTGATGCTAGGAATGATTAGTGGAACAAGGAAGGGCAAGCAAAGAACACGCTGGCTTGATAACATCGAAATTGATAGAGGAACATCCAACGACTGAAAGAAGCTGTGCTTGAGATGGTAGCATGGAGAGCGCTTGCCTGTAAAGTTGCCAAGTCGGACACAACTACATGCTTAAAACAACCAAAAGTTATGGTTTTAGATTTTCGAATAAAATATTATGAATTTACACCAACACAGTCCTTTTGTTTAAATAAGTATGAAATATTATCCAGTTGCAAATATTTGCTAACAAAGGTATTAATTTTATTTAATTTTTACTGCTTTGAAGATTTAACCAGCTTATTTCTCCAACAGCTTTTATCACAGTTTATTTCTCCATACACCGGTCACATACATGGTCAACATATAACAGGTATGTACAAAAATACTTGTAGCAGAATTTTATCTACTCAGATCCAAATCAAATAGTGAAATATTGTTCAGTACTTATAACGTAAGCATTTTAAATAGTTGACACCCATTTTGAGTTACACCGGGCCAAGTACATGCTTTGTAAAGCAAGGAAGCAGAAAAAAGTTACTTAAAATAATTTTTATTTTTGAAACAAAGGCTCAAAGGAAATTGAGCAAATTACTATTATTGAAATAATTTTTGAAATGACTATTTGTTTGCTTCTTAGGCTTATGTACAAAGAAACAAAAACAAATAGCAAAAGCCATTAAAAGAGCCCATCGCATGGGTAAGTATTATAAAATAGTCATACATTTGGATGATTTATAAAAATATTTTGTTTGTAAAACTCAATTATTCTGTTACAGGATTTATGTCGGTTATGCATAAGGACCCAGTGTTTCGCAACGACCCCAAATTATGTAATATTAAATATCCAGAATAAATTGTATCGATCATGGTTAACCTATTTTTGTAACTATGTTTATTATTAGAATGTTAATAAACAAGCCATCCATATGTCCATGACAAGCCTATTATTTCATACTGTATAGTGCAGGGGTTAGGCAACCTTGGCTCTTTTATGACTCGTGGACTTCAACTCCCAGAATTCCTGAGCCAGCATGGCTCAGCTTGGAAACCTCTCCCTGTCCCCTCAGCATGGCTGGCTCAGGAATTCTGGGAGTTGAAGTCCACAAGTCATAAAAGAGCCAAGGTTGCCTACCCCTGGTATAGTGAGTACAAAACAAATTGTGTCCTCAAATGTAGCATTATCAGGAGAAAGATGTGTCTCTATAGTGAATATCTGATTGCTTCAACCTATATGGGGTCTTTTGAACAGCAGCTGTTGCTTCATATGCAGGATAGAAAGTCAACCTTTTCACCTAAGGATACTGTAATCCTACTTTGAATTAGCATCACTGGAGCTCATTCCTCTCAAATTCAATTTTACTTACACATTTTAGCTCAAATACGTTAACAAGGTTGTAGAAATTCTAAGTATTAAAACAGAATGTAAAGTGATAATTGGGAAAGGAATTTTTAGGTTGTTCTTTTTCACTGCAGTGTTTTGATTCTAGGGCCAACGCTTCACTTCAAAGCCAGCTTTGATATTTAAAGAAAGTACCATTGCATTCTTAATATTGTTCTTATTAAAAACAACAGAAAGGTTCTTGGACTTCGCTGTTTTCTGCTGTACTCTTTTGAGAGAGTAAGCAATTTAACACTTAGTGAGGAAAAGCAACCTGAAACTTATTCCAGGTTGTAAGAATGATGCCGATTTAAAAGGGCGATGCTTTATTTCCAAAATGTTGACTCAAGTATTCCATGTATTAATGAAGTGTGCTAATAACACAAGCAGCAGTAATGAGGTGAGAACAACAACAACAGCAACAACCAAAACCCTTTGCCACTGGAAGGGATTAAAGAGTTGAAGACAGTTTATGCCCATCAGGGGATCCCATCTTCAGTTGCTTTGGTGTTACTCGTAACATTTAATTCTTGGTCATTATTTTCCTGGTCTTCCTGAAATAGTTTTTGATTAAGGTAGAAAGATCGCAGTCTTTTGCATGTCTTTGGCCCGCTTGTGTTCACAATAGGTTTTCGCTTCGTTGCCTGCCTCGTTTCTGCTTCAGGGAAATTACTTTCTTTGATCATTAAAGTTAACTGGTCCGTGATTTTGATGTTGTGGTCAGCTGTGCATTCCTGCTTAGAAATCTGCCTTCCTTTTAAAGTAACCATGCTTGTCTGCAGCCCAGAATTTGGGAAAAAGTGCTGCATAGCTTGACAGAGAAAAATATTCTCTTTTGGCTCATCTGAGTAATTTCTATCCTTTCCTAAGGGGAAAAGAGAAAGGAAAAAGTCAGATTAGAGGATATTTTCATTATATGGAAAGACCACAACAGTAGGCTGAATATATTAATTGAAAAGCAGCATTTTTTCCCTTATAGTGAAGCAATTTATTACATGCCCAAATAACAATATAGGGTATATTGTACCAAGGAACTGGATTTCAGATAAAGCTAATTTTTATTTAGTGAGGATGTAGCAGGAATTACAAAGGGTCACCTCTCCTTATCTTTTTCCTACTGGAATAGTTTCCTTATTAGTTGGCAAGACAAGAATTATAATTTGAATTTAGTTTGTTCAACAATTGACTACAATTTTAAAATGCTCTAGAGCAGGGATCCCCAACCTATGGTCCGCGGCCCAGTACCAGGCCGTAGCCTGTGGGCCAACAGGCCGCAGGAATAGCTGGCGAGCCCCCCCCCACTCACGGTAATGTCACTGCATGGGCGCCAATGGCCCCATTTGCGCATGCGTGGGGGTGCTAGCACCACCACCAGCATCACACGGGCCTAGCGGCCTGTTTGGGCATGCGCGTATGCACCAGCAGCCCATTTGCACCAGCGCGCTGCCACGGGCACACGCAGCACACTTGTGCATGTGTGCATGCTAGCGCTGCTGCCGTGCACATGTCTATTTGCGTGTGCAGGCATGCGGGCCACACACGCGCACATTTCTCTGCTCCTCCCTTTCCTTCCGGGCCAAGCTGGAAAGGTTAGGGAACTCTGCTCTAGAGATTGCCCAACCAATCTCAACATTTAAAATTGTTTTTCTACTTTCCTTAACAAACTAGATTTTATTTTAAATCACCTTTCTGACTACATGTAATAAGTAGCTAATTTTTAAAGAATGACACCTTGTTTTATTTTTCTGCCTGGCTATACATTACAGCACCTACAGTATATACCAGGCCACCCTTTGGTTCCTTTACATTGTTTGTGATATATATATACATATGTATGCACACACAAACCCATGTATCATTTGTAAACTCCTTTATTATTGGATAAAAAGTGAAGACCATTGTTTTTGGCTTTTTGTAACATGTAAACCCCTTGTAAAATATAAATGGATGCTTGTGACAGCCCCATAGCGCACCTATTAAATGCCAAGTTTGAACCATGGATGGAGATGTATAAATTAAATGGAAATTATGGCATGCACCATGATCCTCTCTAATAAGCCACCTTTTTCTAGTTACAGATAGTCCTCAACTTATAGTCAATCTCTTAGTGCCAAAGTTACAACAGACCTCCCCAAAGGTACTTATAGCCTGGCTCTGACGCTCCCCCTCCTGTGGTCACATCACAATATTTTGGTTGCTTGGCAACTAGCCTGAACTGATGGCCAATTGAAGCGTGCTGTGGTCTTGTGACCATGATTTACGATATTTTAGCTCAAAACCGGCTTTTATTTCCAGGTTTTGGCAAAAATGCTCCATAGCGAACAACAGGTTTGCTTAAATATCTTGAAGCAGTGGCACAGTGGTTTGAATGCAGTAGGGGAAGCTAATTCTGCTGGCTGGTTTGATCCTGACCGTCTCAAGGTTGATTCAACCTTCCATCCTTCCGAGTCAATAAAATGAGGACCCAGATTGTTGGGGGGGAGGGCAATATGTCGATACCGTAAACCACTTAAGAGAGGGCTGTAAAGCACTATGAAGCGGTATATAAGTCTTAAGTGCTATTTGCTATGTGTCATTTGCTTAACAAGTACTGCAAAAAAATGGTCCGGTTACGTGATGGTCCGCTTTACAGCTATCATGACTTATTTCTCTAACAGCAGGCTTCATTACAGTTGTAAGCTGAGGATTACTGCACTCTCTTGGGCAGCCGTTTGGCAAAATGGCTGGGGCATAACTAGAGAGCAAGTAAAGGAATATGGGAAAGGGCGGGTTATCGTCTGATCCCAATGCTCATGCAAGGAATCAACAATAAAATGTTGCAGCAAGCAAGTTCAGAAACACGAAGCATTTGTGGCTGACTACATTAAAGGTTTGTCTGTGTTCTAGCCATTCTCTATATTCACTTACCAATTTCAGTTTGTGAGAACAAACGTGAGAAAATGGCCCAGAACTTTCTCGTCTTTAAGTTATTTTGCCAGATAACCTACACGAACCTTTATAACAGTGGTATATGCAGCGTCTGTATGCTTAAAAACAAAACCTACTGGATCTCGACATATATGCCACAAAGAAGAGGGGGTCACGTTATTCACCAAAGCACCAGAGGGAAGGACGAGAAACAATGGTTGGAAACTGATCAAGGAGAGAAGCAACCTGGAATTAAGGAGAAACTTGCTTACAGTGAGGACAATCAACCAGTGGAACAGCTTGCCTCCAGAAATCATGGGCGCTCCATTACTGGAGATTTTCAAGAAGAGACTTGACATTCACCTGTCTGAGATGGCTTGAGCAGGGGGCTGGACTAGAAGACCTCCAAAGTCCCTTCCAGCTCTATTCTATATATATATGAACCAGCTTACTAAAATGGTTATTTTCGCAAACAAATGGATATTTTTGTAAGTGCTTTATTTAACATCAATGAACAATTTTCAAAATTACAGCTTCTCTATGTTTTGTTGAGGAAAAATAAGGGAGATAACTATGCAGGTCTTTTATAGCAAAACCAATAAAGAATGTAATAACGATGAATTAAGAGAATTTTTCTCTATACAATCAACTTGTAGTATGTTTTAAAGGCCTGAAGGCACAATAAGCTTTTTTTTTTTAGGCACAATTACCTGTAGTTTTCTTTTGTTCTTTTTTGCTTCTTATTTCTTGCCTCAGCTGATCTATTTGTGATAACACATTTTCTACTGATTTTTCACTATCCACTACTTTACTGCACAAATTCTAGAACAAGAGAAAAAGAACACTTCTGTGGAATGCAAGGTTTTTGTCAGCAATCAAAACATTTTTAAGCATCACTTTCTAGTTCCACATTATCCTAATTCCTATATTCTTCATAGGAAGGCGCAATCTTTTTAGCCTGGAGGCTGCATAATTACCATGTTTCCCCAAAAGTAAGCCCCAGCTGAATTGGGGGGGGGGCGGGCCTAATATAAGCCCTCCCCCGAAAGTAAGCCCTACTTCAGGGCCTGCATGGACGGCCTCTGTGATGAGGCGAAGCCGATGGAGGGGGGATCTGGTATACCGGTTCCTTACCTCCGCCCGGCTTGTTCCGCGGCCTCATGGCAGCGGCATTGGGCGCAACGCACGAGGCGGCAAATGGCCGGTTTCGGTGCGACGTGGCCGTTTGCCACCTCGCGCGTAGCACCCAATGCCATTGCCATGAGACCACGGAACAAGCCGGGCAGAGGTAAGGAACCAGTATGCCAGTTTCTTACCGCTGCCCGGTTTGTTCCACAGCCTCATGGCAGTGGCATTGGGCAGGAGGCAGCAAACGGCCAGTTTCGGCGTGATGCGGCTGTTTGCCACCTCGTGTATCGCAATGTGGCTTGGCCGAAAGTGGCCGTGGAACAAGTGGGGCAGGTTCCCCCCTCACCTGCCCATTCAACTACAGCTTTGGTGGCACTGTAGGCAGAGTTGCGAAGTTCTCTTCTCAGAGAGAAGAGAACTTCACAGCTCTGCCTACAGAGCCACCAAAGCAGCAGGTGGAGCGCCGGAGGCTCGGGGAGGGAGGGTGCTGAAGTGGGCGGTCGGGCCATTGGCAAGAGCAACGCGTCTGAGCGGAAAGCGGCTTCGGAATAAGTGGGGCAGGTAAGGAAAGAAATCCTCGCTCCCCCCAGAAATTGCCTTTCTTTCGTTACCTGACTCCCAGCCCCGTGCCGTTTCTCCTTCGCGATCCGCCACCGCCGTGTGCAAGGAAACGAAGTTTTTTTGAGGAAAAAAAAGGTCAGTCAATTCCAACTTCGCAATAAGTTGGAATTGATTGACCTTCCCCCCCCCCCCCCAAAAAAAACTTCCTTTGTTTCCTTGCACGTGGCGGCGGTGGATCGCGAAGGAGAAACGGCACGGGGCTGGGAGTCAGGTAAGGAAAGAAAGGCAATTTTTTGGCGGGAGCGAGGATTTCTTTCCTTACCTGCCTCATTTATTTGAGATGCATTAACAATTGTCTTTCAATTTTTCTACTGCTACTTAAAAGTTACAAAATAGGTATTCACAACTTACCATTAGTTCTGTCTGCAAAGTAGAATACATTTCATTAATCTTATGAACCTCTTTTAGAGACCCATCTTCATTAAAGAATTCCGACCTTTGATACAAAAAAAACCAAACACCTCATAGCATGTACTATTTTTAATCTGTTATTTTCAGAAAATACAGTACTGAAATGTAGATATTTCAAAATCTAATCATAAGATTTACAAACCCTTAATTCCAGCAATCTTAAGCCACTTTATCTGTGTTTTAAACTCAAGTATTCAATGTACTAGAAATGAGTTTACAGCAAAACTGCTGAGAAAAGAACAAAAAGTTGGACACTGAAGTAGAATATAAAAACAGCAATTGGGATGTTTTCATGTTCCAGTACCAAAAGCCACTGAACTGAGAAATAAAACTGAAAAATCGAGGCAAGATAAAAAGGATTGTTAAGTATTTTATGGTTTAGAATATTCTGAAGGGTTAAAAGACAGTGATGTCCTCCTGCCCTGTATATAAATCACATGTTGAATAATTGCTGTGTCCCAGCCATGAGGTTGGATCCCAAAGTGAAGAGAATCAAACAATGGCACAGAGCCAGGAAGTAAAGTCATAAACCTTTGAACTCCTCCCACTGACTAGATAAACTGACTGCTGAAACTACATTACCCATAAGCTATTTCTTAAGGAAACAGCGTTTAACCCTATAAATGCTAAACATTGTAACATACAGTTCTTAGCTACTGGTTGGTCCAGAATAGAAGCATAGCTGAAACTCTGAACAGTTTTCTTCTTACATAGCACGGATGTTTTAGAATATTTTGACCAAATCCCACTGATACGGGCAATATGGAATACACATTTTCTTTAAGCTACCCAAGTCTGAAATCAACCTAAAGTATAACTGAGAATACCATACTGTAAAAAATAGGAGAGGGCTGTTTTCCTACCTGTGTTCTGCGATCACTTTATAAAGGCCCGAAGAGATACATGAACCAGACACAGTTCGATAACCTTGCTGTTCTGCCATTCCTAGATTGGCTACAACTACTGGCACTTTCTGAAAAAGTCTACCAGAAAACCCAAATACATAATTAGAGATACTGGAGGTTTTATTCGGTTTTTTTCTGTTGCAGATGACAAATGTGCCATTTTGCTATTTATCTTCAAGGACAACGGGAGTTTAAAGGAAGAGTAGCTTGACATGTGAGATGCAGCTTGTGCAGATAGTCCTCAACTTACAACAGTTCATTTAGTGACCGTTCAAAGCTACAACGGCGCTGAAAAAAGTGACTTATGACCATTTTTCACACTTAAATGACCATGGCAGCATCTCCATGGTCACATGATTTATATTTGGATGCTTGAAAACTGACTCACGTTTATGACGGTTGCAGTGTCCCCGGGGGTCATGTGATCCCCTTTTGCCACTTTCTGACAAGCAAAGTCAATGGAGAAACCAGATTCACTTAAGAACCGTGTTACTAATTTAACAGGTGCATTGATTCAGTTAACAAATGTGCCAAATAAAATAGGGACAAAACTCATTTAACAAATTTCTCACTTAGCAACATAAATTTTTGACTCGATTGTGGTCGTAAGTCAAGGACTACCTGTCCAGATAAAATGGTCAGGGGCTGGAGGAGAGGGGAAATGTAATCTGATGTTATAGACCGGGTGTGTCTGTGTGTGTCTCCAAACCTGGTAACTTAAAACACTTGTGGACTTCAATTCCCAGAATTCCTCAGCCAGCCATACTGGCTGGGAAATTCTGGGAAAGTCCACAAGCCTTAAAAAGTTGCCAAGTTCGGAGACCCCTGTTATAGACAGACAAAATAACTTTTAGGCTTTATTTCATCATTTACAATTTTAATTTTTGTAAGAATCAGTTGATTGGTGTTGCCAGAGATGATAAAAGTAAAATATGAAATTTTAACTGAAAAGAATAATTTTTGTTATAACATGATGTCTTTCAAATTTCAAACAGGGAATTCATAGAGAGAATCTTAAGTTATCTTGGAGGGGGGTGGATGAGCTTTGCCTTCAAGTCAGTGTCGATTTCTAGTGCCCGTCTGGACAAGTCTCTCTAGTTTTTTTGGTAGTAGTGTTCTGCCCTTGTTTTCTTCCTAGGGCTGAGAGAGAGTGACTGGCCCAAGGTCACCCACCCGGCTTTATGCCTAAGGAAGGATTAAAACTCATACTCTCTCCGTTTCTAACTTGGTGCCTGCCCTGATCTGGTTCTCTTATCTTGAGTTACACAGTATTAATCCCAGATCATGCTATTGTAGCGGTCCCCAATCTTCTGGCTTTGCGGATTGGCGGGGGGGGGGGGGGAGAAGAGGGGATGGTTCCATGTGAGCAGGTAAGCGTGTGTGTGCATGCTCACCCAAGTAGAGCTGTGCGGCATGTCCGTGCTTGCACATTGCTTCCATGGCCTTGTTCCGAATAGGCCACATTATTGGGCTGCAGTCCGAAGGTTGGGGACCCCTGTGCTATTGCACTGGAACATGTTATTTCTCGCCGGAATGAATATGTAACTGAATGAAAAGAAATCGTGCAAGATTTGTTACTTACCCCTCTTGTGGCTTATGTAAGGCATATTCAAGTTTGTAAGTGGATGAACTTGAAGAGGTTACGTTGGAAGTGAGTAACAGAAACACAAGACCCTGGTTTGATAAGTGTGACTGTAAGTGCTGGTGAAGAAGCTGTTCTCTAAACGTCATTGTCTGATCAGTATTACGCCTGAGCTTGTACCAACCTATCACATTCTGAAAAACAAAAGGGCATTCTTTAAAAAAAGCTACAGAGAAATGTGTTATTACTTTCAAAGTGAACATGAAGCCAAAGAACCACAATTAACATTTTAACCCATGAGTCAGCACAAGAACTAATAATACAACTGGGATAAATGAATACCAGTTATTATATCTACCACAATCTTTCAAAGACATTCACAAAAGTTACTGGCTCTAAAAATGTACTAATTTGTCTAGTTGGCTATTTATATTTTGCAACTGAGTACGTATGTACAGTATATATGTATGTTTTCTTTCAATCTATTTATATGGCTGCTCATCTTTCAACAGTGACTCTGCATCTTACCTAAAATCTTAAAAACTGAAAATGCAAAATAAACAAGAGAGTAAAAAACACGGCTAATGGCTAATAAGTTTCAAAACAATTTGTTGCATCATATAAGGAACTGACTGACATTTAGCCCGAGGTTTTATGCCTGCCTTTATTTTAAGCCTGGTTATAATCTCTAATTATTTTTAACAATACTTATTTCAAGGTCAGCGTTTTCCCTTTATACATATATATTTTAACTTAAATTCTAACTTAAGAATGCTAAAAAACAAAAATAATAATAATAATAAAGTTGGAAGGGACCTTGGAGGTCATCTAGTCCAGGGCTTTTCAACCTGTGGTACACGTACCACTTGTGGTACATTAACGAGTGGCAGGTGGTACGCAGCCCTGCCTAGCCAAGTGTAGTGGGGGAGGGAAAGAGCCAGTGCAGGCAAGGACTTACTGTGAGAGAGTCCTCTGGAGCTGCAGAGGCACGGAGGAGAGAAGGACAGAGGGAGGGAGATGGGAGAGTGGAAGGATTCTTATGTGCTTTTGTGACTTTGAAGTTCTGGGATTTGTGCAATGTGGGCTTTGTGTTCTTAAGGAGTGTTTGGCAATTTCTATTTGGCTGATGGCTGGTGTTAGCTTCTATTGCTCTGCTATTGTTAGCTGTAAGTTTTGCTGCAAGGGATTTTGAAGTATTTTTCTCCTGAATGGATTTTGCCTGTAGATTCCTTTACTTATGAATGGAGCCATTTGGGGAGGCTGCCTTAGTCGGCAGCCAATACTTACTACATATTTTTTTCTTCCTTACTTTCCTTTCTAGCCAGTAGCTAATTCTTAAAGGGGAATGTGCCTTTTTAAGCTAGTTCACTCAGCAATTTGTCTTTTCTGTTTCTGGAGGCTTTTCCTTGTTTGATGAATATATGGAAGAGAAAAAATAGGGGGGGGGGGTTCAAATTCTTCCTTCAGAAGGAGGTGGGCATGAGAAAGAGGGAGGGAGGGAAGTCCTGCATTAGCACTTGGCCACCAGCAGCCCTGCCATTGACTTTCCTTGTCAAAAGGTTGCAAAAGGGGATCACATGACCCTGGGACACTGTGACCATCATAAATATGAACCAGCTGCCAAGTATCCAAATATAAATCACATGACCCTGGGCATGCTGCAATGGTCATAAGTGTGAAAATGGTCATAAGTCATTTCAGTGCAATTGCAACTTTGAACAGGGTTTTTTTTTTGGTAATCAAGTTTTTGACACCTTGCTAGGTGGTACTCGAATATTGCCATATCCTAAAAGTGGTACAATCGGTGAAAAGGTTGAAAAGCCCTGATCTAGTCCAACCCCCTGCTCAGGCAGGAAACCCTATATCATTTCGGACAAATAGCTGTCCAGTCTCCTTCTCTTCATTAAACTAGACATACATACATACATACATACACATACATACATACATATAACAAAAATTCAACCAAAGGAATATAATGGTAATGGGTGACAAGAAGCTTGTAAAAGTATACAATCTTCTAAGGAGTTACATTTCTTAGTCAGTGTTAATTCAGAAGTACCGGTAGTTAAATACAGGTAGTTCTTGTCTTACAACAGTTTGTTTAGTGACTGTTTGAAGTTACAATGGCACTGGAAAAAGTGACTTATGACTGTTTTTCACACTTACAACCATTGCAGTATCTTGCAGTATCCCCAACGTCACATGAATAAAATTCAGATACTTGTCCACTGACTCATATTTATCATGGTTGCAGTGTCCTGGGGTCACATGATCCCCTTTTGCAACCTTCTGACAAGCAAACTCAATGGGGAAGCCAGATTCATTTAACAACCGTGTTACTAACTTAACAACTGCCGTGGTTTGCTTAACAAGTGTGACGAGAAAGATCATAAAAATGGGGCAAAACTCACTTAGCAACTCTCTTACCGACCAACAGAAATGTTAGGCTCAATTGTGGTTGTAAGTCGAGGATTACCAGCATGTTCTATTCCATAATCAAAGTGCAAAAATTCAGACAATAGTGTCTAATATAATTCCTTTTGAGGAAATTTGTACAAACAGACCCATTATCTGAAATTTTAGGGATTTATATCTGGGAACAAGACTCACTGATCTTGTTGTGACAACGTTACTTATCAACTCCTAATCGAATCACATCAATCAATCATACTATGGAGAACTGGGGATGTCTAAATAAAATTGTTTCTGAATATGCTCATAAACACAAAATACCTTTTTTTATTAAATCTAAATACAAAATACCTTTTTGCACCCTGACAATATTTTCTTCAATGTTGGTTTATTCAGTTCTCCAGCTGTGTTGTAAAAGCTAAAAATGATGAAATGGGAAGGAATAGAAACACTGAATTAAATATATTTGCTGTCAGTATTTTTTTTAGCAAATGTTTGTTTCTAGTCATTTTTTTTCTGAGATTTCCATAGGAAATCAAAAATAAAAATAAAGAAGTACAGAAATCAAACGTTTTGGCCTTGGGAAGTAGACAAGAAGAATCATAAATCATTAAATGTTCCTTTTCCCTACAAAATTATTGAATTACAATTATGTTCGGCGACAGTAAAATGTTAGCTATGTGCATGTTTTTTTTTTATGGTTGATTTGCATAGAGATAAGGGCCAAGATCATAAAATAACCACTGTCACTCTGTTTAATGTGGTTGAAAAATAATAAATTGACTATTGGCTGCATTGTAAATAAGTTTATAGAACCTGTGGGTATATTCTTGGAATACCATATTAATCAAAGCAAGGGGAAAGTTCATTTAAAATGTAAGATTAAGATGATTTTGCAAATTAAGTGGGACTCACTTCCACATAGAACTCACATTACTCTCAGTCAAGTTTATATTGGAATAATCTACAACGGGCATGTCAAACTGCCGGCCCGCGGGCCGGATGCGTCACGACGAAACCCCGCCCACCCCATTGCTGGCAATGGGGAAAAAGTTGCGATACGTCGCGGGTTTGACATACCTGGTCTACAAGATTGCAATTTCCTTTCTTGACATTTCTGTTCTTAGGACCCCGTTACATGGATATGAAGCTCTCAGTGAAAACAGATGCTGCCCTTTAATTTTTCCGTGAACTTCTTGAGACTATTCTGCAGATGTGATTCTAATTCACAATCACAGCTAATTCTACCCTCCTGCGCTTTTTAAATGTGCCATCTTATGTTTTATAAAAAGATGAACAATTTTTTTTAACCTACCTGAAGAGTTGGTAACATGGAATGTGCTTTTGTATATCTGAAATAAAGTAACATATTATATTACCTGTTCCAGAAAGTGTAAGGTAGACATGCTTCTGCTATGTTCTTAAATTATTTAAAATAAAAGTTATGTATGATTCATACATTGTTCACTACATGGCTTTTTGCATTATAATTATGTGAGATTTGTAAATCCTGGAAAAATCATTTAATTCAGTATTTCGTGGAACACCTTTCGGTTTTTCTACTAAAAGTGCAGACGAGCTAAAATTCGTATTGTCAAGAAGCTTTGGAAGGACAACATGTGGCCGGATTTTTGGAACATTAAAATTAATTTCAAAAATTAATGATAATCTACATTTATGGGGATGGTGGCAAATTTAAAGACTTGGACAGTTTTTCACAGCATAGAACAAACCCATTCGTATCCTTCCTTTTATAGTTCTTACAAAGCAGGGAAATTAAAGACCTTTTGGAATAATTTCAGAAATAGGAGGAAGATATAGGAAATTATATGTAATGGGAAATATTGTGATCCATTTTGTTTCTTCTGAAAGCTATAGTAAAATAGCACATATTCCCATTTTATTGGTACTATATATAGATTGTACGGTCTTAGAAATCTAAGGTGGCAGATGGTGGAGGTAGAGGGAAACCTTGCAAAACTTATTCAGGTGTGCAAAATCTTTCATTCACATGTTAAATAAATCTGCATCTGAGCTACGCCTTCTGCCCTAAGTAAAATGGACCCTTTGAAGCTTGCAACAGTGGTGTTTCAAGCTAAAGATTATACCAAAATGCTGGAAACAAGCTTTTGCACTTTGAAATCAGGTGTTCCCCAACGTTTTATGCCTGAAATTATTCAAAAGGGAATTATTTTGCACTCCAATATTTTGTAAATTGGTGTACAACTTACCAATTGTATACACAACCTCAACATCATCCATCTGAGAGTCGGTAATGCTGTTCTTGGCTTCACCTTTCACATCTCCAAGAAGAAAACCTTCCTTTGTGAGCAAAAGGGAAACGTGTGTCAAACCAAGACCACATTAGGAAATCCCAAGATTCAAATTCAAATGTAAACCTTGATTTTTTTTTTGAAAATGCTGAAAAGACAACTTAAAAGACAACGATCTGTGATAGAATAGCAGGCTGCTATTGTCCTGGGCTCCAAGATCACCACAGATGGGGACTGCAGCCAAGAAATTAAAAGACGCTTGCTCCTGGGAAGGAAAGCTATGGCAAATTTAGACAGCATACTAAAAAGCAGAGACATCACCCTGCCAACAAAAGTACATATAGTCAAGGCCATGGTTTTCCCAGTTGCAATGTATGGCTGTGAAAGTTGGACCATAAGAAAGGCTGAGCGCCAAAGAATTGAGGCCTTTGAACTATGGTGCTGGAGAAGACTCCTGTGAGTCCCCTGGACTGCAAGGCAATCAAACCGGTCAGTCCTAGAGGAGATCAACCCTGACTTCTCCTTAGAAGGCCAGATCCTGAAGTTGAAACTCAAGTACTTTGGCCACCTAATGAGAAGGAAGGACTCACTGGAGAAGAGCCTAATGCTGGGAAAGATTGAGGGCAATAGAAGAAGGGGACGACAGAGAATGAGGTGGCTGGATTGAGTCACTGAAGCAGTAGGCGTGAGCTTAAATGGACTCCAGAAGATGGTAGAGGACAGGAAGGCCTGGAGGAACATTGTCCATGGGGTCGCGATGGGTCGGATACGACTTCGCAACTAACAACAACTTTCAAAAAGATGGCACATACTTTTTTCCTAAGCGTCTTGCTCTCTTTTACTTCATTTTTATTCCTCTTGACATGAAATAAAATTGGAAGGGTTAAACTATTTTATCCATGTATAGACTTGAGAGCCAAGCAATTGAAATGAGGATTCATTAACAGATTTTGGTTAATAATTTTAATATTTTTTAGAAAGGAAACATTGTTTATTTAATACGGAAAAATACATATGTATTATTCAATAAGGTTCAGAAACAAATGCCCAGTCATCAAATATAAATTCTCAACCCTACCCAATATTTGAAAGTCTCCTTCATGCAGGAGATGTAATATTTATCACAGGTACGGACCAGTTGCTTAGCAACAGTTTGAAGTTACGATGTACCCCCAAAAGCTAGTTATGAAGATTTCTAACAGCTGCGCACATCTTTGAAGTCAAATTACTACATTTTGGGCGCTTGGCAACTAATTCACCTTTATCATTTTTATTTACATTTCTTGACAGTGTCCAGTTTTTTCAGCCAGTTTTCAGGGGGGAAAAATGCCCATTAATACATTGATTCACTAAACTACTTCAAAAAAGTCATAAAATCAGGTCTGGTCATGTAAGTGACTGTCATAACTTAGGATGGAAATTCTAACTGGGTTAGAATAACTGGGTTCCATTCAGTTATAAATCAAGAGCTATTCGTATTCAGAATCAGTCAAACTACTTACATTGTTTTCATGAGGTAGTCTATAAGGGGGTTGCAGTAATATAAGATGAAAAGCAAAAGAAGTATTTTAACTTTTGCAAACTAACCAGTGGGTGATACCTGACAAGTGTGTTCCTTATAATCTCAGTTGGTAATATTTCAGAGTCAAAGCATCCTGTCTAGTCTTCCCTGCCAGCCTTTCTGGGTAGATCAACTATAAATGCCTAACACTTTAATTCATTCTATTTTCTTTTACATTCCCCAAAATTATAGGATAGGATCATCCACATTTATTCTTCAGCTCTGTGTAAATCAAGCTTTTAGGAGGTGGGGGATGACTGACGTATACAGGGCCACAGCTAGGAAAGCCGGGGGCTCACCGAAGCCTCAGTATTGCATTGCGTTGCTTCCTGCGAAGTTAGGAAGTCAACAAGTCAATGAAACAAACTGGAGTTTGTCTCTTCAGTCGGAAGAGTTTGCGCTGGCAGAGGCTGTACACTTGAGCATTTGAGGAGAGGGAAATTCAAAATAATACTGCATCCAGCAGCTACAGAAAACAGAGCAAGCCAACTTTGCTCACAACGGGAGATCTTAATATTAACAGGGATGCCACGTGCAGGCACGAATCAATCCACCTCGGATTGGAAACAGCCGCGCAAGGTTTTCCTAAGGCGTTGTTGTTGTTTTTTTGCAACAAATCCCGGGTCTGTTTGCAGCAACTCTTGGGCTCTGCTCTGTGTTGGAGCCAAAGCTCCTAGGCGTTTGAAAAAGCACCTTTTCAGAAAACTCTTAGGATTCCCAGCCAGGGCGGCCAAGCCTTAAGCAACTACTGTACTATAGTGGAGCATCGAGGATCTTGGATTAAGACCAGGCAGATCCCAGTTCAAATCAAGACTCAACCTTGATTGCACTAGGCGCGCTTCTTCCCACCTACCGCGCAGGGTTGTTGTGGGAACCCATAGTAAGGAAAGAACCGTCTGGCGCTCCTGGAGGAAAGAGACGGCTGAACTCCGCCATTTCCCCCCACTCCAATCCAAAATCATCGGGGGACAACACTTTGGGGAAATGCCGGTGGGGTATCGGGAGCAGCCCCATCCGGCTCCAGACGAAATGAAACTGAAACTAAGCCTCGCCACCCGAAGAAGACACGAGCGCGCTGCCCGTTTGAAAGGCGTCCGGTTCCCTTTTTGGCATCCGGACCGCGGTTGGCTCTCCAAAAAAAAACCCGCGCGGCGAACCAGGTTCAATCCGGGGCGCGATTTGAGGCGTCGGCGCGGGCACGGAAACCTCTCCAAAGCGCAGCGCGGGGGGCGCTTTACGTACCGAATCCGAGTCGGTGCTGAGATGGTGGAAAGCGAGGGCGCCGAAGAGGAAGCCCGGCAGCAGCGCCGTTGTGCTCTCCCCCTCCATCCCCAGCGGGGCGCCTTCCCCGGGGTCTCTCCGGCGGCTGGGCGGGCGCGACGGAGGAAGAGGAGGACGACGACAGCCCCGCCGGGAGGAAGGACGGAGCAACAATGGCCGCGCCCGGCCCGCCAGCGAGGAGGCGAGCGCGCAGAGACCTCTAGCGCCCAGAGGGAGCGCGGCACTGCGCCCCGCCGCCTTTGCGCGCCGGTGGGGAGGAAGGCGCCGCTGGCCCTCCGCGCCCCGGTTCGCGCTTGGTGCGCGGCCCCCGATTTGCATCCACCGCGGGAGACCCCGCTTCGACCCTGTCCTTGGTTCGGCTGCGCTAATGCAGCCCCGCCAACCCACGGTTAACCGGGAAAACCACCCTTCTCTGGGTTTACATCCACGGAACGGTAGACCTTGATGGGAAAAAAGAACCATCGTGGTTTGGCGCGCGGAGCCGTGAAGGAGGCAAGTTATGAGGACGAGGGGGCGCGAGCAAGAATAATTTTAAGGTAGACAAGGAGGAACGAAGGACAGGTGGTCCTCGACTTGCTGCCGTTCGTTTAGTGACCAGTCATAGTCACAACGGCACTGAAAAAGGATCTATGATCGTTTTTCACACTTAACGACCATTGGTGTTCAAAATTCGGATACTTGGCAACTGACTCATATTTATGACTATTGCAGTGTCCTGGGGTCATATAATCCCCTTCTGACAAGCAGTCAGTGGGGAAGCCAGATTCACTTAACAACCGTGTTACTAACTTAAAACTACAATGGTTCACAACAACTGTGCCAAGAAAGGTCGTAAAATGGGGCAAAACTGACATAAACGTTTCACTGAGCAACATAAATTTTGAGCTCAATTGTGTTCCTAACTCAAGGACTACTAATATTAATTGGGTTAAGCCTAGGCATGTTATTTATCAGGCCGCTGTGTTTAATGGGCCTTCCCTCCTTCCCCAAGAAAAATCAGCTGAGGGTCTTTATTTATTTTAATCCCAACTTTATTATTTTAAAAAATAACTTAAGGTAATGAATATACCAAACACTCCTTCCTGCTCCCGTTTTCCACAGAACAACAACCATGTGAGGTAGATTGGGCTGAGAGAAAGCGACTGGCCCAAGGTCACTCAGCCACCGGGACTAAAACTCACTTTCTTCTAGTTTCTAACTTAGGTTTTGTACCCTTGTTCTATATTGATTTGATTGTGTTGAATTTGGGGTGAACAGCATGGCAACAACTGTCACTCTGACAATCCAGAATTATCCTTTTCAGCTTTTACAGGTGAACAGGCTGTGTATTATGATTAATATGACTCAGAATATGACTCCTCATGCAGTGATAGGAAATGAAGGTTGTTGTTAGTTGCAAAGTCGTGTCCGACTCATCGGGACCCCATGGACAACGTTCCTCCAGGCCTTCCTGTCCTCTACTATCTTCTGGAGTCCATTTAAGCTCACACCTACTGCTTCAGTGACTCCATCCAGCCACCTCATTCTCTGTCGTCCCCTTCTTCTATTGCCCTCAATCTTTCCCAGCATTAGGCTCTTCTCCAGTGAGTCCTTCCTTCTCATTAGGTGGCCAAAGTACTTGAGTTTCAACTTCAGGATCTGGCCTTCTAAGGAGCAGTCAGGGGAAAAGTTGTATTCTCTGTTTCTTGAGCCATCTTTTCTTCTCTGCTGTATCTTGAACTTTATAAATATGTTTCTAACCTTCATTTCGGAAGATAAGCCGAAATGTCCAGAAATATATAGTCCGGAGTTAGTTTTCTGTCATGCCAATTTTCTATATAGAGTTTTGCTTTAAATCTATTTGGTGATGTTTCTCTTGCAGTTGTAAATGCCTCAGGCCTGTTACATCTAAAGTTTCTAAACCCTTAAATTTTGCTGATTCCTCAAGCTGAACTCATTGGCTGGATTTGTACAAGTGCTAAAGTAAAAGATTATTGTTTTGAGCTTCACTGTGGTCTGCAATGTGGGTCAATTTTTAATCTGAATGTGTTATATGAATCCAACTCATTGGATTAAATAACCCAGCACATGGGTTATTCTAGTGACTGGAAATGCGTCAGCTTTGGCCCAGAGATGGTCGAAATTTAAGTCAAGATGGCAGACACAGCTGCATGTTTGTAGCCCCACCCCTTTCATATGCAGCTCTCTATTGCCATCAGACTTCTAAAAGATTCTTATGGTTTCCATATTGGATTTTTCTGCAGTCCATACCATAGTGCATAACATTTTCATAGAGGTGAATGAAACTGTTCAGTAGAGCTTATACCCAAATTAAATTGGCAAAAAATTTGGAATCTATAAAAACATCTTTTTTTGGGGGGGGGTGTTGATGCCTGGTGCTTATCTGAACTAATCCCTGAAGTTTTCTTGTCAAGATTTTCATTTCATTTTGCCATTGTTAACTGAAGCCTGAGAGAAAGTGACTGGGCCAAAGAAACCCAGTTGGGTTTGTGCTTATCTGTTTTTCAGCCTGGTTCCTTAACCACTACATGAAACTAGGTCTCAAAAATACATTATAAATTACTAATAAACTTGGGGGGAAATGAGTTTCATTGAAGAAAAGCAACTAAACAAACAATAATGATGTATAAAACTAGCTTAACATTAGAACTGGGGTCCCTGTATACCCCTGATTTTGCATAATTACCATATACATGAAAATGAATTTGTTGAGAACAAAATACAGCATTAATATCTAATTTTGCAATAGAACTGCAAAATTCTGCAGAACATAGAGAGAGGAATGTCTTTACAATTAGCTTATGTATTATGCCTCTATGATAGGATAATATTTTATAATTTATAATGTGGATTAGGTTTTAAATAATTTATAGGTAGTTCTCAACTTGCGACCATTAGTTTAGCCACTGTTTGAAGTTACAATAGTGCTGAAAAAAATTGACTTTATGACTGGTCTTTGGATTTAGGTCTCTTTCAGTATCCCTGTGGTCGCATGATCAAAATTCAGGCCCTTGGCACTTTCACCATGTATTGACCATAGTTGCAGTGTCCTGGGTAATGTGATCACCATTTATGAACTTCCCAGCCAACTTCTGACTGGGAAGTCAGTGGGGGAAAGCTGGATTTGTTTAGCAACTGCAAGATTTGCTTAATGACCACAGTAAAAAGTTAAAATTGAGTGTGACTCACTTAATGACTGCATTGCTTAGCGAAAAAGTTCCAGTCCCAACTATGGTCTTAAGTCCAGGATTCCCTATATTTATTTGAAAAAAAAATGTATATCCCACCTTCTCTTTTCATATAAGAAGTAGACTCTTCTGGAGTTATATATACAGATTTAGGAAGAATGGACAACTAATATATTTAGTATAATCATATGTTTCGGAAATGTTTTTATATGTGATTTCTTTGAAATGATATCCCTTGATATTTAGTGGAGAAAGGAGCATAGAATTTCAGTCTTCCCTTGGTGGAAGGTCATTGGGAGGCTAAATTCTGGAGCACAACAAGAAAATATGTGCCACTGAGAGAGAGAGAGAGAAAAAAAAAGGGCCAAGGTACAGATATAACTGCTTGTTTAGTCAGCATTTTATGCTAGCTTAGTTTAACAACCAGTTATATTTTGATGAGGAAGCAGGTAAATGTACAAGTAATGAACTTTAGCATCTTCAGTGGCAGAGTTTTGCCAACAACTGTATTATTAACGACTATCCAGATTAGAAGCATTCTTTTGCAATGTACTAGAAATCTTACAGTCTAAGTTAAATCTCTTAATAGATCTTGGCCTTGTACCTTTCAATGTTCTGCGTGTAGAAATAATGCATCTGAGGCTACTCTTTTCCTTTTTTGTGTTGCTATGTGCCTGTATTTTTATTCATCAGACGGCTTGCAAATTTCTATGCACAGTTCTGAAGTCCTGAAACCTCTGACTTGTCCATTCCCTGGAGGGCTCAAGTCACCCAGAACAAGATTGCTGGACATCTATCTGCAGATGCAACAAAGGCAGGGAAATGCTGCTGCTTTATCACCCTTACTGTTGCAATATATTCTTAATATTGGCTCTAACTTATTAACCTGGGAAAGATTGAGGGCAATGGAAGAAGGGGACGACAGAGAATGAGGTGGCTGGATGGAGTCACTGAAGCAGTAGGCCTGAGCTTAAATGGTCTCCAGGAGATGGTAGAGGACAGGAAGGCCTGGAGGAACGTTGTCCATGGGGTCGCGATAGGTCGGACACGACTTCGCAACTAACAACAACAACAACAAACCTATTAACACTGTGGCATTCTCCAGTAACTCTCCAGGCATCTTTTTATCTGCTTCTCTTTCAGAGCTTCTATATAGGTCCTCGACTTAACGACCACAGTTGAGTCCAAAATTTCTGTTACTAAGCGAGATAGATGTTAAGTGAGCTTTGCCCCATTTTACGACCTTTCTTGCCACAGTTGTTTAAGTGAATCACATGGCAGTTGTTAAGTTAGTAACACGGTTGTTAAGTGAATCTGGCTTCCCCATTGACTGCTTGTCAGAAGGTCACAAAAGGTGATCACATCACCCTGGGACACTGCGGCCATCGTAAATATGAGCCAGTTGCCAAGCATCCAAGTTTTGATCAAGTGACCACAACGATGCTGCAATGGTTGTAAGTGTGAAAAATGGTCATAAGTCACTTTTTCCAATGTTGTCGTAACCTTGAATGTCACTAAATGAATGTAAGTCGTAGAGTACCAGTACACCAAGGAATGTTCTGGGATCCACAGGTGTAAAGTTGACCCACCTGGGCCTTAGGTCAAACTCAGCAGCAAGCCCTTAGGACCAACCACAAGCTCCCTCTGTAACTTAATTGGGTCTATTTATGAACCAGAAATCAATTGAGGAACAGACTTAGCCCTGCCTAGTATTTCTTTCATGTAACTTCTCCTAGAGCAGGAGTAGGCAACCTTGGCTCTTTCACGACTCGTGGACTTCAACTCCCAGAATTCCTGAGCCAGCCAAGCTGGCTCAGGAATTCTGGGAGTTGAAGTCCACGAGTCGTGAAAGAGCCAAGGTTGCCTACCCCTGTCCTAGAGGTTAATACCTTAATACTAAGGATAGGCTTCCCTTTCATTTTGAGCCCTGATTTATGTTTCTCAAAGCTTAGTTTCCATTTGTTTCTATGGACTTGTAGAAAAGTTTGCTAGCCCTTCCTGTCTTTGACAAGGGCAGCTGCTTAGAAGAGTGAAATCTGATCTGCCCTGGAAAAATATTTCTTCCATTTCTCTCCCTAGCTTTTCTGAAAGGTGCAAAAAAGTTGCACATGGATATGATTGGATCAAACATACATGGCAGTAGAGATTTGATCCTCATAGCTTTTCCTTTTCAGTGAGATTTCTATGTGCTTGGCAACCTAGGGATTGTCTCATTTTCTCAATTTTACCCTGAACGAGGACTGCAGAGATTTAAAGGCCTAGATGCTGCCTTTATAGAACCACTTGGCAGAGATTTTTCACCATTCTCCTAAACTTAGGAATCGCCAGATTTCTTGAAAGGAAGCCAAAGTGATGGAATTGACTGATAAGGATCAAACGTGGCCAAAGTCTGGGTTGTGTGGCAAACTCATGCAGGTTCATTTAATGTACTAACTAAGCCGGGAATAAGGTTTATAGACTAACATGGAACCTTACCTAATTCAAAACCAAATCATGTCATGGCTTACGGGTAGTCCTTGATTTATGACAATTAGGACCAGTATGGTTAAGTGAGTCACACCTGATTTTTGCAATCAAAAATAATTTTTGCCATCATTTTTGTTGAGCAAATCATTGCAGTTGTTAATTCAGGGGTCTTCAAACTTGGCCCTTTTATGACTTGTGGACTTCAACTCCCAGAATTCCTCAGCCAGCGTGCCTGGCTGAGGAATTCTGGGAGTTGAAGTCCACAAGTCACAAAAGGGCCAAGTTTGAAGACCCCTGTGTTAATTGAATCATGCGTTTGTTAAGCAAATCTGGCTTCTCCCATTAACTTTGTCGGAAGCCAGCTGAAAAGGTGGCGGGATGGTGGTCACAGGACCCTGGGATACTGCAACCATCGTAAATACACGCCAGTTGTCAAACACCCACATTTTGATTACATGACGGGATGCTGTACAGTCACTTTTTTCTGTGCTGTTGTAACTTCGAATGGCCACTAAACAAAGTCGAGGGCTACTTTTAACCCATGTGACTTCCTAGGTTTGCCTTTTACTTAAGAGTTGTGAACTTGGGCAATTCTCAGGAGTTCTATCAGCTTTCAGTATGACATTATAAAAGAACATTGCTCAGACAGCTGTACAGATTTAGATGATTATACTTTGGTATTAGACTTAATATAACTTATTCATATGACTGGGTGCTGCAAGCAGAGATCATGGTTTTTTTCTTCTTCCGGAAAACACTTTAAGGAATATAGAGCAAGGGCTAAAATTTCCCACAAACCAACATACACAAAAGGGAATTTGAATGAAGGAGGATTAAATCCATTTAGGTTAACTTAAGCCTCTGTCATGACACAAATTGCAACTTTGCATCAAATGTATGACACGCACAACTAATTCTGACGTCTTTGTGGTTTTGGCTGGATGACACTATATTTGCTCATAAAGTATTGCACTTTGCAGCATACCTAAAAGTATTACTTTCAGTACTTAATGTATGAGCCATTAATTCAAAGTGCATGAAATACTTAGGCTCTGCCTCAGAATCGGGTTATTGGGAATGTTTAGAAATTCTACAGCTGTTTACAGCACATGCTTATCCACAGTTAATGATGGGTAATCTTAATTTTAGGGGTTGCGTCTGGCCTAGGCGAGGGCTGGCACATCTGGGCTGTAAATACTCCAATAAAGGAGAATATTTGTAGCTCGGTTGAAATGAGGGGTCCTTAGTGCTCTCCGAGCTTGGTTATTTTCTTGCAGATGTTTCAGGACCCAAACTGATGATGTTACTTACCGGTAGTTTGGGTAATGAAATGTGTGCAAGAAAACAAGCTCAGAGACCACCAGGGACCCCTGTAAGCAGTTGGATGACCACTAGATGGGAATAAAGTTTCTTCCACCTCCTTGCTCCCATCTTATACTATAGCCATCCGGATTTTGCAGCCCTGCCTGTGCGAATTCCAGGTTCAGTCCGGCAGGCACCCGACCCGGATCGAGTAGCAAACACGCACGATTCCAGAGCAGCTCCGCCGCCACAGACTCCTCCCTCCCTCCATCTATTCAGGCTGATCCGTTTCTCCCCGCGTTCGCTTGCATCGAGCTGAGCGCACAATGCCGCCGTGGGCGAACAATGGAAAAGGCGGCGCCGACGGCGCACCCGCTATGCGCGCTTCCAGGGCTCGCTGAAGGCACCCTTTACGCGCGGCTTCCGCGGCAGTTGCAGGAGAGGCCGAGCTTCGTTGGGGATCCAGGCGCCTGCCCGTCCGCGGCCGCCCTTGAGTTATAACGCGCCAGCGGTGGCTTCCCGCCAGGAGCCACCCTGCGCAGTCACCGGCTGCAGGCAGCGCCCGAGGCGCCCCAGCGTTGCCGAAGGAGTTAAGTGGGTGGAGCTGCGGGAGGCCAGGAAAAAGGAGGCAGTTCGGAAGAGGCGCTGTCAGTGAGCCAGCTCGCCCGGAGGGTTTTTCCCTGCCCAAGCCGGCGAGCGAAAGAGAGAGCCGGGGACGCCGGCGCTTGGGTAGCAGGCCCTCGTCCCCAGCATGGAGGCGATACTGGGCGTCTTTTTGCAGCTCCTGAGCCTCTGGTTCGCCCTGGCGTTCCTGCTCATCGTGCTGCCGTCCGTCTTCGGGCTGTCGCTGGGCGTCTCGGAGTTTTACCTCCGGGCGCTCGTCAAGATCCTCGAGGTGAGTCGGAGGGGTTCCCGGAGGGGTGTGCGAGGAGATCGGCGCAAGGCGCAGCTTATTTCTCCCTCTCCCCTCCTCGATTTCACGATAAGCCAGGCGACGACGCTCAATTGGCAGGGGATGATGGGGAGTGTCGTAAGGAGCATTGAAGGAAAGGGTGGCCAAAGGGTACGCTTTACCGACACTTGCAAAGCTCACCAAAAGCGGACCTTTCCCGCATGATTCAGCGATCTCTTAGGCGGCGGAGGGAGGCGAGAGCCAGCCTCTCCCCACTGAAAATGGGTCCTCAGCCTGGCCAGGGGAAGAGGTCGCGGCCGGGTTGGGATCCGGAGACTGGGGATCTACGCGAAATACGGGAGCGGAAGTGCGGGAGAGAGGTTGTTTTGACTTGCAAACCAACCTGGGACGAAACGCAGCGTCTTTGCATTGCTCCCAGGGGACTTAAAGGACCGTTAAAAATCCACCCTTCAGTGCGGAATCCGCTCTCCATGGATTATCTTTATTAGGCCGAAGCTTTCCCGGTTTGGCCGGGTGGAAGAATGGGCGCATTTTGGGATGGAAAGCTGGGATAAAACAAAACGCCTGCCAAAAAGCTTGGGTTGTGGCAGGGCAAGGCTGCCTTCCGTATCTCAAAAGCATTTCATCTGGGCTAGCTGGTTTAATGCATTTTAAGGAGGCAGGCTATTGAATTTTTATTTATGACCTGCTGAAATATTTCCTGCTTTGCTTTGTGAGGTTGTCCAGAAGTTAAACCAGGTGCAGAATTGTTGTTGTTTTCTAGTTAATTATGGCAATCCACTGCTTTAAGAAGAACCCTGCTGGGAAATGCATGGTGATTCACTGCACTGCACAGGTGCAAACAAGCACTCTGTAATAGTATCCCACACCTGTGTGAGTTGTTTGGAATTGACACTGTAGGTCAGTGCTACATGGATGACCTTGGTGAAGTTGTCTGCAACCTATCTGCTCAGTGGCAGAGTCCCTCTTGGATCAAAAATAAAATTTCTATTTAAAGGACAGTATCCAATGGGAAATGTGTATTGGTTAGAAGAACCCAGAGGACCTTCACTATAGCATGCTTTATTTATTAAATTTATAGTTGCCGGTATGACTCATGGGACTCCTGGTAGTGCACAATAAAGTAAACAAATCTTAAATAACCATTATAACATAAAATTAACATGAAAAGGTCCCTCTTCTTCGTCTCATCAGACAGAACTTTTTAGCAGATAGGGCCCATAACATGCTCTTCCTTGCTAGATCTGATGGGTAGGTAGATGCAACCAAGGAGAGATGGTCCCTTAAAAAACCTGACCCCATGCCATTTGGGACTCTAAAGATGGCATTTTGAATTGAACCCAGAAGCAAACTGGGAACCAATGCAGCTTGCAGAACATGTGTCATGTCATGTAGCGTTTCATTGCTAGGAGCACACATAACGCGTTTCACTTTGCACCCGTTGAAGTTTCCAGACACTTTTGAAGGTCCAGTATGTTTCAGTACTCCATTCCAGAGGTGACCAGGGCATGAGTAACTCTGAGATTAATGCAGACAAATAAATATAATTTTCCCCTGTTGCAGTTAACAGGGCTATCAGTAGTTTACAACAGTTCATCAAAATGCAATAGAGCATCTACAGGAATGACAGAATTTTTTTTTGAAAAGCATCAATGCAATACAGAAAAAATATGTATACATCATACCAGGGTTATCTTGGCCACTATACAATATATCGTTGAAGCTAGCCTGATGTCAATTGGGCACACCTACAGAAACCAACAACATGAATTGATCCTTCAGCCATTGCCTCCTCCACTTCACTCCACCTCCACCTCCCATGGTGGAGGGTTTCTGTGGGACATACAAGTTGGACCAGTTTTCATGATTTGATATTTTGGGATTAAGCCAGGTCTTAGTTGAGTATCCATATACTTTATAATAACTAGATTGAATATATTTACTTCCAAATTTATTTGTAATGAAGTTCAGATGTCTTCTCACAGTCAGGAAGTCTTTATTGATGGTGTCCACTATGTTTTATTCACAAGAGACCACATCAATTACTTCTGAATTTATTTGTAATGAAATTCAGATTTCTTCTTATACTAAGAAAGTCTTTGGTGAAGGTGTCAACTATATTTTATTTAAGAGAGACCACACCATCTGCATTGATGGGTACACTTCCTATCAGTGGTCGTATTATGGCGATTTATAAACTTCCATTGGACAAGCAGTTTTTTTCTTGATTGTTTTTCTTGAATATTTTTAGAGTGCTTGAAGGTAGGGCTTCTGTTTCAAGATCCAGGTAGGATAAAGAATTCACATCGTTCATAGTAAAAAACAACAATAGGAATTTGGTAGTCCATTTCTGACTAATAAATGCTGTGACTTTGGGATCTTCTGTAAGGTCCAGGTACTGTACAGGTATAAAAGGAAAGGAAATTGAATTCAGCCAACATATTTTGACCTTTGTTTCTTTCTTGTCTTGCAAAACATATTACCTTTGACTTTTTCATACAGATACTTGGAGTTGCTGTTATGTAACATATTCAGATACTGATGCAAGAATCTATTTCATTTGGGAATAACAATATATACTTAGTCCTTATCCTGCAGTCTTACAGAGGAAGAAACCCTCTGATTAAAATTGGAAAGATAACACACTTGCTTTCCTATTAAATCTGATATTGTATTTGATTTACAGCCTTCTCTTTGAAATTCTAGGCTAGCTACATCCTCATCCTTTATAAAATACACAGTTTTCTAAAGAAATAAAATCTGTTGGGAAACGGAATTGTTCATTGTTTAAGTTCCAGCTCTCCTGTGCTGATGAGATAGAATAATTCCCAGGGTGATCAAATTCTCCAAACATTTCTCTGATAAAAATCTAGAAAAAATAAGTATTTGAATTTCCTTCGCAGGGAATACTTCTTTGTATTCATCTATTTAATGAAAATAGCTACTTCTCTGCAGCAGTGTTCCTTAAACTTTTTTTCTCTGGGGAACCCTATCCAATTTTGAAGATCATGGAGGATTCCTAAAGAATTTTGTTTGAGAGTTATAGTGATCGATATTGACTGCATTAAAAATTAAAACTGGTGCAGTTCCATTATGACCACAGTGGAAACTAGATTTTCTGTTGCTAAGCAGAAGTGAGTTGTGCCCCATTTTTGCCACAATTGTTAAAAGCGAATCACTGCAGTTGTTAAGTGAATTTTGCAGTTGTTAAGTGTATCTGGCTTCCCACATTGACTTGGCTTATTGGAAGATAGCTGGGAAGGTTACAAATGGTGATCACATGACCTCAGGACACTGCAACTGTCATAAATATGTGGCAGTTATCAAAGTGCCCGAAATTTGATCACATGACCAGAGGGATGTTGTAACAGTTGAGTGTGAAAGCCAGTCATAGGTTACATTTTTCAGTGCAGTTGTAACTTCGAACAGTCTCTAAACGAATGGTTGTATTTTATTTTAAAATATTTCTGTTGTGGTGTAGAATATAAGCAAATGTGAAATGATCATAACTGCACCTCCTTCACCAAGGGGAAATAACCAAGGTGGTCATTGGACCATGTGGCTGGTCAGGTATCCACTACAGGACGTGTGTCAGTTATCCCTCAGTGCCACCACCTGCTCCTGTTGCCGCTATCCATCCAAGTCTTCTGGTCAGTTAGAAGTCAAGAGACGCTGACCACAAACTTGTAATTTTTATATAAATAAATATATATATTTAACATCTACATTTACCGTAAACAAGATAGTCAGGCACATCGCTACATCATGAGGTAAATCAAGTAAAACTTAGAACAGCATACAGAACACACAGAAGAAAAAGGCGGGAAAAAGGGAAACTCCCCCTCCACACCCACAGCAACCAATCACAGTGCAGATTGCCTCACGCAGGAGCTGGCACTCCAACCAATCAACTACAGCTGTGTGTTCTGGCTCATTGTACAACCCCACTGTTCCAGCTGCTACAATTTAAATATCTTTATAGCTGTCCTATTCGTATATTGGGCCATGAAATGGGATTATTTCTTAAAATATTTGATGGGATTTTGATATCTGGGTTTTTGTTTTTTTTAACATATGCTGACTTTTCTGGATCCCCGAGATGGGCTTGGGGAATTTTAAGAAACTCTGTCCTATATGTTCCTTTTTGTCCCCTGCCACAGTGTGCCACTTAAGTCAACTTCCAGTGAAATAGGTCAAGGAACTGTGTACACTATTACTTTTAGTTTTGTTTCATAACACTAGAAAATTGCCCTGCTTTCTCATGCTCCTCTAGCTGAAGAATGCTTGTGTAAGCTTTCCAGTCAGCCTTCTCTCCTTCTGTGGTGGTGACACCCAACATTTTGTATCCTGTGTATAGTATGAGTCAAATGGAATGCAGGCATAGAAACTGGTATAGGTTGATGTCTGTGTAGTAGCAACTTCTTTGTTTTTGGAATATCTTTTGTTGAAGAGCTTAATAACATAAAAGGATAATGCAAACTGAAATCAGAAAGAGAAAAAGTAGGAAGGAAAAAATAGAGAGTGGAAAAATAAAAAATAGAAAAAATGTTTAAAGAAAATACCATTGTCTTTGCAACAAATGCAGGCAAATTTAATAATTCTACACACCCTACAAATTACTGTATATACATAATGTACTTCCTCCCATAAATACAGCACCCATTCACAAATCCAGAAATTATTACTGTTTCTGTCAAAGTATTAGCAAAAGGTTTGTAGAGGGTTTCCACAATTTTATAGAAGCATTTCTTATTTTAACCCTGATCGAACAAGTCAATTTTATATTCCTCTTTTTCCTCCTGATAGTCTTGATCGTTAAATCATCCAGTTGCTGTTGTAGAATTGAATCTCCATTTAGATTTCCAGGAAGTCCTTGACTTACAACCATTCTTTTAGTGACTGCTCAAAGTTACAACGGCACTGAGAAAAATGACTTATGACTGTTTTTCATATTTACAATTATTGCAGCATCCCCATGGTCACATGATCAAAATTTGGATGCTTGGCAACTGGTTCATATTTATCATCATTGCACAGTCCTGGGGTCATGTGATCATTTTTTGCGGTCTTCCAACAAGCAAAATTAATGAGGGAGTCAAATTCACTTAACAGCTGTGTTAGTAACTTAACAACTGCAGTGGTTCACTTAACAACAGTCACAAAAAAGATAGTAAAATGGGACAACAACTGTCTTGCTTAACAACAGAAATTTTGGAGTCAATTGTCGTAAGTTGAGGACTACCTGTAATTTATCACATGTCAAAGATTTCTTTAAGGTTTTAGAAACCTCCTTTTGTAAATCCAATGATGTCAGTTTTGTCCAGGCCATTTTCCATCCCTGGGATTATTATCATTTGTATTTCCACTTTGATTGTCATCTCTTGTCTTACACTGCACAATTTCTTTATTTTCCAATGTTTTTACATCAGTTGGAATTTGTTTCTTGTTTTCATCGAATCAGTCTACAAATTGTTCTGTGTTATTTTATTATTGCTTCTCGCACATTTTTGCTGGTCTATTGGGAGGGCTGATTTTTTTTTTAATCTTTTTTTTTTTAGGATTTCTAAAGTTTTCCATAATGAAAGTTGCTTCTCGACTTTCTGATGTACATTGTTCTTGTAGTTCATTAAACTTGTTTTCCTGCTTAGGCATAAAGTAATTTTTAAAATGTAAATACAGCTCACCTGGGTTGTTCCCTATTAGGTATAAAATAACAGAACGCCCCATCTTAGCAAATACTGGCAATTATGCTAATGAATAGAATGATGAACTGCAGTCATTTCCTATTTTGAAACACTTCCAATAGTAGTTTTTCAGTAGCAATTTAATTGACAGTCAGTTTTAGAAAGAAAAAAACATACTATAATACAGGTAGTCATCGACTTATGACCACAATTTGGACCAGAATTACTATTGCTAAGTGAGTCATTTGTTAAGTGCCACAGTTTTTAAGTGAACCATTGCAATTGTTAAGGGAATCAGCTGGTATCCAAGTGCTCCCATTGACTTGGCTTGTTGGGAAGGTCAACAATGGTGGTCAAGTGACCCAGGGATGCTGCAATCATCGTAAATATGTATCAGTTGCCGAGCGCCAACTATTGATCACATGAGAGTGGATCATGTGACAATGGTAAGTACAAAAATCTGTCAAAAATCACTTTTTTCTAGCTTTTTTTACCTTCAAAGTGTGGCTAAATGACTGGCTGTAATCAAGGTAGGGCAGCGTGAGAGACCTGCATTCATTAAAAATATATATATATATATATTAGATTTAAATAAGCAACAGCAATGTGTCCTTTTAATGGAATAAGAGAGGAAAGGATCAGTACCAAAAATTGAGTTTGGATGTTTTACAGAAATAAAAACGTATTATAATCATTTTGAGAAAGAAAATAGAGCTAATATTGCAGCAAAAACCCCCAGATTTTAAACTAGAGGAATGTACAGTATGACCAGCCAGTGTGACCAGCTAAGAATAAACCTCATTTGTTTAAATTTTTATTATTATAAACTGTTTAGCAAACAGTTGCTAAAGGAGGCAGTTGCTAAACAAGACTTACCTGTATAGCTTCATGATATGGGAATTATAGGTAGTCCTTGACTTAAAACAGTTCACTTAGTGATGGTTTGAAGTTACAGTGGCATTGGAAAAAATGACTTATGACCGTTTTTCACACTTACTACCATTGTAGCATCCCCATAGTCACGTGATCAAAATCCAGATACTTAGCAACTGACTCATATTTATGATGGTCACAGTGTCAAGGGGTCATGTGATCACATTTTGTAACCTTCTGACAAGCAAAGTCAATGGGAAGCCAGGTTCACTTAACAACCATAGCAAGAAAGTTTGTAAAGTGGGACAAGCTTCACTTAACAACTGTCTCGCTTAGCAACAGAAATTTTCAGTTCAGTTGTGGTTGTAAGTTGAGAACTACCTGAAGTCTTTTTGTTCCTCCTTCCTGCCTCTTTTCATTTGACTTACGATGTACTTGCTAAAGTACTGGAGATGATGATGATGAAGAAGAAGAAGAAGAAAGAAGAAGAAAGAAGAAGAAGAAGAAGAAGAAGAAGAAGAAGAAGAAGAAGAAGAAGAAGAAGAAGTAGTAGTAGTAGTAGTAGTAGTAGTAGTAGTAGTTGGAAGGGACCTTGGAGGTCATCTACTCCAACCCCCTGCTCAGGCAGGAAACCCTATACCATTTCGGACAAATGGCTGTAATATTTGTAATATTATATGAGCCTAAAAAAGGAACCGTTTTCATGTTGACTTTGGATTCTTTAATTTATTGAACAATTCTGGCTTTCTGTGTAATATATGTTCCTGTGCCTTGCTTTGTTCTTAAGCTGGTGTTTTAATTTTATAATTACGAAAAGGAGATTTCAGTTTTACTTCATTTTTTATTTATGTGGGAAGCTGTTTCAGAAGGCCGTTGGCTGGAATAATGTTCTAGAACAGTTCTAGAACTTTAGAATTTGTAGACATTACGTCCCAGAATTTCAGAGCCAGGTTGAGAAATGCTGATGTAGCAGAAAGTCTGGAATAAGACATTCCTTTAAGCCAAAAAAAAAAAAGGAGTTGCTTGAGTGTGGCTTCGTGTGTAATGTGCACCAATCATAGCATGGATTTTTTTCCTATGCTACTACCCAGGTATGTTAGATTTCAACTTTTAGAGCTACTTTGCTGTGTGGAAGTTTTTGGATTTGTAGTTTTCAGTACAGTACATGACACTAAGTCATATTAGCTCTAATGTGCTATTTGGTTTAATTATGTTTAAAGCTTTAGTTGATGAGGTATGCAAATCCAGCCATGTTTTCTGGCATTATTGCAGTGCATGAACAGCTGCCTAGTAGTCACGCTTAACCAAGATGTCTGTGGGCTTGAATTCATGGTGAAATCTTGATTACTCTCATTCTGTTGGGGTTCTGGAAAGCCTTGAAGATCTGATTGGTTTTCCAGGCCTTAGATGGGGCTGCTTGGGTGTGTTTGTTTTTCTATCTATTCAGGTAGTCCTTGACTTACAACCATTCATTTAGTGATCATTCAAAGCTACAAGAGCACTGAAAAAAGTGAACATTATGACCATTTTTCACACTTATAACTTATGACATTTAATATTTTTTTTAAAGGAAGAGCTTTAAATGAGAATCAGTGGCAGGATTATCATTCAATGAAAGGATCCTGATTCAGCCCCTGGCTTCTGAAGTCTTGCTTAATGAGATAGCAAATGATATGAATAATTCACCAGTTGATCCACTTACAACTAATCAGTGCAGATATTGTTGTGCAGCTTGACTTGGGCTAAAAAGAATAAGAGAATGAACCTGATTGTTCTGTCCTCAGTACACTCACTCACAACTGTGGCAAAATTCACTTTTAACAACTTAGCAACAGAAATTTTGGGCTTAATTGTGATTGTAACTTGAGGGCTACCCATATTTTTAAATAGAAGTATTTTAGAAATGAAAATGGCTGCAACCTTCAGGGCAGATGATTAGCCCCCAAAACTGTCTAAGCCAATTAAGAAAAAGTGTTGAGAGAGTAAGTGAAAGAAAAAAAAATGCAGGGGTGCACATAGACTTCTTTAAAAGCTGATCTCCTCTGATGTCTCCCTTTTTCTAAATAGTGGGCCACACTGCGAATTCAGAAGGGAATCCGAAGAGAACAGAAACAAATATCCCATACTTCAAGTGGTAAGTTGCTTGATTACACTTTTAAATTATAGATAATGGTATAATAATAAGAATCTGAAGGAATAGTCCTGAATGTCAGTTTAACGTAGTATTTTTTTTGTAGTTCAGAGAAATAAAAGACTAGGGAAAATGCTTTAGAGTGATGTTTCTCAACCTTGGCCACTGGAAGATGTGTGAACTTCAACTCCCAGAATTCCTGGGAGATGGCTGGCTGGGAATTCTGGGAATTGAAGTCCACACATCTTCCAGTGCCCAAGGTTGAGAAACACTGCTTTATTCTGTACTGCTGAATATTCTGTAATGGGGACCTCAGTGCTATATATTGTCCACCTTCAGTTCTATCAAACTACAAAAGATTTAATCTCTCTTTAATCTGCAAAATATTTAATTGCTCTGCTGGCCACAATTGCCAACGGGACTTGGTATCTGCATGACTTTTTAACAATATCTGACATTTACCTACTCCCAATTAACCAAATCTGATGATCTAGAAGAATTTTTTTTCCTCTTGTACAGATGTCTAACAGATTCTTGTATGTATAGATAAATTGGGTCTTTATTCCCTAGATGTGAACAGATGGTAAAAAAAAATATAGAAATAAAAGTTGGCTCAGTCTGATAATGAACTCTCTATCAGTTGGATCCAAAGGTTTCCAATTTTATAGTTATAACATTCACACTGTGCACATCACAACTAACTCTGGTCTGATATAGACGCTTGCCTTATGATCTGAGTAAGGATACTATCAATAGGGCTTTCCATCAAAATAGGTAACTCATCTTTGCTAATATAGTGGTGGATAGAATTTTTTAGTAGGATTGGGCAAACTTGGATTTAATTACTTGGTCAGCAAAATCATTTTTCTTGGTTTTGGATTAACCGATTTCATACGACTGTTTTAGGAATAAAAGAGGCAGAATGCATTGTTATAAGTCGTTGAAATGGTGAGCGAAATTAGGAGGAACAGATTAATATATATTTACTTCCTCAAATTTTTATTAGTTTATCGAAATATAAAATACAAAGAAAAATGAAAATAATAGGAGAATGTAGGGGAGGAAAAAGAGAAGAGGAAAAAGTGAAGGGTAAAAGCGGAGAAAGAAAGAAAAGCATTGACTTTGTACTCTTTTTAGGGCAGTAGAATAAGATAACATTACAGTCTCATCGCTTTTTTACTTTTATATAGTAGCCATTTCTATAACAACAAACCTATTTAATCAGCAAAACCCAGAGTCAAAGTTTTTTTTTTTTTTCTACCTCAAGCACAAGTCCAGAAGCAGTTTCCAACTAGGAACAAAGTTAGTTGTATTCTTTTCTTTAAAGCACTCAATTTAGTTATCTCAGCTCATTCCATCAGCTTTTGCAGCCAATCATATATTGTGCAAATTAAAGCATCTTTTAATTTTTAATTACATTTTAAATTTTAAAATAAAAAATAAAATTTTTAATTAAAGCATCTTTTTGTGCATAAAGCATTCTTGCTGATGTCAGCATATATAAGTTCAAAGTTCCACATTTTTTAAAGTTTTTGCCCATTAAGGCTAAAAGAAAAACTTCTGGTTTTATCTTTATATTTAAGAATCTTCTGTATTAATGTGTGAATCCTACTCCAGTATTTCTTTGTTAATATACAGTATATTTACTATTTATCACTTTGTCCCTATATATAATTGCCTAACATGGCTCTTTTTTATCAAGATGTTGAAATAAGGGTTTATCTGTCTGCCTAGCACTTTAGATATGTCATGTGACTAAGAAGTAGGCCATAGTTGAAATTGGGAAAGTAATTATGGTGTTATAGGACCAGTCTTGGAATTGGAGATGTTGCTTGAAACAGAATGAAAACTCATTCATGCAAGTCAAGAAACATCATTTCCAGCCTTGGTAGCTTAGTGCGGGAGACAAAAAGCCAGCACACCCCTGGCAATGAAAAAACAGTACAGGTACTCCTTGACTTACAACAGTTCCTTTAGTGACCATTTGAAGTTACAACAGCTTTCACACTTAACAACCATTGCACCATCCCCACAGTCATGTGATTAAGATTCGGACTCTTGAAAAACAGACTCATATTTATGATGGTTGCATGTCCCGGAGTCATGTGATCCCCTTTGCAACCTTCTCACAAGCAAAGTCAATGGGGAAGCCAGATTCACTTAACTAACTTAACAACTGCGGTGATTCGCTTAAAAAAGTGTGGCAAGAAAGATTGTAAAATGGAGCAAACTTCACTTAACAACTGTCTTGCTTAGCAATGGAAATTTTGAGCTCGGTTGTGGTCGTAAGTCAAAGACTTATCTGGGAGCTTTTCAGGACAGCCAAATCTAGGTGCTGAGAAGGCTGTCCATAAGATCAGCCTTTAGTTTACACATTGTTTTGGTGGCATTTTTCTTCTTCATCTCCCTCCCACAGACCTAAACATAGGCAATGAGTACAGTAGTTGATACTTCCCTGGTATCTTTGTCTACAACTTGTCCCATTTCTCATTGTGAATTGTGTGACCTCTGGGGTAGTGACTCATCCTGCAGCAATGACCCTCATCTTCTTTAGCATATTATCGCAAGAACCTGGTTTACATAATTTATCAGTGTTGAGTCAACTCAAACCAGATGTCAGAGGCTTCCCATATCAATAGCAACTGTTCTTTGAGGCCACCACAACAGCCTCTTCTATGTATTCACTGGGATTTGTCTTCTGTTAGAGTACAGGTAGTCCTTGACTTACCACAGTTCATTTAGTGACCGTTCAAAGTTACAACATCACTGAGAAAAGTGGCTTACGACCATTTTTCATACTTACGACTATTGCAGTATCCCCATAGTCACGTGATCAAAATTCAGACAACTGGCAACTGATTCACATTTATGATGATTGCAGTGTACTGGTATCATGTGATCACCTTTTGTGACTTTCTGACAAGCAAAGTCAATGAGTAAACCAGATTCATGTAACAACTGTGTGGCTAACTTAACTGCAATGGTTCATTTAACAACTGTGACAAGAAAAGTCATAAAATGGGGCAAAACTCAAGAAATGTCTCACTTAGCAACAGAAATTTTGGGCTCAATTGTGGTCATAAGTCGAGGACTCTCTGTATTGCTCTGTGCAGACAAAACTCTACAAATCTTCCTGGTAGAGAAAGACAAGAGTAATAACATTAAAGGAAAACTTCATCTGTTAAATTTCCAGTAAGGAAAAATACAAAAATTATAGTGCAATTAAAGCAAGTATATTGGCATTTTAGAACAAGCAGCTGTACAGTAATTTAAAAATGCTGTTTTAGCTACTTGATCGACTTGTTCTAAAAGAAAAAAATCCAATTTTCTTCTTTTTAAAGTAGGATTATGCAGGCTCTTGCTTTAAAAGAAAGGTGTGTAATGCTTTATTAATGTGACATTTGGGCTATTCAATCTGTCTTCCCTAACACAAACAGCATAAAAATCCAAATGGCTCAATTTCCACTTGAATTTGAGAAAAATTGAAGGGCTGGCTGGGGAATTCTGGGAGCTGAAGTCCACATCTCCTGAAGCTGCTAAGATTGAGAAACATTGCTCTAGTGCAGCGGTGGAGAATGATGGCCTTTTTATGAATTGTGGGCTTCAACTCCCAGAATTCCTGAGCCAGCAAAGGATTTTTTTAAATGCTATATACTAATTCCTATTCAGACATTCCAAAATATAATAATGGATGGGAGGCAGAGATATATGTCCTAACCCAGGGGTAGGCAACCTTGGCTCTTTTATGACTCGTGGACTTCAACTCCCAGAATTCCTGAGCCAGCCATGCTGAGGGGAAAGGGAGAGGTTTCCAAGCTGAGCCATGCTGGCTCAGGAATTCTGGGAATTGAAGTCCATGAGTCATAAAGCGGCCTAGGCCTAGGCCAGAGGTAGGCAACCTTGGCTCTTTTATGACTCATGGACCTCAACTCCCAGAATTCCTGAGCCAGCCATGCTGAGGGGAAAGGGAGAGGTTTCCAAGCTGAGCCATGCTGGCTCAGGAATTCTGGGAGTTGAAGTCCACGAGTCATAAAAGAGCCAAGGTTGCCTACTCCTGTCCTAACCCTTTTGAGGTTGAAGTACAAAAACTGTAACCGTATTCATTCTCCATATAGTCGGGAACTATATGTGGATAGAGGATAAGCTGATTTACTGGAACCAGTTTCTCCTCCACCTTCATTGTTTCTAAATGTGGGGAAAGGTCTCAGTACAGGTAGTCCTCGACTTACAACCGTTTGCTTAGTGAGCATTCGAAGTTACAATGGCACTGAAAAAAAGTGACTTATGACTGTTTTTACACTTATGACCGTTGGAGCATCCCCATGGTCATGATCAAAATTCAGACAGTTGGCAACTGGCATGTACTTATGGCAGTTGCAGTGTCCGAGGGTCATGTGGTCACCTTTTGCCACCTTCTGACAAGCAAAGTTGATGGGGAAGCCAGATTCACTTAACAACCGTGTTACTAATTTAACTGCAGTGATTCACTTAACAGCTGTGGCAGGAAAGGTCATAAATGGGGCAAACTTACTTAACAACTACCTTGCTTAGCAACAGAAATGTTGGGTTCAGTTGTGGCTGTAAGTCAAGGACTACCTGTATATATAGGCTTCTAAAAAGGGACAATACTCATTTGACAACTGTCTTGCTTAGCACTAGAAATTTTGGGCTCAGTTGTGGTCATAAGTTGAGGACTACCTGCATTAATGAAAGTGACACCAGTTCTTCCCTGGACATGCATGATGAATTGTCGTTGTTACTGATCTGCTTTTGTCTAGCTTTACTTCCTCACTCAGCTGTATTCTCCTTCTCTTCTCCCTTATTCTGAAGTTATCATACAGAGAGAGCAAACCACCATGGAGAAGGAGATTGCCGGCATGCGCTGCAGAGACTTTGAGCTCTCGGATGTATTTTATTTTTCTAAGAAGGGCTTTGAAGCCATTGTCGAAGATGAGGTCACCCAAAGATTCACCTCGGAGGAGCTGGTTTCCTGGAACCTCCTCACCAGAACTAACATTAACTTCCAGTACATCAGTTTGCGACTGACGATCATGTGGGTTATCGGAGTCTTTATGCGTTACTGTTTATTGCTTCCTCTTCGGTAAGTTGGGTTGTTGATGCCATTGTGGAAATCGTTTTAGATAAGATGTTGAGACTCTGGAAAGAGTGCAGAGAAGGGCAACAAAGATGATCAGGGGACTGGAGGCTAAAGCATATCAGGAACGTTTGCTGGAATTGGGTATGTCTAGTTTAATGAAGAGAAGGACGAGGGGGGACATGATAGCAGCGTTCCAATATCTCAGGGGCTGCCTCAAAGAAGAGGGAGTCAAGCTATTCTCCAAGGCGCCTGAGGGCAGGACAAGAAGTAATGGATGGAAACTAGTCAAGGAGAGAAGCAACCTGGAACTGAGGAGAAACTTCCTGACAGTTAGAACAATTAACCAGTGTAACAACCTGCCTCCAGAAGCGGTGAATGCTCCAACACTGGAAGTTTTTAAGAAGAGACTGGACAGCCATTTGTCTGAAATGGTATAGGGTTTCCTGCCTGAGCAGGGGGTTGGACTCGATGACCTCCAAGGTCCCTTCCAACTTTATTATTATTATTATTATTATTATTAAATTGGACTGTTGGTCCATCCGGGTCTGCAGGAGGAGGCAGGGGAAGGGCAAGCATTCGGGCCTTATTGTGTCATCATGCAAATGACATGAATTGAGATACAATGGATGCAAATTGCACTATTACAGGTGGTCCTCGATTTAAGACCGTTCACTTAACAACAGTTTGAATTAACAACAGCCTAAAAAAAAGTCAGTTATGCTCTAAATTTGAACATAACTACCATAGTATTGCCTCCACTGTCACTTGATCACAATTTGGGTGCTTGGCAACTGTATTGCATTTACAACCAGTTGCATCATCCCACAGTCGTGGTGATCACATTTTGTGACATTTTTTGCCAGTTTCCAGCAAAAAAACAAAACAACAACCATTGGTTAAGCTAGATTTGCATTTATAACTGCATGACTTGACTTCAGAGTGTTGTCAAATTGGATCTGGTCACGTGATGACTTATGACCACAATGACTTAGAATGAAAATTCTGTTCTCATTTGTGGTTGCAGGTTGGGAACTTACCTGTATATTCATTTGTGTGATGATGTTATGATATGTGTGACATCTTTGTGGCTTTTTATGGATGCCCAAAGGTTAGTCTCCTTTTAAGGTGGCATTCTTCACTTGGTCCGAAAGTAGATATCCATAGTTTCATAGACAATATCTCAGATATCTTTTGCACAGAAAGTATATGTTCTGTTTCAAAACTTGCCAAAACATATGACCCCAGGAACCAAATGTTGTAGGGTTTGTGATGCTCTGGATGTAACCCACAAACTATTTTCTGATTTCGCACATGTAATGTAGGACCACCCCCAAAATGACTGAAACATCATGTCTGATCTAAAAGGGAATGTCCCACATTCCTTAGACAGTTGCATTTTATACATGTAGTCCTAGACTTACAACAGTTCACTTAGTGATCGTTTGAAGTTACAACAGCATGGAAAAAAGTGACTTATGACCATTTTTTGCACTTTACAACCACTGCAGCATTCCCATGGTCAAGTGATCAAAATTCAGCCACTTGGCAACAGACTTGTGTTTATGATAGTTGCAGTGTTCCAGGATCTTGTAACCACCTTTTGCGACCTTCTGACAAGAAAAGTCAATGGGGAAGCCAAATTCACTTAACAACTGTATTACTAATTTTTAACAGCCACAGTGATTCACTTAACAACTGTGGCCTAAGAAAAGTCGTGAAATGTTGCTTAGCAACAGAAATTTTGGGCTCAATTGTCATTGAAAGTCGAGGACTACCTGTACATTCCTACCAGGAATGGTTTAGTACAGGGGTAGGCAACCTTGGCTCTTTTATGACTCGTGGACTTCAACTCCCAGAATTCCTGAGCCAGCCATGCTGAGGGGAAAGGGAGAGGTTTCCAAGCTGAGCCATGCTGGCTCAGGAATTCTGGGAGTTGAAGTCCACGAGTCATAAAAGAGCCAAGGTTTGCCTACCCCTGGTTTAGTACAAGGATCTCCAAACCTGGCAACTTTAAGACTTGTGGACTTCAACTCCCATGGCTGGCTGAGGAATTCTGGGACTTGAAGTCCACAAGTTGCCAAGCGTGGAGACCTCTAGTTTAGTACAATATGATCCTTGACACTGTGCTTTTCTTATCATAGATCCATATTTTTATGTGATCCAGATGGGTGGGATTTGCTTTTTCCCCCCTCTAAGCTTGTTTGACTCCAAATGGGTGAAAGAATGCTGATATTAGCCAATATGTATGTATGTCAGAAGACAGCCATCTTTTTTTTTTTTGGGGGGGGGGGTTGTAACCCACACTTCCATGTTTCTAATATTTGCAGTTCCATGAACTGATCAAATATAATTTTTAATTCCATCAAAGGCAGTTTCTATATCATATCTTGTTGAAGTGACCTATCAGGAAAAGGACTTTTTTTTTTTACTGTTGCTGTTTAAATTGGCATGCTGCCAAATCTGAAAGACTCCTGGTAGCTTACAACAATATAAAAGCACAGCTAAAATGTCCCTGTTAAATATTTCATTGCTTAGTTACCACACTGGCAACATCAGTGTGAGTAAATGTTGGGTTTGCTACATATTTATATATAATAGCATGCTGTTATCCAGTACTGAATACAGGTAATCCTTGACTTATGACCACAATTGACCCCAAATTTTATGTTGCTAAGTGAGACATTTGTTAAGTGAGTTTTGTCCCATTTTATGACTTTTCTTGCCACAGTTGTTAAGTGAATTACTGCAGTTGTTAAATTAGTAACATGGTTGCTAAGTGAATCTGGCTTCCCCATTGACTTTGCTTGTAAGGAGGTCGCAAAAGGTGATTACATGACCCCAGGATCCTGCAACCGTCATAAATGTGAGTCACTTGCCACGTGTCTGAATTTTGATCATGTGACCATGGGGATGCTGCAACAGTCATAAGTGTGAAAAATGGTCATAAGTATATTTTTCTGTGATGATGTAACTTTAAACGGTCACTAAATTAACTGGTTTAAGTTGAGGACTATATTTTCTAGCATTTCATGCTCATTTCATTCTTCCTTTATAGATCATTCTTTGCTAATTTATCCAGCTTCCATCTCTATTGATCACATTATATTATTATTGTTATTTATTAAATTCCTATGCCACCCATCTGCTCTACAAGGTGACACATTCAAAGAACATACTTTGAATGCCTTTAGAGCAGGGCTTTTCAACCTGTGGTACGCGTACCACTTGTGGTACATTAATGAGTGGCAGGTGGTACGCAGCCCTGCCTAGCCAAGTGTAGTGTGGGAGGGAAAGAGCCAGCACAGGCAAAGACTTACAGTGAGAGAGTCCTCTGGAGCTGCAGATTTTACTTATGAATGGAGCCATTTGGGGAGGCTGCCTTAGCCGGCAGCCAGTACTTACATTTTTTTTTCTTCTTTAAGTGCCAGCTGTGGCTCCTTACTTTCCTTTCTAGCCAGTAGCTAATTCTTAAAGGAGAAGTGCCTTTTTAAGCTAGTTCACTCAGCAGCTTGTCTTTTCTGTCTCTGGAGGCCTTTCCTTGTTTGATCAATATATGGAAGAGGGAAAATATGGGGGGGGGGTTCAAATTCTTCCTTCAGAAGGAGATGGGAATGAGAAAAAGGGAGGGAGGGAAGGGAGGGAGGGAAGGAAGTCCCGCCTTAGCAGTTGGCCAGCAGCAGCTCTGCCATTGACTTTGCTTGTCAAAAGGTTGCAGAAGGGGATCACATGACCCTGGGACACTGTGACCATCATAAATATGAATCAGTTGCCAAGCATCCAAATATAAATCACATGACCCTGTTGCTGCAATGGTCATAAGTGTGAAAAATGGTCACAAGTCATTTCAGTGCAATTGCAACTTTGAACAGGTTTTTTTTTTGTCACCAAGTTTTTGACACCTTGCTAGGTGGTACTCGAATATTGCCATATCCTAAAAGTGATACAATCGGTAAAAAGGTTGAAAAGCCCTGCTTTAGAGAACTAGTTAGAACTTCTGCTGATGTGTTTATGCCATGGCCACGCCTGAGTGCAAGTATACATTGTCACAGTTATTAGTATTTGCTTCAGCATTTTGCCATTTGGGGAGCTGGCTCTCTCTGTATTTGCAAAATGCAAACATTGTGGTTATAATATAAAAGTTCAGGTTGCATAATTCTCATTGAGAATCATGAGAAAGCATCTGTGTTAATGGTTTCTAATTTTTTATAAAGGCTTGTCAGGTATTGAAAAGAGTGCTTATATAATAAGCTGGCTTTCTCCAAATGGTGCAGAATAAGCTTAAAGCAAAAAACAGTCATTGATTTAGATCACTGATTGTCAGCGATTTTGGCCTGAGGACCCTTTACATCAGGAGGTCCAATCTTGGCAACTTTAAAACCTATGGACTTCAACTCCTAGAATTCCTGGCTGGGGAGTTCTGGGAGTTGAATTCAACAAGTCTTAAAAGTTGTCAAGGTTTGGACACCCCTGCTTTACATTCTTAAGAATGACTGAGCATCCCAAAGGGCTTTGGTTTATCTGCATGACATCCATTGATATTTTCTGTATTAGAAATTAAAACTGAGAAATTTTAAAGTATTTATTTGATTTCGCAGACTGCTTGAAAGGCTCTTGGGTACCCCAGGAGTCCCTAGACCCCACTTTGAAACTCAGTGATTTAGAAGATTATTCTTAATTTTAGGGTTTTCTGAATTAAAAAATACCCTTTTGAGTGTATCCCTTTAACTGGCTAAGCAGCCTCTATTCTGCAAGCAGATCAAAGCAGGCTAAATTGTATCCAAAATAACAAGTCAATAAAAATAGGATGGTAATGAGCCTAATTAAAATTAAAGAATGTAAAAAAATGTTTTATAGGTGTTGACTAATTAGGCATTGTCTTAATTTCCATTGGATGCTTTTAATTGCTTGCTGGACTTTTGGAATAATTTCTCTGAATAATTGCACTGAATCCTGGCATTCATAGAAACAAAAGCGATAGTTTGATGTAGTGGTTAAGGCATCAGGCTAGAAATCGGGAGACGGTGGATTCTAGTTCTGCCTTATGCATAAAGCCATCTGGTTGACCTTGAGCCACTCACACACACACTCAGCCCTGAGAAGAACACAACAGCAAATCATTTCTGAAAAACATTGCCAAGACTGGCTCAAAAGATACCAAAAGAAAAGAAAAAAAAAAGAGAAAAGAAATGAAAGACAAACCCTCTACGTCAGGCATGTCAAACTCGTGACGTCGAGCGACGTATGGGAACTTTTTTCCCATTGCCGGCAATGGGGTGGGCGCGGTTTCGATGTGACCCATCCGGTCCACAAATTTTCATTTTAAATGTTCTTTACCAATCTCCTTGATGAAGTTGTTCAACTATACATGAATACTCCAAAAACCCTGATGTAACTTATCTTTGTGATGTAGTAAACATATTAATATAATAAATTTATACATTATTGCGTTATATATAATAAAAAGGAGATCAGGAGATCGCTTTTAAAAAAAAGTTAACTAGAGAGGGACACCAGAACAGAAAACGCGCTGATCTCATTTGGAGTTTCCATTTTCTTTTGTTTTTTTTCAGAATTACCTTGGCAGCCATTGGGATAATGTCTATGATTGTGGGGACTACCTTGGTAGGAAAGCTGCCAAATGGACAGTAAGTGGATCTTGCTTTTTTTTTCATGAAATAAACAGCACTCCTGGAATATAAATAGCAAAACCAAGTCCTCGACTTACAACCAGAATTTCTGATGCTAAGCAAGGAGGTTGTTAAGTGAGTTGCTCCTGATTTTACAGGCTTTTTTTTGCCAGTATTGGTAAGCAAGTCACTGCAATTGTTAGGTGAATCTCATGGCCGTTAAGCAAACTTTAAGCAAAGTTTTATACGTCCCTCAATGACTTGTGGAAAGCATGCTGGGAAGGTTGCAAATGGAAATCAATGACCTCAGGACACTGCAACCATTATAAATACATGCCGATTGACAAGCACCCAAATTCTGATTACATGACCATGGGAATTCTGCAACAGTCATGTGAGGAGTGTTTTTTGTGCCATTGTAACTTTGAACAGTCACTGAACAAATGGTTGTAAGTCGAGGTTATCTGTAATGGCAACCTTATGACCATGTTGTTTAGTGATGGAATTTCTGATCCAAATTACTCTTGTTAGGGAGGATTACCTTTATCATGTGATTTCATTTCTTTCATTGTTGGCTGGCTGGAGAATTCTGGGAGTTTAAGTCCACGGGTCTTAAAGTTGCCAAGTTGGACCCCCCCCTCTTTTAGGATTCTTTCAGGCCTAATCTAATAATTGATACCTCTAAGCTCCTCCATTGTTATTTAGATGGTAAACTTAATTTGTGGTTTGGAGAATCCGCTGATGAAGAGATTTCTAAACCTGTTCCGCTTGATGTTCTGTTTTGCAGAACCAAAGACTGGCTGAGTGATCTTGTCCATCTCACCTGCTGTCGAATCCTTGTCAGGGCACTCTCAGGAAGTATTTGTTATCACAACAGGTGAGTGGAAGCATGTAGGTGCTGTAATTAGCTAAGCTCTTGGTGCATAAACCGAATCAACAAATTACGCAAACTGGATTGAATTCATATAGCTGAGGGATCCTGGTTAAGATGCTGGCCTAGAAACTGGGAGACCTGCCTTAGGCATGAGAGCTGGCTGGGTGACTGGGCCAATCACCAAGAGACTGGGAGTTCTAGTCCGGTATCAGGCATGAAAGTGGGCTGGGTGATTTTGGGCCAAACAACAGGAGATTGTGAGTTCTAGTCCTGCCTTAGGCATGGAAACCATTTCGGTGACTTCGGACCAGTCACTCTCTCAGCCCAGCTGACCTCACAGGGTGGCTGTTATGGGGGAACGAGGAGGAGGGAGGCATATTAGATATGGTCACAGCCTTGAGTTACTTATAAAATAATAAAGGTGGGATAAAATAAATCTAATAAAGGTAGTCCTCGACTTACGACCACAATTGAGCCCAAAATTTATGTTGCTGAGACATTTGTTAAGTGAGTTTTGCTCCATTTTACGACCTTTCTTGCCACAGTTGTTAAGTGAATCATTGCAGTTGTTAAGTTAGTAACACGGTTGTTGAATCTGGCTTCCCCATTGACTTTAGCAATAGCAATAGCACTTAGACTTATAGACCGCTTCATAATGCTTTACAGCCCACTCTAAGCGGTTTACAGAGTCAGCATATTGCCCCCAACAGTCTGGGTCTTCATCAGGATCGAACTGCCAAACTGCTGCCAAACTGCTGGCAGTCAGCAGAGTTAGCCTGCCATGCTGCATTCTAACCACTGCGCCACCACGGCTCTTTGCTTGTCAGAAGGTTGCAAAAGAGGGATGACATGACCCTGGGACACTGCAGCTGTCATAAATATGAGTCAGTAGCTAAGCGGCTGAATTTTGATCACGTGACCAAGGGGATGCTGTAACAATCATAAGTGTGAAAAACGGTCATAAGTCACTTTTTTCAGTACCGTTGTAAGTTTGAACGGTCACTAAATGAATTGTTGTAAGTCAAGGACTACCAGTAAGTAAATCCTTTTGTCATATCTCTCTTAAGAGGCTAGCCTCTGTTATTTAAAGAAGAGTTATGTGTTTCGTGTTTATTCAGGACAACATTAAATAATAGTCTTCCTCACTTGCAATTATTGTTTTGATAGTGAAAAGCAGGAGTAAATATACTACTCGAAATAGAGCCTCTATTAATAGTTATTGATTAGAATCATGAAATGGTATTTCCCTCACTGTTTTTATTATCCTCAGTTTCCTGGGGAGTACCTTTCTAGACAAAGCTTTGTGATAACTCTGCAGAAGAAGTTCTTAATTCTTTGGCTGTTCAAATTTTTGGTTCTGGACGAAGGGGAAAAGATTGGTGTCCTCCAATTGGTTCATTTCCATCCGGAAGACTTGTTTATTACAATGAAACACCCAAATATACAGAGGTGACCAAATTGGCTTCAGAAGCAAAACATAACCGGACGGTCATAAATTGGGTCATTGCCATTACCGATCCAGTTTTACAACCTTTTTGTGCGGTAGTTGTTAACCTCGGTTGTTAAGCAAAGCTGCAGTTGTTAAGTGGATGCTGCTGTCATTAAGCAAACCAATGGTTCGCTAGGGGTGCGGTTTTGCTGAAAAATGGAAGTAAGTGCTGTTTTTTTTGGCAAAAAAAGTCGTAGAACATGGCCATGTGACCATGGGGTGCTGCAACCGGTTGTAAATGCAGCCCAACCCAAAATACAGCCATATAACTTCAGGGAGGGGCCAACCATTGGAGTTTAGAATCCATGTTGTAAGCTCGTGTGGCCCGGTTGTGAATAGGCCACGGCCTTGAGGTAGGGACCCCAGCTTAAAACACGAGAAACGACACTTCTCTTTTTTGAATGAGCAATAGCAGTGCAATCCTCAAATGTAGAGGAATTACGGGATGGCTATTTTACTACAATGTTGTGAATCACATGTACTGTCATTGCAGGGAGAACCGACCTCAGAAGGGTGGAATTTGTGTAGCCAATCACACATCTCCGATAGATGTAATAATCTTGACGAACGATGGCTGTTACGCAATGGTATGTCACAATATCTTGAGAACTGCAAAAGCCCTTTAATAGAAAATCAGCATCTCTTAGTCATTTCTTGGTTTCCGAGAACTGTGCAGAATTTCTTACCCTGAATTCAGGTGGAAATTTGGGGGAAAGAGACCGATGCTTAAATAAATTGTGTAAAGGAAATATAGCGATGATGTAAACTATATACCACTTTTTGTTTCTATTTGCTGGCCAATTTAAATAGAAATATTTGACTCTTATTTATTTTATTGAGCAACTGTCGGCATGCTTTGCAAATTGTTCAAGCTGCCCTGAATAGATTACAGTCTTAACATTTTACACAAAAGAAATTGAAGTGGTAGCATCAGTGTAAGGAGTGTAGAACTTAATTAGTTCCTTAGAGTACTATATGTGAACCCTAAGGATTCTATAATAGAAAGTGATTAACAGATTAATCAGTTGGGTTCTTTGGGTTCCTTTTAATTGCTCTGTCTTGGATAGATAAAGTGAGTTTGAAAACTTTTGGGAAACTTGTATGAGGAGAATCCCAATTACTTTTCTGAATTTCAACCTCACCTTTTTGAAAAACCACATATGTGCAGCATAGCCATAAAAAAATTGTTTTTGTCAAGCAAAATAATACAGGGGATCCTCGACTTATGCCCACAATTGAGAGCACAATCTCCATTGCTATGTAAGGCAATTATTGAATTGTGCCTGATTTTATGACATATTTTGCCATGATTGTTAAATGAATCCCTGGAAACTGGCTGGGGGTGGGTCACAGATGCAATCGTGTGATCCCAGGATGCTGCAACTATTAAAAAAATATGCTGGTTGACAAGTGCTTGAATTTGGATCATGTGACTGTGGGGAATGTTATGATGGTCATAAGTGCGAGGACCAGGTTGTAAATAACTTTTCAGTGCCATTTTAACTTGAAATGGTCATTAAATGAACAAACACAAACACATGTCAACTCAAGATTAGATGAAACACCTAATCTTCTTGCCTCTTGTTTTCTCCACAATGATCCTGTCTGTAGTCTCCAGAGCTTCCCAACTGAGGCAGCTCAAAAATATTTTGACTTTCTCCAAATTGGATGCCTTCAAGTATATACAGGCAGTTCTCAACTTACCACCACAAACAACAGCTCAAAATTTCTGTTGCGAAGCAAGATAGTTGTTAATTGAGTTTTACCCCATTTTATGATTTTTTTAGTTGTGGTTCTTAAGTGAATTACTTCAGTGGTTAAGTTAGTAATACGGTTGTGAATCTGGCTTCCCCATTGAATATGCTTGTGAGATGGTCACAAAAGGTGATCTCGGGGATCCCAGAACATTGCAACTGTCGTGAATACAGGCCAGTTGCCAAGCGTCCAAGTTTTGATCACGTGACTACGGGGAGGCTGCAATGGTTGTAAGTGTGAAAAACGATCCTAAGTAACTTTTTTTCGATGTTGTTCTAACTTTGAACGGGGACTAAATGAATGGTTGTTAAGTTGAAGACTACCTGCAATGCAGCTCTGCTTCTTGAGGAGTTGAAGAAACGTGTGCTGTTGTAATTGCCTTTTTATTTATTTGTTTTTGTTTTGTTTTGTTTGGTCTGGATGAATTTCCAGGTTGGACAGGCTCATAGAGGTTTGATGGGTGTCATTCAAAGAGCCACAGTTAAGGCCTCTCCTCACGTCTGGTTTGAGCGTTCGGAAATGAAAGATCGACATCTGGTGACAAAAAGGTGACAATTTCTCTCCTCCCTTCCCTCTCTCCCTGCTAATCGGTCAAACTCAGAAAATGTTCTCGGGAAGCCCAGTGAAAGCTTAGGAAGGACATGTGAGACTGCCTGTTTTGAAATGCTAACAAAATGAATGAAATAGGAGAATGGAGGCTAAAACATATGAAGGATGGTTGCAGCAATTGGGTGTAAGTCCTGGTATAATTGGGTATAGGAATTAGGTCTAGTTCAGGGGTAGTCAACCTTGGCTCTTTTATGACTCGTGGACTTCAACTCCCAGAATTCCTGAGCCAGCATGGCTCAGCTTGGAAACCTCTCCCTTTCCCCTCAGCATGGCTGGCTCAGGAATTCTGGGAGTTGAAGTCCCTGAGTCATAAAAGAGCCAAGGTTGCCTACCTCTGGCCTAGGCCGCTTTATGACTCGTGGACTTCAACTCCCAGAATTCCTGAGCCAGCATGGCTCAGCTTGGAAACTCTCCCTTTCCCCTCAGCATGGCTGGCTCAGGAATTCTGGGAGTTGAAGTCCACGAGTCATAAAATAGCCAAGGTTGCCTACCTCTGGCCTAGGCCTAGGCCGCTTTATGACTTGTGGACTTCAACTCCCAGAATTCCTGAGCCAGCATGGCTCAGCTTGGAAACCTCTCCCTTTCCCCTCAGCATGGCTGGCTCAGGAATTCTGGGAGTTGAAGTCCACGAGACATAAAAGAGCCAAGGTTGCCTACCCCTGGTCTAGTTTAATGAAAAGAAGGACTAGGGGTGACATGATAACAATCTCCCAATATCTAAGGGGCTGCCACAGAGAACAGCAAGTCAACTTCCTTCTCCAAAGCACCTGAAGGCAGAACAACAAGATGGAAACCAATCAAAGAGAGATCCAGCCTGGAAATGAGAAATTTCCTGACAGAATAATTCTGGGATGACTTGCCTCCAGAAGTTGTGGATGCTTCATCACTGGAGGTTTTCAAGAAGATCCATTTGTCTGAAATGGATTTCCTGCCTGAGCCGGGGTTGGACTAGAAGACCTCCAAGGTCTCTTCCAACTGTGTTATTCTGTTATTCTGATTTCTCATCCTGTGTCATGGCGAAAACAGCAGCCTCGTGTCTCGTCTCTTTGCCTCTAATATTGTAATTGCTAGTTCTCATCTTGGTTAGACTTCAGGAGCTACATTAATCTCCCGAATTAAGGGTTTTACGTTGGACTTCGTTTTGTAACTTGCATTCTCTCTGTCTGTCTGTCTGTCTTGTATGAAAATTGAAAGGCAGGAAGAAGGAAGTGGAGCTGGCTGGGGCCTCTGATGGTATACAAGGCATTGGAAAATGTTAGTTGCGTCATTCATTCAGATACTACTCAGAACATTTAAAAAGTTAGGGATGGCTGTGTTTTAAACCACATCCAAACACTGCAGAAAAAGTTGCAGTTTCTTTATGTACAATGGCTATTATAAAAGTCCATTTCTGTAATGTATTATCTTTTGAAAGTTGGCAGGAAGACAAGAAATAAATTAGGACCATAGAACTAGGTTACCGAATGTATACCTTCCCTTTGCTTCAAGGGAGGCATAAGGAAGTTTTAATTTAGATCGATAGACCCTTATGAGCATGGTCAGGAGTTTTTAGACTACAGTTCCCCTCAGCACAGCCAGCTTGATGGGATATGTGGTTTAAAACCTGACAAGTACTAGGTTGAAGACAGTGGCATGTTCACAGCGGTCTGACTTTGGCTGTGTCCTAAAAAAATGAGCCTTTTGCCTCATAGCATCTCCTCCTATCATTAAAACTTTTAATGTTGCCTGCTTTAAAAGCTGAATGATTCCTGTTATATTGTAAGGTGAGTCAACTATGAAAGTCTCTCCTGTATTCTGAGGGAATGCCTAACATATTTCTCCATTTTTTTTTAGACTAAGGGAACACATTTCTAACAAGGACAAATTGCCGATCCTAATTTTTCCAGAAGGTAAAATCCAAAGACCAGAAGAATGTACATTTCTACTTCACTTGTTTCTGGGTGGTTGTTTATAATCAAGTCTGAGTGAATTATTTTTTCCTTTATACTCACACCATAATGTTATGTGATCACTCGTGCTTTGGGGAAACAAAAAATTGGGGGAGGGGGAATACTTGCAGCTTTTTAGAGGCAAGGACATTAGATGAATTAAAATTAAAACATTTGTTTATCTGTCAAGTTTTTCATAAAAGGGGACAAAAATGATATCAACTATGAGGAAATTTCAGCATCCTAGCAGTATTATATTTGGTCTTATGGTTGCTGTCCCTTGACTAGATGTTGGGAGGCTAACATGAGTTCAGTTCAGAAGGTTATCTAGAAGCATGGAGGTAGTGGCCTACAAATGCATGCAACCCCTTCCTTCCTTCCTTCCTTCCTTCCTTCCTTCCTTCCTTCCTTCCTTCCTTCCTTCCTTCCTTCCTTCCTTCCTTCCTTCCTTCCTTCCTTCCTTCCTTCCTTCCTCCCTTCCTCCCTTCCTCCCTTCCTCCCTTCCTTCCTCCCTCCCTCCCTCCCTCCCTCCCTCCCTTCCTTCCTTCCTTCCTTCTCCACGCATTCAGTTAGTGGTCCAGAGGAAAACTGAATTTGTGTTTGCTTGAACTCCATTCTGCATGATGCAGAATCTCGAGAGAGGCCTGGGTCTCGGATCATGCTATTAATTAGTTAAATATATCTTGACAGGAAGCACCTGTTTATCTATCTATCTCTCTTTTTTTTTGTCCAGGCACCTGCATAAACAACACTTCAGTTATGATGTTCAAAAAGGGGAGCTTCGAAATAGGTGCTACCATCTATCCTGTAGCCATCAAGGTATGTGAAGAGAATCAGGAAAGATGACCTTGATGGAAATATACAAGCTGAGGGATAAAACGCTTTTCAAGTCCAGAATGTCCAGATAAAAGTTTGGAAGCGGCTTAGACAGTATTTCCCTAATTCATTGAAATGTAAGGAGGAAGAGGAAGAGGTACAGCACTATCAAGCTTTCAGGATTCTGTTACTATAGCCAATCTCAGTAGTCTTAGTCCCCCTGTAGAGTTCATTTCTTAATCTGGTCTACCTGCCTACAATGGGTCAGGTTGGGGCCACGTTTTTGTTTTGAAGGACTGCCTCTCTCCTATTCCATCTATCTAGCACACCAGGAATGCAAGGCTTGCTACGGGTCCCATCGATCTCGTTTATATTCTGTGGCTCGCCCTGTCAGTGTTGGTGGGAGTGGTCTTAGAGATTCAAGGAAGTGCCAAACATGCTAATAGTAAACAGCCCACCCCCGCCAACATTGACAGGGCAAAGCCACTAGATTACAGGGGTAGGCAACCTCAGCTCTTTTATGACTCATGGACTTCAATTCCCAGAATTCCTGAGTCAGCTATGCTGATTGAGGAATTCTGGAAGTTGAAGTCCACAGAGCTTAAAGCAGCCAAGGTTGAGAAATGTTATGCTAAATGAACATTTTCATGCATCTCCTGGTGTCAGTGTTAATTTGATGCAGACATATTGCATTTGCATCCTAAGCAAATGTAAAGCATTGCAGGATATGTTCATATGTCAAAGAATAACAGTAATAGCGTATAGCAGGGGTCCCCAAACTTGGCAACTTTTAAGACTTGTGGACTTCAACTCCCAGAATTCCCCCAGCCAGTCTGATTGGCTGGGGGAATTCTGGGAGTTGAAGTCCACAAGTGGCTGGCTGCCTGAAGAATTCTGGGAATTGAGGTGCACAAGTCTTAAAGTTGCCAAGTTTGGAGACCCCTGGTGTATAGGATTGGAAAATATTCTATCTAATACTCTGGAGAACTACTGCCAGTGTAATCTGTACTGATCCAAAGAACCCAATAGTATAGATATAATGTCATGCTGACTCAGGAATTCTGGGAGTTGAAGTCCATGAGTCATAAAAGAGCCGAGGTTGCCTACCCCTGCACTAGAATATAAAATGAGAGCAAACCCCGTTCTTTACTAGCACTAATGATGTTACTTAAGTTTGGGTAATGAAACGTCTGCAAGAAAACAACCAAGTTTAGACAGCACCAAAGACCCCTCAGCTATTTGTTTATTTCTCAAGCACACCGTTCAGAAGTTTCTGCTGCGGTTGTGTGTTGGTTGACATGTTCTGAAGCAGCTTCTTGTATGGTGGCATTGAGCATACAGATGACCCTTCAAGCTTTCCTTTCTGTTGCAGTATGACCCACGGTTTGGTGATGCCTTCTGGAACAGCAGCAAGCATAACATTGTGAGTTACCTCCTGCGCATCATGACTAGCTGGGCCATTGTGTGCCAGGTGTGGTACCTGCCACCCGTGACAAGAAAGGTAATTCCTGTTATTGACTCTTTTCGTGGGTCACCACAACTTCTGAGGCCGACCCATCCAGAAACCTCTCTGCTTTCTGAGCTCCACTTCCTCTTGGCTACGGAATTACCTTTTTTTTTTTGCTATCGTATTGATGATTGGATTATCTCTTCTTTTGTTCATTTATATACAGGAAGGAGAAGATGCTGTTGAATTTGCCAACAGGGTGAAATCTGCTATTGCTCACCAAGGAGGCCTTACCGAATTATCCTGGTAAGGAAAAAGATTCTGCTGTTTTTAATGGAAAGAAAAGAAGTTTTAGAGAAGGAGAAAATCCCTTATCCTGGATTGAACAGCCTTTGTGGATCAACTTTACTGTTTAAAAAAACATTTTTGATCTTGAGACAGTGATGATAATTACACCAGTAGAAGGATGGGGTGAAACATTTCAATTCAAATCTCCCTCGGCCCTCCAATCATTTGTGAGTTTGGCTACAATTATGAGGGTTAGAAATTTAGAAATGCAGATACATAAATCTATACAGTACATATCTAACTTTAACCCAGCAAGCAATATTTGTGTATCATAAATCGACTATTTCTGAGTTCAGTAGAGCAATCCAGAGATGCTTTGGAGGCTGTAAAATGAGAGATCATAAATTCAAGATTGCTTACAGAAAGAAGGATATTAATCTAGAGATCTGAATGAGACTTAAAAACTGTTAAGAAACTTGATATTTTCTGTGGTGTTCTCTTTATAAGAAACCTTGATTTAACATTCACGTTTAGTGGATTTTAGGTATAAAGCACAGCATTTCTATTCAGACATGCTCCCAGAATAACAGACTTGCAGTCTGAATGAGGCATTTAAGATTTGCAAGTAGAATTTACCATATTAGGCAATTGTAAGATGCATTATTATACAAATGATATACTTCATTTGCATAATGATAGCAATAGCACTTAGACTTATATATCGCTTTACAGTGCTTTACAGCCCTCTCTAAGTGCTTTACAAAGTCAGCCTATTGCCCCCAACAATCTGGGTCTTCATTTTACCAATCTTGGCAGGATGGAAGGCTGAGTCAACTTTGAGCCGGTCAGAATCGAACTGCTGGCAATGGGCAGAGTCAGCCTGCAATACTGCATTCTAACCACTGCGCCACCATAGCTCCTAAAGTTTGAATGATGCTATCATTATTCAAACACTGTCTTGATGTAAATGAAGTAATTCCATATTTACTGGACTTTGGGGAAGAACAAACAGCTCCTCTGACTCTATGGTCTGGTAAAGTAAGATTTTACTGTACAGGCAGTCCTCGACTTAACAACCATTTGTTTAGTTACCATTGAAAGTTACAATAGCACTGAAAACAGCACACACTTATGACCGCTGCAACATCCCTATGGTCATGTGATCAAAATTAGGACACTTGACAACTGACATATATTCAGATATGGGGCAAATCCATATCTGTCTGTCTCATCTTATCCACCCACCTATCCATTCATGTCTGTCTCTATCCTGTCTCTCTCTCTCTCTCTCTCTCTCTCTCTCTATCTATCTATCTATCTATCTATCTATCTATCTATCTATCTATCTATCTATCTATCTATCTATCTATCTATCTATCTATCTATCTATCTATCTATCTATATCTATCTATCTATCTATCTATCTATCTATCTATCTATCTATCTATGTCTGTCTGTCTGTCGGTCCATCCAACTGGCTATCATCCATCTATTTTTCTTCCATCTATTTATCGTCTAGCTGTCTAATTTATATGCCACTAACCTCAGTAGCCAAAGCATACTAGAAAGCCATTTTTTTTTGCAATAATTGCAGTTACTGAACTACTCAGGGATAACCTGGCACCAAACAAATAGCAGTAGACTAGTACAGAGGTGATCAACCTGGAGATGGATGATCATCATCTTAGTTAGACTTGCCTTCTTCATAGAGTTGTGACACCATCCGAACCTCCTTAATAGCATATTGTATTAGGTAGATAATTGTATTTCATTGCTTTTCCTTTTTACTCTTTTAAGGGACGGAGGATTGAAAAGAGCCAAAGTGAAGGAAACTTTTAAGGAAGAGGAACAGAAAAACTATAGCAAGATGATCATAGGGAATGGAACACCGTTGAATGGCACAAACAACTCAGGCTGAGCTCTCTCAGCGGTTGTGTCTCATACCTGTTCACTGTCAGAAAGGGTGGATTTTTTCCCCCATATAGAAAATAAATAAGAAAACTTCAAGTGTGGGTAATTCAAAAAAAGGGGGAAAAAACAAGCATTTTTCTTGCTTTTCTGGTACTCACCAGTGAATTTCACTCTTGGTGTCTGGAAAACTAGCTTGAAGCAAAATCAAAAATCCCAGTAGCTAAAATGGGTGCAATTCTTGCCCAAAGGGAATGTATATAAGAATGTTAAAAAAATCAAGTTATTTAATTGTACAAATAATGGTTCTATCTTTTAAGTGATTAGAGGATGTTTGAACAAATAGTCCTCCCTGGCTGCACTGGCCTGTTGTGTGTTTGTTTGAATAGATGATCCAACATTTCCGAAGTCTTTTTGCTGAGCTGTGTTTTTGTTGCTGTTATTGTTAATGAAATGTTCATGGGAAGGAATAAATGGCAGGCATAATTAAGGGTGCCCTTAGGAGTTGCAGTGAGTGAGAAACTTATAATTCCCTTCCCGTAGCTGTTTTTCAAAAGATGCTTCTAAAACTGAACGATTCTGTGCTTTTCATCTTGCCTAAAAAGAAAATGGGGGCTTACAAGCTCCAAGCTGCAGATCTGTCTGCTCCCTTGGTAGTAAAATATTAAAAGAGGGATAGAATACACACATACATACATGCAATATCAGTCAAAAGAAATACGGAATACAATGCTTTTCTTTCCTGGACTGTATTGGCAGTCTTTATATATATTTGTCACTTAACTGTCTGAGAAATATGACTTGTTGCCTTATTGTACATTGAAATAAATTCTATATTTCTAACTAGCAGTAACTTTTTCTTTTCCTAGGACTGAGCTTATGTACTTGTACAAAAAGGGGTGGGGGGTGGGGGAAACTGATGACTTAAAAGTAGGGGTCAAAAACAAGATGAGGTGACACTACCTGTAAATAGGTTTAAATCTCGAATAACCAAAAGCCACTCCCTTTGTATTGTCTTATGTTGTTGTTTCTAATGGCTCTGAAAAATTCTGTGCCCTTTGGTCTATAGATATGGTAATGTAAATGGTTGTGATTGCTTTTATCCTTTTTATCTCTTGTCTGTTATTTGTGCCTCTTTTCCCTGCCTTTTGCCCCATTTTGCCAGTTAACTGTTTTGATTTTTGATAAATAAACCTCTTTTTGTGTAGCTGAGTGGCATGTGTGCTTCTGCTGATCTGGATATAAGGAGATTCCTGGAATACAAACTGAACTGGAAATTCAGTTTCTAGCCTCCTAACGGAGCCTCTTGGAAGAGTCCAAAGAGGAAAAATCCTCTGCATTCCAGGGCATTTATGCTTACTATGGAATGAATGCTCTGGACTCTGGAGGGCTGTTCTCACCATTTAGTTGTATGACTCAATGGTTGTGTCCTGTCCAGACCAAACTGGATGTGGCATCTGTGCAGCAGCTCATCTAATGTTTGAAGATGGCCTTCAATATAAGACTGGCTCTTTTCCAAGTTAAATATAGCCAACTCCTTTGGCCTTCAGCAGCGTCAGCATCTGGAACAGCTGGCTGGGATGGGCACTGCGGGATGCCAACCTTCTGCTGTGGTTATTGTGAAGGTGGGGAAGGCAGCTCTGTTGCTTCAGACACCTTTCCAACTTTTAACCAATTATCCTGGCGTTCTCCTATGGATGCCCCTGTCAGTGGGTACCTGTTTGCTGCATCCTGCTATTTCCTCCTCAGCATTAATGGGGAATTTCCCCCACTGACTTGCCTAGGAGAAATGAAAATTACACGGCTGAAAAATGATTATTGAGCCGTGTAGAATGATGAACCTTTCCATGTTGTTCCTTTTTGTTGGAAGCTTCATTCACCGAGCTTGAGACCTTTGAGTTCTTTCAAAATTGCTGTATATTTTGGTGCACGGTTCTCCAATAGGATGTGTTTAACATTTGACAAATGTATACAATATTTGCAAAGATAGAAATTAATCACCTACATCAGTGATGGCGAACCTTTTAGAGACCGAGTGCCCAAACTGCAACCCAAAACCCACTTATTTATCGCCGGGTGCCAGGTGGGACGTGGCCCACTGGGTGGGCGTGGCTGTGGTGGTCATGGCAGACTGGGTGGGTGTGGCCAAAGTGGGCGTGGCCACCTCAATGTTGCTCGTGCGGAGGGACGCCTGTGGGCAGGGTTGGGGGAGATCCAGGGGGTCTCTGGCAGGTGGGGCGGTGGGCAGGAGGCTCATCCTGCGGGGTGAGGCGAGGTGAGGCAGAGCGGGGGTGCCATTGTCGCAGGGCAAGATGAGGCAGGGGCCGGGGCAGCTGCTGCCTGACACCATCGGCCCCCGCACACAGAGGCCAGCGAGCGCATGGGGGCCGCCGGTGTCCGTCAGCAGCCACAGCCTGACGGCTCCTCAGCCGGCATATTCTGGGGCTCCACAGCCCACCGCCAGCAGTTCAGAGAAGCCACCTCTGAGCTGGACAGCTGGCTGACAGGTGAGGAGGCGATGCAGTGGGTCGTGCCCGGGAAAAGGAGAGCATGTGAGGCCAGGAGGGACGGGACAGGGGGGAGGGAAACCAGCTGTGCCGGGATGCATCTGGCCACGTGGGATCGGGCGGCTGGTTGAAGAGGGACGGTTGCCATCTCTGGGGCATGGCACGCATGCCCACAAAGAGGGCTCTGAGTGCCGCCTCTGGGCACCCGTGCCATAGGTTCGCCACCACTGACCTACATGGTTTTGTGCAGATAGTCCTCAACTTACAACCTTTCATTTGAAGTTTGAAGTTAACGGTGGCACTGAAAAAGTGACTTATCACCGTTTTTCACCCTCATGATCATTGCACATAATCAAAATCCAGCACTTGGCAACTGACTCGTATTTATGACGGTTGTGGTGTCCCAGGGTCCTGTGGGATACCTTCTGACAAAGTCAGTGGGGAAAGCCAGATTCACTTTATAACCATGTTACTAACTTAACAACTGCAGTGACTCGCTCAACAACCATGGCAAGAAAGATCATAAAATGGGGCAAAACTTGCTCTTGGGTTAGCGACGGAAATTTGGGGCTCGATTGTGGTTGCAAGTTGAGGACTACCTGTATATCTTCTCTAGTGTTTTTTTTTTTTTTTACTATTGTGGTGAACTGCTTTGCAAAATTAAGATAACAGAACTGTGAACGAGAACTGAGTTTTAATACTGACAGATACTTTTCCAGGAAAATAGACCGTTCCTACTTTAGAGAAAAGATTTCATCCTGAAATCTTTGCCTATTCTGGGATGGCCAGTCCACCTTAAGGAAGGTGTTTCAAACCTACGCTCCAGTTTGGCAATGAAATTGTGTTACTGCACAGAACTGTGGCCTTTTAAGATGCCAGTTGCTTTGTGAAGCATGTGACTGAATGTATTAAACCAAAGCACAAATAGAAATTTCACAGTATTACATAAAAATAAATCCAGATTTCAGCCACTAGATGGTGGTGTTGCAACCTGATTTTATTCATGGCCCAGTGCCAGGGATAGGCAACCTTGGCTCTTTTATGACTCGTGGACTTCAACTCCCAGAATTCCTGAGCCAGCTGTGCTGGCTCAGGAATTCTGGGAGTTGAAGTCCACGAGTCATAAAAGAGCCAAGGTTGCCTACCCCTGGCCCAGTCCAAAGGCGGGCCTGCACATACTTCAGGGACTGTCAAGTTGAATGAAGATGAGCGGCGTAATGACAGAATAATGACATTTTATGGACAACTACTGTATGTCCTTCTCTTAATTTGCTCTTCAGATGCTAAGCTACACAGCTGGATACAATCACAATCCCCGCTTCCATTCAAGCAGTTTGAAAGCTATGGTTTCAGTAATAAGAGAATTGTAAGTCCTTGACTTTCGACGGGTCGCTTAGCAAGTGTTTGAAGTTACGATGAACCACCCCAAAAGGTACTTTCAGCCCAGTTCCATGATCATTTTCAGCCATTGGCAATTAGCCTGCATTTACATTTGCTGTTTCCTGCAATCATGTGCCTGCAATTTAAGACATTTTTGCTGAAAACCAGCATTTAACTTCAAGTTTTCAACCAAAATACTGCACAGCAAAGAAGGGATTTGCTTAATGGCTGCCGCCTTCACTTTATGGCTGCCACATTTGCATAACAGCAGCAAAAAAAAAAAAAGATAAAATCTGGTTGGTAACGCTTTACGACTGTCACAACTTATGACTGTAACTGACAGGCTCCATTAAAGTCCTAAGTTAAGGGTTATCTATGTGCCACAGAGCTCTTCGTACCTCTACATCGATATCAGCTCAATTGAATACAGTGATTGAGTTCACAATCATGATAAGCCAGGGTTAGTATCAGTTCATTGAATAAGCCACTATTGTATGAGCTCATCCAACATACTACTCCAGAAACTCTTTTTGCAAAGATGTATTAGCTGGGCTTATATAGCACTGTAAGCCAAACCACGTTTGAGTTTCCACAGCTCACCGGATGCCTCTGGTTGGGTTCTCACATGCAGTTTTGGTATCTTTAACTCCCATCACTCAGTCTATCGAACAAACTTGAGTTCCATCATGATAGAAATAAGAGAGCACCAAGGACTCCAGAATTCAATCCTGAGCGACATATAAGATAGTCCTTGACTTAACGACTGGTCACTTAGGGACCATTCAGTGTTATGACAGACCTCACTGGGGTACTTAGAATCCAGTTCTGAAGTTGCAATGGCTGCTCCCTCACGTGACCATACTTTGGATGCTTGGACCTCATTTACAGCCACTGGCAGCGTCCCGTGGTCATGGGACCACCTTTTATGATGCTTTTGCCAAACCCCAGCATTTACTGGTAGTTTACAGCAAAATTGGCCCATAGCAAATCATTGCTTTGCTTAACGACCATGACCTTTGCTTAATGACCTCGGGCACTCAATGTTTGCTTAATGGCTGCCACCAAAAATCTCACAAAATTGATAGTTGAGCAGTTTTACAACTGTCATGACCATGATGGGCAAGCTCCATTACGGCCCTAAGTCAGGGACTACCTGTATATTTTCACTATTTGCATATTGCCCCAACAATCTGGATCCTCATTTTTACTAACCTTGGAAAGATGGAAAGCTGAGTCAACCTTGAGCCCATCAAGATCGAACTCCAGGCTCTGGGCAAAGTTTGCCTGCAATCTGCATTCTAGCCACTGTGCCGCCCCAGGGTTCTTATAGAGCCTAGCTCTAGATTGGGGGACCATGAGTGGAAACCAGCTTTATCCCATCACTTGCAGTTTGAAGAGAAAGATGGGAAAACTGGTAAGCAGGGGTGGAAGCTATACATTTCGTCTACCTTTGATGGATGAATGAATGTCAGTGAAAATCCTCAGCCTTCCAGGTAGAATTGAGTCATGGCAACTGAACTTCTTTTCTTTTTGGTTTGAAATGTTTTGCTGCTTACCCAAATAGCTTCTTCAGTCTGAAAAGCAGCAACGAAGGAGCCAACACAGAAACATTGACACAGTTACCTGATTTTATACAGCTATAAAATATCTGTAGGGAAGCCAGACTGATGTAGTAGTTAAGGCATCAGGCCAGGGGTAGGCAACCTTGGCTCTTTTATGACTCGTGGACTTCAACTCCCAGAATTCCTGAGCTAGCCAGGCTGAGGGGAAAGGGAGAGTTTCCAAGCTGAGCCACGCTGGCTCAGGAATTCTGGGAGTTGAAGTCCACGAGTCATAGAAGAGCCAAGGTTATCTACCTCTGGCCTAGGCCTAGGCCGCTTTATGACTCGTGGACTTCAACTCCCAGAATTCCTGAGCCAGCCATGCTGAGGGGAAAGGGAGAGGTTTCCAAGCTGAGCCACGCTGGCTCAGGAATTCTGGCAGTTGAAGTCCACGAGTCATAAAAGAGCCAAGGTTGCCAACCCCTGGGCTAGGAACTGGGAGACTGGGAGTTCTAGCCTGCCTTGGGCACAAAGCCAGCTGGGTGATCATAGGTCAGTCTTTCTCTCTCAACCCTAGGAAGGAGGTAATGTGGCAAACCAGCTTTGAAAAACCTTACCAGGAAAACTATACAGGCAGTTACCAAGAGTCAACAATGACTCAAAGGCACACACAGACACACAAGCCGCAGAGTGCCCAGTCAGTGCATATCAGTGATTGTATGTACCTCCTACTCGGAGGACATAGGCAGTAATCTGTTGATTTGCAAGATAGTCTCTAAATTAAACATCCTGGGTTATATGCAAGTCGTCCTCAACTTACATCCATTCGTTTAGTGGCCATTTGAAGTTACAATGACACTGAAAAATGGACTAATGACCAATTTCCACACTTATGACCATTGCAGCATACCCATGATCACATGATGAAAATGAGGAAGCTTGGCAACTGGCATGTACTTATGACAGTTGCACTGTCCCGGGTCATGGGATCAAATGGGGAAGCCAGGTTTGTTTAATGACTGCATGATTCCCCTAACAACTGCATTGATTCCCTTAACTGTGGCAAGAAAGGTTGTAAAATGGAGCAAAACTAGCTTAACGACTGTCTATCTGTAGAACAGTGGGAATGTGCTTCGGATGCAATTGGGCACGGCAGTTGAAGCCTACTGGCATACAAGAGGAAACACACAATCCCAACTGAAATATGTCTCAGGAATCACCCAGGGACAGAAGGCAAAACAGACTTTTTGTCATGGTTGACTTGCTACGCAGCCCTGCTCGCAAACAGACAACAGTAATGGGAGGGGTTGGAAGGCATTGGAATGTAAGGGACGATTAGGAGGGAACTCTGGAATGCAAGTGGGCCACCTCGAAGTATGAGACAGACCCAGGCCCCAAGAAAGCAAGTGCAACAGTTAGAACAATTAATCAGTGGAACAACCTGCCTCCAGAAGTTGTGAATGCTCCAACACTGGAAGTTTTTAAGAAGAAACTGGACAGCCATTTGTCTGAAATGGTAGAGGGTTTCCTGCCTGAGCAGGGGGTTGGACTAGAAGACCTCCAAGGTCCCTTCCAACTCTGTTATTCTATTTTGTTCTGTTCTGTTCCGTTCCACTCAGTTCCATTCCATTCTGTTCTGTTCCATTCTGTTCTGTTCTGTTCCATTCTGTTCTGTTCCACTCCGTTCCATTCAGTTCCATTCCGTTCCATTCCATTCCATTCCGTTCCATTCCGTTCTATTCCGTTCTCTGTTCTGTTCCATTCCATTCCATTCCATTCCATTCTATTCTATTCTATTCTATTCTATTCTATTCTATTCTATTCTATTCTATTCTATTCTATTCTATTCTATTCACTAATTGATGCACAATGGACAATGGGAGGTCCAGGGGCAAGGAGAAGGAAAAGGTTCCTTATACTGCTTGCACGCAAAAACATCAGAAATGACTTTTCCACTTCTGTACTCATATGGCTTTTCAGTAAATTTATACTCTTGGAGAAAAAAATGTCCCAGGAGTTTCTTTTGCTGTTTAATGCAGTGGGACGATTGACGCTTTTGCTTGTAAATCGGCTTCTATTGGAAAATCTTATTGTCATTTCTGTGGAATCCAGCAGGGGGGGAACTTGCCAGCATGTGCCAATATTAGGCACCACAGCTAGAGGGCAGCCTCGCCACGTCTCATTTCTCTTCCTTTCCTTCTGCTGCTGCTGAACACCGTTCCGGTCGTCTCCTGCGACAATGAAGGGTGAAAGGGAAGGTTGAGGGAAGCATTAGATTTGTATTGCACGGCATTTGAATACTCTAATGAGATGGGCCATAATTGGCTTGCATTGATTTTGTTTTCATTGAGCTTAAATAGAGTCGGTGCGTTTTTGGCTTAGGAGAGCCAATTGATTTGTGGTAAGATCCGGGGCTATTCTGTTGGAGAAAAAAATTAATTATACTTGTATTCAGCAATCAGCAGCGGCCAAGCTGATGTCGTCACCCCATCGTCCCATGGGGGGAACTTTAGAGCGTACATCTGCTGGCTTTAAGAGAACGGTTGACGGAATAGCAAGTGAAACCTTTCTCTATTTAAAATCTTGGATGTACTTTACAATAAAATATACTGCTTATGTTTTAACGATCCCCTTTCTTTCAAATTCCCTAACTTTCTGAACCGGGGAAGCTCTCAAACAATTTGTGCAATATTTGTAAGAATATGGAGAAACGCAGGTTGTTTATATATCATCTTTATGCTACTGTTTGGGATAGTATGCTAGGATAATACATCACATAATGATTGGAATTGAGGCCTTTGAACTATGGTGCTGGAGAAGACTCCTGCAAGTCCCCTGGACTGCAAGGCGATCAAACTGGTCAGTCCTAGAGGAGATCAACCCCGACTGCTCTTTAGAAGGCCAGATCCTGAAGTTGAAACTCAAATACTTTGGCCACCAAATGAGAAGGAAGGACTCACTGGAGAAGAGCCTAATGCTGGGAAAGATTGAGGGCAATAGAAGAAGGGGACGACAGAGAATGAGGTGGCTGGATGGAGTCACTGAAGCAGTAGGCGTGAGCTTAAATGGACTCCAGAAGATGGTGGAGGACAGGAAGGCCTGGAGGAACGTTGTCCATGGGGTCGCGATGCGTCAGACATGACTTCGCAACTAACAACAACAATGATTGGAAAATAAAGGTAAAGATGTTCATCTATTTATTAAATGTGTATGCCACCCAGAGTTGCTTGATAGTGAAACAGGAGATATAGAAATGTAATAAATAAATAAAGATTTCTATTTATTTATTAAACTTCTATGCCTCCCGTTTCACTATCAAGTGACTCTTTATTTATAGATAGCTTCCAATCAATATGTGATGTAGTATCCTAAGCAGTAGCGTAGTCTTCAGTTCCTCCTGGCCCCTTAGGACTACAGGTAATCCTCGACTTACGATCTCAGTTAAGCCCAAAGTGTCTGTTGCTAAGTGAAACATTTGTTAAGTGAATTTTGCCCCATGTTACGACTTTTCTTGTAACAGTTATTAAGTGAATCACTGCAGTTATTAAGTTAGTAACATGGCTGTTAAGGGAAACTGGCTTCCCCCTTGACTTTGCTTGTCAGAAGGTTGCAAAAGGTGATCACATGACACTGCAACCATCATTGATATGATTCAGTTGCTAAGCATTTAGTATTAATAAGTAATAATACCACTTTACAATGCCTTGGTAAGGCAACACTTGGAATACTGCATCCAGTTTTGGTCACCACGATGTAAAAAAGATGTTGAGACTCTAGAAAGAGTGCAGAGAAGAGCAACAAAAATGATCAGGGGACTGGAGGCTAAAACATATAAGGAACGGTTGCTGGAATTGGGTATGTCTAGTTTAATGAAGAGAAGGACGAGGGGGGACATGGTAGCAGCGTTACAGTATCTCAGGGGCTGCCACAAAGAAGAGGGAGTCAAGCTATTCTCCAAAGCGCCTGAAGGCAGGACAAGAAGCAAGGGATGGAAACTAATCAAGGAGAGAAGTAACCTAGAACTAAGGAGAAACTTCTTGACAGTTAGAACAATTAACCAGTGGAACAACCTGCCTCCAGAAGCGGTGAATGCTCCAACACTGGAAGTTTTTAAGAAGAGATTGGACAGCCATTTGTCTGAAATGGTATAGGGTTTCCTGCCTGAGCAGGGGGTTGGACTAGATGACCTCCAAGGTCCCTTCCAACTTTATTATTATTATTATTATTATTATTACAGGAGGGGCCTGGCATGCTATGATCCATGAGGTTGCAAAAAGTCGGACATGACTTAGCAACTGAACAAAAGAGGTAAGAACTTGGAGATAATGAGAAGAGAAGTTGAATTTATTCTCACATTTCCCTAACCATGGCATAAAGATGCCCAGGTAACTGTTTCATATCACATCCTTATGACGTTATCCTTATGAAGCCTTAGTAAGACCACATTAGAATACTGCATCCAGTTTTGATCACCATATTATTAAAAAAAAAGATGTTGAGACTCTGGAAAGAGTGCAGAAAAGAGCAACAAAGATAAGGAGAAATTTCCTGACAGTGAAACAAATTAACCAGTGGAACAGCTTGTTTTCAGACGTTGTGGGTGCTCCAACACTGGAGATTTTTAAGAAGAGACTGGACAGCCACTTCTCTGGAATGGTATAGGGTCTCCTGCTTGTGCAGGGGGTTGGACTAGAAGTCCTCTAAGGTCCCTTCCAACTTTGTTATTCTGTTAAGATGCTTTAATCTCATCGGAAATGAAGAAACATCCATAGACTTTCAGTATCCTACTTTAAAATATGCAGCTTTTCAGGATCAAAGTCCTAGCAGATTAGGAGATTAAACCTTCCATTTCATTGAATGAAAAATTAATAAGCAAGTATTACAGCCCTTCTTTTTATAAGAGTTGCATTCTCTTCCCCTTTTCTCAATCCCCCACAGCTATGATGGCTTCCTCAGATAGAGAAAGTTTTACTTTTTTCACAGTGCTAATGTGAAAAACCCATTGGGTAGATCTTTTTCACTGCTTTTGCTTCAATTAACTTGTCCTTAAAATATATATCTTGTCTCATGAAATGATGAACACTTTCCAATATGCTGAAACTCTGGTTCACTCGAGAGATTGATTTATCATTACTATTATCAGCTGAACCAATAACAGAAAAGGAATGGTAGTTTGGGTGAAAATACAATCATTTGCAGATTCTATCTTGAGCTGATTTTATTAAAATTTGCAGTAAACTTTATAAAGCTCCATGTCTGGTTCATTAAGGGAACATTACCTTACAATTATGATTAATTAGATTAAACTTATGAAAGTGTGTTATTTGTTGAAATCAAAAGGGTGAGAGAGGAATGATGGATGATGAAAGAGTGTGATAAATGAAGAAAGCAGCTGAACTAAATTGAATGTGTATTCATCCGTTTTCACTTCATAACTAATGATAAATTGAGCATGTCACATTTAACAATACATGTCCGGGTCTAAACACAGTCTGAAGTTTTTTCCCCCTCTAATGTCTTCTGTCAGCTAGAGATGCTTTGTTTACTCAAATCTTATCAAAATTCATTAGCATGCTGCTTCTGTAATCCAGATAAACCAACAACAAAAGACAAATAAGGAATATCTTAATAAGAACAGATGTGCAGGGGAAATTAACATTAAAAGTATGTAATAAAAGTTTCCATCTATTATGAAAACGAGATACGGAGTGAAAACATCTGTGGGAGAAATTCTACTACCTACAAGTGGGTAGTAAGTTTACTTAGCTTTCATATTTAACATAATATCAGAGTAGGAAGGGACCTTGGAGGTCTTCTAGTCCAACATCCTGCTCAGGCAGGAAACGCTATACCATTTCAGACAAATGGTTGTCCAGTCTCTTCTTAAAAACTGTTGGAGCATTCACAACTTCTGAGGCAAGTCGTTCCGCTGGTTAATTGTTCTGTCAGGAAATTCCTCCTTAGTTCTAGGTTGGTTTTCTCTTTGATTAGTTTCCATCCGTTGCTTCTTGTCCTGCCTTCAGGTGCTCTGGAGAATAGGTTGACCCACTCTTCTTTATGGTAACCCCTTACATATTGGAACACTACTATCATGTTACCCCTGGTCCTTCTTTTCATTAAACTAGTCATACCCAATTCCAGCAACCATTCTTTATACAGTACATTTTAGCCTCCAGTCCCCTAGTCATCTTTGTTGCTCTTCTCTGCACTCTTTCTAGAGCCTCAACATCTTTTTTACATCGTGGTGACCAAAACTGGATGCAGTATTTCAAGTGGGTAGATTTAATGGGTAGAATGTAAGGGTGGAATTGAGATACCTAGTTGCTGTTGCTGATTGTGCTTATGAAATCCACCTTCAGATGCACCCCAAATAGAAGGCAAACCTATGTGCATACTGTTCATGTGAATTGTCTTAGAACAGAATTGAAGAAAGATGAATACCTATACAACTCAATATTTCAATGTACATAATAGTTATTGTGCATCTGTTGATACACACACACGCTAGACCAGGGGTAGGCAACCTTGGCTCTTTTATGACTCATGGACTTCAACTCCCAGAATTCCTGAGCCGGTATGGCTCAGCTTGGAAACCTCTCCCTTTCCCCTCAGCATGGCTGGCTCAGGAATTCTGGGAGTTGAAGTCCACGAGTCACAAAAGAGCCAAGGTTGCCTATCCCTGGGCTAGACCTTTGTGGAAGGAAGTCCCAAATTTTAATTCAAAGGCCTCCTTCTTCCTCCTTATTTTCCTTGTATGAAAGATGGTACTTTAAGGTATGACCATTTTGTGATAACAAGAAAAAGGATGGGTAACAGACAAGTTAGTGATCTTAACAACCCTCTGATCAATAAAACTATCCTTGGAGACATGGCATCTGTACAGAAAGGATCTTTTTCTTTTAGCCTATTTTTATTTTATTCAAAAGAAGTTAAAACACAAAAGTTCAAATTCTTTTTTTTTTTAAAGAAACAAAGAAAAAACGCAAAACAAACAAGACATTTTAAAAAGATCTTATCAGGAAGGATATTCAACAATTTACCAAAGCGCTAAGTAGGTCGTCTTCAACTTAGGATCACAGCTGGGACCAGAATTTCCATTGCTAAGCAAGGCTCTTGTTAAATGACCTTTTGTCCCACGGATGTTAAGTGAGCCTTGTGGTCATTAAGTGAATCCGGCTTGCCCCGTTGCCTTTGCTTGTTAGAAATTGGTTGGGAAGGTTATAAATGGCGAACACGTGACTCTGGGATGCTGCAACTGTCATAAATACATGCCAGTTGCCGAGTGCCCAACTTTCAATCACACAACGGTTGTAAGTGCGAGCACTGATCCGAAGCAACTTTTTTCAGTGCCTTTTTAACTTTGAATGGTCAATAAACAAATTATTGTAAGTCGAGAACTACCTATATTGAGTTTTTGCAAAGAGTTCATTTGCATTCGTTCCTGAATGAACTTCCTTTGTTTTGCAAAAACAAAAACAACCCCCCCACACACCTTTGATAGGCCTACAGCAGAGGTCCCCAACCTTTTGGGCACCAGGGACTGGTTACATGGAGAGAGGTTTTTCCCCAGACCCGGAGGGTGCGTGGTTTTGTTTGCTGCCTGCATCCTGCGGATGGGGCTTTCCTTGTTTGTGCGGACTGGTTGCTGGCATGCCGCGGCCCGGTACTGGTCCACGGACCGGGGGTTGGGGACCCCTGGCCTACAGTACCATCAAACGTACCTTAGGAGCCTTCACAATACTGTATCAGAACAGCATGTACTTGACATATAGACGTTCTTCAACCAAAAAAGCTACTTGGACAGTGCTGGGTTATTTTGAACTAGAGTGTAGCTTAGTAGCTTCGAGTTTAGAATTTTCTATGTCGGAAGAAATATTCAGAAGTCTGGTAGCACCTTTTCAGATTAATGAATGTTATCGAAAGGCATCAGCGTTGGTGAGCCACAGCTCACTTAATCAGAAGCAGTGGAACGGTTGAACTGATGTAAGCTTTAAATTGAGATGAGGCGGGAGGAAAAGGACAGAAGATGGTGGTTATGGACACACGGGTTAGCTGTAAAACAGATTGCCCCATAAATTGACAATTGTAATGTCTTAGGCCAGGGGTAGGCAACCTTGGCTCTTTTATGACTCGTGGACTTCAACTCCCAGAATTCCTGAGCCAGCATGGTTCAGCTTGGAAGCCTCTCCCTTTCCCTTCAGCATGGCTGGCTCAGGAATTCTGGGAGTTGAAGTCCACTCATCTTAAAGTGGCCAAGGTTGAGAAACACTGTTCTAAAGGACTACGTCAGCAGTAGGCAACCTTGGCTCTTTTATGACTCATGGACTTCAACTCCCAGAATTCCTGAGCCAGCATGGCTCAGCTTGGAAACCTCTGCCTTTTCCCTCAGCATGGCTGGCTCAGGAATTCTGGGAGTTGAAGTCCACGAGTCATAAAAGAGCCACGGTTGCCTATCCCTGTCTTAGGCTAAAAGGTAGTCTAGACTCTCTTTGAGTTTTGATTACAACCACATTGGTTGCAATAAGCCATTGTTTCTTTAAAACCAAGCAGAAAAGATCTCTGCCCCTTGACAGCAAGCTACAGTTTTTTGCGCTCAATGATTATCACAAGAATTCTTGAATAGGAACCCCCAAAGGCAAGCTTGTTGATTTCAGCTGAGGAAGCTGAAAGCATTGCTTCCTCCCATTGATTCCTCCGGGGGTTTTTATTAATTGCACAATTGTGAATTAACTTGAAATGTTCGTTCATATAGTTGGATCTTCATTAACATTATTACAGGAAGCTCTACTTGTTACGTTGCCGCTAATAACAATCATTTTGCAAGTCTGTCTTTAATGAATAAGAATCACTTGCATTTCTCTTTAATAATCCTAAATGATGTGCATCCTTCCTTGGTACTTCTTTATCCTCACTCTGGAAATATTTGCTTTGGAGCAATAAAATACCTGCAACTCTTGTCTCTCAGAGCTGATTACACTCTGTGGTCAGCGCAATTGGTAAATTAGTTTAGAAGCTAGTTATTAGAGGAACTGGAGAATAATCACAGGCTACTTAAGTCCAGCTAACATTTCTGATCATCACCCAGTTCTGCTTGCATGTGTATTCATTCAAAGGGATACAAGATGAGCCCTCATAGACAGGAAAAAAGATGCAAAGGCCAGCTTTATCCAGGTTGACTTAGATGGTGTTTTTCTTTTGTGATTGTTCCCGCCAGTGATAAAATCAGTGATAAATTCAACAAAAAGGAATAAATGGGATGGGGAACATATTATACTTTGCGTATTAATAAAATACGATCAGTGATCACAAGGGAACAAATTATACACAAATTCTATCCCTTCCAGGGTCAGAACTAGTGGTGGGATTCAAAAATGTGAACAAGCGGTTCTCTATGTGGATGCCGCTTCGGGAAGTCCATTCTGGGCCTGGGCATCAAAAAATTAGCTACCGGTTCTGCCGAACTGGTGAGAACTGGCTAAATCCCACCACTGGTCAGAACCAGTGTGTTGAAAATCCAGATTCAAATCCATCCTCAGCCAACCTACATCACAAGGCAGTTGTGGGGACAATTGGAGGATGAATGTGTGTGTATGCTTCCTTGAAATTCTAGAGCAAAAACACGATATAAATGTAACAGATCCATATGGCAGATGATGGTCCATACAATCTATACTCCCCACTAAAATAAACTTCTACGATTTGCATTTTTTAATTCAGTTTAACATGTTTCTTTCTGACTTTCCTCTCACAGAAGAAACTTACTAGAAGCTCTCTAGGGCATTCTTCTTCCAGATTTGGGAGAGCTATCCTTCTGTTTTCTGAGATTTTAGCATTGTCATTCACCTGGTTTTCAGGAAATATTTCAACAACCTTAGACACCAGGATGTTCATTTCGAAAATACAGGTTGTTGTGTCCTGGGCCTTGCTGAGTCATTCAGCAAGGCTCAGGAAGTCTGCAGAAAGGTTGCAGAGACCGAACAGGCCACGTGTCTGCCCGGGACCCAGACGGGCTGTCTCCAGCCTTGCGCGCATGTGCGAGGCGGGAGAATAGCCTGCAATCATTGGCTGTGCATCCCCTTGCACGGGGAGTATAAAAGGGATTGTTGCCATTTGTTCGTTGCTTCTGTTCTGTGCTTGTACCAATAAAGGACATCATTTGTTGTGAACTGCCTCGTCTCAATGTCTACTTTGTGCGAACAGAACACAGGTAGTTCTCAACTTACAACTGTTGGTTTAGTGACTGTGCAAATGGCTCTGAAAAAAGCGACGTGTGATCATTTTTCACACTTACGACTGTTGCAGCATCCCCAGGGTCAAAATTTAGATGCTTGGCAACTGGCATGTATTTGTAACGGTTGCTGTGTCCCGGGGTCACGTGATCACCTTTTGCAACCTTCTGACAAGCAAAGTTGATGGGGAAGCCAGATTCACTTAACAACCATGTTATCAACTTAACAACTGCAATGATTCACTCAACAACTGTGGGAAGAAAGGTCGTAAAATGGGGCAAAACTCATTTAACCAATGTCTCACTTAGCAACAGCAATTTTGGGCTGTTTTTGCAGTCATAAGTCAAGGACTACCTGTATAAATGGTAAAATTCTCTTGCTGTTAGAATCTGATGGGAAGGGAATATCTAATAGCTAAGGGTTGAACTGTGGAGTTCCTGATACTCTCTGAGCTTGGTCGTTTTCTTGCAGATACAACAGTAGTGGGCCTTATTCATGACGACAATGAGGGTGCTTACCGCAAGGAGGTTGAGGGTTTGGTGAACTGGTGTAAGGAAAACAGCCTAGTTTTAAATACTGGAAAAACCAAAGAGATCATTGTCGATTTCAGAAAAGGCAGGCACAGCCACACTTCTCTGTGCATTAATGATTCACTTGTGGAGATGGTTACCAGCATCAAATTCCTGGGTGTGCAGCTAACAAGTAGGCTGGCTTGGTCGCTCAACAGTGAGACACTGGTGAAATGGGCACAGCAGCGCCTGCATTTTCTGCATCGCATGAGAAAAGCACATCTTCCTTCCCTTGTCCTTACCACTTTCTATAGGGGGACAATCGAGCGCATCCTGTCATACAGCATCACAGCCTGGTTTGGAAGCATCACTGCTTCAGACAGGAAGGCGGTGCAGAGAGTGGTGAGGATGTCCGAAAAGATCATTGGCAATTCCCTCCCTTCCATCCAGGACATGGCATATAAGCGTTGCTTGAGCAGGGTCCATAAGATTGTCTGGGACACTATAGATTCTCTTTACGACCTGTTTTCCTTGGAGGCTCCATGGTATCCGAAGCAGAACATCCAGATTCAGTCACAGCTTTGTTCCATACAGTATAAACCTTGTGAACTCTAAAGCTTCCGTTATGTATTCAAGATGGACAGTGATTAATATTTATATGTTACTTATATGTAAGGGTGTAGGTCTATACATATGTATAGTATGTTTTAAATGTGTGTTATGTATGTGTACACTTTGAGAAGAAGCAACTAAATTTTGTTTTTTTTAATGTGTGCCATTATGCCCACAGGGAAAAAAATGACAATAAAGGTTATCTAATCTAATCAGATGTTTCTTTACCCAACTAGTAATGTCATCAGTGGTAGCAGAGAGTGGGCTTTGCTCTCTGTTTATATACAGTAGCTTGTCCTTCCGCTGTTGGGGGGGTTATGGTTTACTCTTTTGTAGTTCCTTGGTGAAGATATTATTTCCCGATTGATTGTCTATTTCCAGTGCTCCACCCCCACAACCACAAAAGAAAGATAGTTTGTTAATGGATCCCAGTCTGTGTTTGGTTTGCTTGCTTGAGAAGTTTTTTTAACCTGGAGTCTTTATTGTTCTTACTGTATGGTTTTAGGCTTGCTTGCATAGAGTTGGTTGCAAGATGGACAGCCATATAAATGTGCATAATAAATACATAATTATCTAGCACTACTAAAAAAAATTGATTAATCAGTGTTTCTCAACCTTGGCAACCTTGTAGATGTGTGGACTTCAATTCCCAGCTGTGCTGTCTGGGGAATCCCAGGAGTTGAAGTCCACACATCTTCAAGTTGCCAAGGTTGACAAAAACTGTGATAGATTGAAGTCAAATTGTATTTCTCCCACTCTATTCTATTTCGCCACACCGTTTCTTTCTGGCTACTTTTTTTCCTCTCATCCTCATTCTAGACACTACCTATGAGTAACTCCTCCAGCTCTTTTTTCAATAATATTGGCCAAGCTGGAAGAAAAGTGTTCTTTTAATGTGGGAGATGTACTTCAGACATAGCACCCGGGTCACTTTCTAAGTAACATTTTATAGAATTGATTAAACTTTAGCACCATAACTCTTGACTTCACAGTCCCGGGGAAAAAAAGACTGGAAGTGTTAAATCCTTAGTAATTTTTGCTTTGCTTTTTTAAATGCTAAAACAGATCCAGAGGTCCACTGCGCCTGCGATTTCACCCATCTATTTCTTAGCTATACAGGCAGTCCTTGACTTACAACCATTCGTTTAGTGAAGGTTATAACAGCACTGGAAAAAGTCACATTACCGTTTTTCATATGACTGTTGCAGTGTTTTCATGGTCATGTGATCAAAATTTGGATGTTTGGCAACTGGCATGTATTTATGATGGTCGCAATGATTTGCAGTCATGTGATCCCCTTTTGCGACCTTCTGGCAAGCAAAGTCAATGGGGAAGCCAGATTCACTTAACAACCATGTTACTAACTTAAGAACTGCAGTGATTCACTTAACAACAATGGCAATAAAGGTCATAAAATGGGGCAAAACTGACTTAACCTTGCTTAATAACATAAATCTGGGGCTCAGTTGTGGTTGTAAGTCAAGGACTGCCTGTATATATTCCTAAAAATAAGATAATAGGTTGTATCTAGCAAGGTGGGACATCAATGGAACAGAATCCATCAGCAAATGGATTCTTTCTTCTCTTTCCAGGTCATTGGGGCGCTCCAAGTCTAGAAGGCTGAGGGAACCTTTGAAGATTTCTAGTTTTTAAGATGGTAGACAGAACAGAGTAACAGAGTTGAAAGGGACCTCGGAGGTCTTCTATTCAAACCCTCTGCTCAAGCAGGAATCCTTGTTTGGGTGGTAGCATGTAGAGAAGGAGGATGGGGACAAAGGGAAATTCCATTACATACATTCAGTGGTGGGATTCAGCAGTTTGCACCAGTTCGGCAGAACCGGTAGCTAATTTTTTGTTGCCCAGGCCCAGAATGGACTTCCGGAAGCGGCATCCACACAGAGAACCGGTTGTTCACATATTTGAATCCCACCACTGCGTACATATATGTATGGACGATACTTGATGCCAACTCAACATTTATGAATATAACATTGCTTGAACACTAGCTTTTCTGAATGCCTTTCTGAAATTAGCTAGCACAGAGTCTGCAGATGCCCTATGATGGTCAGAAGGAGAAATCAGGAGTATGAACTGCTGACTGATGCTGAATTTTCTCATTTCACCATGTTAGGCAATCACCCCATTCCTATGAGTTCTTATTTGATGGAACCATCAACTAATCCTACTGATTTAATTGACCTAGAAATCTGCTTAACATGGAAGAGGTTGGCCAGCAGGTATAAAATGCTGATGACATAATTTTTGGGGGGATCCTTCAAAACTGGGTAGGTTGTCCCCAGTTTTGCTAAAGGTCATTTCGAAGGAACTTAGTCCAGTTATACAGTATTTAGACATAACTGCAAAATAAATATCTCTCATCTTTAGCATGACTGCAACTGTACATCAGCTTTTTTCTTGCTTTTTATATTGTTTGTACGGTAATACTTTATCTTTTCTAATAAAGAGGTTCTTTAGGGCATATGTCTAAATGCTAACTTTCTCCATTTGAAGTGATGATTTCAGTAATATGCATGGCATCGAATTATCCAAGAAAAAAGAACTAATTGCTTTCGTTTTTGTGGCACGATTTTTTTTTTAGTAAGTCAGTGGTGCAAATATTCTTGCTCGGTCTAACCCAGAGGTAGGCAACCTTGGCTCTTTTATGACTCGTGGACTTCAACTCCCAGAATACCTGAGCCAGCATGGCTCAGCTTGGAAACCTCTCCCTTTCCCCTCAGCATGGCTGGTTCAGGAATTCTGGGAGTTGAAGTCCACGAGTCATAAAAGAGCCAAGGTTGCCTACCCCTGGTCTAACCTATTAAGAAATCTAGCCTGATGAATGAAACACTGGCGTAATTGCATGAATATATAATGGATACAGGTTCGAGTCCCAAGCGCCTTGTGATGGGGTGAGCTCCTGTCCTTGCCCCAGCTTCGGCTAACCTAGCAGTTCGAAAGCATGCAAATGCGAGTAGATAAATAGGTACCACTTCGGTGGGAAGGTAACAGCGCTCCATGACGTTATGCTGGCCACATGACTGCGGAAATGTCTTCAGACAGTGCTGGCTCAATGGCCTTGAAACGAAGATGAACACCATCCCCTATAGTTGGCAACGACTAGCGGAGTAAAATCCACAGGGACTCCATTACCTTTACGTTTTACAAACCTTGGATATGAACAATGTTGAATTATGTAATACAATAAAATGTATAGGCTACATCAAACTCCAAAACATGGATATTTAAAAATGAGATATAAGAAGCGTTGACAACAATCGATGCTTGTTTTTTTTTAAAAAAATTGCCATTCTAAATTCTGGACCAATATTTCAAATCACAATGAAAAATGGCTTCTACAAGTTTAGAACAAATACAGCTCCATTTAGCTTCCCAGTTTAAACTTACAGCAATTATGTTTGATAATCAGATCTGAGGATTCATAATTAGTTTTTTTAGTCGACACAGATAAAATGTATCCCACTTGATCATGCACAGAAATCTATATGTGGTTGCTTGAGTGTGCACACACTTGTGCATACACACCCACCTACTATGTAGCAGAATACAGGGGGGGGGGGAAATCACTAATCACTATAATAATTTTATTATAAAAAAACCTCTGCCCTTGCCCTTAATACCTAAAAAATATTATAAACCACCTTTTCTTCTTATAAAAATAAACATATTTTTTTTTAAAAAAGGTTTTTAGTGGTTTTTTTTCCTTCTTGCTAAAACTTCTTTTATCTGAATAATAAATATTTTAACAGAAATTTGGAATACTTCCTTAGAAAGCCAGTTCCAATCTTTAGACATTGTGTTTTCTCGCTGCATTTTGTAATCTAAAGTCATTCATGATTTCTCTTGTGCAAGAACTGTGATTCCCCCCCCCCCTTTCCCATGGTTCTTTCAATCCAAAGAATTGCCTTATCTCGGTGAAATAACTTTTCCTCTTTAGCTGCCATATTTGATTCAAAGAGTTTTGATTAAGCATTCAAGGGTTATGAATAAATAAGATGCCGAGCAATATCATTACTATTGGGTAGAACATTTAATCCTCAGCTTGACTGCACCGCATAACCTTTGTTTCATCCTTTTGAGCACACGCGCACGCACACACACACAGAGAGAGAGAGAGAGAGAGAGAGAGAGAGAAATGCATATGCACAGACATCTTCACACACCCAAACATTCAAAAAGCAATGTCACTGCAGACTTTCGCAATTTAGCATGATAAGGAATACTTTTTAATTTCTCCAGATGAGATGAGACCCTATGCTTTGGGACAATACTGATGGATGATGTTTTAATATAGCTGAAATGTTATTCTTACTGAACCAGGGTAAACTATAAATTTTGCTTCATTGCCACTGATGCCTCTATGCATAAAACTATGGTGTCACCCGTTGCCCGTGAATAATCGCTTCGGCACGGCAGATGTTATTTTGCAGGGAGAGCAATTCTGATGCCGGAGAATTGTGGAAAGATTAATTGTCTACAGCTGTTTCATGGCCCACAGCAATCTTGATACATTTATGATAAGTTTAAGAGCTCGCTAGAGGCGGTGGCTATTCCTGGGCAGAGGGAAAAGGTGGAGGAAGGAGCAGAGCTAAGGTAGGGGGGGACGGGACAGACAACACCTGTCCACACCTGGAATCTTAGGCCCTCTCAGCCTCAACAGAGCTTTCCAAAGGAGCTCTCCGAATTGCAAAAGCCTTATAGAGACCAGCTTAGGTAAAAATGATCTGCACCATAAGCCCAGGAAGAGAAAGAATTATTCAAATTTGTGCAAATGAATGGCTTCCCGTTTCCCTCCCTCGGCCATGTGGAAATTGAATATGACCCACCCTGACCTTTTTCTATTAAGTGCTGGAATTGCCGTAAATGCACCCTTCTCAGTGCCCTAATGATAGTAAAACCCCAGTGAGGCCTCGTTAATAAGGAAAGGGTGGCCTTCTTGGTCTGCCCTACATCCGGGTAGGAAGAGAAATGGTGGAGGAAACAAAAGAAGAGCTGACCTGCTGAAATTTTGAAGGATTTCTTTGATTTAGTTCTCAGCCTTTTTCTAGCGTCCCCTGGCACTCTCTGGGAAGATAGGAGGTCTCCTGCCATGGGCAAGGGATTGGACTAGAAGATTTCCAAGGTCCCTTCCAGCCCTATAATTCCATTCCATTCCACTCCATTCTATTCTCGTACCCTGCCCTGCCCTGCCCTGCCCTGCCCTGCCCTACCCTACCCTACCCTACCCTACTCTACTCTACTCTACTCTACTCTACTCTACTCTGCTCTGCTCTGCTCTGCTCTGCTCTGCTCTACTCCGCTCCACTCCATTCTATTCTCCTACCCTACCCCACCCTACCCTACCCTACCCTACCCTACCCTACTCTACTCTACTCTACTCTACTCTACTCTACTCTACTCTACTCTACTCTACTCTACTCCACTCCACTCCATTCTATTCTCCTACCCTACCCTACCCTACCCTACCCTACCCTACCCTACTCCCTACCATTCTATCTCCCCTACCCTAACCCTACCCTACCCCACCCCTCCCTACCCTACTCTACTCTACTCCACTCCACTCCATTCTATTCTCCTACCCTACCCTACCCTACCCTACCCTACCCTATCCTACCCTACCCTACCCTACCCTACCCTACCCTATCCTATCCTATCCTATCCTAGGTGCTCTCTGACCTTGGTTGATTTCTTGCAGACATTTCATTACCCAAACTAGGTAGCATCAATGGTGCTAAATAAAATAATGTATTAAAACTGAGTAGATGGTGCAATACATGGTCTACATGGCTAGATTTTTAAAAATTGAGCTAGTTCGATATTAACACTTTATGGATGCACTTTAGTTTCTTCAAATGTCACTTACTTAATTACTATTTTGTATATTCTTCCCTAGTTATATCAGCACATATTTTGTGTTGTATCTTCCTGGTTGTTGTTTTTTTCACTAATAATTTTTTAAAAAAAAGATTCCATAGGACTGAAGGTGTCCAGAAGAGTCTTTTATTCATGAAACGGCATCCATTTATTTGATAAGTCCCAGTCCCAATACATCTGGAGAACATTAACTTTAAGAAACTGGAAATAAAGCAGGGAGTCAACTGTTCAGCAATGGCACAAGCATATTTTGAATTCAGTATCTTTTGATGAAAAATGTTTAGCATCTGTCAATACCAGCAATTAGTTCATAACTGATGAAAACCTTAAAACAGTATCATTAGTTACATTAGGCTATGCAAATCAGTTTGAGGAGATCAAATTAGCATATGTGTGGTTCATAGTAACACCAGGGAACTGTGACTGACTTGAACTTAGCTGTTGTTCCTCACTGATTACAGGTAGTCCTTGCCTTACAAGGACTTACATTTAGTGATCATTCAGAATTATAACGGCACTGGAAAAGGTGACTTATGACCATTTTTTCACACTTACAATCATTGCAGCATCCCCATGGTCGTGTGATCCAAACTAAGATGATCAAAGGCCTGGAGACTAAAACATACGAAGAATGGCTGCAGGACTTGGGTTTGGCTAGTCTAAAGAAAAGAAGAAATAGGGGAGACATAATAGCAGTATTCCAGTATCTGAGGGGCTGCCAGAAGAAAGAGGGGGTCACGTTGTTCACCAAAGCACCAGAAGGAAGGATGAGAAACAATGGTTAGAAACTGATCAAAGACAGAAGCAACCTGGAATTAAGGAGAAACTTCCTGACAGTGAGGACAATTAACCAGTGGAACAGCTTACCCCCCCAGAAATCGTGGGCACTCCATCACTGGAGATTTTTAATAAGAGACTAGACAATCACCTGTCTGAGATGATATAGATTCTCCTGCTTGAGCAGGGGGCTGGACTAGAAGACCTCCATGGTCCCTTCCAGCTCTATTCTAGTCTATTCTATTCTAAATTCAGATGCTTGGCAACTGACATGTATTTATGACGGTTGCAATGTCCCGGGGTCATGTGATCCCCTTTTTCGACTTTCTGACAAGCAAAGTTAATGGGGAAGATAGATTCACTTAACCACAATGTTCCTAACTTAACAACTGCAGTGATTCACTTAAGTACTGTGGCAAGTAAGGTCGTAAAATGGGGCAAAACTCACTTAACTGTCTTGCTTAGCCATAGAAACCTTGGGCTAAGTTGTGGTCATAAGTCAAGGACTACCTGTATTATTTTTATCTGATGCAAGGCTAAAGGCAAACATTAGTTGTAAGAGACACAATTCCATTCTACTGCTCTTGTTTAACCTTTTACTCAAAATGGGCAACGTCCCATTTGCTTTCTGACAGAAGCATAAAAACTGTAACATCTTCAGTCACTGAAAAAAGCTGGATTTCACTCTTTAGGTTAAGAGTGGATTGTCAACACCTCACCATATCTATCTATTTACCTGAAATATTTCTTCCATTTCCACCAACAGAACTATCTTTCGATAGGTTCTCATAAACAGCTTTGGGATAAAGTTTGCTCAAAGCGGAAATGTAAAAATAAGAATTCTACGTGACAATATTATTCAAAACATTTACATTTTGATGTGTTCGATGTTGCTTATTTGTACAAATAAGATTTGGTTCAATCTATAAAGTCAACCATTGTAGTATATTAGGGCATGACATCCTAGGAAGAAATGCAGCCATTTTTAGAAATTGCAATCTGTGTTACCTTCATCTTCCTATCAGCTCTGAAGCATCATTTCAAATCTGAAATGTTGCGCATCCCAGTAAAAATAAAATAAAATTCCCATCAGTAAAATAGTCATATGACCAAGAAAACATGAATTAATTGCCACTAGAAACAAGCACCATAATTAATGGGGTTAAATACAACAATATAGGGGCACCTAATTGTACAGCCCTCGACAACTTTTTCTAAAAGGTAAAAGCCACTTCTGACGAGCTTCTGCCTCAATGATTTAGCTCAATAACTATGTATTTATTTAGCGTATGGCATCAACAGAGGTCTTGCAATCCCTGATATACAAATTTAATGTAAATAAGGCATCAGAACACACACACACACACACACACACACCCTGACAATACAACATAGGAGATAATATTTTTAATTAACATAAAATCATAATAAAATCACCATAATATGGAGCCATAGAATTGCAATGGGATAGATGTTATAATTCGATATCTAAGGAAACTCTAACTCAGGGGCCTTCAAACTTGGCCCTTTTATGACTTGTGGACTTCAACTCCCAGAATTCCTCAGCCAGGCACGCTGGCTGAGGAATTCTGGGAGTTGAAGTCCACAAGTCATAAAAGGGCCAAGTTTGAAGACCCCTGCTCTAACTGCTTCTGGTGTAGCTGCAGTGAGATCATCCCAGGTGCCTTGAAATTTCCTGAGGGGATATTTTTGATCTATATGTGTTATAGTTTGTTCCGGTGCACCACAGTCGCATTGCGGGCTCTCAGCCATTCCCCATTTCAAGAGCTTTGCCTTAGTTCTGGCAGGGCCTGTCTTGATTCTGTTCAGGTGGCTCCATATTTTGGGGGGCAACTGTATTCCTGGAAGTGATTATGTTGGATTTGTATGACACATGGGGACCGAACTGGATATTGCATCTCTCACCGTCAACAACTACAGAGGCAGGGACGTGGGATGTGGCAATGATCTTGAGGAAGAAGGGAAAAGATGCTGCCTAGGAAACAATCAGAGAAGAGGGAGGTGTGGTGAATTGAACTGGAGGCCAGCACAGCAGAGCAGGAGAAGTGTGAAGTCCTGGCTTAATGATCACAACAGGGACTACTGAGCCTGCCATTGCTAAGCGATGTGGTCACGTGGCATTTTGCCTAACGACCCCGTCACTTAATGTCTATGGAGATTCCCAGTCATCCAGGTCACGGTTGTCCCAAAGATATTTTTTTCAAAAGGCAACTGGACTTTGTTTTTCCTTGAAGACATTTCGCTTCTCATCCAAGAAGCTTCTTCAGTTCTAACTCAGCTCCGACTCAGAACTGAAGAAGCTTCTCGGATGAGAAACGAAAACGTCTTCAAGGAAAAACAAAGCCCAGTTGCCTGTTGAAAAAGCGCCTTTGGGATCCCATCACTTAGCAACAGAAATTAAGCTAAGATAAGATAAGATAACCTTTATTGTCATTTTTATATTGTGGGCACAATGGCACACATCAAAAATGAAATTTAGTTGCCCGCTCTCAAAGTGAAACACATACATGACACACACCTAAACATACTAGTACAACATATATATAGACCCACATCCCTACATATACATAGCAAATAAATATTAAATACTGTCCATCTTGAATATATAACGCAAGGAGGAAGTTTGAGAGTTCGCAAGGTTAATGCTGTATGGAATGAAACTATGGCTGAATCTGGATGTTCTGCTACGGATACCGCGAAGCCCCCTCCTCCCAGAAGGTAACAAGGAAAACAGGTCGTGAAGAGGATGTGTAGTGTCCCAGATAATCTTACGGACCCTGCTCAAGCAACGCTTCTGTGCTATGTCCTGGATGGGAGGGAGGGAACTGCCAATGATCTTTTCGGCCATTCTCACCCCTCTCTGCACCGCCTTCCTGTCTGAAGCAGTGATGCCTCCAAACCAGACTGTGATGCTGTATGACAGGATGCTCTCGATTGTCCCCCTATAGAAAGAAATTCCAGTCCCAATTCGGATCTTTAAGTGAAGACTACTTATAGTTCTCCAGTCTTCCTCTCCTAAAAGCTACTTGGCTTTAGGCTGTAGACAATTTTTTACGAACGAACGAACAACTTTTATATTCCTTTACCTCGCAGTAAAACTTCACTGTGGGAAAAATCACAACGCCAAGTGGAGGGCTGGTTTGATGGCCATCTCAATTTTATTTAAAGAGCTTGTCTGTTCAAGTCTCCTCTTTAACGCTTCCCGGAGTAAAAACCAATGTGACCTTTTACTATTAATAAATAGCAGGCGGAAACTAGCCAAGCCTAAAATTACACTTAAAAAAACACACACATTCCTCTCATGGGCATTTAGCTGTGCCTTAATATCTTTGGATGATGATGTTCTTGAATTAAAAGGGAAACAGGGAGAAGGAAAGAGCAACCAACCTAGTTCATGTATTAATTACTCTACTTGAGAGGGAGGTGCTAAAAGTCCTCCACCCTTCGATACACGTAAAGTCTCCTTTGAATTGACTTTATTGACATATCTGTGTAAGTCATTCATCCTTCCTGCTATGCTAACATTATTTATTGAACTTTTTGGTTACAAGACTTTCATCCCAACTTTGCATTCCATCCAGATCCTGACATACTGTACTACCTCTTTTGTGCAACATTTTTGCAAAATGTCAACTTCTGCTAGAGAGAAGTTCCCTGAAGATGGGCTCCAGCATGAATCCGAAAAGTCGTAAGACGAAACCTCTGATCTCAGTGACCGGCCCAGATTGGATCCTGCAATATTGTCCTGGGACATGTATATTTGCCTTCATTGGTTCAACTGCTCATTTATTACTATTTTTAATTAAACAACCTAAAAAGTCCAACTTGATGGGCAGCAAGGAAGGTTCCTGCAGTTTCATGGTGTTGAAGGAAAAATCTTCATCATGGTTCAGTCCAAGCCGGGAATAAACAACATGGCGACTGCTTTAGAAAGAAGGTTGCAATTTATTGAAGAGGAGAGCCAGATAAAAAGATGGCTCTGGAAGAAAAAAGAAAGAGCACATGTAGGGAGTGGGTTTTTATACCCTCTGGGGCTTTTGTTTGGAGTTGTTTCCTGTTCCTGTTTGAAGCTTTGTATTTCCTATGTCATGTATTCTGACCTGAGTCTGGGTGTGCCCTTTGGCATCTGTGGGTTAATCCTATTATGTCCTGTCTTAGAGTTTGGATGGGGTATGTAGATTTTAGGTGTCTTTGTCTTCCTAAGCTTCTAGCTGGGGGCCTCCAACCTTCCTGGATTATTTACATCTGCATTTCTACAGAGCTGGTTTCTGCTTGGGGGAGGGAAACTTGTGGCTATTAAGCAAACTGGGCATGCTTTTCTGCCTCTTTAAGATCCTTTGAGGAAATATATTTTTCTGCCCTTTTAATATTTCCTTCTCTGGGGGAGCTGACTTCCCACAATGGTCATCTTCATGTTGCTTTGTGGTATCTTAGAATTAGTGCATTGGTGCATGCAATTGAGATTGAAATTGTTGTCACTGCCTTAATGCCATCTATTGATATCTCTTCCGTTATATATTATGTAGAAAGCACCTCATACACTGAAGTGTCTTGTAGGCAGACATTCTGACTACAAAGTCAGTTCCAAGTGAAATCTCTTGGTAAAACAAAGTCAACCTCTCTCCAAACCATTAGCTATTAAGAACTGTTAAGAGCTTCTGAGTGAAGCGTCTTCTTATCTTTAGTTATGAAGAAAAAAAATGAATCAGTTCCATGGGGTCTACAAAAGGGAAAAAAATCCCAGGAAATGCCTTTGACTTTCTCCATCATCCGTGCAATATTGTAGCATAACAATATTCAGATAGAATAGATGGTTTCAGCTACAGCTGTTACAAGCATAGAATCAGTTGATGAAATGCCCAAATATACAGTGCAAATTATTGAAAGAAAGGGGAGAAGGAGAACACACACAGACAGAGAGAGAGAGAGAGAGAGAGAGAGAGGGAGGGAGGGAGTGAAAACCTTCAGAAGAGGACAGGAGAGCCTTACTTATGGTGATCCCATTTCAAAGGGCAATTTATAGTCTATTGACTTGTGGCAGTGTCTTTCCAGATGCAAGGAAATTGTCATACTCTGCAAATGAGAAGCTGTTCTGACACCATAATCACACCCAAGTGGCAGGAAGAAATGAAAGCAGGGCCTGGTCTGTTAAGGTTAAGTGAAGTTGTGTTGTTACTGGAGACACAGCCTTCATTTTCTTGTTCCTCTCCCAATCTCTCTCTCTGCCTGTCGCTGTGTTACAATTGCTGTGATTATGATAGGTAACAATGAAATGGCTGACATTGCCAAACTGACAGTGGTGAGACTCCCTTCCCCACCCCCCAGATGGCAGTACTCATTACTTTGCAACTACCGTGTAATAGTTTGATGAAGCAAGCCTGTCAGTCAAGTGTATGAATGACAAGCAGGACTTAGCTTGTTGACATGAGCTGTTGGATTAAAACTGTCCTAGCCGCTGCAGCTTATAAGCCCCAAACTCTATTTTCAAGCAGAGCTGACATTTTGGTGACATTTATTCTGATATTTAAATCCTGATCCTGCAAATGTTGGAAAACAGACAATACTGTAGCAACTTAAAACCAAGAATATCCTAGCAATGTAACTCAGTAAACAGGATGAAAACTTTAATTTCACAACATATGGAGAGACTTAACCATAGTTTCAACTGGGAAACCATCCCAGACCAAGCCAAGTCCAAAAATGCTAGGGAATTTCTAGAAGCCTGGCACTTTGACAAATTAGCTATCAATAGACACAAAGACGTAAACAATATCTACATACTATGCAAAAGAGACAATCACAAGCCAAAAAGGGAACAAAAAGACCAAAATACCTGCTTGAATATGGTTAAAGAAATAGAAAGATTTTGAATATAAATGAAGATGAGTTAAAGAGGGATGAACCCCTCAAGTAATATAGTATGCCTTCTTTCTGTGTTTGGTTTTTTGACATGAGAAATATAAAAATGTTGGGATGGTTTATATAAAAGAAATGTTTTCTCTGTTTTGTCTCCCTCCCCCTTTTTTCCCTCTTATTTTTCTTTAAGATATGAGAAATGTAAAAATGTGATGGCTTGTATGAGAAAAAAGATGTAATTACTTAAGTGTAACTAATCTTGAGAACATCTTAACCAGTAAGAATGCTTTGAATATTGTGGGGAAAACAAATTTAAATAAGAATGTAAACAGGATTTATGACGAGGCAATCAAGATGATCAATGAAAAGAAGCTTTATATTGATGTGGTTATTATTTGCAGAAATATGAGAAAAATGTTTATATTTAATTGTCATTTATTTAAATAAGAACTGTATTAATTTAAGATTGGCAAAAGAGAATATTATTGGAAGAAGAGGAAATCAAGTAAAGCTATTATATGGACTATAGAATTATAGAAATTAATTGTTATCGATTGTTTTTTAAACATTAACCCAGACAACACGATGTTTACCAAATATTAAGGCGTATGTTAAAAATTAATAAAACATATTTTTTTTTAAAAAAAGACCAAAATACCTCCCCACCAGCAATCCGCCCCCAGATGAACATATATTAACTCCAAGATTAACACCAGACCAACAATCAAAAAGTAAACAATGCCCCACTCAAGGAACTGCCTGTGGGAAGTCACCCCCCCAGAGAAAGAAATATTTTTGGAAATATTTAAAAGGCAGAATATATTTCCCTAAAGGATTTTAAAAGCAGAAACCAACCCCACCCCCAAATCTCTCTGTCCCAAACAGAAACCAAGTCTGTAGAATTGCAGATGTGATAATCTTGTCAGAAAGACTGGAATCAGGAAACTGGGATTAGGAAGAAAGATCCCTAGAATCAACAATCCCTCACACCAAAAATCCAACAGTCATCAGCCACAGCCCCAGGGAAGCAGGATTGACCTTTGGGACATAATAGGATTAACCCACCACCATCAGAATACCAGAAAGGCACACTCAGAGTCAGGTCAAAGTTCATGCCACAGGAACAACTCCAAACAAAAGGCTCAATAAGGTATAAAAACCCACTCCCTACATGTGCTCGCTCTTTTTTCTTTCAGAGCCATCTTTCTGTCTGGCTCTCCTCTTCAATAAACTGCAACCTTCTTTCTAAATCAGTCGCCATGTTGTTTATTCCCGGCTTGGACTGAACCATGATGAAGACTTTTCCTTCAACATGCCAAACAAGCTAACCATCAACAGCCCAACTAAAGGCCCTCTAAGACCACCCCCAGCAACACTGTCAGGGCAAACCACCAGAATATAAACCGAGACCAAATCCCACTGCTTACTAACTCTGATGATGTTACCTAGGTTGGATAATTAAATGTCTGCAAGAAAACCACCAAGCTCGGAAATCACCAAGGACTATCCCTCAATTCAGTAGCCACCCATAGCCCCCAAAACAGCAAAAAACAATGAAATAGGCCAAAAGTTTAAAAAAGAAGCTTTTTAAAGGGTCCCCCCCCAAAAAGCACCACATTACAAAGATCCTGCAAAACCATGTCTTTCGTTTTGTGCTATTATTTTTCCTCATAGAATTGGCCCATTCAAGGAGGTCTATTGACTTCATCTCAGATGGAGAATGGATTCGTGATAGGAAAGCAGGGTCTCTCGCGCACTGCAATATTTTTAACTTTAACTAGTTCTTTGACCTAGAACAGGAGTAAACCAATGCGGTTGGCATGAACAGGTCTTTGCAGAATTCTTTAGGAGGGAAGCAGTTGCATTTTATACCAGCTGAAGCTTCCAAATCCATTTTAAGGGCAGCTGAAATATGCACATTCCAATGTTCTCAAAATACTCCTTACAAAAGAGGAGGGGAGGGGAGGGGAGGAGAGGAGAAGAGAAGAGAAGAGAAGAGGAAAAGGGGAGGGGGAAAGGGAAGGGAAGGGAAGGGAAGAGGAGAGGAGAGGAGAAGAGGAGAGGAGAGGAGAGGAGAGGAGAGGAGGGGGGGAAGGGAAGGGAAGAGGAGAAGAGAGGAGAGGAGAAAATACAGGTAGTCCTTGAATTATAACCATAATGGAGCCTGTAGACCACTGGTGGTAAAACAGGTAGGTCTTGTGACTGACACAATTTTAGTTTTGGGGTGCTCATTAAGCAGTAATCATAAAATAAACACCATGTTTGTCAAGTGAACCAATAGTTTGCTATGGGTATAATTTTGTCAAAACCCAGAAGAGCCTAAGAGCAAGACAGCTGTTAAGTCAGTTTTGTCCCATTTTGTAACATTTCTTGCCACAGTTACTAAGTGAATCACTCACTGCAGTTGTTAAGATAGTAACACAGTTGTCGTGTGAATTTGGCTTTCCCACCGACTTTGCTTGTCAGAAGGTCACAAAAGGTGATTACATGACCCGGGATGCTGCAACCCGTCATAAATCCATGCCAGTTGCCTGGCATTCGAATTGTGACCACTTCCCCATGGAGACGCTCTGACAGTCGTAAGTGTGAAAAACGGTTATAAGTAATTTTTTTCAGCGCTGTTGCAACTTCCAACGGTCAATAAACAAATGGTTGTAAGTCAAGGACTACCTGGACTTGCGATGAAGAAGCTAATGGGCTAAGCACATCGGGACGTGATGGGCACGTGGAATATAGGACACGATATCTCACTTGCACCCTGTACAAATCAAACCGGTAAATAGAACTTGAACCGGCTGGTGATTATTCCAGGGTAAAACAAAGAATGAGGGAGGGAGCCCCTGGCCTAAACAATGGTTAACATACAAGCGGGGAGGGGCACAGGGGTGGCGGGCGAGAGAGAAAGAAACTGGGTTTGATGCCCAAGGAGGAGGGCTATTTTTCTGCAGTCATTTGCTCTGACGGACGGCCCTTGTCTGAACTTACTAGTCATTTGCTATTTCATTAGCTGCCAGATTTTCAATTTCTGCCTCTTGGAAGTTATACCCCTTTGAACAAGTCCCCACAGTAATTGAATTTGCCACCGAAATAGAACAGTGGGAAATTTCATTTTCTTCCCGGCACGAAGGCCGGTTTTGCAGGCAAAGAGTGAGATCTATTCCTTCAGGCCTTCCCAGCACCTTCCCTTCCCCGGTCCTCCCCTCCTCCTCCTCCTCTATAATTTCTAATGACCATTCCACCCCACACCTGTATATAAAAACCACAGAAATGGAAAAGGGGGTCCGGGTGGCCGGGAAGGGCCTAAGGAAAGAGGAGGGAGCTTCTTTTTCAAATCAGCGCCGAGTGCATGGGTTTCGGCCGGCGCGTGGTAATTTCCTCCCTAAACGCCTTCCACAAATAATGGTTTTCAAAATGAGCATTAACCGTCTTGATTACACGAAATGGTCCTTTTAATTTACACCAGTATTCTATTGATCACACAAGTGCAGATTAAAGTGTTCAATGGAGCCCATGATGAGGTATTAAGCGGCTAAGGGTCCTCCAGGGGCCGCCGGGGACGGGCAGGAATATGCTAGAAGTGTACAGTTATTTCCCCATAATGAAGTGGCACTATGCGAAGGCATGAATCGCTGGCAGGAAGAATAGATTGACAAAGATGAGCTCTTCAAAGTCATTTCTCGCTCACTCATTCAGCCTCATGCCCGGCTCCTCTTGCGATTCTTCGGCATTACTTGTCATGAAATGCCAGGATTTACTTAGCCAGCTGATGCAATTTTTATGACCTTATTGCTTTTTCACCATGGTAATAGTTTTGAATCAATTTATCAATCCAGCAGTGCCATCAGACATATTGCCCTGAAGATCAAGTCCGGGCCATTCCATCAATTCGCTGTGGTTTTACAAAGATGGAGAGAGGGAGCGATAGAAAGCCGAGTCTCTGAGGCTATCAACTTTAGTAAACAGGCCTCTTTTTTAAATTTAACTGCTTCGCTTCTGATTTCTGGCCTCTTTTGGTCACCGTGAGCAACCACGATGGTCTTGTTGGGCCAGAGAAGCAAACGAAGAAAAGTTTAACATCTGCATTGCATCCTCTCCAATACAGGTAGTCCTCAACTTACAACAGTCCGTTTAGCAACCGTTCCAAGTTGCAATGGCACCGGGAAAGGCGACTTATGACCATTTTTCGCACTTTCGCGCATGGCGGCATCCCCATAAGTCACGTGATTTACATTCCGATGCTTGGCAACTGACTCATATTTATGACGGTTGCAGCGTCCCGGGGTCACGTGATCCCCTTTTGCGACCTTCTCACAAGCAAAGTCAATGGGGAAGCCAGATTCACTTAACGACCGTGTTACTAATTTAACAACTGCAGTGATTCACTTAACAACTGTGGCAAGAAAAGTCGTAAAATGGGGCAAAACTCACTTCACAAATTTCTCCCTTAGCAGCATAAATTTTGGGTTCAATTGTGGTCGTAAGTTGAGGACTGCCTGCGTAATATATGAGTAGTCCTCTACTTATGACCACAACAGAGCCCCCAAATTTCCATTGCTAAGCAAGGCAGGTGTTATATGAATTTTGCCTCATTGCATTTGAAAAATGGACGTCCTAAACAACCACATAAATGATAGCACCGAGTGATAAACAAGTGGCAGGATATAAATGAATTCCTACTCAGCCGTACGAATGTTATTTTTTTATAATTTTAAATCTTAATTTAATTCTGATTTTAATGTTAATTTTATTGATTAATACATAAAGTGCTCCATCACTGGAGGTTTTTAAGAAGAGATTGGACAGCCATTTATCTGAAATGGAATAGGGCTCCTGCCCAAGCAGGGGATTGGACTAGAAGACCTCCAAGGTCCCTTTCAACTCTGTTATTCTGATTACATTGTACACTAGGCAGTTAAGAAATACAAAATATAAATATAGATAAAATAAATCTAATATAGTAGTAAAGCTTTAGTTTGATATACTCACTTTTGGGGTGAGGAGCTTGCAATCTCTGCTGTTGCTAATGATCGCATTCTACAACAAGATGTGGCAGAGAATTTGCCACAGAAATGCAGGTTGTCCACGATTTAGAACAGTTCATTTGGTGACTATTCAAAGTTACAACGGCACTGAAAACAGTGACATGACCATTTTTCACACTTAAAACCATGGCAGCATCCCCAGAGTCACGTGATCTAAATTCAGACGCTTGGCAACTGACTCCTGTTTATGACGGCTGCAGTATCCTGGGGTCACTTTTTGTGACCTTCTGACAAGCAAAGTCAATGGGGAAGCCAGAGTCGTTTAACAATTGTGTTAAGGGATTCACTTAACGGTGGTAAGAAAGGTTATACAGGACTACTTGTACACCTCATGCTCTTTTCTGCATGAAGAACCTCTCCTTCCTTCCTTCCTTCCTTCCTTCCTTCCTTCCTTCCTTCCTTCCTTCCTTCCTTCCTTCCTTCCTTCCTTCCTCCCTCCCTCCCTCCCCTCCCTCCCTTCCCCATCCCCTTCCTCCTTCCCTCCCTCCCTCCTTCCTTCCCTCCTTCCTTCCTTCCTTCCTCCCCTCCCTCCCTCCCTCCCCTTTCTTTCTTTCTTTCTTTCTTTCTTTCTTTCTTTCTTTCTTTCTTTCTTTCTTTCTTTCTTTCTTTCTTTCTTTCTTTCTTTCTTTCTTTCTTTCTTTCTCTCTTTCTTAAATTTATGGGCCACTCATCTCACCACAGAGTAGCTTTATCCATCTGTAGAACCATGGTTAGCCAGTAGCACCTCACATGTGCCCCGAAACAGGTCAGGAGATAAAGCCTTCAAAAGTCCTTTCTCCAGGACAACCTCATAGAGATTTGCATGTGGTTTTAAAAGCCAAGCAATCCATATTGATAGGTTTTATAAAGTGCAACCTCCTCTGACTGATGCCAAAGCCTTTCTGATTGCCCTTAAATCATTGACCCAGCTATGGACTGGTAAGTACTCATTTTTCTTCCATAAGTATACAAAGCTACAAATGATGCTCAAATTAATAGCTGCTCATCCCTAAGGCCATTCAAATGTCTAATGAAAAGTCACTTCAGACCCCCAGAAAAAAAAAAAAGTAAACGCATTGTCATTGATCATGCATTAAGGTATTAGGCTAATTTAATAAACCCCTCTTTGAGATATACTTAATTCACCAATACTGTAATTTCCCTGCAATGGAAAAGGTTAAATGGACATTCTTGAAGCTGAGCAAAAGTACCTTGTAACTACAGGAGTTCAATATTTCTGCCTAAGCCAGTGGTGGCAACTGTGGGAACTTTAGGACCTGTGGACTTCAACTCCCAGAATTCTTGAGCCATGCTGGCTCAGGAATCCTGGGAGTTGAAGTCTACAGGTCCTATAATTGCCATAGTTGCCACCACTGGGCCTAGACAGTGCATTGTTTTCCCCAGTGCTTTTTTTGTAAAAAAAAAAAGGTGCCGGAACTCACACATGTCATACAACCCACCTTGCCTACCCTACAAGGTTCCATCCAAAAAAGGTGCCAGAACTCTGTTCTGAGTGTTCTATGAGAAAAAAAGCCCTGGTTTTCCCTAAATTTTATTGTTTCCATTCCCTGTATGTTGGATTACTAATGCTGATCAAACATTGGAACGCATCCATCCTGATAGGACCCTTTTTCTGCACTGTTTATTTCTTAACCAGCAGGTGGCAGCAGGTAGCTGGTTTTTGACTAGGCTCAGAAGCTAAGCAGGTTTGGGCTAGGTTTGTTTTGGATGGGAGGCCCTACTGAGAAGTCAAAATCATATTGGAAGAGGTCAATGCCAAGCCACTTCTATGCTGCCGCCAAGAAAATTGCAGGCATGTGTCTATGGATAGTCCTTGGCCCTTGACCATACTGGCGCCTGCGCATTACAGTCGTAAGTCATGCCAGTCGTAAAGTGGGTCATCACATGATCAGACTCAATTTTATTATTTTTTTTGTCTGATGGTCGTTAAGCAAATGCCATGGTCGTTAAGCAAACCCATTGTTCACTGTGGGGTGTTTTTGCTGAAAAAGTAAACTCCAGTTTTTTGGACAAAAACATAAAACGGGATCTCTCTGACTGAGGGATGCTGCAAATCGCCGTAAATGTGGGCTGGTTGCCAAGCAGCCAAAATGTGGTCATGAGACCACGCAGGAAGGGTTGGCTGTTTGAATTTTGGAACCAGGTCATGAGTAACTTTTGGTGGTCCATCGTAACTCTGAATTGTCATTAAGCAACCAGTCATAAGTTGAGGACTATCTGCATGCAACCTCTATTTATAGGAAACTTGCGGGTTATGTACACCATATGGCTACCATATGAGCAGGACAAGAAGCAACCTAGAACTAAGGAGAAATTTCCTGACAGTTAGAACAATTAATCAGTGGAACAACCTGCCTCCAGAAGCTGTGAATGCTCCAATACTGGAAGTTTTTAAGAAGAGACTGGACAGCCATTTGTCTGAAATGGTATAGGGTTTCCTGCCTGAGCAGGGGGTTGGACTAGATGACCTCCAAGGCCTCTTCCAACTTTATTATTATTATTATTATTATTATTATTATTATTATTATTATTATTATTATTATTATTATTATTATTATTATTATTATTATTGTTATTGTTATTGTTATTGTTATTGTTATTGTTATTGTTATTGTTATCTCTTATTCATTAAACATGAACCTCAGTCAACTGAACATTCAAATTGGCTGGTGCTGATGGTTGACACGGGTTACTGCCAGCATCCTAGGTACCAGGTACCTTCTTAAAATATAAGATGTTCCGAGTAGCGCAGTTTTTTGTAACATTGCTGGAGTTATTGCAGGAAGCTGCAGTTTCTTGATGTGTTTTGCGAAGTTTTTTGACATAGTTCCCAGTGCCCCGATGACAATGGGTACCACTGTTACACGTTTCATCCATAATCGCGCAGTTTCGATGGCCAGGTCGCGATATTTTGTAATTTTTTCCAGTTCTTTTTCTTCGACTCTGGCATCTCCTGGTACAGCAATATCAATCAGCTGTACGCTTCAGTTCTCTACAACTGCGATATCTGGCGTATTGTGTTCCAAATGGCGATCTGTCTGTATTATTATTATTATTATTATTATTATTATTATTATTATTATTATTATTATTATTATTATTATTATTATTATTATTATTATTATTATTATTATTATTATTATTATTATTATTATTATTATTACTGCAAAGAAACCCCTTGAGTTTATTCCATGTTTAGAAACAAAGCAAGCTGCTTTTTCAATAAGGATAACTTGACAGTTCACTTCCTCACAGCTTCTAGTCTGGTCTTTGTTTTCTTATACAGGTAGTCCTCAACTTACAGCAGTTCGTTTAGTGACCATTCAAAGTTACAACATTCCATTTTTATAGATTTATCACGTTTGGATTGTTTAACTTGATTTAAAAAAAAAATAGTTTGCATTAAAATATGTGTTTATTTTGGCCTATATTTCTCAAAACACATTTGAAATTTTTCAAGGAGACACAGCTTTTGTTTAATCCTGATTTTTTTCATACCTTATTTTCATGGACACGGTATATGCATTGCAAGAGAGTAGTTTCCTTTAAGGTGCTTGCTTTTTTCTTCTTCTTCTTATTGCATTGGAAAGTCTGAGAAAAAATTTCAAAGGGCAAATTGTTTTTGCCATAGTTATTGCTTCAAAATTATAAAATTAGAGAAGGATAATTTGCACACGGGTGATTGATAGTGCTTTCTACAATTATTTAGCCATCATTGAGCCTAAAATGACAACAAAGTGGGCATGTTCTCCATCACTTCAATCAGAGATGATTCTATATAATGAAGTATGGAAGCAATTGCTGTGTATATCAAGCAACAGAGCTTCTGTGCACCTCCTTCGAATCCAGCCGGTGTTCTGAGGCCGTTTTGGCCACTAGAGGCTACTGTAGTTCCTAGCAAATCTGCTTCGTGGCTGGCCAAGCTCAAGGCAACATAGAGATGAAAAACTTAATAGGTCAGGAGATAGAGCAATGACAGGAATCCGAGAAAAAATAGTAAAGTTTTTATTTCTACAGACATTATAGTCAATCTTAAAAAGGCGCCGTTAGATGACAATGATGGCGACTGAAGCAAAATTAAGGTAAAATCCAATATTTGTTCGTCTGAAATAAAATAGCCTTGGTAAGACCACACATGAAATACTGCATCCAGTTTTAGTCACCACAATCTAAAAAAGATGTTGAGACTCTAGAAAGAGTGCAGAGAAGAGCCAAAAAGATGATTAGGGGGCTGGAGGCTAAAACATATGAAGAATGATTGCAGGAATTGGATATGTCTAGTCACTAGTGTAATGAAAAGAAGGACTAGGAGTGATATGATAACAGTATTTCAATATTTGAGGGGCTGCCACAAAAAAGAGGGGGTCAACATATTCTCTAAAGCACTTAAGGCAGAACAAGAAGCAATAGATGGAAAGTAATGAAGCGAACTAACTTAGAAATAAGGAGAAATTTTCTGACAGTGAGAAAAATGAAATCAGTGGAACGATTTGCCTTCAGAAGTTGTGGGTGCTCCATCACTGGAGGTACTTAAGAAGAGATTGGACAGCTATTTATCTGAAATGATATAGAGTCTCCTGCTTGAGCAGAGGGTTGGATGAGAAGACCTCCAAGGTCTCTCCAACTCTGTTATTCTGTACCCAAGTTTTTTCCTATTGAATTTGCTTTTACCCTTGAAGATCTTTACTCTGTTTAGTCTCTTATCACATTCTCCTTCACGTTCGGTCCAGATAGGTCCATTCTGCCATTGAATTAGGTTCAATTAGGTAGACACAAATTCTCCCTCAAACCTGTGGAGAAAAATTATAGAGATGATTTCTCCAATTTTTGAAAGGGAAGGGGAAAACCCCCCACATATTCTCAAAGATAGGACTTTCCCATAGTGGTCTCTATTGAAATAGAATTGTAAAGTTAGAAGGGACCACAAGGATCATTAAGTCCAATCTTTTACAATATCCCAGAGAAAACTACAGGTAGTCCTCAGCTTATAACCATTTGTAACCAAAATTACAATGGCACTGAAAAAAGAGACTTATGACTGTTTTTCATAGGACCATTGCAGCATCCCCATGATCACGTGATCAAAATTCAGACGCTTGGCAACTAGTTTATATGTATGATGGTTGCCATGTCCCAGGGTCATGTGATCACTTTTTGTGCCCTTCTGACAAGCAAAGTCAATGGGAAAGCCCAGTGCTTTTTTTGTAAAAAAACAAAAAAAAAAGGTGCCGGAACTCATGCACAGCTCGAAAGCCCTTTATGGAGTGGGGGGGGGGAGAGAAGAAGCCGCTTTAGGGAGCTTTCGCACCCTCCTCTCTGCCGCAGTTCCTGCTGCCGCTCCGATCTGAGGCAGCCCCCCGCGGCCTGATCCGGGCTCCAGAGGCCTGGAAAAGACCTCTGCTGCCCAGATCCATGGCCGTGGAATGATTTTGCAGCCCCCCCAGCGGCCCGATATGGGCTCCGGATGCCTGGAAAAGACCTCCGGAGCCCAGATCTATGGCCCTTTTCCAAGCCTCTGGAGCCCGGACCCATGGCTGCGGAGCGATTTTGCGGCCCCCCAGCAGCCCGATCGGGGCTCCAGAGGCCTTTTCCAAGTCTCCAGAGCCCGGATCCATGGCCGTAGAGCAATTTTGCCCCCCCCAATTGGCCCAATCGGGGCTCCAGAGACCTTTTCCAAGCCTCCGGAGCCCGGATCCATGGCCGTAGAGCAATTTTGCGGCCCCCAGTGGCCCGATCTGGGCTCTGGAGGCTCTGGAGCCCCGATTGGGCCGCTGGGGGGCTGTGGATGCATCCCCTGGCCTCAGATTGGAGCAGCAGCAGGAACCGTGGCAGAGAGGACCTTTTCCAGGTGAGTCCCGCGCAGCAGGAAGGGAGGGGGAAGCATGAGAGCGTTAGGGGATTACCTGTACTCGCGCTGGCAGCTTAGAAGGAACCGGTTCTTCCGTTCAAAAAAAGGTGCCGGAACGCCGTTCCGTGCGTTCTATGACGAAAAAAGCACTGGGGAAGCCAGATTCACTTTACAGCCATGTTACTAACTTGACAAGTGCCATTATTCACTTAACAACTGGCAAGAAGTGTCATAAAAATGTCATAAAATGGGACAAAACTCAGTTAACAACTGTCTTGCTTAGCGACTAGATGCTTTGGCTCAGTTATGGTCATACGTTCAGGACTAGCTGGGATTAAATTATCCAAAAGGTCACTGTTCAACCTTTTTGTTAAAAACCTCCAGAGATGGGGAGTTTGCAATTTCCACTGGTAAAGTATTTCACTGTTTTTCAGATTTTACTGTCAGGAAATGTTGCCTTTGAAAGGGAAGAGTTTTCTCAAGAGATTTTCCCTTGGAACTGAATGGAGGCATCGGAGAAGGCAAGAAAACTGTGACTACTAAACACAAAATTATACATCATTTTGTTAAACGAAGGAAATGAAATTTTCTCCAAAAAGTTCTTTTTTCCCCTTAAGAATTTCTGAAGCAAATATACTTTTTTAATCAAAGTAACTGCATCTCAGGCAGTTACTTAGTGGCAAACAGGTTTGACATCAGTACATTGTTCAAGCTGGGCACACTGGAACGTGAGATATAGCATCTTTCTTTCTTTCTTTCTTTCTTTCTTTCTTTCTTTCTTTCTTTCTTTCTTTCTTTCTTTCTTTCTTTCTTTCTTTCTTTCTTTCTTTCTTTCTTTCTTTCTCTCTCTCTCTCTCCCTTCTTTCTTTCTTTCTTTCTTTCTTTCTCTCTCTCTCTCTCTCTCTCTCTTCTTTCTTTCTTTCTTTCTTTCTTTCTTTCTTTCTTTCTTTCTTTCTTTCTTTCTTTCTTTCTTTCTTTCTTTCTTTCTTTCTTTCTTTCTTTCTTTCTTTCTTTGGAATACCTCTTCAAATACTCATTTTTTTATTATAATAAAAATAATAAGCACAGTTCTCAAATGCTTTACACATTAAGACTATTACTAAGTCCATGCCTGAACATTAAGGAATGGGAATTTACTGCACATTAAACATTTATTGTACCTTATTTGAAAACATTTGTTCTTGGCTGTTCTGTCCTCCAACAGCCGTAGGAGAGGACCAGGCTGAGCCTGAGGGCGGGGTCAAATGCGCCATCAGTTTGGAGTCACTAGCTTCCACAAGGGACCAACTCCCATTGACTCTTTATCTAGCGCCAATTTGCCTTGATCGTTAGTAGATCAGATTCTTGTGTATGGGTACATGAAATAAACTCGTGCTACTTTTGAACTCTGTTCTGGCTTTCTTCTGCCTGACAGCAGCCTACTGAAACAACATAGGTGAGCCCCCAGTCTCATATCCTATCAGTAGCTTTATTTATTTGTTTATTTGTTTGTTTATTTATTTATTTTGTATCACACATATTGTTCTGGATGTCAAGGTAGCATATTTAGAATTTTTTTTTAAAAAAAAAAACTTATCTCATTTTTTTCCCCTCACAACCAACCAGTGAGGTAATGACTCGCCCAAACTCACCCAATGATCTTCTGTGACTGAAGTTGATGTCAGTGCAACTTGTTAACCAAACATGACCCACCCTGGCTCTGATAAACTTGCTCTACAGTGTCTCAAAGATGCTTTTTCATCTTTTTTTTTCTTTTTCCTTGAAGACGTTTTGCTTCTTTTCCAAGAAGCTTCATTGGTTCTTGCAGGATGATGGGGGAGGGGGAGGGGGATGGAAGGAAACAAAGAAAGTCCAGTTGCCTTTTGAAAAAACACCTTTGAGACAACCATGACCTGGATGACTGAGCAGTGCATGGCATAAGAATGCCAAGCCACAATGGGTATATTAGGTGGGGATTCTGGGAGATGTAGTTCCAATGCATCTAGAGCGCACAACATTTTGGAAGAGTGATGTACATAATTTAAACAGGATGATTACAATATAGAAAAGCTACAATGAATAACTAGCACTATTTTCTTTGAAGTGTCTTCTTCCTTGCATGGAAGGGAGTTGATGGAGATATGAAGCCTGAGGTGGAAGACCATCCCTGAGATTATCACTGAGGCTCAAAATACAGGTAGTCCTCAACTTACAACAGTTCATTTAGTGACTGTTTGAAGACACAAGGGCATAGAAAAAAAGTGACTTATGACCATTTTTCACACTTATAACCACTGCAGCATCCCCATGGTCATGTGATTTACATTTGGATGCTTGACAACTGGTTAATATTTGTGACGGTTGCAGTGTCCCGGGGTCACGTAATCCCCTTTTATGACCTTCATACAAGCAAAGTCAATGGGGAAGCCAGATTCACTTAACAACCGTGTTACTAATTTCACAGCTGTAGTGTTTCATTTAACAAATGTGGCAAGAAAAGTCATAAAATGGGGCAAAGCTCACTTAACAAATACTTCACTTAGTAACAAATTTTGGGCTCAATTGGGGTCGTACGTCGAGGACTACCTGTGACCCAGATAGGGCAATTACTTTATAATCTTCTGCTATTTTAGTCTCCTTAAGATAATGTGAAAGATGGAAAGATGGAATATACATACAAATAGACCATATGTCAACCATCCGGCTGGCGAATTCAAAATTGAAGAAACTCTGCCATAAGTGATAATCTTTATTGAATACACATACTGGCACTGAAGAAGCAAAATCAACTCTAGTTTTCCCATATGAAATTCTGGTTAGTTAACAATGGCTTTTCATATTCCCCACCCACCATGTGTTCACATTGCCCAATCACAGCCTTTCTGTTTGTTATGGGAACGGTCCACTTCTCCATCAGATTGTGCTTTTGATGACCTTGGGTCTCATGGTCCATGGACAGCTTCTTGAAACTCCTGTTTCTTTCCCAGACTTTCCCTCCCTCCTGTTTCTGTGGCAAGTTGAGTAGCGACAAAGGTTAGCAGGCATGTTAGCAATTCAACCTTGACACAATAGTCCTTGATTTGTAATCACAATGTAAACAGGAACTTCTCTCCCTAAGCAAAGTGGTCATTAAGTGAGTCACACCTGATTTTATGAGTTTCTTGTTGTCACTGTTGTTAAGTAAATTGTCAGAAGCCAACTGGGAAGGTTGCAAATGGCAAGCCCATGTCACTGCAACCATCATAAATATATACTAACTGCCAAGTGCCCAAATTTTGATCATGTGATGGCAGGGACGCTTCAACAGTCATATGTCACTTTTTTCAAAAACGGAAGGAAACTTTGATTCTTACAAATGGATGAATAGTTGCAAAAGTTGATGGAGAGAGCAGAGACAGCCAAATTGACTGCTTTGATCAAAGAAAAAAAAAATACAATTACTTTTGCTTCTACTTGGAAACCACTCCTGGACTTTGTGCTTGAGGGAGAAAAAAAAACGAAACTTTGGTTTTGATTTTTACCAATCAACAGGTTTGTTGTTATAGAAATGGCTAGTTTACATTATTATGTAAAAGTAAAAAAATGAGATTTGATGCCGTTATCTTATTCTACTGCACCAAAGGGAGTCGGAAGTCAATGCCTTTTCTTTCCTTTTTCTCTTTACCCCACACTTTTCCCTTTCCTTTTTCCTCCCTTATTGTCCTACTATTTTCTTTTGTATTTTTGTATTCTAATATAATATAATATAATATAATATAATATAATATAATATAATATAATATAATATAATATAATATAATATAATATAATATAATATAATATAATATAATATAATATAATATAATATAATATAATATAATATAATATAATATAATATAATATAATATAATATAATATAATATAATATAATATAATATAATATAATATAATATAATATAATATAATATAATATAATATAATATAATATAATATAATATAATATAATATAATATAATAATACAATACAATACAATACAATACAATACAATACAATGCAATACAATAATATACAGAAATAGAAAAAAACCCAGGCATAAGCCACTTTTTTTTAGCCCTGTTATAACTTTGAATGATTGCTAAACAAATGGTCATAAGCTGAGGACCACTTGTACCACGCGTTTGTTTTTTTAAATACTAACATTGGCACGAGAAACTGAGTTTTTGGGCAAAAGTCACTGTGGAGGAAATTTTTTATGCACTGTGCAGAAAGGCAATGTTGATAGAATCAATGATTAGAAAGAAAAGAGAGGCGAGTTACATAGTGCTTGATTGGGATTCTGGAATGGGGTTCTTGACCGACATTATGAGACTAATCAGCGCTGTGTTTTTAATTCCTGTCTTTCCTTTTTTAGAAAAACAAAACAAAACAAAACAAAACCTGGATCATTGTTGCAAAAGTGAAAAAGACAATCTCCTTTGAAAGAAAGCTTTTAAATCAGTATTCCGTTTTTGACAGCAGGGGTTGCCGTCTTGCCAAGACATTCTTAACTATGAAGTCAGTTCAGCATCAAAGTCCTAAATGATGCATACAATTTCATGGCTAGCTAGCCCTGGGTTGGTTGGGATGTTATGATTGATTAGGGGCAAAAGAAAATGTCCTTTCATTTTGCTAAAATTGCACCGGAAGAGCCATAGGGTGTGCAAGAAAAGAAGAAAAAAGAAAGAAAACTTCACACAACCTGCGCGCACACGTGTGCACACACGCAGAGCTCCCACCCATACACACACATACGGAAACAGCTTATTTCTTGTTCTCTTCCTTGTCTGTTCAATTTTTTTTCTTCAAAAAATACAAAAAAAGGAAAAAAAAAACCAACCCTACATCTGTTGGTCTAAATAAGAAACGGGCCAGAGAATCAATATGGCTGTCCCACTTCTTTTCCTTTCCTTTCCTTTCCCCGTCCAGTCTGAGGCAAACACCATTTTGGTGTTCACATTTATGAGCCTGGATGAAAAACAGGTTAATTGTTGTAAAAGTGAAAAAGACAATCACCTTTGAAAGAAAGCTTTTAGATAAGTATTCCGTTTTTGACAGCAGGGGATGCCTGTTGATAAATGTGAACACCAAAATGGTTTTTACCTCAGACTGGACGGGGAAAGGAAAGGAAAAGAAGTGGGACAGCCATATTGATTCTCTGGCCTATTTCTTATTTAGACTGACAGATGTAGATTTTTTTTTCTTTTTGGGGGGGATGAGTTATAAAGCTATTGAAACAAAAGTTTCCTTTAAAAAGAGAAAAGAATACAGATAGTCCTCGACTTACAACAATTCATTTAGTGACCGTTCAAAGTTACAACGGTGTTGAAAAAAGGGACATGCCCATTTTCCACAGTTATGACCTTTGCAGCATCCCCATGTTCAGGTGACCAAAATTGAGATGCTTGGCAACTGATTCATACTTAAGATCGTTGCAGTGTCCCATGGTCACGTGATCCCTTTTCGCCACCTTCTGACAAGCAAAGTCAATCGGAAAGCCAGATTCGCTTTACCACTGGGTTACTAGCTTAACAACTGCAGCGATTCACTTAACAACTGTGGCAAGAAAGGTTGTAAAATGGAGCAAAACTCACTTGACAAATGTCTCACTTAACAACATAAATTTTGGGCTCAGCTGTGGTCATAAGTTGAGGACTAATAATAATAATAAAGTTGGAAGGGACCTTGGAGGTCATCTAGTCCAACCCCCTGCTCAGGCAGGAAACCCTATACCATTTCAGACAAATGGCTGTCCAGTCTCTTCTTAAAAACTTCCAGTGTTGGAGCATTCACCGCTTCTGGAGGCAGGTTGTTCCACTGGTTAATTATTCTCACAGTCAGAAAATTTCTCCTTAGTTCTACCTGTACCTGTACTGTGTTTTAGAAGAGGAAACCAGACCAAAAAGTCGGTTTGCGGGGGAAAAAATATTGACTGAGTCATGTAAATGTGCAATACTACAACTGGCTATAAAGGTGAGTCAGTTGTCAAGTGCCCCAAATGTGGATGTGAGACCACGGTATGTGTGTGTTTTTGTGTGTGTTTGTTTGTGTGTGCTGTCATTGGAACGTTGGAACCAGGTTGCAAGAACATTTTTGGGGGGTGTCCATTGTAACTTTGAAGAGTCGCTAAGTAACCAGTCATTAAGCAAGGACTATCTGTATTGTGATATTTTGTAATGATCACACCTGGCTATCCTTGACTACAAGGTTCTCAGTTGTAGGAAAATCTATATCCTATATCATGCACATTAACTTCAATCTCACAAAAATGGCCAGCTGAGAAAAGACTAGTTGGCATAATGGCATAAAAGCAGTGGTGGGATTCAGCCAGTTCGCACTGGTTCAGGAGAATCAGTAGCTTTTTTTTTTTTTTAAAGAAAATTTTATTGATTTTCTGGTTTTACATTTAAATATTTAAAAAGCAACATGGTGGCTGGGTTAATCGATAATTCAATAACATACAAGTATCTTTAATACAGAACTCAAACTATTACATTAAAGATTTCCTCTCTTTTTCCCTTAGTATTTACTGTCTCATATTTAAACTAATACAATTCTTATTATATCGATTAAATAAAAATAACTTTCTTACATTTATCAATAATTTTTAGTTTATACATATCCTAGTTATTTTAACTTTCATTCTTTGTAGACAATCAATGTCCTAATTAGTTTTTCCCAATTTGTAGTTTCTCATTAATATTTAAATCGGTAGCTAATTTTTTGTTGACTTCGGCAAACCGGCTGAAGCCCTAGCCCTTTTTCGCAAGGCCCAGAATGGGCCACCGGGAGTGCGTGGACGCCACTTCCGGAAGTCTGTTCTGGGACTCCGAGGCCCAGGCCCAGAACAGACTTCCGGAAGCAGCATCCACACAGACAACCGGTTGTTCAGGTATTTGAATCCCACCACTGGATAAAAGAATGAGTCCCCATAGACCAGAGGTCCCCAACCTATGGTCCGTGGCCCGGTACTAGGCCATGGCCTGTTGGCCACCAGGCTGTGGGAATAGCTGGCAAGCTCCCCCCTTCACCGTAGCGCTGCCGCGCGGGCACTAGCAGGCTGTGTTTGCACATGCGTCGGTGCACTAGCACCACCACCAGCATCATGTGGGTGCTAGAGGCCAGTTTGTGCATGTGCATGGGTGCCAGCGAGCCACTGCAGGTGCGCACGGCCCGCTTGTGGATGTGTGCGCGTTCTAGCGCTGCGGCCATGCGTGCATCCGTTTGCATATGTGTGTGCGCAGTGGCGCTCATGCACATTTCCCTGCTCCTCCCTTTCCTTCCAGGCCGCCAAGCTGGAAAAGTTGAGCTCTGCCATAGACAATTCCCCATTAACATAGACATGGGTCTCCACGGAGAATCAAAAAGTCAAGATGGTGATCACCACCATCAATTGAAGACTTGCTTGTCAAAAAGGGTCTCCACTGAATGATTGGGACTCCCATCTTGACACAGTTTAAAAAAGAAGGGGGCTTCGTTTTTGACTCTCTTCCTGCAGGTACCCCTAAACATACTGGAGCCCCCTCCTTTCCCCCCGAAATGCAGAATAACAAAGTTGGAAGGGAAGTTGGAGGCCTTCTAGTCCAACCTCCTGCTCAAGCAGAGACCCTATACCACTCCAGAGAAGTGGCTGTTCAGTCTCTTCTTAAAAGCCTCCAGTGATGGAGCATCCACAACTTCTGAAAGCAAGCTGTTCCACTGGTTAATTGTTCTAACTGTCAGGAAATTTCTCCTTAGTTCTAGGTTGCTTCTCTCCTTGATTAGTTTCCATCCGTTGCTTCTGGTCCTGCCTTCAGGTGCTTGGGACAATAGGTTGACCCCCTCTTCTTTGTGGCAGCCCCTCAAATATTGGAACACTGCTATCATGTCACTTCCCTAATCCTTCTTTTCATTAGACTAGGCATGCATACCCAATTCCTGCAACCGTTCTTCATATGCTTGAGCATCCTACTTTTCTTTTTAAAACCATTCTCTGTTGTGCTAGAGTGTATCTTACACATAAGTCCATAATTTGCATCATCAGCAAGGTAAGAAGATACTCCCTCGTTTCATTTTGGGATGAACATCCACCACCTTACCAGATAAAATCCTTTTTCCATCTTTGGCTTGCACATTTCCCTGGGCTGTTCACAGGCTGTGTGTGGCACCTCTTTGTTTATGTGTGAAGGCCTGAAGTAAGAGGGATGTTTGTTTGAATTACTCTTAGTAGGAAAGATCAATGTTTAAAGCTAAACATCTGGGCAGGCCCATGAAGACATTCTCTAACAGAAGATTCAGTGTTCACAGTAAAATATTTATAAATCTAAGGCAAATGGGACATATATATATCTATATAGGCGATCAAGGCAATATGATATTGATGAAGTGCCGGGCTTTTATTTGGACAGAAATTTTGATAATTATCTTTGCAAAGAGCCATTTATACACCATTTGAAAGTAAATCAATAACAACTTGGCATCCCATTTCTCCAGCGGCCACTTTCTCTTACTACGCAGTGTGCCAACTGAGTAAAAGGCACCCTTAAGTCTTCTGGGCATCTTGACTATATTGTGAATATCCTCCATTTAGCTTTAAGGAGTCTTCCTAATGATAAATGATCCAAGAGGCAGTAATGGTTATGTTGGTACAACAAACTGGCTACAATCTGTGTAAATAGGATATGGACCATATTATTGTTCTAAGCTCCATGATATACTAATCATGCCAAAATATGGTACATGTAGTCCTCGACTTGCAACCGTTCATTTAGTGACCGTTCAAAGTTACAACAGCATTGAAAAATTTGATTTATGTTTTTCACACTTATGACTGTTGCAGCACCCCCATAGTCATGGAATCAAAATTAGGACTCTTGACAACTGGCTTATATTTATGATGGTTGCTGTTTCCCTGGGTCATGTGATTCTTCTGAGACCTTATGAGAAGCAAAGTCATTAGGGAAGCCAGATTCATGTAACAACCCTGTTACTAACATAACAACTGTAGTGATTCTCTTAACAACTGTGGCAAGTATAAAGATGATTAGAGGACTGGAGGCTAAAACACCTAGTTTTGATTGCCATGGTATAAAAAAGGTGGTGAGACTCTAGAAAGAGTGCAGAGGAGAGCAACAAAGATGATCAGGGGATTGGAGGCTAAAACATATGAAGAACGGTTGCAGGAATTGGGTATGTCCAGTTTAATGAAAAGAAGGACTAGGGGTGACATGATAACAGTATTCCAATATCTCAGGGATTGCCACAAAGAAGAGGGAGTCAAGCTATTCTTCAAAGCACCTGAAGGCAGGACAAGAAGCAACGGATGCAAACTAATCAAGGAGAGAAGCAACCTAGAACTAATGAGAAATTTCCTGACAGTGAGAACAATTAACCAGTGGACCAACTTGCCTCCAGAAGTTGTGAATGTTCCAACACTGGAAGTTTTTAAGAAGCGACTGGACAGCCATTTGTCTGGAATGATATAAGTATAGGGTCTCCTGCTTGAGCAGAGGGTTGGTCTACAAGATCTCCAAGATCCCTTCCATCTCTGTTATTCTGTTAAGTGAATAAAATGGGGCAAAATCCACTTAAGAATTGTCTCGCTTAGCAACAGAAATTTTGGACTCAACTGTGGTTATAGATTGAGGAGTACCTGTACCATCTGGTGTGTTTTTTTTCTTGAGGCATGATTGAAATAAAAACCACCCTTCTAAACTGAAATCTGCAGAGGATAACCTCCAGAGTATGTGAATGATTAATTAGGATCATGCCCAAACTCTTTGTGGTTTCTTGAGTGTACGTTAAAACCTTTCTTGGCTTCTTTCAAGGCATTTCCTAAATGGAACTGAAGGAGAACATAGAAATACATAAACCCTTCTTTCTCTCAAGAAATTTGATTAGTCTTGTCAGAACGTCTCTTTTTCTGTTGGCCTTGAAATATGCTTTAAGCAAATTTTAGTGGCTACAGAGAGTTGTAAATGGGAAGTGCTGGGGCAGCATGCAGTTATCTCCTTACTCGCCCCAAAGGTGCTTTTTCAAAAAGCAACTGGACTTTGTTTTTTTCTTGAAGACGTTTCACTTGTCATCCAAGAAGTGAAATGTCTTCAAGGAAAAAACAAGAAAGTCCATCTGCCTTTTGAAAAAAGCACTTTGGGGACAACGATGACCTGGATGACTGAGAATCTCCATATATCTCCTTACTCCTTAATTACACCAAACTTTTAGCCCTTCTCTAAGGTTTCCTACCCTTAGCAACTTTAAGATGTGTGGATTTCAGCTCCCAGAATTCCCTTGCCGTTACTGTTCTAGGGTCTAGAGCAGGGGTGTCCAATCTTGTCAACTTTAAGACTTGTGGATATCAAATGGTTCAGCTGTTCTGTTTTCAATTTCAGCTGACATCTAATATTCCATAATTTTTGAAGGCTACCATGCTTGGCCGGACCTCATTGGATTCCTGAGGGTTTTTTTGGACCATTATTTATATAGCTGTTTGTCTTTAACATTCTTCACTTCTGCAAACCTTGTATTTCACTTCTTTCTCCTTTTCAGTAGCTATGTGTTAGCTCTCCTATTTGGCACACAGTATCTGAATTCATAGTAGAGGAAATGGTGATGCTGGTTGCTTTAATCTCAGGCAATCACAAATTAACAGTCAAATGTTCAGAGAGCTTCCTGTAATTCCCATTTATTAGGCCACAGATTTTACCCAGCAAGCCAAATTTTAAACCATAAACTAAATTTGAATCAACAGGTTTACAGTATGAGCGAATGGCATGTTTGCTATTAAAATTATTTTGGTCTTCCATGTTTACCTAAGACTGCATGAAAAGTAAACAATAAAGCTGGCTTGATCTCTCTTCTGCTTATGAAGGTGGTCTTTTGTCCTTTGCACTTATTAAAGTGTATGTAAACTTTCCTCAATGGAGGCATCCGTTATATATTGAGAGTATATTGAGACTACAATTCTCAGCAATCTGCTCGTAAAAGGTGTTTTATCTTGACCTTTTCATACTAGGTGCTTATAACTGATAAATTAAAAATTAATTTATCAACAATCTCTATTCAGAAAGAAAACTTATGAATTACTGATGGATAGATTTCATCTACGGTCAGATCCATGTGTTGTCATGAATTTGGAGACTACAGACAATCCATAGATGAGAAACCAACTAGAGAGGACACAAAAGGTTCGTGATTGATAATAATGTCCTAGAAACTAAGCTGTGGAAGGAACCAAAGATACTTAGAATCATAGAATTGTAAGTCTGGAAGGGACCTTGGAGGTCTTTTAATCCTATTCACTATCCTGCCATTGCATACCTGGGAGGAAACCTACTTGCAAAAGTATAAAATCTAAATACTCTGTGGACCTCCACAAGGGCAAAATGTTGTAATAATAATAATAATAATAATAATAATAATAATAATAATAATAATAATAATAATAATAATAATAATAATAATAATAATAATAATAATAATAATAATAATAATAATAATAATAATAATAATAATAATAATAATAATAATAATAATAATAATAATAATGTTGGAAGGGATCTTGGGGGTTATCTAGTCCAACCCCCTGCTCAGGCAGGAAACCCTATACCATTTCAGACAAATGGCTGTCCAGTCTCTTCTTAAAAACTTCCAGTGTTGGAGCATTCACTGCTTCTGGAGGCAGGTTGTTCCACTGGTTAATTGTTCTAACTGTCAGGAAGTTTCTCCTTAGTTCTAGGTTGCTTCTCTCCTTGACTAGTTTCCATCCGTTGCTTCTTGTCCTGCCTTCAGGCGCCTTGGAAAATAGCTTGACTCCCTCTTCTTTGTGGCAGCCCCTTGTACATTAGGTGCTGCTATTAAAAATAAAATAATAAATAATGAAATAAAATAATCAAGAAATTAAAAATGAGAGCTTCCAGCGTGATATTGGAAATTCTGCAATTCTGCTCTTAAACCAACTTTCTTTCTCTTTTTAGGACCAACTCTGAAGGCAGCATTAAGCAAATGGCTAATGGCAATAAGGGCATAACAGAAGAATATACTGAGACAATTGTGTTAACAAAATGCAAATCATGTTGTAGGAGAAGGAGTGGTGGAACCTGGGGGCGGAGTCAAAAGAAGAATCAGCCTAGAATCTCTACGAAGCCACAAACGAACTAAGTTCAACCCCTCTTGAACTTCATTGACCCTTATCCAGTGCCAAAATGTTGCTTACCGTTAGTTGAGTAGATTTCTGTGTATAGGCATGAGTAATAATAAATCAGTTTAATTGAAACTTCACATGTGCCCCTGGTATTTCGTGTCTGACACATGTTGAGTGTAAGGTAGGTGTTTTTTTAACCGATTGATGGAAGGATGCTTCAAGGTTTTTGCCCCTTCATTTCCTGTAAGCTGTAAGCCATTTCCCTTACAGTTAGACAGAAAATCCCAAAGAGAATGAGAGAGAGAGAGAGAAAGAGAAGGGAAGGTAAGAATATTACCTGCTGGGGAAATAAATTATTTAGACAAGATGGTCCATTTTGTGCTGACATCGCTAATATGAAAACCCATTAAATCTCTGACACCAGTTCTATCCCTGGGGCTGGAAGAGCTACGGGGGAGATATTAGAGATTATGATGTTCAGCTGGTGTTTCCACTTCCTTTTTTACACCATAAATTCTTTTCCAAGGTGATTGCATAAATGGGATTAAGCAAATAATATACACATGTTTACCCTATGCAGTGAAGAGGACACCCAGCAAGTGTTGATTTCTGCACTTAGCACAAGAGTGTACAACAGTCTCTGAAAAAAAGGGGGGGGCAGCCTTCATAGCCCATCCCACAGTAGCTAGTAAATTAAATATTTCAGTGTGATAGAGGAGGGGGAATTATTATAAACCCGGGGAGTCGTCTTATTGCGTTTCATTTCGATTAATTTTTTAATATAAATTAAAGCAAAGAGTGCACGACTCCGAATAGTCCACTTAACTGTCAGATGTGGTCTGGAAACAACTGTGCACCTTTAGTTAAGAGATGAGACAAGGTTTCTCTTTATTCTCTGCCTTCCACTCCGCCTCTGAGCTTTTCGGTGACCCCCTTTGGGCGTGCTTAGTTGTCCTGAGATTTCATCCCTCCCTCCCCGAGTTGCAAGGGAAAGAGTTGGAAAGCATCTTGGGAGGGCTACTCTAGCACAATTCAGGCATATGTTGACTTGCAGAATGGCGACAAGGGGGTCTTTCAACGTTGTCCATCAAGTCAGAAGGCAGAGAAACCGAATGGTGGAGATTTTTTTACTTTATCCAGACGAGGGGATATTTCTCCCGCCATTTCTCCAGGGAAGGAGAAATTTGTCCTTCAGTGATACAGGTAGCCCTCAACTTACAGTACAACCTCTTTGTCTAGTGACATTCGAAATTACAACCATGCTGAAAAGGGTGACTTATGACCGGTTTTCACACTTATGACCACTGCGTCATTCTCAAATTCAGGCACTTGGCAACTGGCATGTACTTATGACGGTTGTGGAAACTTAGTCATAACTGGATCATATTGTATGAAGCAGACCAGATTATAGTTTATTTGTTTGAACATTACATATTTACATGAGCACAGCAGTTCCAGTATCTGAGGGGCTGCCACAAGGCAGAGGGGGGTCAGATTGTTCACCAGAGCACCAGAGGGAAGGAGGAGAAACAATGGTTGGAAACTGATCAGAGAGAGAAGCAACCTGGAATTAAGGAGAAACTTCCTGACAGTGAGGACAATCAACCAGTGAAACAGCTTGCCTTCAGAAATTGTGGGCGCTCCATCACTGGAAATTTTAAAGAAGAGACTGGACAATCACCTGTCTGAGATGGTAGGTTCTCCTGCTTGAGCAGAGAGCTGAACTAGAAGACCTCCAAGGTCCCTTCCAGCTCTGTTCTGTTCTGTTCTGTTTTCTGCATGAAAATGGTTTAGTTGAGTGAGACCAGGGTACTTTTATCCCAACCGTCAGCAGAGTTCTGCGGTCTCATGCAGAATTGTCCCATCATCCAACATCTGAGCCTTTCAAACCCCCAACCTCTTATATACAAGATTTGAGTTACAGCATTGAAATCTGTCCCTTTCCATGTGGATCGAGGATCGGCAGCTACACAGAATCCTCAGCCTAATTTCTAAAGCTCTCTGTAAGTGACTTTTGGTCCCAACCTCTGGTGATCCAGAGAAAGAGAATGAGAAATGGGGATGAGTCAGAAAAAGAGGCATCAAAAAGAGAGGTAATATTTTGTGCCCATTATTTTAGCCTTTTGTCCCACCATGACCTTGTTGAATATTGTATTGCATTTATATAGTTCTCCATAAGCTTCATTTATCTCCTTCCTTCCTCCCTTCCTTTCCCTTCCCTCTGTCTCACCTTCCTCCTCCTTCCCTCCTTCCCTTTCTCTCCTTCCCTCCCTCCCCTCCCTTCCCTTCCCTCTCTCCCTCCTTCCTCCTTCTTCCCTCCCCTCCTCTCCTTTCCCTCTGTTCCTTCCCTTCCCTCCATCCTTCCTCCTTCCCTTCCTTCCTCCTTCCTTCCTTCCTTCCTTCCTTCCTACTTACCTACCTACCTATCTACCTTTCTTCCTTCACCTTCACCTTCACCTTCCCCCTCCTCCCCTTCCTTCCCTCCCTCCCTCTCTCAGTCTCTTCCTTCTGTGAGCCATCAGCTTACTCACTATGAGAAAGCCAACTACTTCGTTATACACTGGAGCATTGTCTCCTTTCTGTAATAATTCCGGTCCCTAATTCAGTCTGCCTGATTCCCTCCCTTCCTGAAATTGAAAGCAAAATTCCAATTCCATTTTTGACACTGCAGTTGACCCTGGATTTTGTTGGGTGGTTCCAGCCACAATATTACACGCAGAATGAAATAATGTTTCTCTGGGCCCAGCAGAGACTCTCCAGAAGGTGATGCAACCCCTCTCCTAAGACTTCTCCAAGACACGGTCCCGATTGAGCAATTTGAAACGCTGCTGCTAATTTCTCTCTGCAGTGGAATGATAATCCCAAACTGGCTTCCTGCCAGACAGATTTGCTCCAAGCATTTTCCAAGTCTGTTTGGCGTGAACATCGTTGTGAGCAAAATGGAAGGGATAAAAGGCAGTGGAGCATCACCGCCTCAACTCTTGCAGTTGTTGAGTCAATCTCTCTATTTTGAAGGGGTCATATAAAACAGAAATAAGATGCCTCAATGCCAGAATGCCTGACAGTACACCAAAATATGCATTATAAGTCCCCTCTCTCAGTACAAAATAGAAAAAATAATTTAAGGTAGCCAAATAACATAAGGTTCCGCCAGACACATAAGAGCATGTACAGATAATCCTTGACTTACAACCATTCATTTAGTGACTGTTACAATGGCATAAAAGTAACTTATGACTGTTTTTCACACTTTATGACCATTGTAGCATCCCCATTGTCATGTGATCCAAATTTGGATGTTTGGCAACTGGCATGAATTTAGGATGGTTGCAATGTCCCAGGGGCTTCTGGGATGAGAAGTAAAATGTTTTCAAAGAAAAAAAACAAAGAAATCCAGTTGCTTTTCGGAAAAGAGTCTTTGGGATCCCAAATGGGATGTCTTTTATGAAATAGTGCCAATAAAACAAAAGGTATTTTTCTAAAATCAAGGAGAGAAGCAACCTAGAACTAATGAGAAACTTCCTGACAGTTAGAACAATTAACCAGTGGAACAACCTGCCTCCAGAAGCTGTGAATGCTCCCACACTGAAAGTTTTTAAGAAGAGACTGGACAGCCATTTGTCTGAAATGGTATAGGGTTTCTTGCCTGAGCAGGGGGTTGGACTAGAAGACCTCCAAGGTCCCTTCCAACATCATCATCATCATCATCATCATCATCATCATCATCATTATTATTATTATTAAAAAAATGAACAGTGCTGGCTGGATTGCGGGCCAAAGAATCCAGATGTTCTGGCTTTTAATTAAAAGTTGTAAAATTTATTTATTTTTTTATCTGCAAAGATAAAATGCAAACCAAAGAAAAGGAAAAAAAAACAGACTAACATCCATCACTAACAACAAAAAGAAAACATGTATACAAAAAAAGAAAAAAACCAAATATCAAATATATCTAACATTAAACATAAGAAAAAATCCCCCCTGGATGAATGCTGAAAGATAAATAAAAACTCTAATATATTCCCCTCCCCTTATAAAAGAAGTTGTAAAATGTTAAGGCTTTGATTTGGAGTTGTAAAAATCTCCCTGACCCCTAGATGACAGTGATAAGGTTAATTTTTTCTAATTCTTTGTCGCCATCTAGTGGTTGTCCAGATTTGGAAGCCAATATCTGGTATCTTTAATATAAAGTGTGACATCATTTGTTATCAGTGTTCAGAATAGGTAGTACTACGCAAAAAGGAATGGCCTTTTTGCCCATTCTTTGAGCTGAAATTGGAGCAAATACCACTAGGTGGCATGCCTCTGAATATGCTTTTTTTCTCCTTAAAAATAACTGGCTAAATGCATTATTTTTCAAACAGTCTCAAACAGCTGGAAGAGAAACAGCATTTTTGTCAAGAGTTGAATTCATTTTCTTTGGAATGTCGTAAACGAACTGACAAACATTCTTGGAAGTAGAATTAAGCAATTTAAATCCCCATTGATTTCAGTGAGAGATAGTTAAGCTTGTACTTAATTTCCCCATTAATGTGGGAATTAAGTTTGATTAGTTTGTGGCTTCTTCTTAGAAAAAAAAAACCTAAGGAACTTACACTCTTATTTCTCAAATGATCAGTTCTCGGAGGGACCCTTTGCTTTTCAAAATAATTTAATTTACTTCTTACCTGCATTTGCTACAATGCCAGAACACCATTATGGTACAAGCTTAGCACAGTGTGGAAGCTGATGCTCCTTTGCTTACATGTCTTCATAGATATTTGAACTGGGCTTCGGATTCACAAGGAGCTCCTTTTTACTATGGTTTTAAATTTACTTCTAAGAATTTGCATACATTTATCTTGAAATATTTCTACCCCAGTTACCATCTGTGACAGTACACCATTTATTTATTTAATTTATATAGTCATTTCACATTCATGGCTCTGGGCAGCTCATAAACCACCATCACCACAATTCAGCTTCAGATATTAGGGAAAATAGAAAAAAAATGACTGGCACTGAATTACTCTTGACTATAGAGAAGGAAGGATATCATTTTTCACAGCTATAACCCTATGAATTCTTTTCACATTAATAGCAGAATGTGGAAACTCAGGAATTTTGTGTTGGCACTGATAGGTCACAGATAAACTACTAGAAATTTTGGTGTATTTTCAGATAAACAGAGGAGTCAATGAACTTTCACTTAAACTTTCTAGTATGGTTATTTTGGGGGGATGGATGATGTAAAGATTTACATTTATACTCATTATTTTCTATAAAAAAAAAACTGTAAGAAAAGTTGTAGGAGCCCCAGGTGTTAAGTTCACTGGAATTTATTTAACCAAGGATAAGACGTAACATCTCCTGAAATTCAGATAATTTTTCTGATTACTGTCACTCCAGATACCTAACACAAGCTTAGTTGAAATGAATGGAAAACCTTTGTGGTCATTAATTAGAAACCATTATCATAGGAAGGGCAAGAAATAGGGTCAACAGAATTATTGATGGTTTTGAATGAACAAGATACATTTAATAAATCCTCTAATTCAATGGGTATGAGCCAAGGATTTATTTCTAACAAGATATCCCTCTTTAAGTGGGATTTTTTTTTTTTTTAGTTTCTGAAGGATCCTCTGAGAAGCTCTTTGTTCTATCATTTTATTTTTACTTATTTTTTATTTATTTAAGAAAATTTATATGGCTGCTCAACTCGCTTTAAGGAACTCCGGGCAGCTTACAAAGATAAAAATCTCATATAAAAACAATAAAAAGTGATAATCCCCCCCCCCATCTCCTAGCAATAACAATCAGTCAAATAAGCTATTTGATGGGCTCCATCGCTCTTTGGATCCTCAGGCCTGTTGGCAAAACCAGGTCCTTGCAAAAGAGTGTCAAGGTAGGGACCAATCTTATCTCCACAGGGGTGATGTTCCACAGGGAGGGAAGGAGCTACCGTGGAAAAGGCCCTTCTTCTTTGTCCCCCTAGATCAGGGGTCTTCAAACTTGGCCCTTTTATGACTTGTGGACTTCAACTCCCAGAATTCCTCAGCCAGGCACGCTGGCTGAGGAATTCTGGGAGTTGAAGTCCACAAGTCATAAAAGGGCCAAGTTTGAAGACCCCTGTCTTAAACCTAACAAACAAAATGGAGGCTGGCTGAGGAATTCTGGGAGTTGAAGTCCACAAGTCATAAAAGGGCCAAGTTTGAAGACCCCTGTCCTAGATGTATCTCCTTAGGAGAGTGGACCTGCAGCATTCCTTGCCTCCCCACTCTGTTGTGACAGATGGATGTGATTGGGAAAAGACAGTCCTTCAGATAATCTGGTCCCAAGCCATGTAGGGTTTTAAAGGTGATAACCAGCACCTTGAATTGAACCCGGAAGCAAATAGCAGCTGATGCAGCTCCCACAGGGGAGATGATACATCCAACTTCCTACTGGTGAGCAAATACAGCAGTTCCTCCAATTACCTTGTTTTTCATCAGCTTTGTTGTTTACAGGTATCAACCAATTGTATTGTTTCCGAATAGCTATGTTGTTGTTGTTTAACTAGCATCTTCATAAAGCTACAGTACTTGGGGATTCTCTGGTGCTAAACAATGATTGTGAATCTGCTCTAAATTTGGTGAAAAAAAGATACAGTTTGAATATGCCACAGGATTGAGAATTTTTTGAATTCTAGTAAGGTTTCAGCTTTGGTGAAAGCTTGTGGCAAGGTTAATTGAGTGAAAAAGTGTTTCTACTCACTGCTGGTGTGTTCGTGCTCTTCTCGTGACCTTGAGAATCTTCTTGTTTTTGTGTAATGAAAAGAAATAAACGAGTTCTTACACTACACGTACTCTCGCTATTACATGGCATCCTTCTTCCCAACCTTGCTTATCCATCTTCCTTCTAAAGCAAACATTCAAGTGACTTTAATCTCTCTCCTCTGCGCCCGTCACCTTCCTCTAAATCGCTCTTTTCTGCTAAATACCTAAATATGGCTTTATGCTGTTACACCTTGAAGTTTATTTAGTCTGAGAATGGCAAGAAATTAAATATCTTTACGCAGCTCCATGAAAAACTGCCCATGTTTTTGGAACTTTCTAGAGAAGTGTCTGTCATGCGTTAGAGCATTCAACGATATGTTTAGCAAATGGCTATTATTTTTTTAGTTTTCAATATTCTTATTCGTTTTACTTTTACATTGTTTTAGACATTTTTATATTTCCAATTATGGTTTTAGTTCTAAAAATGTATTAAAATATTGTAAATTTACCTTCAGGTGACCAAAAATAAAGGCAGAATAAAAAAATCAAATCAATAAAAAAAAATTGCTAATATTGACTCTTTTCTTAATTTCAAAAGAACCCCTACTAAATTCAGTGGAACTTACATTGAAGTACATTCAAGGATTACATCTTGCTATTCATAAGGATTCTATGCTTGCCTATTTTCGGATTTGATTTTCTTTTTCACGTAGGAAGACCAAATTGGATGCACATGCAATTTCAGGCAATTCTATGGCAAATCCATGTGTCTCTTTAGGAAGGCTGAAGAATTCAATCCTTTTAAATTCCAGTGAACACTCCCATACTTCTCACTTTGAGGACCACTGTAAGGATCAGGAATTCATTAACCATTGGAAGAAGATATACTAAAAGCAGAACCAATGATCATGGCGAAGAATGAAGAGCCATTGAGTAGACCAGCTCTTAAAACCTCTCTGGACATATGTCTATGGAGAGTCTCAATCATCATCCAGGTCACGGTTGTCCCAAAGATGCTTTTTCAAAAGGCAGTTTTGAATACTTTTTACTTCTCATCCAAGAAGCTTCTTCAATTCTGATTGACTGGTGGGGAATGGAAGGATTTATATTCTTTGCAGTCATCTGGTTGTTGGTATTCTGAGGGTTGATCATGAGCTCTGTGTTTACAATACAGTCCTTTCAGCAATCCCAAGAAGGTTCTACACACCCATTTGCACTCTGATTCAGGTGAATTTGAGGATACAGATAATCTAACGGGTGGTCTCAACGATTCTCAGAGAGACTCTCAGAGAACTAATGACCAAATTTCAGAGTGATAATGACCAGATGGCTACAAAGAATATAAATCCTTTCATTCCCTACCAGTCAGGTGGAACTCAAGAACCTTCTTGGGGAAAAAAGCAAAATGTCTTCAAAGAAAAAAACCCAAGAAAGTCCAGTTGCCTTTTGAAAAAGCATCTTTGGGACAACCTCTCTGGACAAAGAAAGGATAGGAGATCCCCCACAAGGTCTCCAGACAGTTGCTCTTAATGAGGAGATGGCAAAATGGTGGCCTCCGGTAGGATTTGAGCACTGGAAAAGATGAGGGAATAGTCACCTTGCTCAAACCACAGTCTGTGCCTTTAAAAGGACACTATAGTTGCATGCTTCCTTTTCTAATCACGTTCAGAAATTGCTAATTAATGACTTTTCAGCTATTAGAAACCTTTGCATTGACAAGTCTAAAAACACCGGGTGAGTCTGCCTTCAATCTGTAGTGAAAGAAAATAAGAACTGAAATAAACAGCAAAAAGCTAATTAAGACTTTGATTTTAGAAAGTTATAAATGGATATAAAGATCCAGGTAAATTTGAAATGAGATTTTGAAATTAATTATAAGAATCCTTCCCACGGGAAAGTTAACTTATTCTGAACATAAAACAGCTAAGCAATTTCAACCATTGAATACTAGAGGTAACTAAATATTTTAATGTAAAATCAAAATATATTCTTAAGAAGAAGAATACATAACTCTTATTAATAGCTACAGAATGATGCAAAATATTATAACATTGGAAATGCCAAAGGATAATTTTGAAAAATGGAATAGAAATGAATTTCAACAGTGATGTTTGTTTTTATGGATAGACTGGGTCCAAAAGGTCTTTCAGAAACAAATTTTATCTGATGAAACAGGGATAGAGACAACACTGAAAGTGGATCTACAAATGACAAGCTATAAGAATAACATAGAAAAAGATTTCATTAGAAATCAGATGATGCTTTAAAAATTAAAATATTTTTTTTTTAAAATAAACCAAGACAGTGACTGGACAATTCTTTTATATTTGATTTATGAAAGCGGTTTGGAAAAACTTGTATGAATCTTGTGAGAAGGGTAGAAAAGAAATGAGATGAAATCAAATTCTGTAATATTACTTGAATGGACTAAAGATTAAGATCGTGAGAAGTAAAAGGAAGGAATATAAAGTTGGTTTATTTGATCGAGATTAAAACAGATACAATATATTGTTATTTCTGGCAATCCTTAAAGGACTTTTGCCAGACTAGAACTGAAATGATGGTGCTTTATGGATTTGTTTATAGATAAGTGAAGGAATATAGGATAAAGATTGCTATTAAAACAATACAATTCCAGCATGGTTTCAACCAGGACTGAATGTTTCTGATGACTGTATGGCAGATTTTTATTAACTGTATTGGATTTCCCCTCTGTATTTTTCCCTTGTTGTATGCCATCCAGAATTTATGGAATGGGACAATTTATATCCCGTGAAACAAATAACGTAACAAAAATATTTTGAAAACATGTTTAAAAATATGCATTTTGGTTAATGTTGTATTAGATGCTCTGATTGGTAGTTCATGGGATTTGAGGGAAACAGGAAAGGCAAGGAAAACTAAAGGATTTTTTAATAATATTCAGTAGGCCAGAAGATTGTATAAGTTCCTTACAATATTTTCTTCAAAGTCATTGTTAAAAAAAATATATAGCTGCCCAGTTGGTGGGGGATACACAAGGTTTCCCCAAAAGGAGACATGAAAAATATGTGTGTGAAATGCAACATTTTTTTTTAAAAAAGATATCACTGAATTCTAGTATGGATCTGAAAAAAATGGATCAATATCATTGTAATGACATCATATTCAATACGAGCTCAAAGTAAACAAGTTGAGAGTTGGGCATGTTGATTCTCTATTTTATTATCCCCTATTTTAACAAGGGAGAAATACCTGTTAAAGAAAGATAAACTGAGTGGAGTCTGTGTTTACAGTTCTAAATTAGTTTTTGTCACTCAGACCAAAAGACTCCACTGTCAACTGAAGACAGTTCACTGGAAATGTGAGCAGAGTTCACTGCAGCCATAAGACAAACAGTGTCAAAGAGGAGATGGAAAAAATTATGGAAGAGGATCATGGTGTTTTTTTTTAGAATCCAGGATTTGTTCCGATTCCACATAATATCTACAATCTTAGCTAATAAAAGAAGAAAGCTGCTAATGTCTCTGAAGGAAGCAGAGGCTTGAAAATAAAAATTACTATTATTGTTACCTCAAAAAATTGAAATAACAGAATAACAGAGTTGGAAGGCATTTTGGAGGTCTTCTAGTCCAACGCCTTGCTCAAGCAGAAAACCCTATACCATTTCAGATAAATCTCTTCTTAAAAACCTCCAGTGTTGGAACACCCACAACTTCTGGAGGCAAGTCTTTCCACTGATTAATTTTTCTCTGACAGGAAATTTTTCCTTGTTTCTAGGTTGATTCTCTCCTTGATTTCCATCCATTGCTTCTTGTTCTGCCTTCAGGTGCTTTGGAAAATAGCTTGGCTCCTTCTTCTTTGTGATAGCCCCTGAGATATTGGAACACTGCTATCATGTTACCCCTAGTCCTTCTCTTCATTAAACTAGACATACCCAATTCTTGCAACCGTTCTTCGTATGTTTTAGCCTCCAGTCCCCTAATCATCTTTGTTGCTCTTCTCTGTACTCTTTCTAGAGTCTCAACATCTTTTTTACATCGTGGTGACCAAAACTGGATGCAGTATTCCAAGTGTGGCCTTACCAAGGCATTATAAAGTGGTACTAACACTTCACACGATCTTGATTCTGTCCCTCTTTTAATGCAGCCTAGGACTGAATGATCAATGAACTAATGAACATGAAAATGACATTTTTTAAAAGGATTGAGAATGAAGGACTTATTGATATATTTCTGCAAGATATTCCAATGTGCCATTGCTCGTAACATTTTAACAACTCATAAAATAGAGTAAAATTCTTTATTCAGTCTTCTGAACTTATCTGGATAATATCGGACTGTGGAAATGAAGAGATACAGCACTCCTTTACCATTTCTGTTCCGCCACCTAGAACTCTCTCAGGTTATAGAAATGCACACAACAGTGTTCAAATAACAGAAATATAATATATGTATCAGCTCAGACTTAGACATGATAGAATGATCGATTTCCTTTTCCATTGGAAGAAATTTATACATGTAAGGTCAAAAATGTGCATATTTATGAATAAGGAACCAATTACAAAGATAAAAGCCTGTGTCTATTGATCATAGAGTGCTGCATGCAATTAAAATAATAAAACAAATTAATACTGCAACATTAAAATGTCAGGATAGAGTACTGTTGCCTTTGAACTTTGGTGTTGGATAAGACACCTGCGCATACTGAGGATAGCCAAGAAAACCAATGGATCATTGAACAAATCGACCCAGAATTCTCACTTAAGGCACACATAATCAGGTTCAAGTACCCTACTTCAGACAGACACATTGTATGAAGGCCCAGCTCTCTGGAGAAGGCTCTAATGCTGGAAAAAGTGGAAGGAAAGAAAAGGGACAACCAGCAGCAATGGGGATGGACTCAGTGACAGTAGTAATGAGTCAACTATTGGGAGACTGGAAGGAACAGATTAAGATCTATCACTATCTATCACTAGAAGTAAAAAAAAATGACTTGATGACACAATCAATTAATCAAAATATCAGTGCGGGGGGGGGATCCTTGGTGCTCTCCAAACTAGGTAACACTAGGTGATACTATCACTACAAGAAAACAACCAACTTCGTAGAGCACCAAGGATCCCTCGAAATGATATTTTGATCGATTGATTATGTGTCATCAACTCATTTCAGCCCTGAGCTACAAATACAGGTAGCCCTTGACTTGCAACTGCAATTGAGCCCAAAATTTCCATTGCTAAGCGAGATAGTTGTTAAGTGAGACAGCTGTTAAGTGAGTTTTGCCCCATTTTATGACCTTGGTTGCCACAGTTGTTAAGCGAATCACTGTAATTGTTCAGTTAGTAACACGGTTGTTAAGTGAATCAGGCTTCCCCATTGACTTTGTTTGTCAGAAGGTCGCAAAAGGGGATCACATGACCTTGGGACACTGCAACCGTCATAAATATGAACCAATTGCCAAGCATCTGAATTTTGATCACGTGACCATGGGGATGCTGCAACAGCTGTAAGTGTGAAAAATGGTCATGAGTCATTTTTTTCAGTGCCGTTGTAACTTTGAACGGCATTGACTATTGCCTTAAAAGGCTGTAACAAACATTGCAGTGATGTACAAACGTTTGTGTGTTCCATTCTCTGACGTGGTCTAACTGAAGCTTCTAGGTGGTTTTTAAAAGGAGAGTACATTGTAGTCCAGGCAAGTAGTGATGGGAGCGTTACTTAAAATTCACTGAAGTCTTGACCTCTGCCTGTACTTCTAGTAGTAGGTGTGAATCCGGGAGGACATCAAAATGGTTGGAGTTGGGTGGCAACCGCATTGAATAAATGAATAAATTTGTAGACTGATACTTCAGTACCCTTTCAAGAAACATTAGATGTGAACAAATACAATGAGCAACTTCATATTGACTTGGTTCAGCTTCAGCTTGTTTCATCTCATCCAGACTTTCACAGCCTCTAGACCAGGGGTAGGCAACCTTGACTCTTTCATGACTCGTGGACTTCAACTCCCAGGATTCCTGAGCCAGCTGGCTCAGGAATTCTGGGAGTTGAAGTCCACGAATCATGAAAGAGTCAAGGTTGCCTACCCCTGCTCTAGACCCAGGGTGCTACAGTAGCTGAAGAATTCTGAGAGTGCAAGTCTATAGATCTTAAAGTTGTCTAGGTTCGACACCTCCACTCTAGACACTGTGTCTCAAGTTACTCAAAGCATCTCCTGCACAGTAAGGAGTTGCCAATGTACAATTTGGTATTATCAGCATACTGTATTGAAGACACCATACCCCAAATTGATAAGATGGTTTCTCCAGTTGCTTCCTGCCACATGTTAAATAGCAGCGAAGACTCAAATCCTTGGCCTTCTACAAATGAAAGATTCTCAAGCTAATCTCTCTTCACTCATTACCACTGAGTGGAATTTCCCACTGGGGAAAGAGCGGAAGCATAATAAACAATGCCTCAATCTCGAACTCCTGAAAGTGGTCCAGAGGAATATCATGACCGACGGTATCAACAATATCACGACTGAAAGGTCCAACAAGACCAGGAAAAATACTCTTCTCAAACCCATTATCTGCCCAGATGTAATATTTGTGTCTGGACAGATAATGTTCTCAGAATCTGTTTACTGCTGGCCGGCCATGTGCAATAGCCAGCCACGTGTAGGATTAGGTCCATTTTATGCTCATAGAAGTACAGGTTGCTGATCCATGACTTGGCACATGGCCACCATGATAACCATCAGCCATTGCTGTTAGAAGCCGTACAAAGAACTGACAATCTCATTGCCCAAGAAAGTAAGAAAGGGGCAGGTGGGTAGTCTTAGTTATCTTTCCTTTCGTGTTTATTGCAGTCTGCCGTAGTTATTTCAAAGACGCCGACATTGATCGACAGCTTCTATTAAGGCCCATGCAAGGCAGCTGGATCGAGCAGATACATTAAATAAAGCTGTTATTGCTTTTCATTGCCTTTTTGTAAAATATCACCACTAAATAGCTTCTGCCATCAGATGCAGCTAGGTACATGGTTTTAATTTGAGGGACTGTTTTCTCACACTGCACAATTGACACTGGCTTTTGTTTCCTTTACAATAATGATTGTGTACAAACTGGAGAATTGATGGGCTGTCTTGGGATGATAGAAGGGGTAAGGGGCGGAGGGGGGTGGCTTTATTGTCTCTTCTCTCTCTGTCTCTGTCTCTCTCTCCCCCCCCCCTCTTTCAAAAGCTTACGCTTGCTATGCTTGTCAGACCTATGCTGGGTGAGCTGGAATAATGTCAGGACAGGCTTCTTATCTCAGGATGTTGTAATGTAGCTGCAGCCTCTTGCTTGCAGACAAGATAAGAACAACCTTACAAGTATGGAGGGAGGCTAATGAAGGGGATGGGGGGGGAGAGGGGGCCCCATCTTGCTTAGCGGTATGATTGAGATAACAATAGCAGGACTGTCACTCGCCCAGACCAGGGCTCTTTCTTGGGCCAGAGAAATATGCGTGCGCCGATCGGAGAATAGCAAGCACGAAAATAAAAGTCTAAAATGTTCATCTAATAATGATGGATTTGAAACATGGATTTGCTGCCCAGTGATATTCTTTCTTTTATCTCAGAGCTAAATGGCCAGGCAGCTGTGTGCTTTGGCACGGGACAATGTCCTTTCTTTTGTGCACTGCATATTAATCCTTCGTGAAGTAATTAAATGTGTGCTTAATGGCAATGAGCTGGCAGAACGGGCGCACAATTGAATTAGTGGTTATGATCGGGAGATGAACTAAATGCAATTACTGTAGGCATCCTCCTCCCTCCCCATAGCCCCCACGTTCCAAGTTGAATCGGGCTTACATGACATGACTTAATTACAGGTTGTTTGATACACTTACTCTGATCTTGTGGGGTTGGTTCTGCAGGGTGGTTGCAATTTCTGAAGGCTGTACACGATACCTGCGCTGCCCCCAGGCGTGTTGATCTGTTAAGAGAGACATTTAACCTAGCATGAAGGTCAGCCTGAATTTGTAAGCATCAACCTAAATGAGGAAGGCCCAGATTTGTTCTTGTCTGATTGTTCCAATCAGTTGTGCGCTAATCCGGTAGGCGAAAGGAGAAGGGTATAGATTAGAAAATAAAGTGGTGAAATCATTTTAGGTTGCATTGTGTGCCAAGTGCATTGTTAACACTGGCAATTAAGCTGTATTACATTGCAGACATTGGCCCACGTCCCTAATTCAGACAGGGCCATGGAGGTTTGTGTGGGCAAGATCCGTTCAAGCAGTTCAGAATAAGGATATGATCTTTGTATGTACTGTTCCTTATGTGGATCCAGAATCACATTCTATTAGAGAATTCCTGCATATTCCATTAGGGTACCATTGTTCCTGATGGACACATCAGAACCGGCTGTTGACTAATATTCATATTTGATGGACTGAAGCTACCGGATGTTGTATTTCTGAAATAAAATCCATCTAAGCCTGGCCAAGTCTCAAAAACGTATGTAGGTCATGCTGAGTGGCAGCAGAACTTTTTCGAGAGAATGACTCTTATTGACCATTTTTGAGAATTGTTGCTTTCGAGAAGGTGAATTTAGGTGAATTCTCCTAAAAAACAAACAAACAAACCAACAAACAAGCAAGCAAGCAAGCAAGCAAACAAACACAGTGTGGTACAAAAGTCTTCAAATTTCTAAAGAAATTCTGATCATTCATTTAGATAAGAAAGAGAATACTTGTGGAGTGAGACTTGAGGTTAAGCTCTCTGTATTGTATGTCTATAGAGTGGTCTATTGGTGCTTACATTCACACCTCATTAAGGCTCAAGAGCAGATCTTCCCTATAACAACAGGTAAAACACCATAACCCACCCAGCCACCTATTTATTTGTTTGTTTGTTTGTTTCCCACCTTTGTTATATTTATAAATAACTCAAGGTGGTAAACATATCCAATGCACCTTCCTGCTCTTATTTTCCCACAACAACCCTGTGAGGTGAGTTGGGCTGAGAGAGAGTGATTGACCCAAGGTCACCAGCTGGCTTTCATGGCTAAGGTGGGACTAGAACTCTCACTCTCCTAGTGATTGGCTCAAAGTCACCCAGTCAGCTTTCATGCCTAAGGCGGGACTAGAACTCTCATTCTCCTGGTGATTGGCCCAAAGTCACCCAGTCACCTTTCATGACTAAGGCAGGACTAGAACTCACTCTCTCCTGGTGATTGGCCCAAAGTCACCCAGCCAGCTTTCACGTCTAAGGTGGGACTAGAACTCACTCTCTCCCAGTGATTGGTCCAAAGTCACCCAGCCAGCTTTCATGACTAAGGCGGGACTAGATCTCACTCTCTCCTGGTGATTGGCCCAAAGTCACCCACCCAGCTTTCATGGGGCTAGAACATACCGTCTCCTGGTTCTTAGCCTGATGCCTTAACCTCTAGACCAAACTGTTTCTCTTTTGAAGCCTAGTAGCTGAAATAGTGACCATTTATTTATTTTATTTAAAAAAAAAAACCTGCACAGTATCTTCATAATACCTCCCTTCATCTTTGAAATCATGCCATTTTAAGTAATGCTTGCACCTTACTGACAAATGAGCGAGTTGCTTTCGCAGTAAGCAATCAAAAACTCGTGGTGGGAGGGGATGGGGAAAAGGTTATTTTATAGCATTTTTTTTCCCTGTGGCCATAAATGGGATCCTTTCAGTCTTAATGACCCTACCGACAGAGTGACTTTCCTCAATCATGTTATTGCTCTTTTGGCACATTTATTGCATTCATATACACTAATGGATGCATTTAGGTATGTTAACCATTTATATACCTTTTTGATCCTAAAAATAACCCCTCCTCTTCCTCCTCCTCCTCCAGACTGTTTGTTCAACCCCTGACACTCCCCCCCCCAGCCAAACTAACTTCAACCTCAAATAGCTCTTAAGGAGTCTAATTGAATTTAATGCTTTAGAAAGAGCTTCTGTAAATTGCGAACTTGACACCTATTTCATTAAGTTGCATTCAGTGTTAATACATCTCCATTACTGGCAAGTTGCCGAAATTTCCAAGGTTGAAAGAGAAACTCACAATGCCCGTTGTGGCAGTGACCTAAGCTAAAATTTTCTCTGGCCCTTTTTTATTTTTTTGTGCTGGAGAAATACCTTGAAAGAAAAAAAAAAGTACCCAGAAAGTTTAGCCTTGCTGGCAGTTATCTTCCAATCTCACACGATTACCCACAAGATTCTTTTCTTTTCCTTTTAAGCATATAGATCTGGAGTTTCAGTAAATATTACTATGAAAAATTAACAGACAAACCTATTGAATTAATCTTTTGAAAATTTTTGGCAGGCAGCCATTACAAAGACAGTAAACATGCTGCTTTAAAAGAAAAAAAAACCCCACCTGTCGTTCTATGTGACATTTTTTAATAAACTGAGAATTTTGATTGCAATAGGCTAAAACTGATAATGTGGTGGCTTCTGATGGAAGAAAAGATTTAAAAGGAAGGGGGGGAATCATGCCAGATTAATAATGGCCCACCTTGTACTATCAAAGAACAAGAACAACTGATTTTAGAATTTAAAAAGCAATATCCATTAGACTCACATTTGGCTACCACCAGGCTAGAAAAGCCTTCCCCCCCCCCCCAAGATGTAGTAGGGCTTCCCTGGGTGGAATAAAAATACAAGTTAACTGCTTGTGACATATTGTAATTGATTTTATGTTGTACATTCAAAAAGCTGGCAATTCATGTTCCATATGGGATTCAGGAAGACAGTGTCAGGACAGCTTCCAAAGGCTTTATTATATTATGATCCTCCAAGGGGTTCTGGGAGATTCGTTCACATCATCCAAACTTGGAATCCTTGTCTAAACCGTGAGGTAAACATAGCCACACAAAGCGATGCTTTCCAGAAAAATAATACATTTCAACTGAATTTTGAACAGACTGCATAGGAGAGTCTCAATCAGTGTTTAGTGGGACAGCTGGGGTTCCCAACCCTCGGTCTGCGGCCCAATGCCAGATCTCAGCCTGTTTGGAACCGGGCCTTAGAAGTAGTGGGCGAGCGTGCACGCAAAGCTGCATTTATGAAACTGGTCCCCTCTCTCCCCCCACAACCCTGCCGACGCTGGTCCACCAAGCTGGGAAGGTTGAGGACCGCTGCAATACAGAACAGAACAGAACAGAACTGAAAGGGACCTTGGAGGTCTTCTAGTCCAAACCCCTGCTCAAGTAGGAGACCCTAAACCATTTTGAACAAGTGGCTGTCCAGTCGTTTTGATTCAAAACCAAATAAGGTGCCTGCACTTGTCTGCAACACTTTAAACCAAACGCGTTTGCTCTTGAGATCTTACTGCAGCTATGAAGGCATCCTGGAAGAAGATGCAGCTACTTTAAAGAGTTCCAGATAGATTGTTTTATAAGTGCCCAAACACACTGCAAAGCACTTTTCTGCAATTAAACCCAAGGCGCTTGTTCTGGACCAACCAGTAGCTAAGAACTGTATGTTAGGATATTTAGCATTTATAGGGTTAAACACTGTTTCCTTAAGAAATGGCTTATGGGTAATGTAGTTTCAGCAGTCAGTTTATCTAGTCAGTGGGAGGAGTTCAAAGGTTTATGACTGTATTTCCTGGCTCTGTGCCATTGTTTGATTCTCTTCACATTGGGATCCAGCCTCATGGCTCGGACACAGCAATCATTCAACATGTGATTAGCAATTATTCAACGTAATTTATATACAGGACAGGAGGACATCACTGTCTTTCAACCTAATGATATGGATCCAGATTAATATTGCATTCCAGACGTATTTCATCTTAATCGTGAGTTGTTGAATATCTCTGTGAATAAAGTATTCTTCTTTGATCTGTTCATTCGAGTAAATTGCTACCTGTCTACATGGAAGTAGGCTTACGACCGTGGAAACAGGATAGCACTGCTTTTGCAATCAAATTCACAACTGGATGGGTTTGTAGGATCAGGATACAGCTAGAGAGAGACTGTATACGTTCACTTTCCCAAGAATGCACCAACGCAATATATTTAACATAAACTGTTTTTATGAAAGTGTGCTGCTCCAATTGTTCAGGTTGCCATACTCATATTCCCAAGTTGGATAAGGCCTGATCAACAGACCAGGATAGACAGCCTTTTACCTCCTGAGAGCTGACTGCGTATTCCACAAGCCTCATCAGTGTCTTCATATCTCTAAGGGAAGTTTATCTTATATACCTCTTGCTCAAGATTATATATCGCATGGATATGGATCAACATTCCTCAGGGAATATATTCATTGGAAAACCAAGAAAATCAGTTATCCTGCACATAAATTGCATATTCTGCCATAGGTCACTTGATTTTGTTGGATACAAATCAAAACATCAGGATCATATGACATACTATTATTCAAGAGTGTTGCTTACACCTGTATTTGGAAATATTTGCTTCTTGTGAAAATTCCTGCTATCTGTAAACAGGAATAGGTAAGTACTGTACAGTTTTACTAAGTGAAATTAGGAAGATTCTACTAAGCAAATGTGGCATTGCTACCGGTAGGTAAAAATAGCAAAACTCTTTTGTGAAAACAGCTGGGATTTTATATAAGGGCAACAGACTTGACCTTCTTGAGAAGGAGAAGGAGGAGAAGAAGGAAAGGGAGAAGGAGAAAGAGAAGCTCTCAAGGAATGGGTGTGTTAGACCAAAACCGATTACACAGGAAGCAGGCATTGATTATAAATGACCTGATCAATTATAAAAACCTGATTATGATACATAGTACAGTATTTTGCTGATACAAGTTTGATGTATAATTTTATTTTTGCACTTTATTTTGGCATAAAGGTGTGATTATGGCAAAATCCTAACCTATTTGAGGTCTGTGAAGACACCCGCAGGTCCTCAAATATTATAGCACAAGGTTGTTCAGGAAAGAAAGCTTGCAATTCCATTTACACTTTAGGCCAGTTCATCTCTAATCCAAGCAGCAGAAGCAACTTGGATTTCAAATATAGCTTTTTTGAACTATCCATTATGATTGTAATCGTATAAATATTGATTTGAATTCCATTGGCTGGGTGACCCATCGATTACTCAAAAAACAATTCATTAATTTCTAAAAACAGTATTCAATCAGCAAATAGCTTAATTCCTTCTTTTTTTTAACCTCTTCTCTCTTGTAGAGAAACTCTATAAACAACGTTTCTTGAACTGCCTTTAAAATAAAATTGTCGGGACCACACATGCCACCTAGTGAGCAACCCGATTCTCCAGAGATGCATGAACATATGAATAAAAGTGATTTTTAAATCCTCCAATCATCACCAGATCTAATTTTGATTCTTCTGTGCTTTCTCCTAGCCTCGGAGAGGGGCAAAGTGGACTTCCTTGTTTTTGAATAAACAGTGGTATTAAATTCACAGTCTTGGTTTCATCTGGGCAGGAAAAGTGATCTGACCTTCACATTCCTACATGCTGAACTAAAACTCTTGGAAGAAAACATCAAAGCTCTGTAAACAACATGAGTAACACTTTGGACACTACCGATTTCAGAAAAGAGGAGGGAGACCGTCAGACGATGCAGCACTCCCAAGCAAATTTTAAAAAGAAACGGGTAGGTTGAGAGAGATCTTGCTGTTTTTCTTTGCTATGGCTACCTGCTGGGGATTTTATTTTCCTTCGCAATGCTCAATGCTGCTGGGAGTCTTTTCTCAGAGATAGGCTGATGTTACTCAATGGAAATGAAGCTCACAGGTTCACCCGAACAAGTTTATTTGTAGTACAGCCTGAGTCACCCTGAGGATTCCATTTCAGGTTGGAGAACTTCACAACTTTGGAATAATCAAGGGCACTTCAAAGAAGGACTGCAAAATTAGCAGACACAATCCCTTGTGAGCCCTCAGAATGGGGGGGGAGAAGAAAGGGGTTCAAAGCTAGGAAAATGGGTCCAGTTTCTCCCATCACAAGGAGAGTGAAGAAGCCACTAAAGAAGGTCTTTGTAAATTCAAGGAATACCTCAGGCTCTGCTGATCAAGTATTTATTTATTCATTATTTATCAAACAAATGTATATGGCTTCCTGACTCACGCATTAGTGACCCCAGGCAGGTTACAACATTTAAAAATCCACCAATAAAAAAAGCCTCCCCTCCCCCACATGGCAGCAACAGCACAATCACATCAACCTGTCTATGGAGATTCTCAGTCATCCAGGTCATAGTTATCCCAAAGGTGCTTTTTCAGGAGGTAACTGGACTTTCTTGTTTTTCTTTGAAGACGTTTCACTTCTCATCCAAGAAGCTTCTTCAGCTCTGATTGGATGGTGGGGAATGGAAAGATTTATACTCCTTGCAGGCAGCCGGTCATTTGCATTCTCTTAGAGAGTCGTTGATGCCACCTGGAGGTTTATCTGTGTCGTCAGGGTCACCTGAGTAGTGTAAATGGATGTGGAACCTTTTGGGAAGGCTTTGAAATCCTTTTAACAATTCCAAAAAGGCTCTACACATATTTGCAGATATCCACACAGATAAACCTCCAGGTGGCATCAACGACTCTCTAAAAGAATGTAAATGACCAGCTGTCTGCAAGGAGTATTAATCTTTCCATTCCCTACCATCCCATCAAAACTGAAGAAGCTTCTTGGATGAGAAGCAAATCATCTTCAAAGAAAAACAAGAAAGCCCAGTTGCCTCGCGAAAAAGCATCTTTGGGATAATCAAATCAACCACTTGATCAGTGCCATCTCCATTCATGGTCCCTAGGCCCACTGACAAAATTACATCTTTAGGGCCTTTCGGAAAAGCAACTGGGTGGAGGCCAACTGTACCTCAAGGGGAATGATGTTCCATAGAAAAGGGACCACTGAGAAGGCCCGTTTTTGTGGTCCCACCAAATGTACATGCCTACTCCCATAATACCTTACCTTTCTGCCCTAATGAGAACAATCTGGTTTCTCATTTTACTGACCTTGGAAGGAAGGAAGGCTAAGTCAACCTAGAGCCCTGTCAGGACTGAACTCCAGGCGGTGGGTAGAGTTAGTCTGCAGTACTGTATTCTAACCACTGCGCCACCAGGGCTCTCTCTCTTAAACAACACTTAATGCCCTTCACTCTTAAACAGTAAGAAACAGGACCTTGAAATGGCCTGCAAAAATCCACTGAATTTATGCACGGATCTTATCATATTAGCCAAAACTTTCTTTGCTATATTCTGCATCAATTACACCTTCAAAAGGAAATCAGTGCCGCAGAAAAGGGATTTTTTTAAGGGATTTGAGTCAATTTTCTCGAGACATGGTATCAATCCCAGGCAATCGTTTGTCCCTTTGTAAAAACTTCACATTATAGTTGGGTGCTCAGCATTGCTATTCTGTTGTTGTTGTTTTTTTTAAACCATATTATTTCATAACATCAAAGTAATATCAAACGGGATGGTCACAATTCTTGAGTTATTTATTTGAGTTTAATATTTGTTTTCTCACTAAAGATCTTGTGCTCCAAATTCAAATTCTGCCTGCAGAATTAGAGCTTTCCCATTGAAAGCTACAATCAGCCGCCAGAACTGGAACCAGGGTCAAAAATGATTCCCTCGCATGGAATTTTTGCTACTGGGGTCAGTGAGAGCAAGCTCACATATTTGAAGCTTAAGAAAAGACACTGGGTCCGTCTTTTCTGGCACAGTTACAACTGTGCCTGACACAAAGGCCTGGTGTTCAGCAGCTAAACAGTCTCTCTGTTGGACATAATAGCTTAAGAGCAAACAGCTGGAATCCTGTGAACCTGGAGGAGCATATTGGCTGGACTCTAAAGCCTAAACGAGCAATTTATTGTGGATTTCAGTTAAGGCGGTTCAGGCAAACACATCCAGTGTAAAATAATAGACAATGCAACCCATCTGCTAGCATGCCCCAAAGGAGCCCAGCTTTAACGTTGGCATGGAGTCTCCATTCTAAGGCTGGTGCCCAGGAACATGGGAAGTGAGTCATTGTGAACCACGTCAAGAGAAAGACTATTTAATGTTCATACCCTGAGTTTACAAATGCGGCATAACTGTGACTCAGAAATGTTCTGCAAAAATCATTATGTGAGAAGGCTTTGCAGTATATAATTAAGACACAGAGTAAAGCATGCATGTATTAGCATATTTGTCCCTGGCTGGACAAATATGAACATTTTCTGGGATAATTGGAAATGGGTCTTTCCCACCTGCCTGTTTTCTTTTGCCTGCAAAGCTATTGTCAGGGTTATAGGTTATTACACTGTCAGGAAAGGCTTACAACTTGGTTGAACTATATCAGGGGTCTTCAAACTTGGCCCTTTTATGACTTGTGGACTTCAACTCCCAGAATTCCTCAGCCAGCGTGCCTGGCTGAGGAATTCTGGGAGTTGAGGTCCACAAGTCATAAAAGGGCCAAGTTTGAAGACCCCTGAACTATACTGTAAATGCTCCATTCACCGCCTTCAAACTGTAGGGACTGCAATTCATCCATTGGGAATTTTGGAGTTGCCTATTTGTACTATAGGCACTTTCTGGCACAATTATGTTGGTTTTAGCTGTTTGCAGGGACTGGGGAAAGGGAGATCTGCAAGGAAGTGTAAAAAAAAAAAGAATCATGATGACTGGATTGATCCCATGGTCCAGGTGATACAAGATATCGAAACTGAAATACAATGGCTTCGTGATCTCAGAGGGTTTCCCAAGATATTTGAGGTTAATGTTCTGGATCTTAGAGACAGATGTAAGAATGATGGGCTGGACAATCCAAAATGTGGAGAACAGGGGCTGGAATTTCTATTGGGAAGGAGAAAGTTGATCCATTCATTATTTCCTCTCAATCTCTGTTTGCTGAAATGGTATATTTGTCTGAAATGTTATATTTGTCTGAAATGGTATAGGATTTCTCTGAAATGGTACAGTGTTTCCTGCCTGAGCAGGAGGTTGGATTAGATGACCTCCAAGGTCCCTTCCAACTATTATTATTATTATTATTATTATTATTATTATTATTATTATTATTATTATTATTATTATTATTATTATTATTATTATTATTATTATTATTGTTGTTGTTGTTGTTGTTGTTGTTGTTGTTGTTGTTGTTGTTGTTATTATTATGTTGTTGTTGTTGTTGTTGTTGTTGTTGTTGTTGTTGTTCAAGGGAGAAAAAGAGGGAAGATTTTCACACCCCAGCTTCAGGTGTTGTAGTTGACTAGGTTCTTTGAGAAGCAAAAGCAACTTTGGATTTTGTGGCTGTAATGCTCCCCAGACTGCAAGTTTAAAATTCTGCCTTTTCAACCTTCTGCATGTAGAATGAAGCTACTGGGCCAAATAAAATCCCACGAGGAGAAATAAGTGGAGAAATGCTGTGTATTTGTATAAGTTTTATACTTTTGATATGGTCAAATTACCACATCAATAAAGATCCTATTCTATTCTGTCATACCCTACCCTACCCCATCCCATCCCATCCCATCCCATCCCATCCCATCCCATCCCATCCCATCCCATCCCATCCTATCCTATCCTATCCTATCCTATCCATATAGCCATATGTTTTTTTTGGGTAGACATCAGCTTTCTATGGATTATCCTGAAGGTTTTTCTCAGTTCTGATATATGAGGTCCTTTTTATAGAAGATGTTATCTAGGGACAGGAGCCTTTTGCACTTAAGGCAGTTGCTTATATAAGACACACACCCCCACCACCACTATAGCTGTATCCTCATGGGATATGGTCAGAGGAAGTTGTACTGTAGTTCTAATGATAGAAGCCATTAGATACAAATAGAGGTGAGGTTGATATGGATAATCTCCCAAGGCACCAAAATCAAAGTTAATCAGTATATGATTTCCTTGTTTTTATCACTTTCCTGCCAAGCAAAGTTTAAAACAGTCCCCCCCCCCAAAAAAAAAAAAAAAAAAAAAAATAGCTCTCAAGAAAATAATGTCTGGAATGATGAAAATGTAACAAATCCAGAAAAAAAACCCTTCAGTTGCTGGATTTCACCCTCCCTTCCATGCCCAATGTTATAAAGTTCTTCAGATTTTATTATTATTTTTAATTGAATTGTCAGCTGTGCTCTCTGGCCAAGAATAGTAAGAGGCAGAGAGAGAGAGAGAGAGAAAAAACGTAACCGTGTATTTATACATCCACGTCATTCATTTGCGTAACTGATTATCACAGCTGCTTTGATTTAGATGGCCAGCAGATGTTGGAGCTCAAAGCACCTGCTAAGAAAAGTGGATTCTTTATAGCCCTGGCTGAGTCCATCTCCATGGGATTTTATTTTTCCCTGGCCTCCTTGCTGTGGCACAGCAGTGTCTGCTCTATTAGTCCACTTGTATAGGCAACGGCTGTGGTAGGTCTTGGAAACTCCATCTTGTATATCTGCCAGGATGGCTTTGAGAGTCCAGCCAAGCCACTGCTGGTTAAAATGTCAAAAATGCCAGAAGCTTTTTCTCCCTATTCCTCCCTACCCCACTGCTTTGTATATACAAATCAGACCCAGGAGGGCCTACGAGGAGAAGAAAGCATAAGTCGGCCTTCTCTTCTGCTTATGAAAACAGAAGCTCAACCTTCCTCCGGCCCAAGTTGAATTTATGACACCTAGACATAATGATTTTCTCCAAACTGGCGAATGCATACACGTTGGGATGCAAAATAAATTGAATGTCAGGAGGTTTAGATCAGAGCTGGAAGACACAAAGAACATAGAATAATAGAATTGAAAGGGACCTGGGAGGTCTTCTAGTACAGGGGTTCCCAACCCCCAGTCCGTGGACCAGTACCGGGCCGCAGCATGCCAGCAACCGGGCCTCACAAACAAGCAAAGCCCCATCCGCAGGATGCAGGCAGCACACAAAACCACGCACCGTCCGGTCCCCAGAAAAACCTCTCTCCAAGGAACCGGTCCCTGGTGCCCAAAGGTTTGGGGACCTCTGTTTTAGTCCAAGCCTCTGCTCAAGCAAAAGACCCTATAGCATTTCAGACAAATGGTTGTCCAGTCTCTTTTTGAAAGCCTTCAGTGATGGAGCACCCACAAGTTCTGAAGGGAAGCTATTCCATTGGTTAATTGCTCTCAGTGGAATAGTTCGCCATTCATTAATGGTACAAGTACTCGATCTTTTATTTTTGGTGTCCTTCAGATGGGTGGGATTATAACTCCCATTCTTTTGCAATTCATTTATTAAATTTATTTGCTGCCCATTTCATTTCACGGCAATTCTGGGCAGCTTACAATGCCATAAAACAATAATGTAGAACAATTAGAATGTGAAAAACACTAAGCATCTGTAAATTAGAGGGACTGGTACGACAATGCACTAGTACCAGGTCCCTCTGAAAAACATCAAAACTACTACTCAGGCTGCTTTTATTGATAAGAGGTCTGCTATTAGTACAATCAACAAAAGTATTGTAAGCTAACTGTGTAGCCAGATTAACTAACGTGAAGAAGCAAGAATGATGATGTGACTGGTTCTAAAATTGCTGCTTTGCACAAAACTTTGGTCATAGTGGCTAGTTCTTCAGTCTAGTTCTAGTTCAGGGGTAGGCAACCTTGGCTCTTTTATGACTCGTGGACTTCAACTCCCAGAATTCCTGAGCCAGCCTGGCTCAGGAATTCTGGGAGTTGAAGTCCACGAGTCATAAAAGAGCCAAGGTTGCCTACCCCTGTTCTAGTTCTTCAGTCTTCTTCACTGGAGACATAACAAGGCTTGAAAAATTCTGTGGGATGAAAATTGGTTTAGCAAGGAATGCATTCTCTTAGTGCAGGGGTCTGCAACCTTAAACACTCAAAGAGCCACTTGGACCCGTTTCCCAGAGAAAAGAAAACACTGGCAGCCGCAAAACATGTGTGTGTGTGTGTGCACGCGCAAGGGCTGGGGAGCTTGATTGAAGAGTTTATTAAAAAAAAATAGAGGCTGCTGTGCATGAGTTCTCTCTCTCTCTCTCTCTTTCTCTCTCTTTCCTCTCCCTCCCTCTCTCTCTCTTTCCTCTCCCCCCTCTCTCTTTCTCTCTCTCTCTCTTTCCTCTCCCTCTCTCTTTCTCTTTCCTCTCCCTCTCTCTTTTTCTCTCTCTTTCCTCTCCCTCCCTTTCTCTTTCTCTCTTTCCTCTCTCTCTCTCTTTCTCTTTCCTCTCCCTCTCTCTCTTTCTCTTTCTCTCCCCCTCTCTCTTTCTCTCTCTCTCTTTCCTCTCTCTCTCCCTCTCTCACTCTTTCCTCTCCCTCTCTCTCTCCCTCTTTCCTCTCCCCCTCTCTCTTTCTCTCCCTCTCTCTCTTTCCTCTCCCTTCTCTCTCTCTTTCCTCTCCCCCTCTCTTTCCTCTCCCCCCCTCTCTCTTTCCTCTCCCCCCCCTCTCTCCCTTTCTTTCTCTCTCTCTCTCTCCCCCCCTTTCTCTCTCTCTCTCCCCCCCTCTCTCTCCCTCTCTCTGATCTTCTGCTCACCTGGCAAGCTGGCTTCAGGCTCTTCTCCAACAAGCTGACAACAAGCTGGCTCTCTCCTGCCCTTTTTGCTTCCTGCAGAGACGCAGCAAAGGAAGGAGCCCCGCCCAGTAAGCTTGTCAGCTCGTCGGAACAGCGTGAGGCCACTCTCTTTTTTTACACACACACACACACACACACACAGAGAGAGAGAGAGAGAGAGAGAGAGAGAGAGAGAGAGAGAGAGAGGAAGCGCAAGTGCCTCTCTCTGTCTCTGTCTCTGCAAATGGCAGAGGAGGCTGGGAGCCGCAGGAGAAGGCTCAAAGAGCCACATGCGGCTCCGGAGCCGCAGGTTGCCGACCCGTGTCTTAGTGCATATAGCAATGATGTACATCACTAGACATGTCTGCACACAACATATGACAGCAATTTCAACTGTCATGGGTCCTCTTGAAATAATCCTAACAATTGTATTTAAGTGAGAATTCTGCACATAGCCACTGCCACCCGACTGAATTCTGTGAATTTGCTTTTTTTTAAGGAAAGAAAATACAGTAATTCAACATTAAATTATTACTATTATTTATTAAACTTATGTTGGGAAGAGTTAGCAATAAAAGGAAACCAGGCTGTCAAAGAACATAATGACTGGACACCATCAAAGCTGACATCAGCCAGAGAGTAGAAAAGATAAGATAACCTTTATTGTCATTTTTTTTTTACTGTGGGCACATTCTCACACATTAAAAATGCAATTTAGTTGCTCTCAAAGTGTACACATACATAATACACATTTAAACATGCTATATACAACATATGTATAAACCTACAACTTTACATGTAAGTAACATACAAATATTAATCACTGTTTTTGAGAAAAACTCAAAGAAAGAGTGCAAGATTGGAAGATGTGGAGAGAGCTGGCCGATAGAATTGCCAAGAGCTGGACACAATTGAATGGATATTATATTTAGTAGCTGCAACAGTGAAGTGCACAATAGGCCAGAACACACCATTGTCGTTTCATAGAATCAAAGGGCTGGAAGGGACCCTTGGAGGTCTTCTAGTCCAACCCCTGCCAAAGGCAGGAGACCTTATTCCATCTGGGACAAATGGCTGTCCAATTCCTTTTTTGAAAACCTCCAAGCTATTCCACTCACTGATGGTTCTCAATGTCAGGAAATTTCTACTTAGCTCTAGATTGGATCGCTCTCTAACAGTATTGGAAAGGAGGTCCAGTCCAACCTCCTGCTCAAGCAGGAGACCCCACACCAATGTCAGACCATGTCAGACAAATGGCTGTCCACTCTCCCCTCAAAAACCTCCAGTGAAGGAGCACCCAACAACCCCTGAACACAAGCCCCTTCACTGATCAATTGTTCTATCAGGAAATTTCTCCTTACCTCCATGCTGGATCTCTCCTTGCTAAAGTTTCCACCCGTTGCTTCCCATCCTGCTCCCCAGTGCCCTAGAGCAGTGGTGGGATTCGGCCAATTCGCACCAGTTCAGCAGAACCGGTAGCTAATTTTTTGTTGCCCAGGCCCAGAACGGACTTCCGGAAGCAGCATCCACACAGAGAACCAGTTGTTCACATATTTGAATCCCACCACTGCTCTAGAGTCAATCCCCTCTTCTTTGTTACAGCCCCCCAACCATTGGATTGATTGATTAGTTAGAGAATGCTGACTCATGCATGAGGCAGCCTGTGCTGTGATGGGTTGCTGTACGGTAGGTACAGCAACTACCTCCTCCTTTTTCTTCTGTGTGTTCTGTGTACTGTAAAATTTACCTCATGACGATGTTCCTGTGTTTCTAATCACCTTGTTTTTGTTTCTCTCTGGATGTTAACAAAGACTGCTGTAAATTTGTATGTAAAATAAGTTTACATTTATTTAAAACACCACAAGTTTTGTGTTAGTGTCTCCGATTTCATTTGGACAGCTGCTGCGCAATTCCTTGACAGCATTTCATCATCAACATCATCAAATTTATATGCCACCTATCTCACTGTCAATGTAAATTCATTTTCAACCGCTTTCATCTTTGCACGTGCCTATTTTTCATCATTCTTTTATTATTTCTATTTTACTTGCTGTTTTTAATCCTCCTTTATTACTGTATAAGTAACTCAAGGTGGTAAACATACACAATACCTCCTTCCTATTTTCCTCCCAACAACAACCTTTTGAGGTGGCTTGGGGTTGAGAGAGAGGGACTGGCCCAAAGTCACCCAGCCAGCTTTCAAGGCAAAGACAGGACTAGAACTCACAGTCTCCTGGTTTCTAGCCTGGGACCTTCACCATTAGACCAAACTGGCCATCATTGTTTCAGTCCTTTTAAACTTCTGTCCTGGGTGGTTATTTCACTGTCTCCTATTGCATTTTCCCTGAGCAGAAAGTGGCACTTTCAATTCATTTGCTAGAAATTCATGAGCAATGTTTAGCATCCTGTCTTTGCCATTTATGATTGCCTATTTCTCCAAAAAAAAAAAGTCTTCAGGTACAATATCTTGGCAAACCACTCAAAGGCATATCTGATGTTTCCACTAGAACACACAGCACCAGTAAACAATTCTCTGGAGATCCTGTTGATTACAGAGACCCAGCTGCAGTTGTGGCTTATGGAGAAGGAAGCAATATTTGATTAAACCAAAAACTTCTGTTCAGCAAGGCAGCACCACAACACAATTTTCTAATCTTGCAATTTCTTGCTAGCTTCTCTTCTAACAGGCAGGTAGCCTTTCTCTTAGCAAGCCATCAAAAGGTCAGCAAAGAAAGAAGCAAGGACTGGTATAAGCAGAGCTTTCCCGCCTTTTCTGATGGCACTACTAGAATGGGAATAGAGAGAAGAAAGAGCATTACCTGCTATTTTTCCCCCTCTTACCTTCTAATTATCGATGGTACGAGAACTCAGCAACGTTCCCCAATCATAAAAATATTCTTCTGGTAAGTCCTCCTTTCTCCGTCTTTTTTTTGGGGGTGGGTGGGTGGGTGGGTGGGAAGGGAAGCATTTTTTCCCTCACAATTGTTACTGTTAATACACTAAACATGACTTTTTTCCCCAGGTAACTCTTTAAGTTTTGTGTGTGTGTGTGTGTGTGTGTTGAAATAGCAAACAGATGTCGTACTCTTAAAGGTAACATTTCTTTCTTGTTTTTTTCTTTTCCACGGTGGTACAATATAAATGGAAATGCTACATCCCAAAGTTACTGGTCATTTGTGCCATATATTATGTGCCACATAATATTTGATTCAACATTTGATTCAATTTCCCCGATTTTGCTAGCTGGGGAATTCTGGGAGGTGAGGTCCACACACCTTAAAAGTTGCGGAGGTTGAGAAACATAGATTTGGTGTGTTTAGGAGCAGGGCAACCAAATCTAGAGTTTGTGTTTTCTGTATCTGCTTGTCAACATCTAATGGTGATCTGGATTTAGGCAGACCAAATCTGGAACCCCATCTTGGAAGTGATTTGTGCTCTTTTGTAAAAGAAAACAACATAAATTGATGAAAGAAAACCTAGTTCCCGTGTTGAGTTAGCCATATTAAATGCAATGTCAAATGCAGTGGATTGATGGGTTTTGAACCTTAAGTAAAATATGTTTCTTATTCTCAGAGCAAATTGAGATGCTTACCTTGTTTCCGAATCAAGCTTCTTTCTTCCATCTTACCCTTACTTCGTAGCAGGAGATCTAAAGTTTTAAACAGGAAGAATCTACCCAGTACTTAGTGATTTGGCACTACACATGCTTCTGTTCAAGTCATTGTGATTCTCTTCAAGTAGACAAAGCCATTTTAATTTTAGACATTCGATTTCTTTAGCTCTTAGAATACAGTTTGGAATTTTTTCCCTGGATCCTGACTGTTTCTGACCTTCATTAAGTGGGCATCAGCTATTTTCCTAGTTTTTAATTTGGCATCCACTTGTTTAACTTATGTCCCACTTGTTATCAAAGTACCTCAAAGTGGCTCTCTTCCATTTTATCCACACAGGAACCATGCAAACTGGATTAAGATAATGGATAGTGAATAACCTAAGGAGATTCAGTGACCTAGGAAGAGAAACAGATGTTTAAGTGTGGAGCATGACTGACTTGTTGCAAAATAGACACTCTTGAAAGCTAGCTCGCTCCTGGTGTTTACCAGAACATGTCCATGTAGTTTCCTCAGCGGTAGTAATCAATTGATTTACCATTATCTTTTTTCCATTTTGTTTTACTTGCTAATATAGCTAAAGATTTGGCATTTCCTACCTATCCCCCCAAGGTTTGATCACGCTTAATGTTTTCAAGATCAGGCGAGATAGGAGCCCTGGTGGCGCAATGGTTAGAATGCAGTATTGCAGGCAAACTCTGCCCACAGCCAGGAGTTCAATCCTGACTGGCTCAAGGCTGACTCGGTCTTCTATCCTTCTGAAGTCAGTAAAATGAGGATCCAGATTGTTGGGGGCAATGTGCTGGCTCTGTAAACCATTTAGAGAGGACTGTGAAGCGGTATATAAGTCTAAGTGCTCTTGTTCTTGCTCTAGACGTGCATAATATTCTGCTCTATTTCAAGTAATTCAGAAGCTAAGCAATTACAACATATTTTCTGCTATAACATGTTGAGAAACAAGTTTCTTTTCATAAATATCTGTATAATACATTTTAAAAACATTCATTTCCGTTTATTCACAGAACTCTGTTGCAAAGTACATGACCCATATTTCGTGTTGGATTTAATGGCCTTGTTTGTCACGAGGGATATAAGATAGTTCACCATGCTTTATATCATATACTTGACAAAGATTATGCACTTGACGGAACATTCAATAGACCTTCTGGAACACTGTGCCTTTCAAATCTACAAGCAAACAGCTGACTCTGCACTGCTGTGTTTGTTCGCTACCTGTCCTCATCAGGTTTTTACAGGCCAGTGGAGGAGTTGTTGACAAGAAGAATCGATAGAGCAAAGGATGGTGCTGCTTGAAAAACTGCTGCAATGATCTCAACAACCACACAAACAGGCAATGCCCTAATCATTGTTGTGAGAGAAGATGGCATACGAATATGATATGATACGAATATGATAAGAGCTGTGGTGGCGCAGTGGTTAGAATGCAGTATTGCAGGCTAATTCTGCTGACTGCCAGCAGTTCGATTCTCATCGACTCAAGGTTGACTCAGCCTTCCATCCTTCTAAGGTCGGTAAAAGGAGATTGTTGGGGGGGTCAACATGCTGACTCTATAAACCGCTTAGAGAGGGCTGTAAAGCACTGTGAAATGGTATATAAATCTAAGTGTTATTACTAGAGCTGTAGGATTAATGCTTAAGCCGTGAGAGGAAGTAAAGTTAAATAAGAACAGCATTCCTGAGATATTATGTATAGTTTTCTGCACCCAAAATGACTAGGGTGATAGGGATTTGTTCAGTAGGGGGATGATTCAGTTAGACCAGCTTCAGGAGAAGAAGGGAGAAGCAGATTGAGAAGCAGGCAGATCAGACAGACTCAGAAGAACTGGATCCCAGGACCACACAGCCAAGTAAACCATGTTTTGTTGTTCCTGAGTTGGAAGAAACGACTGAGGTCCAGCTCCCTATTCAATGCAGGTAGCCATATTAAAGCACCCTGTCTAATCTCTGCTTGAACACAACCAATGATGGGAACCAACCACCTGTCTGAATAATTGATTCCATTGTCAAACTGCTCTTGCTGAAATGAAGTATTTTCTAACATGAGCCAGAATGTAACTAATGCCCATTATTTCACGTCCTGCATTCTGGAATAAGACACAACAGGTCTTGACCTCCTTCAACAGGCCATCTTTTAAAGCTTTGAAGAATGATAACATATCTCACCTCAAATGTAGGGCCCCATTGCTTCAATCTTTCTTTATATGACCTTGTTTCTAGTCCCTGATAATCGCCACTAGTTCTCTCAAGGCCATTCTAATTTGGCTGAATTTTTTTAAAAACATGATACTAAGAACAAGACGCAGATCTCTGAGGGAGGATAATGCAGTATAAAATTCTCAAGCTTCCTCTTTCCACTATGTACGTCAAAATGGACAGTGATTAATATTTATATGTATGTATTGTGTGTGTGTGTGTGTGTGTGTATATGTGTGTGTGTGTGTAGGTTGGTATGTATATAGCATATGTGTGTTATGTGTGTTATGTATGTCTATGGGTAGATATATATTTTCTTTGGAGAGCAGGCAACAGAATTTCATTTTTAATGTGGGCCAGTGTGCTCACCGTAAAAAAATGACAATAAAGGTTATCCTACCCTACCCTACCCTACCCTACCCTACCCTACCCTACCCTACCCTACCCTACCCTACCCTACCCTACCCTACCCTATCCTATCCTATCCTGTCCAATAGGGAGAAAGAAAACAAACCGAGAGAAGAGAAATGAGAAACTCAATCCAAATCCCCCATCCTCAGCCCAGTGAAAAAATTAATACTGGAGTCAATCTTTATCCAAATTTATCTTTTTTCTTAAACACTAGTAACAAAAAAAAGTTTCAATCCTGTCCTCCCCCCTTTTTTTTATTTTGAAAAGATGATAATTTTACATCTGCAGAAACCGTGAAGCCAGAAGACAAAGCCGTACAAAATAATGAAGTTAATTTTTCCCTTTGCAAAAATGGACGGTTTTAAATGTGGGGTTAACTTGCAATGAAACAGCTTTAATTACCAGCATTTTAAGGAACTATCACTGCTTTGCTCTACAGATTAACATTTAATTATTACAAATAAGTGGCATATTTATTTCTTACCCAACCCTACTCAAAATGAAATCACTGGATTTATTTAAGTGGATGTTTGCACATACTGTATTCATGACCCATTTTAATGGGCCTTGAGACCTCAAAGTTTGAGAATTGATGCTTTAATGGCTTTATTTCTTTCTTTTATTTTTTGGAAAAGCTGCTGGTTTTCGAAAAGCTGAAAAGATGGTTAACCTGTATTCTAGGTCTTTGTTTTAATTTAAGGAATGTTTTTGAGGAGGCCTTGAGGGCACTTGTTAATGAGCATCACATCTGCATTTAGGTCAGAGAAGACCACTGTTGGCCCAGATCCGTGGTGGCGAACCTATGGCACGCGCGCCATCGCCCCAGTCCTAGGCTTTCAGCTGGATTTTATAAAACCTTTTCGCTTTAGGCCTCCGCTGCCGTGTGCAAAAAAAAAAAAGGTTCAATTAATCAATTTCAACTTCTCGCGGGAAAAAAAAAGATCTTGCAAAGTTGGAATTGATTGATTGAAAACCTTTTAGTCCCACCCAGTCTGCCGTTACCACGCAGCCACGCCCACCCAGTTGGCCACACCCACCCAGTTGGCCACACCACCCAATGGGCCACATCCACCCGGCACCTGATGATACATAACTGGGTTTTGGGTTGCAGTTTGGGCACTCGGTCTCTAAAAGGTTTGCGATCACTGGCCCAGATGTTTTTGGTGAAAACCTATTTGTGCTGAAGTTGCAAAAAGTGTGAGTTTGCTGTCATCCATTTTCAGGGTTACTCAAATGGCTGGTTTATTTCACATTCTTAATGAACTTTGCAACAGTTCGACTTGTCAGGCTTACTCTGCAGGGGTCAATAATGAGAGGCAACCTGATGTTAGTGGATCAGGTAAGTGATTCTGTCACACTAAAGATTCAATCTACCAGGACAAATGTCAGCTCCTTCCAATATGTTAACTCCTCTGACCTTATTTGCATAAGCTACAATCAGGATCTTATCTCTATCTTCCTCACACACAAAAGCATTACAAATAAGTTCTTGGAGTCCTAGTGGACAATCACTTAAATATGAGCCAGCCGTGTGCTGCAGCCGTCAAAAAAGCCAACACAGTGCTAGGCTGCATTAACAGAGGGATAGAATTAAGATACGTGAAGTGTTAATACCACTTTACCTTGGTAAGGCCACACTTGGAATACTGCCTCCAGTTTTGGTCACTACGATGTAAAAAAGATGTTGAGACTCTAGAAAGAGTGCAGAGAAGAGCAACAAAGATGATTAGGGGACTGGAGGCTAAAACATATAAGGAACGGTTGCTGGAATTGGGTATGTCTAGTTTAACGAAGAGAAGGACGAGGGGGGACATGATAGCAGTGTTCCAATATCTCAGGGACTGCCCCAAAGAAGAGGGAGTCAAGCTATTCTCCAAAGCGCCTGAAGGCAGGACAAGAAGCAACGGATGGAAACTAATCAAGGAGAGAAGCAACCTGGAACTAAGGAGAAACTTCCTGACAGTTAGAACAATTAACCAGTGGAACAACCTGCCTCCAGAAATTGTGAATGCTCCAATACTGGAAGTTTTTAAGACAAGACTGGACAGCCATTTGTCTGAAATGGTATAGGGTTTCCTGCCTGAGCAGGGAGTTGAACTAGATGACCTCCACGGTCCCTTCCAACTTTATTATTATTATTAAGTCATAAGTATTTCAGTTTCAGGTGTTTATTTTCTCCTCAAAGATGAGAACAGTATCTTATCTTGGGTCAGAAAGATTGCATAGTGGGAGAAAAGATGTGTAGACTCCATCACTTCAATCTTCTAGTTGCCTCTGGTTTTTAATTTCACATCTCTTTCTGTTTGTCCTTGGGCTAGTACAGGGGTGTCAAATTGCCAGCCCGTGGGCTGGATGTGTCATGGCAAAACCGCACCCACCCCATTGCCGGCAATGGCTAAAAAATCTCAATACGTTGCAACACGTCACGTTGCGAGTTTGACATCCCTGGGTTAGTATAGAACTCCAAAACTTTTCAGTGGACTCACCTGTAATTCCTTTTTAGTAGCCTTCCTCTCCAGGTGAGAGATTTTCTTGTTAGGGTTGGTGGGATTGGAGTAAAGGTCCTCTAAATCATTCAAGCCAGAGGTTAGGAGAGAGTACAAACTCAGTGAATACAAAGGCCAACTTCCATTGGGAAAATATTTGTTGTTGTATTAATCTAGTGATGTTGTTTTAGTAGAATTCCTTTTGCCCACAAAATAAGTTTTTTCTGCTATTTGGATGGTGTATTATTTACAAGAAGACCAATATCTCCCCCAGCTAGTAACACCTGCATCTCTACCATCTATCAAACTAGATGGTGCTTGTTGTCACCTATAAAGCCCTTCCTGATATGGGATCAAGATTTTTGAAGGACCACCACTCTCTGGTTATTTCTACCCAACATATTAGAGGTGGCAGGTGGGGCATCTTTCAGATCCTGTCAATTAAAGAAAGCCATATTGTGGGACTCGGGAAATGTGCCTTTTCTGATGCAATGCCTATCCTCTGGAACACCTTGTCATCCAAGACCAGGGTCTTCAAACTTGGCTCTTTTATGACTTGTGGACTTCAACTCCCAGAATTCTTCAGCTAGGCATGTGTGCCTGGCTGAGGAATTCTGGGACTTAAAGTCCACAAGTCATAAAAGAGCCAAGTTTGAAGACCCCTGCCCAAGACTAAAGATACCCTAATTCTCCCAGCCCTCCAAAAGTGTGTAAAATCAGGAAGTTAGTGAAGTCCAGCTAATTTGGTTTTCATTCTCAGCTGAGATTACTTTTTGAGTAATATGCTTTGAATTGCACCTTTTCAGGATCATTCCTATTGTGGTTTCTAACTTTGCTGGCCAGAACTGCTGTGGTAAGAGCCAAAACCATCTCAATATGAATGAATGAATGAATGAATGAATGAATGAATGAATGAATCAATCAATCAATCAATCAATCAATCAATCAATCAATCAATCAATCAATCAATCTCTCAGGATTGATGGACCTTATCTCTTCCTAGAACTACAGTGAAGAACCCAATGTCTTCCCTATTTCTCATATGTGTACACAGATGCAAACACACAACCTTAGTTTCATGACCACTAAGCCAGATTCAAGGAGGGTAGAACTATAGCCAGGGCTTTTTTTTGTCATAGAACACACCGGAACGGAGTTCCGGCACCTTTTTTCAATGGATTTTCCAGAGTTGCCTTGAACAAAATCCTAGTCTTTTAGATACACTAAAAATTGAAGGTTTTTTTTTTCAACTACAAAGGTAAACTTTATAGGGTAGGCAAGGCGGGTTGTATGACGTGTGTGAGTTCCGGCACCTTTTTTTTTTTTTTTTTTACAAAAAAAGCACTGACTATAGTTATGACTCCTTCCTGTTGTAGCAGGGATGTGAAAAATACAGCCTGGGGAGAAGCAGGAGCCCACTAGAATTCATACCCAGGCCCTCCAGACTGGATGTGACAAAATAATAATAATAATAATAAAATCCAGATACCAAGCCTTTCTATACTTTTTGGAATTTTTCAGAATCTGGCAGCATTCACTTCATCGTTAAAATCCTCAGTTATGTCCCCTTTCCGAGTACCCTTGCTTTGATGTAGAAAACCTGGTGGGTTCTCAAGTCAACAGAATTCACACAATCTTGCATTCCTCCCTTCAAGCTGGAAGAGAATCTCTCTGAACATTTGGCTGCATCATTCAAAGCTGGATGCCATCATTTAGATAGCCAACGCATTGCCATTTACACACACAAAAAAAGCCCCAAATTTGTAGAAGTACAAAAAGAATCTTTAGGAAGAGCATGTGAAGAGGGAAGAGGAAATTGTACAATAACCCAGTGGGGGAAATTGAGGGAATATCACAGCAAAAAGCACAGCTGGCTGATGGGCAATCCGTCCTGCAAAATTGTGTTATAATTCCAGCTTGCATACCAGATGCTAGAAAGAAAACACGAGGGAGAGTTACCCCACTGCTGGAAATTAATACTGGGATAGATGGACATTGGGTCTGATCTAACAAGGCTTTTATTGTCTTCCTTGTTTTAGAAAAGCAACAACATTATTTATATAGAAACATTCTTTTTTCCCTTAGGGTTACGACTTATTAGATTTTAATATTATAATGAGGGTCTGATGTGCTAAACAGTGTCAAATGAACAGACTGTTTTTCCCGTTGAGTGTTAAAAAGTTTCCCAGGACATAATACCTCTCCTCCCCCCCCCCAACCTCCTTCTGGTACGAAATCAGTTTGATAGATCTGCAGGAAGAGATTTAGTTGCAGATGGCAGAGGTCAGTGCATTGTGTATTCTATGTAGTCAATAATAAAGTCAGGACTTATGCTAACAGAATGTTAATAAGGTATCACAAGGACCTTGGAAAGTCATAACGTCTGGTCATTTTGCCTCACGATATTGCTTTCTGCAGCAATGGAGGTAGTCACAAAGGAATTGGGAAGAAAGAACAGCATCCTCAAGGAAAGGCACTGGGACAAAAACTGGGCAATGGGCAGTAGCAAAGGAGCAAATGCTTCTAACCCCAGTTATATGAAGGTGTTGAAGGTATCAACGAGTGTAGCATTTTAAATGAATCCACTTCTGTGGAGGAAGGAAAGATTGATGAGTTCACTTCTATGAAGGAGGTTGATGAAACCTCAGCTAATTGGCCAGGAGTTTACCACCATAATTCTGATGTAACCATCCTCCACGGACTCTAATTCTCCAACTTTGCATTTCTCCAGACTGGCAGGAACACTTCTCCTTTGGATCAAGAACCCAGAAGGTGCCTGTTGTGTCCTGGGCCTTGCTGAGCTAATCAGCAAGGCTCAGGGAACCTGCAGGACAACTGCAGAGACCCGGGCAGACCACGTGTTTGCCCGGGACCGGTTGTATAGATCCGGACAGCCTACGTGTCTGCCCGGGACCCAGACAGGCTGTCTCCAGCCTCGTGCACATGTGCGAGGCAGGAGAATAGCCTGCATTCATTGGTTGAGCCTCCCCTTGCAGGGGAAGTATAAAAGGGCATGTTGCCATTTTTTCCTTTGCTTCTGCTCAGTGCATGTAAGCAATAAAGGTTATCTTTTGCACCAACTGCCTCGTCTTCATGCCTGTGTTGCGAACAGAACAGTGCCATATAGCTTGGAATAGCACATTGGGAGTAGAGGTTTAGCTCGGAATAAATTGTACCATCAGAACCTTTTGAAGAAGAACATCAGGCTGAGACCAATCAAATTTTGGAACAACTGCTAAAAACTGGTCTTCAGTCTTGTCCCAAAGGTGGTTTTCCAAAAGGCAACTTGCCTTTCTTGGTTTTTCCTTGTAATGTTTCGCTTCTCATCCAAGAACTGAAGAAGCTCCTTGGATGAGAAGTGAAACGTTTTCAAAGAAAAAAAACCAAGAAAGTCCAGTTGCTTTTTGGAAACACACCTTTGGGACAACCATGACCTGGATGATTGAGAATCTCCATAGGCATTCGGCCTTCAGCCTTGTTTGGTTTGGACTTCCTGGAATATTTGATCTATGCTTGTGTCTGATGATATCTTGTGATCAGCTTTTCGAATCTTGATGGTGAAAAATGGATTCCTTCAGCATCACATTTGGACGTTGGTCACCCTTTTGTAAAGGAAAGACAGTGTGATAAAGCATTTAAAATGTTGGACTTGGACCAGGGACATAAAGAAGAAAGTGCTGTAAGTTCCTGGGGGAAAGACAGGATATTAATCTAACAAACCGAATACATCAGAGTAAAATTTGCTTTTATTGTAACTGCCTTTGCTATGTTTGGCTATCTTCTTGTCTTGTTCTTTGAGTAGCAGCACTGTTTCGTTAAAGGTATATCCTGACTTTGGATGCTCAGGCAGATACTGGGAATTTAGAAATAGGAAAGTTTCCTTTAAACTGGACCACTGTCTGCTCCTCTCTATTCCCAGTTCAGACGTAGCAAGTAGCATCAATAGGAAGCTTCTATATCCCCCACCAATACCAAGGAAAGGGCAAGACATCAAGGCTGGTATGGGACAATTCGCTGCCCCCAACTTGCCATGGGACAAATCGCTGTAGGACAATTCGATGCAGATAACTCAACACCACTGTTTCTTAAACATTATTTTCACTTTTGTCATTCACATTTCATTCTGTCCCTCCTTTAGCACCCACGATTTCTGGAGGCAAGCTGTTCCACTGGTTAATTGTCCTCACTGTCAGAAAGTTTCTCCTTAATTCCAGGTTGCTTCTCTCTTTGATCAGTTTCCAACCATTGTTTCTCGTCCTTCCCTTTGGTGCTTTGAAGAATAACGTGACCCCCTCTTCTTTGTGGCAGCCCCTCAAATACTGGAACACTGCTATCATGTCACTCCTATTTCTTCTTTTCTTTAGACTAGCCAAACCCAAGTCCTGCAGCCGTTCTTCGTATGTTTTAGTCTCCAGGACTAAATCCAGCACCCCTACAACTCTTTTATCATGATTATGCTCTGAATCAAGACAATTCTTTAAGAAATGAGGCAGTCCAATACTACATTAAAAATTAAAACATGTTTGGTACAAGCCACAAAATAGATGCTGGGACTGCCAAGAGATTTGCATATCTACAGATCTACATGGCAAAAGGGAGACAATGTTTTCTCAGATAGCCTAGATTGCTAAACACTTTAAAGTTAAGCACAGAATTCACTCCATATTGAATCCACTCCAGTACTGAATTGGTAATCAATGGAGCTTAAGAACGTCAAGTATTATGTGCTGTCAGTGGGTAAACAAAATGCTGACCTATAAAATTTTGGCTCATTTGAAACTTTTGAAATACCTTGAATGACAAGTATTGGTGAAGTACCGGAGATACTTGACGTCAGTATGGCTGCTGTCTGGACTTCTAGAACTTTAAAATGGTTCTCAACGGCAAGCACAATGCATCATCCAAGAGGATAATCAGGCTGAAAACAACCAAGCTGAGAAGAGAACAAGAAACATATGAGGAAACTACACCGCTATTTCAGTGACTGCAGCATCAATACAACACAATCAATTTTGAAGACAGCTAGATCCATCATCAATCTGCAATAATAAGCTCAGCGCCTACTTTTGTTGGCATTTGGTTGGGTGAAATCTTCCAGCAAGTTGCCTTTGTTTTACTTATAATTCCATTTGATATTTTGGGCAAAATGCTAGTTTTAAACACACATTCCAACCTATTTACAATGGACAGAATAAGACTATTACTACGGGAGCATAGTGTTCTGCTATAGCTTCCAGATGGCATGGTTATAGGTTATTAATATTCTTCAGCTCTTCAGAATCATGGCAGCCTTCACACAACAGTGTGACTCGTGGTGTTTTAATCATGGGTCACTGAATAACTCACTTCGCTGCTTTCAGACAACCTTAGCACCTTGAACTGTGCAACTTACGAAGCTGTAAATTGTTACCAATTCACATGGCAACTAACTAATGATGCAAGAAAGAGAACCTAGGCACCCATTGGTTTTTATTTTATTTCAAAATGGAACATTTTAGGTTTTCTTTTAAAATGTGTGATGGTGTGCACTTTTCAACCAAGTTTCAACTGCGGAGGTTTGCTGCCTCTTCCTGCTCAAGGCTATATCAAAATGCAGGGTGCATAATAGCAGTAAGTGAAAATTGAAAGCAGAGTATAACTTTATGTAATGCAATTAAATCAGAAAAGGAAACGATAGGCGTTTAACATTCAGAAAGCATTTCTTTTCTCGGTATGCAAATACATTTGCCGTAAATGTGCAGAGGCAGCCTTTAAGCAGTGTGCCAAGGATCTACAAGTGCAGGCAGATTTGGCTGCCCTCCCCAAAGATGTCTTCCTGGGCTGTCAATCATCTTTTTTTCAACCTGGCTGGATACCTAAACCCAATAACAGCTCCCAAATTCAGAAGAACACTAAACCTGGCAAGATTTAGCGCCAGTTTTAGATGATTTAGAAACTTTAGGACATTCCAACTGAACCAAGACTTTGCTACAGTGGTAAAGGAGTTTCTGCAATGTTAGCCTAATGTTTTGTTACACTGGTCCATCATAAAGGTGCCTCCTGCCATTAAAAAGCTCCCTTTAAAGACATCCCCCTCTTTATTTCAAAGTCTGAAATCTGGGGTTACAGGTCTGATAGTCCTAGTTTAGCATTATGCCTGGACACAGAAAAATGTTAGTTGGTCAAACTGTACAATTTCTTGCTGATGAGTTCAATCAACTCTTCCAGCATGAGGTAGGACTTGACAACAAGAATCCAACGCCACAAGAGAAGATGGCAGTCTTGAGTCAATCAGTTTAATCTATTTCTTAAATATGGGGTGAGATACTATGAAAAAATTCCCAGCGCTTAAATAGTTTAAGTAAAAAAATAAAATTCAAATACCTCTGAATGTTATAGGTTGCAGGCGCTATCTTAAATTTAGCAGAGAGTAGATAGCATTTGAAATTAAGATTTTAAAAAAGAGAATTAAGTTTGCAATTTCATCACACAGTTGATATGTTGATTAAAATAAATACAACACGTTCATTGATATTTTAAAATCTGGTACTACTCCCATTTTTTCCCAACCTGGAAATCACAAGAAATTGCCATATACAGATAAGATGCCTTTATTGTCATTTTTTTTTTACTATGAGCACACTGACCCACATTAAAAATGAAATTCTGTTGCCTGCTCTCAAAAGAAAGTAAATATCTATGCATACAAACACATAACATTCATATACATATGCTCTCTCTCTATAGATATATATATACCTACACCCATACATATATATGTATATATACATATAAATATTAAGCACTGTCCATTTTGAATACATAGCGGCAAGAGGAAACTTGAGAATTCACAAGGTTGATGCTATATGGAACAAAAAGACTTTACAAACACTGGGTTAGCAACTGTTCGAATTTATACAAAGATGGGAGGGGGGATGTCAAACTATTTTCTAAAGCATCAAAAGGTAAGACAAGAAACAATGGATGGAAACTAATCAAGGAGAGAAGCAACCTAGAACTAAGGAGAAAATTCCTAATGGTGAGAACAATCAACCAATGGAACGACTTGTCTTTAGAAGTTGTGGGTGCTCCCTCAGTGGAGGCTTTCAAGAAGAGATAGGACAACCATTTATCTGAAATGGTATAGGGTCTCCTGCTCAAGTGAGGGGGTTGGACTAGAACAGGGCTTTTCAACCTTTTCACCCATTGTACCACTTTTAGGATATGGCAACATCCGAGTACCACCAGTCACCTAACAAGCGGTCAAAAACTTGATGACCCCCCCCCCCAAAAAAGGAAAAAAGTGATAAAGTACAAGTAGTCCTTGACTTACAACAATTTGCTTAGTGACTGTTCAAAGTTACAATGGCACTGAAAAAAGTGCCCCCCAAGCCACAGCCGAGCAAGACACCTGCCTGCCCGCCCGGCGGCGCTCTTCCTCCTGTCCGAGGTTTTCATTGTTGTGAGCATTTCTGTTGAGGATTGGCGGTGGGGGTGGGGTGGGGGGGTGTTTGATTTTTACTCCTCCCGTTTGCTGGGTGGTTGCAGCAGATTTTGGTCACTTCACATGACCCTGGGATACTGTGACCGTCATAAATATGAATCAGTTGCCAAGCATCTGAATGTAAATCACAAGACCCTGGAGATGCTGCAACATTCCAGCTGATCAGTGCTTCTTCTGGGCTCAGCAGAAGCACCAGGATCAGTGCTGCTTTCCAGCTGGAGCCTGGCGCTGATTCTGGTGCTTCTACTGAGCCCTGACAGCCCCGAACAAGCGCTGATCAGCTGGAAAGCGGCACTGATCCTGGCGCTTCCGCTGAGCCCTGACAGCCTTGCAGCTCCAGCCGTCTCTCGCTCAGGCATGTGCAGTGCTGCCACTGGTTCAGCTCATTCCCCTCCCCCGCTGCCACTTTTCTAGGATGGTCGCTGTTATGTATTGGGCCTTGCTGAAGTTATTCAGCAAGGCTCAGAAAGTCTGTAAAGAGGCTGGGCCTTGCTGAGTCATTCAGCAAGGCCCAGGAAGACTGGAAACAAGTTGCAGAGACCCGGACAGACCACATGTCTGCCTGGGACCGTTGCAAAGACCCGGACAGACCACATGTCTGCCCGGGACCCAGACAGGCTGTCTCCAGCCTCGTGCGCATGCGTGAGGCGGGAGAATAGCCTGCAGCCATTGGTTGAGCCTCCCCTTGCAGGGGGAGTATAAAAAGGGCATGTTGCCATTATTTCGCTCTCTTCTGCTCTCTTCTGTTCTGCTTCTGTTCAGTGCAAGTACCAAATAAAGAACATCTTTTTGCATCAACTGCCTCGTCTTCATGTCTGTGTTGCGAACAGAACAGTCGCGTACCACCTGCCAGGTGCCAATGTACCACAGGTGGTACCCGTACCACTGGTTGAAAAGCCCTGGACTAGAAGACCCTCAAGGTCCCTTCCAACTCTATTATCTTCTATAACACCACTGAAAAAGTCACTTACGACCAGTCTCTGCACTTATGACAATTGCAGCATTCTCGTGGTCACGTGACCTAAATTTAGTTACTCGGCAACTGGCAGGTATTTATGACAGTTGCAACATCCCGATGTCATGTGATCGCCATTTATGACCTTTGCCAGCTGGCTTCTGAGAAGCAAAGTCAATGGGGGAAGCTGGTTTTGCTTAACGACCCTGCTGTTCACTTAACAACTGCAGTGATTAGCTTAACAACTGTAGCAAAACAAGATTGTAAAATCGGGCGTGGGCTCCCTTAACCACCGCCTTGTTTAGCAACAAGAAATTTTGGTCCCAATTGTGGGGACTGTAAGTTGGGGACTACCTTTGTACAATCAAATCAAGCACATACTTCAGGGTACAGAAAATATTCAGAAGAGCTGGAATTTTGTGAAATGTGATGACAGCTCAGGCAGTTTAAAGCTTACAAGCTGAAGCTCTGTCTTGAATGTACTGCTGGAAAAAAAATGGAAATCTCAGCCCTCAGGCTGACAGAATCCACTGGTTTCTAAGACTCAAGTTTTCTATCGCTGTAATTAAATAGCACATGGGTTGCAAGTTCGAATCCCCCCCCCGCTCTGTAAAAGCTCAAAAGAAGGCTTGAAATATAGAGCTTTTAAAAACATTTTTGGAAAATGCTGCTTCTGCAGGGCTATTGATTTCCCTATTGAAATCAATATTTATATAATGAGGTTTGAGGCAATTCTGACCCATGTATATGCAATGAATTGAAAGCTGGGGGGGGGGGGTTGGTTGGTTAGGGAGAGACTTATGTTAATGGAAGAGTAAAAGGTCTATAATAGACCTGGAGCAAAATCCAGCATATCCAGGTAGGTTTTAATGCCGACCTTGCTAACCTTTTCATTTCAGAGGCTTCAAGGCTTTTGATCTTATCATCACTTGAAGTTCTGAGACCTCCAACAATGTGTTAGGGGAGATTTTCGAGTAGCAGAATACGGATTAGCGAGGCAAAATTTAAATGGAGCAGATTTTGAAATGAGAGAGAGAGATGTGGAGAACAGGCAACACAGCTATGCAGCTTCCTTGTTGAAGAAACAAAGCAAAGCCTTTAACAAGCACATGGAAGAGAACCAGACTGAATTTTGTTTATTTGTCTGTTAGGGAGGGATACTTTTTAAGCAACTGTAGGTAAAGGTAAGCATCTGGTCTTATTGCTCAATATTTCAATTGTGTTTTCTAAGGTTCAGTTTTGTAAACAAGTAAACTATTCCACAATGCCTGTATTTCATGCATGTGACATGATGAATTGGTATGGATAGATTCATTTAGCTACTGTTCAGAACAGAACAGAATAACAAAGTTGGAAGGGACCTTGGAGGTCTTCTAGTCCACCCCCCTACTCAGGAAACAAATGGTTTCCAATCTTGTCTTAAAAACCTCCAGTGATGGATTGCCCACAACTACAGAGAATTATTACTTATCCACATTCTCAAACAAATACATATTGTTAGAATTGCAGGTTCAGATTCACTGACTCTTTGCACTTACGCGTTTGAGCTTTTAGTTCTTAAGATGGGGGATAGGAAAATAAGAAAAGAAGGATTTGCTTGCTTTTTCTATTCTGAACACCTGTAATGGTCAGTAGGATAAAAAATGCAGACAAAGTTTCTGGAGCTGCATCTCCATATTAATAAATAATAATAATAATAATAATAATAATAATAATAATAATAATAATAATAATAATAATAATAATAATAATAATAATAATAATAATAATAATAATAATAATAATAATAATAATAATAAAGTTGGAAGGGATCTTAGAGGTCATCTAGTCCAACCCCCTGCTCAGACAGGAAACCCTATACCATTTCAGACAAATGGCTGTCCAGTCTCTTCTGAAAAACTTCCAGTGTTAGAGCATTCACAATTTCTGGAGGCAGGTTGTTCCACTGATTAATTGTTCTAACTGTCAGGAAATTTCTCCTTAGTTCTAGGTTGGTCCTCTCCTTGATTAGTTTCCATCTATTGCTTCTTGTCCTGCCTTCAGGTGCTTTGGAGAATAGCTTGACTCCCTCTTCTTTGTGGCAGCCCCTGAGATATTGGAACACTGCTATCATGTCACCCCTCGTCCTTCTCTTCATTAAACTAGACATACCCAATTCCAACAACCGTTCTTTATATGTTTTAGCCTCTAGTCCCCTAATCATCTTTGTTGCTGTTCTCTGTACTCTTTCTAGAGAGTCTCAACATCTTTTTTTACATCATGGTGACCAAAACTGGATGCAATATTTCAAATGTGACCTTACCAAGGCATTGTAAAGTGGTATTGACACTTCACGTGATCTTGATTCTATCCCTCTGTTAATACAGCCTAGAACTTCTTTGGCTTTTTTGGCAGCTGCAGCACACTGCTGGCTCATATTTAAGGGATTGTCCATTAGGACTCCGAATTCCCTCTCACAACTACTACTATTGAGCAAGGTACCACCTATACTATACCTGTGTATTTGGTTTTTCTTGCCAAAATGTAGAAACTTACTTTTTTCATCACTGAATTTCATTTTGTTAGATAGTGCCCAATGTTCAAGTCTGTCAAGATCCTCCTGTATCTTAGGCCTGTCTTCTGGAGTGTTGGCTATTCCTGCCAGCTTGGTGTCGTCTGCAAATTTGGTGAGTTCCCCATCTATCTCCTCATCCAAATCATTGATGAAGATGTTGAAGAGCACTAGGCCCATAACTGAGCCCTGGGGCACTCTACTATACACTTCCCTCCATGTAGATACAGTTCCATTGAGGACTACACGCTGAGTACGGCTGGTCAGCCAGCTATGAATCCATCTGGTGGTGATGCTGTCTAACTCACATTTTTCTATCTTATCAAGTAGTAGGGGTGTGTGTGTGTTTGTGTGTGCATGCGTGTGTGTGTGTCAAACCATGCTATCTTGGCCTAAGAGCCAAAAGAAAGATGGCCATGGAATTAATATTTATGAAATGTGGACACATGCTGGATTGTGTGCTGTGGATTATGCTATCTCTAATTGTACAAGAGATAAACTATGGTTTGGAATACTCTAGAATTGTTGCATGCTTCTTTTTTCCATCTGATTTGTAAGTTTACTGGTGATTCTAAGGTATACAAGCTTCTTGAGATCCTAACTACAATGTGTTAAGCCACTGTAAATTCAAACAACTGGATTGCAAATCAGCTACAAAACATGGCCTGAGATTTTAGTTAATCTAAACCAACATGTATAAGACATCTGTAGGGTGCATTGTCTTTACATGCTACTACTTGTTCTCTTTACCTGTCCTAGGTAAAAGGAGTCTCTGTGGATTTTACTCCGCTAGTCGTTGCCGACTGTAGGGGGCGGTGCTCACCTTTGTTTCAAGGGTCATTGAGCCAGTGTTGTCCAGAGACATTTCTGCGGTCATGTGGCCAGCATGACATCACAGAGCGCTGTTACTTTCCCAACAAAGTGGTACCTATTTATCTACTCACATTTTGAACTGCTAGGTTGGAAAGGGCCAGAGCGAAGACGGGAGCTGTTGTGTGGCACTCGGATCTTGAACTGGAGCTGCCAACTTTCCAGCTGACAAGCCCAGCGTCTTAACAACTGAGCCACTACACTGCCCTTTTACCTGTCATGGCAGTTAACATTCTGGATTGTGAATTGCCATGAAACTTGAAATGGTTTTTCAACAAGCTCTTTCTTCCTTCCCAAGCTGAAATCTGTAACATGAGTATAATTATCCTGTCTTATTTTATTGTTCAGAAATAATATATGGAGCATATGGCATATACTGGATTGTTGTTAATTTAGCCTAAGAGCACATCTAAATCATATTGAAAAGATACATTTAGATTTTTATAAAAGAAGGATCATGCAGCTTTCTTTTTTGTTCTTCCTTAAAAAAAATAGCTTCTGGTACAGGTCAATTTTATAACATTTAAGATAGTCGAGAGATCAAACTTCCTGCAGTGCACTTAGATTTTTTTTTTTCTGAATAGCTCGGTGGAATAGGCACCGGTCTTTAATCCCACAATCAATTTACAAGGGCTTGAATCCATACATATGTACAAATGATGAATTAAATGGATCAATTTTACCTTATGTGTATTCATCACCATACCATTCATTAAATGAACAAAGAAAATAGCTTCTACGTTTTAGATCAAGAGTCTATCAGAGCTTGGCAAGACACAAAGCTCCCACTTGAAGCGCATTAGGTTGCTTGGCGGAAGTCTATACCGCAGAGTGACCTTGATGTCCCTCTTCCCTCCAAAAAGTTTTGGTGATTCCTCCAGACTTTGCACTTGTCAAGGTTGAATTGCTAAGATGCTTGCTAACCTCTGTAGCTGCTCAACTTGCCATAGAAACAGGGGGGAGAGGGAGTCTGGGAAAGAAATGGGAGTTTCAGGAAGCCGTCTATGGACCGTGAGACCCAAGGTCATCCAAAGCAGGTGTCTGACGGAGAAGTGGACCGTTCCCATAACGGACAGAAAGAATGCGATTGGGCAACGTGAACACATGGTGGGTGGGGGATATGAAAAGCCATTGTTAACTAACCAGAATTTTGAGCGGGAAAACTAGAGTTGATTTTACTTCTTCAGTGCCGGGATGTGTATTCAATAAAGATTTATCTCTTATGGCACCTCAAGGCCGTAGAGTTTCTTTAATGTTGAATTCGCCAGCCAGAAGGTTGACAGCAGTATTGTAGAACAGCAATGACCCACACTTGAATTTTTGTGCTATTGATAGACTTCTTGCTACCAATTTGAGAAAAGGGAAAAAGTATACAGGTAGACCTTGACTTACGACAGTTCATTTAGTGACCAGTCAAAGTTACAATGGCACTGAAAAAAGTGACTTATGACCATTTTTCACACTTCTGACCGTTGCAGCATCCCCATTGTCAAGTGATTTATATTTGGATGTTGACAACTGATTCATATTTATGACGGTTGCAGTGTCCTGGGGTTGTGTGATCATCTTTTGCGACCTTCTGACAAGCAATGTCAATGGGGAAGACGGATTCACTTAACAACCGTGTTATTAATTTAACAACTGCAGTGATTCACTTAACAACTGTGGCAAGAAAAGTTGTAAAATGGGGCAAGACTCACTTAACAAATTTCTCACTTAGCAATATAAATTCTGGGCTCAATTGTGGTCATAATTCGAGGACTACTTGTATGTCAAGGATAACTAGATATTATTAAAGCATTATAGCAGAGAGGAAAGGATTCATAAACAGGGTTTGTCAGCCTTGTATACTCTCTATATATTGGATTGCAATTCCCAGAATTGCCAACTAGAATTGCCTGTCACAAACTGAGCCTTCCATGCCTTTGTGCATCCTTAACACTCACTCGTTTTTGTCTTTTTCTGTCCTTGATGATAGAGTAGCCAGCTCTACATTGGATGACTTTCCTTAGCTAAGCCACTATTTTGTTAAATGGCTCCAGAGGGGAGACCCAGACACAATTTGCCCTCTTATCTCTGTTTGAGCAGGTGTGGCCTCTGTCTGGATCTCTCTAGTAAGATGGTTTTTGGCTGACCTCCACCTTTGCACTGTTTCTTTATTTCAGCTCTTTCTCCAGCTCTATCCCTGTTCATTACTAGTGTCACTGAAGCAGCGAACGTGAATTTGGGCAAACTTCAGGAGACAGTGGAGGATGTGGAGTTGGGGGTGGCGGACAGGCATACTGAGGTCCATGGGGTCACGAAGAGTCAGACATGACTTAGTGACTGAACAGCAACAACCCCAGCTCATGGCTTGGGGCTGGTCTTATCCTTTATGAAAGATACCTGAGCTACTTTTAGAAGGGAAGATCATCATTGGCTTAAAATAATAAAAGCCATGACAGTTGTGCTTCTCTTTCTCCTCATAATATGAGCTCTTGACTGTTTGTAGACTTTCCCTTCCTATTCTGTGACAGTTGTGATCCACACAGCCCGAAAATTAGTTTGGTTAGTTTATGGTTGGAGATCAAGTGGATCCAGTCATAATTAGACAAATTTGTAGCTTTATCCCCGTTTCTTTGGCTTCCTCTTTTCTCACCAACCCTTGCTCTTTTTTCATTCATTCATTCATTCATTCATTCATTCATTCATTCATTCATTCATTCATTCATTCTCTTATTTTTAATATTTTCCTCAAGAACCTTGTTTATCTCACCAGCTGTTTCAAGCCTGGTTTTCTTTGCTCAGCCTCTCTTTAACTTCATATCTATGAAGTTCAACCCTATTTACAGCTTTGTCATATAAACTGCCTGTTGGCAATGTCCAGTTTTTAAAGCAAGGAGAAATATATCAAAAATATATCAAAACTGACAGCAGAAAAAGGACTTAGTGATTCATTGAGTCTGCCCTTTGATTTTATCTGTTCTTTGTTCTATTTTTAATTTATTTATTATTTTTAATTATTTTTTTTACTTTCCATTTTATTTTTTTATTTTTAATTTTTGTTGAATGATAGACATGTGTTTATCCCAAGCATGCTTAAACTCAGTTGCTGAAGATTGACCCACTACAGAAAGACATGAAAGACTCTGAAAAGGTACTTCCTATCAAGCTACAGTAGACCCAGGGATGGGCATCCTGTGGTCTAGTAGGTCTTTTCAAGCTTTATCTTTCATAATTCCTGACAATCATCCATACAGCTTGTGGTTGATGGAACTGGAACCCTGAGTAACAACTGGAAGACTATCTTGGGCCAAGAGAATAGAATGTTATATAGACCAATGGTCTATTAAGGTTGTTCTCAGATAATCAACATAATCCTTGAGGACACCGACCCAAGTTACTATCATTTTTCTTATCGACCTTTTCTTAATTCTTCTGTTCTCCAAGAAGTTACGTTCATAATCCAGAGATCCAGTTTGCTGAATTGACAATAAAACCAAAAGGGGAGACGGGAGATATTTTGTGTATCTGTGTACATGCACACAAAGAGCAGACATTACTCCTTTCTGACAAGAGACAAATGTTTCATTCAAATGCAGCATTTTCGCATATTGGAAACAGTAATGAATTCTTCTGCCCTATTCTGCCTAGTTCACAATGTCAGTCCAGGGCAGTGTGGAACCTCCAGCATCCTTTACAAAATTAAATGTAACGTTCCACCCTCCAAGGGAACTGTGCATAAATCAAGTCTTTGATTTGCATGGACTTGAGCAAACAGCCACCAAGTTCTGGGCAAACATAAACCCTGCCTTGAATATTATGTCAGGAACAGGAACAAAGCAATCTGTGGTTGCCAATAAAAGCTTACTACCAAGCGTAATTCATGCCAGGATTACCCTGCTCTTGTGTCAAGTCTGTTATTAAAATTCTTGTTTTTGCCTCCTTTTTCATTTCAAAGGAAAATGTTTTCCCCTGACCTTGTTGTGATATATATACCGCAACATATACACGCACACAGAGAGTGGTCACCTACCACCCACCACTACACTGGTGTCTCTTATCAGGAGCTGAGCAAATTGTTTCTCACATCCACAGAGCAGAGCTTTAGAATGGCCTATTCCGTAATTTAAAACAAAACTAGTGAGGGTGGTAAGAGGAAGGATCCAAGGCCAATAGTAGAAGAGACTACAGGTAGTCCTTGACTTACAACATTCATTTAGTGATGGTTCAAAGTTACAATGGCACTGGGAAAAGTGACTTATGACCATTTTTCACACTTAATGACTGTTACAGCACCCCCATGGTCACGTGATCAAAATTCGGACGCTTGACTGTTGCAGCGTCCCGGGGTCACGTGATCCCCTTTTGCAACCTTCTGACAAGAAAAGGGAAGCTAGATTCACTTAACAACTATGTTACTAACTTAACAACTGCAGTGATTCATTTAACAACTGTGGCAAGAAAGGTTATAAAATAGGGCAAAACTCACTTAACAACTGTCTCGCTTAGCAACGGAAGTTTTGGGCTCAATTGTGGTCATAAGACTACCTGTACAGGGAACATTCATGTGAGATCACCACATTTTGCTTAGAAGTTTTTTGTTCAAGTGGTCCTTCTGGAGGTCTCAAAGTGAACCTGAGGCAGCTAAATGAATCGAGCGAGTTTGAAGAAAGTTAACATAATTCACAGCTTGCTTATACAAAGTTCTCTCTCCTACTTTGGAAAACTGAAGCACACAGGAAGGGCTATGACTCTTGACAGACTAAAATTTCCCCAGTTTGGTCCATTTTGATCTCTCAGGGTTTGTAATGAGACTTCTTTCAGACTTATCTGGAGACCTTAGAAACTGAATCTGGTCCTTCCTGTATAATTTATTTATTTAGCAAATTTATTTAGCTGCCCATCTCACAAAAAGTGACTCTGGACAGTGTACAATAAAAAAAATCCCAACTCCGATGAATTAATGAATGGAAAGGAGGGAAGGAAGGAAGGAAGGAAGGAAGGAAGGAAGGAAGGAAGGAAGGAAGGAAGGAAGGAAGGAAGGAAGGAAGGAAGGAAGGAAGGAAATGAAGCTAAGAATTGGGGAGGAGCAGTTGTAGATTGAGCATTTAAGACCTAAATCCCAGTTAGCTCTCACTCATTATTTTATAGCTACAGCAGCATTAGCAAAGTATTACTTTTTATATCTGTAGAACTCATAATCAACAAATATAACATAAATGCCTATAAATATTTCTAGACGCAGGCTCTTTGATAGAGTAACTAGCAGGACTTAAGATACGAAAGGTGGACAATCACTGCTCTTTAGCAGCTTTCCTCAAGTCTGGCGGCCTACATGGGCTGAACATCAGGAGTCATCAATCAGTGTTGGATCATCTATGCTAGCCAGCATCTCTCTCTGGATAGGACAAGCTCATAAAAGTATTGCTCCGATTGGGCCACTGACACCAGTCAAGAGTCCTCACTTTCAATGAAACAAATTCTGCAATATATGTATCTCTTTTGTCGAAAGAAAAATCTTCATCAGGGTCCTGTCCAAGCTGGGAATAATCAAAATAGAGACTGCTTTAGAAAGAAGGTTGTAGTTTATTGAAGAGGAGAGCCAGACAGAAAGATGGGTCTGGGAAAGCTGACCACATGTTGCTGGGAATGGTGGGTTTTTATACCTTCTGGGGCTCTTGAGGTTGTTTCCTGTTTCTGTTTGAGGCTTTGTATTTCCTGTGTCATGTACTTTGATCTGAGTCTGAGTGTGTCCTTTTGGTATTGGTGGGTTAATCCTATTATGTCTCCTTAGAATTTGGGTGGGGGTATGTAGATTTTAGGTGTCTTTGTCTTCCTAATTTCTAGTTTCCTGGCTCCAACCTTCCTGAATGGATTATTGAACTTGCATTTCTAAAAGCTGGCTTCTGCCTAGGGGCTGGGGCTGGTTTCTGGGGGCTGGTTTCTGTCTTTTTTAATATCTTCTCCATTATTCCTCTGGGGAAATATATTCTGCCTTTTTAATATTTCCCAAAATATTTCTTTCTCTGGATTCTTTCCACACTTTTTAAAGAAGATTCAGTAGAGGTTGCTCCGATTCTTCACGTCCTAAATAAGACTCTTTGAAAGAATGAATCAAAGAAAAAAAAACCACTCCCCCTGTCTGGTAAATAAAGGCAGGGAGAAATAATGAAAGAGTACACATGGAATAGCATCAGGAAGAGAAACTGGGGAGACAGAAAGTTAGTGGAGAATACTTGAATTTTGTGAAGACCACCCAGGGCCTCTTGTCAAGGCCCTCCTCGACTCTTGCAATTGTTGAAGCAAAAGTCTTCATCCTGGTTCATCCAAGCCGGGGATAAATAAACAACATGGAGACTGCTTTAGAAAGAAGGTTGCAGTTTATTGAAGAGCCAGACAGAAAGATGGCTCTGGCAGGAGAGAGGAGACAAAAAAGGACTGAGCATATGTGGGGAGTAGGTTTTTATACCCTCTGAAAGCCTTTTGTTTGGAACAGTTTCCTGTTCCTGTTTTAGGCTTTGTATTTCCTGTGTCACGTATTCTGACCTGAGTTTGGGTGTGCCCTTTGGCCTTTCTGAGTTAATTCTACCATGTCCTGTCTCAGGTGGGGTATGCAGATTTTAGGTCTTTGTCTTCTTGATCTCCTAGCTGGGGCCTTTCTAATGGTTTACATCTGCATTTGTACAGAGCTGGCTTCTGCTTGGGGCAGAGAGACTTGGGGGCAGGGTTGGTTTTTGCTTTTAAAATCCTTTTGAGGAAATATATTTTTCTGCCCTTTTAATATTTCCTTCTCTGGGGGCTGACTTCCCACACAATGTTCCTGAAAGCTTTCTTCCAACTAAAGGCCTTGCTGTGCTCCATCTCCACAACCTCTTAATGCCTAGATGACCATCTTTGTACACTACATGAGTCCAAAAACGTGGCTCAAAAAAAGTCAAAATCTGTGGGGAGAATTCCCCCCTGTATTTCATACAAGCACCGTTGCTAAAACAAATGTCTTACCTTTTGCTACCTGACTCTTCCTCCTACAACAAAAACTGAGAAATTGATGTGAGTTTTAGCAAAGATGGACAGAATCATATAGGAGATAGGTGGGAGAAAGTCCCCCCAGGTCTGGTGCTCTTTCTACAAAATTTCATAAGTTCTAAAATACAATGCAGGATTTGCAGTCACTTTGAATCAATCTCTCTTTCTCTCTCTGACTATCTCAGAAGATTCCACATAATTCTTATAAAATGAATCAAGTGGGTTTTTTTTCTCCTTTTTCTATATTGTAAAACTTATTTCCTTTTAAATCTTGGAACAGATGTACAATCTGGAAGCCAGCCAATTCTACCATTATTTTAGAAAATGATTCATATTTCACAAATGGCTTTGGAAAGGTTTCATGTAAGAATTATTCACAGTATTTTTAAATGATGTTTTGCTATGTGTAATGAATTCATTAACTAGCTATTCATTAGATTGCACACTATTATTTCCAGCACAATACGTTTTATTATGTTAATATTGTTGAGGTTCTATTTCCTATACAGCAATGCAGTTTGAAAATCGTTTTCAGCTTATTCCTTTGATCTGTATTTTCTAAGTATAAGATCTCAGGAAATATTAAAAAATCCTGGCCCACATACGGTAATAGCTTTTCATCTATTTGCGTGAGAGGATTTTGAGGACACAGGAATTCACTTGTGCTTTATTTGCTAAACTGAAATTATAGAAGGGGTTATAAGCATGAACACATATGGATAAGGGGATCAGATCAGTCACAAGTTAATATCAGCCAGTTTAACAGTCAAGGAATTTTTTTTTTTTTTTCATGAGACTATTTGTCCATTGATTACATTCATTCATTTATACAGCATACTTCACCTGTTTATTTCATGAACTATTTTCAGGGTTCTACAATATGTTGACTCATATTGTAAACTAGCCAAACAACACAGGCTAAACATACGAAACAAAAACAAAGCAAACAAAAAAACCCCAATGAATATTAACCTTTAGTCATGAGGTCTTTATTTGATCTAATGAGGTTTCAAGCATGTTTGAATGATGTAGCGACAGTCCAACTGTGCATACAAATATTAACATGTAGTGGTTAAAAAGCCAGGGTATACGATACCTTAAAATATATTAAAGGTATCATCAGATAATAATAATAATAATAATAATAATAATAATAATAATAATAATAATAATAATAATAATAATAATAATAATAATAATAATAATAATAATAATAATAATAGTTCTGTTCGCACAGCAGACATTTGAGACAAGGCAGTTCACAACAAAAGATGTCTTTTTATTGGTACACTCACTGAACAGAAGCAAGTGAACAATGGCAACAAGCCCTTTTATACTCCCCGTGCAAGGGGATGCTCAACCAATGATTGCAGACCATTCTCCCGCCTCGCGCATGCGCGCCAGGCAGGAGACAGCCTGTCTGGGTCACGGGCAGACACGTGGTCTGTCCGGGTCTCTGCAACCTTCTGCAGACTTCCTGAGCCTTGCTGAATGACTCAGCAAGGCCCAGGATACTACAACAACAACAACAACAACAACAACAATAATAGTTGGAAGGGACCTTGGAGGTCATCTAGTCCAACCCCCTGCTCAGACAGGAAACCATATACCATTTTGGACAAATGGCTGTCCAGTCTCTTCTTAAAAACTTCCAGTGTTGGAGCATTCACAGCTTCTGGAGGCAGGTTGTTCCACTGGTTAATTGTTCTAACTGTCAGGAAGTTTCTCCTTAGTTCTAGGTTGCTTCTCTCTTTTGGTTAATTTCCATCCATTGCTTCTTGTCCTGCCTTCAGGCGCTTTGGAGAATAGCTTGACTCCCTCTTCTTTGTGGCAGCCCCTGAGATATTGGAATACTGCTATCATGTCCCCCCTCATAATTAAACTAGACATACCCAATTCCAGCAACCGTTCCTTATATGTTTTTAGCCTCTAGTCCCCTAATCATCTTTGTTGCTCTTCTCTGTACTCTTTCTAGAGTCTCAACATCTGTTTTACATTGTAGTGACCAAAACTGGATGCAGTATTCCAAGTGTGGCCTTACCAAGGCATTGTAAAGTGGTATTAACACTTCACCTCATCTTGATTCTATCCCTCTGTTAATGCAGCCTAGCACTGTGTTGGCTTTTTTGGCAGCTGCAACACCCTGCTGGCCCATTAGATTAGTTATGACAATCAGCTAAATCCTCCAGTTTGAATATCATTTAAATGTATTTAGCTCATAAAAAGTCCCATTACATTGTTTTTGCAGTACATCAAAACTGGGAAGCTTCAGACTGAGATTTAGAATGTGGAGCCAAGGATCCAACCTAGGCAGTCATAGAATTTAGAGCCTAATTTACACCCCTTCCTTCAGATTATCTTTTGTCTGATGATAGTAATATGACAGTATTTCTCAACCTTGGCAACTTTAAGATGAGTGGACTTCAACTCCCCATGCTGGCTGGAGAATTCTGGGAGTTGAAGTCCATTCATCTTAAAGTTGCTAAGGTTAAAAAACATGGCTCTATCATACAGTTAGAGCAGGGGTGTCAAACTCACAATGTCATGTGACGTGTCGCGACATATCGTGACTTTTTCTCCATTGCCAGCAATGGGGTGGGCGTGGTTTCGGCATGACACATCCGGCAGTTTTACACCCCTGAGTTAGAGGAACTATCAGAGTTGTTATACAAACAAGAGAGAGGTATAAACTCTCTCTTCTGGCCAGAAAGATTGATTTCTAGTCCATTACAACTTAGGGAAAGATAAAGAGTAGATAAAATTCAACTTTGATTTCATTATAAATTAGTGTTCCATTTAATACAATTGCTTGAATTCTTTCGTAGTGATTTTTTAAACTGTCGTGCAACAGTTACTGGCTCCTATATTGTTAGAGGGGTATAATGAACCTTTAAATCAAGTAAACTGCCTTTATTATTCTATGACAATCATTGAAAACCTGATAAAGATTCTAAATGTTGTACAAGCTATAGGCCTATTTCATGAATTAAGGTGGACGTAAATATATTAGTTGCTGTACTGGCTAGGCAATTGTCAGATATAATTCATTAATCTTAGTCTGAATTTATTAAAAATAGACAAGCATCAAATAAATTCTGTTTATTAATTGATATTTTGGATATAACTCAATGTAGAATTGACTCTGCTGTATTGTTATCTTTAGATGCTAAAAAAGCTTTTGATAAGGTCCAAATGAATTTTCTTAAGCAAGTGATGAGTAGATAAGGGTTCTCATATTATTTTATTAAATAGATAGAATTTTATAATTGTGTGTGAGTTATAACTGATTGATTTCAGAAGCATTTGAGTTACAGCATGGCATCCATCTGGTCACCCTACCTTCTCCATTTCTTTTCAATTTATTTAATTTTATATACAGATGACACTTTAGCAATTTTAGATAACTGATATTTTACTGCTAAATCTTACATAGGTGAATCAATATTTTGGTAAGTATTACAGATACAAGATTAATTGGAATAAGTATTTTTTACTTCATTTAGGCTCTCAAATTTCATCGGCACAATGCAAAGATTTAGGTTTTGTAACCCCATAGATTATATTAAGTATCTAGGACTTTATATTCCTAAAATATTTCTAAATATGAGCTGGATTAGTGTATGGTAGCCAAAAATCAGGAGTGTGGGATCAACCCCACTAGCTAAACCAGACCAAGAAATCAACTTCAAAGAAAGATTAGAAGTACTTTGATTGCAAGTGACTATAATAACAGAATCTTGCAAGTCTGATTATGCTACAGTTCCTCCCTTTTCTTTTATGAGTTAGAAATGTATCTGTCTGGGCTGCTTATTTGCCTGTTTAGACTGAAGATATGTTTTTTTTTCCTTGTTGCTTTGGTAATGCATCTCTCATATCTTTGTCAAGGTCAGTTTCCTTACTCTCTGCAGGTTAAAATCAATCACAATAATGATAACCACATAAAATATACATCAGAGATCTCCACTGCCAATTAAACTGGTACAATGTGCTTACTACAGACTCTATTGCATCTAATGAACTAAGCGGTAGCTCATGAAAGCTTATGCCTTTTAATAAAATGTGTTAGTCAATAGAGATGCTACCAGACTGTGATTCTTATCTTGTGTAATTAAAGATGATCTCCAGTGAAAGCATGCAGAAAGACCAATGTCCGAACCTCAAGCTCTTGTACATCATCACCGTTTACACCCTCCCCCCCCAGAGACATAACTACACATCCAAGCAGTGTGAGGTTGATCTGTTATCATCTTCATGACCATTAAAAGCAACACCGTGGTGAGTTTGATGAGACATGAATTCAATCAATGGAGGAATGAACTGCTTTGAAATTCTGCAGATCTTCAAGGAAAGCACCTAGGTTAGCTATAGTCCCAAAGGTGCTTTTTCAAAAGGTAGCTGGACTTCTTTTTCCTTGAAGATGTTTTGCTTCTCATTCAAGAAGCTTCTTCAGTACTGACTGAATGGTGGAAGATGGAAGGATTTATATTCCTTGCAGTCATCTGGTCGTTAGCACTCTCTCTGAGAGTCATTGAGGCAACTTGGAGGTTTATCTGTGCCTTCAGAGTTATCTGAATAGTGCAAATGGGTGTGGAACCTTCTTGGAATTGCTGAAAGGATTGTGTTGCAAACACAATTGTTCAGTTGTTGGAATGCAGGAAGGCACAGATAAACCTCCAAATGGCCTCAACGACTCTCAGAAAGAGTGCTAACAACCAGATGACTGCAAGGAGTATAAATCCTCCTGTCCTCCACCTTTCTTTTTCTTCTTCTTCCTCTACCTTTCTCTAGCTCTCTTCACCCCATCCCCAATGCAATTGCTTGAGACAGCAAAACTTTTTTTTCCCCTACCATTTGCCATGTACCAATTTTAGCTGCAAAATGACTCAGTGAAATAAGGGGCAAAATATTCAGCTAGCTCTGGACTCTCCTTTTTAATCATGAAGAACAATGAATTGGAGACAATTGCAGCAGGAAAATCTGACGGTAGATATTTGCTGTCCTTACTAATGAGAGAAAAATAAAGTAGACCATTGGCCTAAAGGTTCCAGCTGTGATTCTTTTGTAACTTAGAGTGCATTAAAATGGCTTTATTCAGTAAGTTAAGTTGATTTTTTTTTATGACCTTTCTAAGCTGTTTAGCCCAGAACTCAGAGACATTTCCTTAAGATTGAATTTTAAAAATCCTTTTAGCTCACAATTGCTAAGCTTTTTTATCTGGAAAGAAACATCCCAAATCTATAAAGAAGTTCTGTTTGTGACAATTATTGTCAGGGCAATGATTAGCTAACATGGCACTTTTAGTTTTTTAGTGGGTCTGTCACTACAATACTAATTTAATAGAGTTTTCTTTCCCTCAATGCAGACATTGCATCTAACAGGGTGTATCATTGCATCTGCGATGGCCAACTGTTGCAAATTTTTGTGGGGGACAAATTGAATTGCCACTGATGTCATCCCCTTGCAGAGCCATTGGTGACTGTATCTAGGGGGAAGTGCCGTTCGTAGCAACAAAACCCATAGAAATAGCAAGCCTAGAAATAGCAGAATAACCTGATCTGTATATAGGTGGGATATAAATGGTGGATTGCCGGAATGAAATATGTGTGTGTCATGCAGATAAATTGGTCAGACATAAGAATCAGTGCAGCATTGTTATTTCTATATGGCATAAACTGAGAAGGGAAAATACTTGCCTCCAATAAAGCCTTAGAGATCATAACCATCCGTAGAAATGCAGAGAGCTGCTTGTCAGCCGTAAAGCTGGCAGTCCCTGTTTGAGACCTGAGCACCATGCAGTGGGTGAGCTCCCATTACTTCTCCAGCTCCTGCCCACCTACCAGTTTGAAAGCATGCAAATGCGAGTAGATAAATAGGTACCACTTCAATGGTGGGAAGATAACAGCATTCCATGCCCCTCGGCTTATACTCATGCAGGCCACATGACCACAGAAATGTCTTTGGACAATGCTAGCTCCCTTGGCTAAGAAACAAAGATGAGCACCAGCCCCCAGAGTTGGACATAACAGGACAGGGGAAACCTTTATCTTTACCTTTAATGGAACACAGAAATGTGTTTCCTTTGGCTTCATCTCCCAATCTTATCCAGATTGCTGCACATTCAGTAACGGACTGAAGGGGCAGTTTTCCAGAGCTCTGATATGGTCATAATAATTATAGCAAGGCATGGTGGGAGGGGCAGGTAGCTGTTCCAGAGAAACAGGGGGATTGGAGGCTAAAACATTTAAGGAACGGCTGCTGGAATTGGGTATGTCTGGTTTAATGAGGGGTGACATGATAGCAGTGTTCCAATATCTCAGGGGCTGCCACAAAGAAGAGGGAGTCAAGCTATATTCCAAAGCACCTGAAGGCAGGACAAGAAGCAACGGATGGAAACTAATCAAGGAGAGAAGCAACTTGGAACTGAGGAGAAACTTCCTGACAGTTAGAACAATTAACCAGTGGAACAACCTGCCTCCAGAAGCGGTGAATGCTCCAACACTGGAAGTTTTTAAGAAGAGACTGGACAGCCATTTGTCCGAAATGGTATAGGGTTTCCTGCCTGAGCAGGGGGTTGGGCTAGATGACCTCCAAGGTTGCTTCCAACTTTATTATTTATTATTATTATTATTATTATTATTATTATTATTATTATTATTATTATTATTATTATTATTATTATTATTATTATTATTATTATTATTATTATTATTATTATTATTATTATTATTATTGTTAAATATGGTGGCTGTTTTCATGTTGTAGTCCAATCTAGAGAACCAACTCTAGGAAGATGGCTTGGATCCACACAGTCCACAGGTTGCCTGTATGAAATGCTTCATTATGTCAGTGCTTGAAAGGAAAGAAGAAGTAATTTTGTCTACTCTAGTAAAAATATTCTCCAAATGTAACTTTCAGAATGGTCTAATCACATCCTTCCCCAGTTCCACGAGGTAGCCCCTATTGCACAGTGCAGGTCTTAGATTAGCCAACAAACCTAATGGTTGAATGAAAATTCAGAGCTGAATGCATTCTTAAAGAAATTACTGTGCCCAAGATGGGTTATTGATCATATATAGGGTGGGATGGAATTTTTGAGAAAGGACACTATTTTAAAAAACCGTTTAATCCTACCAGGTGCTGTCAGCTGGAGGAAATAATTGGCTGTAATGACTTCACAATGGTGGCTCTGTTGACCATATCAGTGATAAAATACTTAGCAGAGGTACCGCAAAATATCTCAGGACTATTATTTACTGGAAATGGGAGAATAAGATAGAAATCAATTCCTACAAGTCAAGAGTGTACAATTCAAAATAGAGTGTCATTCACCCACTATATACATCTCTATTTGTTCTACTTTCTAGAAAGTTATTTAATGATACACAGAAAACTAGCTTTGACTTTATCATTACTACTACACTTTACATTATTACTGTTGGCATTCCTTCGGGCAGTTTTGGAAATCAATACTTGAATACATATGTACATGAATATAGGTAACAAGGTGAACAACGGCAATTTCTTTTTGTACCTGTGCCTTTTATAATGGCTTTAACTCAGCAAATTAAGTTTCTCTTTCTCTTAGCAGTGCTTCCCTTCTCCATCTTAATCAAAGGGATTCTTTAGTCTGCTCAAAATAGCAAGAGTGACGTGCAAAATCAATGGAACCAAACAGAAGAAATCCATTTTAACAGGACACATGGATTCCTCTTAAAAATATAAAAAGAAGTATTGATATAAACCATTCAGTGAGATTCTGTTTTTAAAAGTTTTTATTATTTAACATTAAAAATTAAAAAAATAATATTGCTATTAAATTTTCAGCATCAAACATTAAAATATAAATTAACATAAAAGGGAAAGGATATAGCACAATAAATTAAAAGTGACCATAGATAGATATAGAGATGTAGAGGTAGCTAGGTGGATGGATGGATGGATGGATGGATGGATGGATGGATGGATGGATGGATGGATGGACAGACAGATCTCAAAGTTTTAAGATATAAGATTCCTTTATGTCTGGAAATCTCATGTGATCTCTTACTTCCAAATCATAGCCATTCATGTTATCTCAGAATGAGTTGCAGGACATACATCAAGACAACAGCCTATTACCAATCAGTAGAACAATTTTAATTCCCAGGATTCTCATCCATTCATATAAGAATATGTTGTTACACAATCAAATCTGATTAATTTTGCAACTTAAATTGCAGAACTGCCCAACGAGACTATCAATCAATGCAACAAACACACCAGCCGTGCCATCCCCAAGCTGGTGCCTTGCAGATGAGTCTGGACTATAAGTCACAGAATTCCTAGTGAGCATGCTCATTGGTTATGCTAGCTGAGGATGCTGGGAGTTGTGGATCTAATATATTCAGGGAAATACTCTTGCATACTTATATTAATCATTCAGATGTGATATGGACAAAGCAATTTGATTTATTAATCATTCAGATGTGATATGGACAAAGCAATTTGATTGGCTGTTTTCTTTTAGAGAATAACTAATTATTTCAGAATATTCTGAGAAGGCTGGAGATATATCACTAAGGCAGGACATAAAACAAGACAGGACATAAAACAGGACATGAGTCTTAAATGCGTGTATTAGCTAGAAGAAGAAAAAAGGAAGTGAAAAATGTCAAACCACAAGTTCATCTGCCGGTCACATATGAGTGTCAAGCTTGAGACTCTGTTGCAAGTAACCACATATGTCTCGTTTCTATGTCTCGTTCTTGCTGGTGTCTAACCACAAACGAACTGCAGGAAATCTTAAGAAATTTAGATGCTTTGGCAAGATACCTGTAACCTCGATCCATGAGAGGGGGACAAGATATTTCGCTATTCTAGCATAGCAACAGGGGGCTGTCATCCAAGTAACCAATCAATGCTAACAAGCGACATTTCCGTGTTTTGCTGTCTCTGAAGAGTATATATGAACTTGTTTTATTATAAGAAGCTGTTCAGAGGTGCTTACAAATATATTGCTCTGAACCTTGCGCAATAAATCAACTTCTTTTGATTCCGTGGTCTGAGTCCTGTGGTTTTCTGCAACATCACTATGACTATTCACTACTAGTCAAGGAAAGATCTAGGCAAATTTTAACCTGGTAATAATTTTAAACATGCTCTTGCAATGCACTCAAGTTAAAGAGTGCTGCTGGCTTGCCACCCCCTGGAGTTCATGCCAATGGATAACTTCAACTACCCTGTAAAGATCTCCTCATGAGCATCTTTAGCACCTGCAATTCTGCCAGAAATAATCACAGTTTGTCTCTAGGTGAACAAACCACTGTGAAGGATCTTCAAGCTCATGGCAATGCCGGGAACTGACCATAACACATATTAACCGTGTCCCCTTGCACTTCTGCTGCTTCAACAATCTTCCTGTCTGATACCATTTGCTTTTTTCATCACGAGTAAGCCACGGGCAATTATATTCACAACCGATGTGGTTATTTAGGCAGCATATAACAGAGGCATGTTCACATGTTTAGCCAGCCAGAGCAGTTGTGGGGGAGAGAAAACACAATGCAAGAGAATTCCCAGTTGAAACATCAACTCTTTGTTTTTCTCTCTCAGCACCATTTCAGTCAGGCACAGCTTTAGGTTAAGACCAAGTAGGCTTTGGCACCAAAGCTTGGGAGACACCAATGTCCCCCCTCCTCCTTTTGTATTATTCTAAAAATACAAATCTTCCACAACAGTGGGAACTGGCACCATTAGTTAATGCAGTCTTGGGATGGCATGGACCAGAGTTCCCCCACCCTTCGGGGTTGGTGGCCTGGAGCAAGGGGAGGGGGAAGAGGGATGGTTTTGAGGGTCAGGCAAAGGCATGCATGTATGCATGCATAAACACCCATTGCTCGTGCGAGTGAGGCCATAAGCGTGAGCACTCATGGGGCCGCAAACGCCCATGATGATGCTCACACGAGTGGGGCCGTGAACGCCCACAACCAGTGGTGGGATTCAAATATGTAAACAACTGGTTCTCTGTGTGGATGCCACTTCCGGAAGTCCATTCTTGGCCTGGGCAACAAAAAATTAGCTACCGGTTCTGCCAAAGTGGTGCGAACTGGCTGAATCCCACCAATGCCCGCAACGCTCACGGTGACACTCACTCGTTGGGGACCTCTGGCATAGACCCTCATATTATCCTTAATTCCACCATTTGCAATAGAGAAGTGACACTATAGTTTGCCACACTAGTTATGATGACCAGGAAATATTTCTGAGCTTAAACGTACATGCATCTCTTTATGTAATTGATAGGCTTCCACTATGTCTCATTACTCTGGGTGACTCACAAAATACAACCATGAAAACAAAGAATAAAGGAACAAGAGAACATTAAAGAAAACCAAAACACCACACAAGGGGTCTATTATCCATTCGAGATCAAGACCTTGGGGAAGAACTAAAGGTTTGTTTAAAGCAGGGGTGTCAAACTGCCAGCCCGTGGGCCGGATGCATCATGGCAAAACCACGCCCACCCCATTGCCAGCAATGGGAAAAAAGTCACGATACGTCGCAACACGTCATGTGATGTTGCAAGTTTGACACCCCTGGTTTAAAGAGTCAAGATGGGAGCCATATGAATCTCTGGAGGAGTGGAGTTCTAGAGCAGTGTTTCTCAACTCCAGCAACTTAAGATGTGTGGATTTCAACTCCCAGAAACCCCCCCCCCCAGCTAGTATGCTTATAGGGGGAATTCTGGGAGTTGAAGTCCTTGCGTCTTAAAGTTGCTGGGTTAAGCGACATTGTTCTAGAGCAGAGTTCCCCAACCTTTCCAGCCTTGTGGACCAGAGGTATAGGGGGAGAGGGGATGGTTCGGTGCAAGTGGAGGGCAAGAGCGTGTGTACAGCTCTATTTGTGGGAGCGGAGGGCATGTGTGCGTGCAGCTCATGCAAGCGGGGATGCACCAATGTGTGCACTCACCTGTCACTTCCGTGGCCCGGTTCCAAAGGGTCAAGGCCCGGTAGTGGGCGTGACCTGGGGGTAGGGGACCCCCAGTACCTGTCTGTGGCATGCCAGCAACCGGTACGCACAAACAAGGAAAGCCCCATCCACGGGATGCAGGTAGCACATAAAACCACGCCCCCTCCGGTCCACGGGAAAACCTCTCTCCACGTAACTGGTCTCTGGTGCCCAAAAGGTTGGGGACCTCTGCTCTAGAGGACAGACACTATGTCAGAGAAGAAGACCTGCACCTGGGTCCACTAGGTGGCACCATGTGTTTCATAGATGGAACCTGGAGCATACTGAATCTGTCAGAGAGTGTGGGCCAGGCAGGCAGAAACTTCTAGAGACAGGCAATCCCTCAAAAATCCAGATCCTGGGCCATGAGGGGCTTTATAGGTAATAATGGTACATTTAAACACATAGGGAAGCCTATTGGAAATCAGTGCAGGTCACAAAACACAAGTGCTATGTGATCATAATGTGGCATGGCCATTAACCACCTATGCTACTCTATTTTGGGCCAGCTGCAGCTTCTAAATGGCCTCCAAGAGCAGCCCTGCAATAGTTCTTATATACTCCAACACAAGGGAGCCAAAATATAATTGTTTTAAGGGCTGCTCAGTCTAGATAAGGGTGCAATTGGTGCAATAGACAAATTGGTGCAAAAAAAGCCTCTGGCTACCACCAACATTGACAAGGCAAGCCACTAGAACAGGGGTAGGCAACCTTGGCTCTTTTATGACTCGTGGACTTCAACTCCCAGAATTCCTGAGCCAGCATGGCTCAGCTTGGAAACTCTCCCTTTCCCCTCAGCATGGCTGGCTCAGGAATTCTGGGAGTTGAGGTCCACAAGTCACAAAAGAGCCAAGGTTGCCTACCTCTGGCCTAGGCCTAGGCCGCTTTATGACTCGTGGACTTCAACTCCCAGAATTCCTGAGCCAGCATGGCTCAGCTTGGAAACCTCTCCCTTTCCCCTCAGCATGGCTGGCTCAGGAATTCTGGGAGTTGAAGTCCACGAGTCATAAAAGAGCCAAGGTTGCCTACCCCTGCACTAGAATATAAACTGAGAGCAGACCCCACTCCCTACTGGCACTGATGATGTTACCTAGTTTGGATAATGAAATGTCTGCAAGTTAAGAATTCTGATTCCTGGCAGTATTAACATCCATAGTAACAGTTTTACTTGTAGTCATATATATTTGTTTGGCTGTTTTATTTTTATGTTTTATGATATATGCCACTCAAAGTCACCTGATGAGATGGGCAGCTATAGGAAACAAATAGATAAAATATGTCCCAAATAGGCTTAAAAATAAGAAAATCCCTAAACTCCCCTCACAAAAGGCTAATATCCACCCCCTCCTCTTTGCAAAAGAATACTGGCCTTGAAGACAGCTCTGTGGCCTTCATATCTCTGCCTAAAATAATATTCCCTCTCATTAATTCTGGCCTCTGATCATCTGAGCCCCCTTCTGCAACCGAATGAAAAGCTACAAAGGAAAGGAACTAAATGCAACCAGCATTAACGTTGGGGGAATGAAACTTCTGGTTGATATAAAATTCAACGTCCAGTTTAATTGCATTACCTTCCATCTGCTTGCAATGCATTTTCCCTGTCCTTTCCCCCCCCCCCAAGAATTTCCTGGATGCCTGAAGTCCATGGGGTCTCCCACGCCACGCTTATTCAAAGGAAATTGCAAACTTCTAACTGCCACGTTTCATCAGCCTCCTATTAATTAGCTAAATGCCATGTTGTATTATGCATCACGGCCTTCTGGTAAGGCAGCTTCTCTAATGCATCCAGACCTCATGATCAGCTTTGGACTCTTCCTCCAGGCAAATCATTGGTATTCTAGGATAAGTCAGCTTACTGTAATTTGAAATTGGTCTGCCGTCCCATTACGTATCAGCCCAATCAATACTGAGTGAATTAGGTTTCGGTGATCTGATTAACTCCCCATTATTTTCTACCCCGGGCTGATTTAGAATGCATGATGAGACAATATTCCAGTTTCTTTGCTTTCTCCCAGTTTAAATGGAATGTGGGCATACAAGGAAGCAGTGACTGGGTGTATTTGATTTGGCCGGGCTGTAATGAAGCCAAACACTATCAGCATCAGTTTTGTCAGGAGAGGTGTAAGGGATTGAAGCCTGGTGTGCTGAGCACACAAAGAGGAAAGGGGAGAAAGAAAAGCATTGGGCTGCTTAATAGTAACCAACTGTAGGGTTTGTTTGGGTGTCTCCATCCTTGGGGAGGGGGGAAATGCAATCATAGAAGCTGGAAGGAGGCACTGAGGTCATCCAGTACGACCTCTAGGTCAGTGAAGGAACCCAAATTGAGCACCCTTGACAGATGGCTGTCTATCACCCACCCGAACAGATCTAGCAAAGCGAATAATTGGTTTTCGCTGTTAAACTGCTCTTATTAGGATCCCTCCCCAGCCCAACAATGCACTGAAATGGTTCTTCTTCAATCTACTATTCCATATCCTATTCTCTGGAACGGGAGGGATCTGGACTTTCTTCTTTGGAGGGTTGCGACTTGGCTCAAATAACAGTCCCACCAGATCCATCCTCTGGTTTCTTATCCTTCCATTATGCAGATCGCCTTACTTTCAACTTAATTAGTTTACAAATTGCTTAAGGAGAAAATCAACAATAACTACAACAAGCTTCTCCAACCCGTATCTCTCTGTTGGAACGACACCCAACATTTGTTTGTTTGTTTGTTTGTTTATTACATCAATAAGGCCACCCTACTTAAGCAACGTGACTCCTTGCAGCATACAGAAATAAAGAAAATACAATGGAAAACTACCCCTCCCTGCAACACACACACAACATTTAAGTGGTAGTCAGGAGCTAAAATTAGTTGTATCACCCCAGTGAGAACTCTACTCATCCTAAAGTGCCTGAGACAACAGCCTTAATTGCCTTTCCAAAGGCCTTCAGGGTGGTAGTAGGGAGGTTGCACTAAAGTGCAAGTGCCACCACTGAGAAGGCACACCTCGTGATAGTTGGTCCAGTGTTAAAGCACCAGGCTAGAAAGCAGGAGACTGTGAGTTCTAGTCCCACCTTAGCCAGGAAAATCAGCTGAGTGACTTTGAACCAATCACTAGGAGACTGTGAGTTCTAGTCTCATCTTAGCCATGAAAGCCAGCTGAGAGATTTTGAACCAATCTCCAGGAGACTGTGAGTTCTAGTCTCATCTTAGCCATGAAAGCCAGCTGAGATATTTTGAACCAATCTCCAGGAGACTGTGAGTTCTAGTCCTGCCTTAGCCGTGAAAGCTGGCTGGGTGACCTTGGGCCAGTCACTCTTCCTCAGTCCAACTCACCTTACAGCAGACACGTCAAACTGGCGACGTCACGTGATGTCGCGTAACGTTTCGGGACGGTTTTGCCATTGCCGGCAATGGGGTGGGCGTGGCTTCCGGATGACGCGTCCGGCCTACGGGCCGGCAGTTTGACACCCCTGCCTTACAGGGTTGTTGTTGTGGGGAAAATAGGAACAGGAAGGTGTGTTGGATATGTTCACAGCCTTGAGATATTTATAAAAATAATAAAGGCAGGATAAAAATAAAAATAAATAAATATTGTTTTTAAAAAAGGAAGCTGGATGTGACTTCCTGATTAGAACAAGCAGGTCAGAGAGATTCCCTTGGACCCTACTGATAATAAGTAGCATCTTGAATGGTACCCAGAAGCTCCTCAACTGTCAGCTCAGCAGCTCATGGGTGTCTTTGTTACACCCATAAGATACTCATAAGATACTCATATGGAATATGAGTATCTTATGGGTGTAACAAAGACACCCATCACTATCTATGTCACCACATTCTGGACCAGTTGCAGCTCTCGGGTAGTCTGCAACATCATCTATGTTGGCTGTGACTAGAAGTCTGTGTGTGGGTACACACGATCTGCTTTCCACACTGCCTATTGTGTGCATAAGCACATGCAGGCTGAAAATATTTTGTTGCCTGAAGCAGAAAAGCAAACTACTCCAAAAGATTTCAAGCCAAGATTTGCAAATGTCTGGCTAAATTATTCCTACGCAGAAAATCTTTGAAACATTTATTTTCATTCCTGGCAGAAAATTATGAGAATTTTTTTTTAATGACCCTGTAATTCCTTGCATTGGGGTGGAGTCAGAGTGACTGAATGGAGCTGAGTGTTTACTGGCCGGATGCCCTTCCTGATGCCTACGCGGAGCTCACAGCATATATATTTTCCCTTTGCTCCCAGAGAGAGAAATATTTGCCGCTAGCTAGGATTGGACTCATGGCCTCCTGATTGTGAGGCGAGAGTTCCATCTCTAGGCTACCCCACTGCTCTCAGAAAATTACAACAATAATTACTGATAAATGTCTGCTGATTTATGACAGCTGTCTTACTTTGCCTTATCATTAAGAATGGTGCTGTATTCATGTGAACATGCGTGTAGAAAAAAGAAAAAGAAAAAAGTGTTGTGTTTGTTATATGTGTGGTTTCCACATCCTTGCAGCTATCAATTCTCATTTAGTGCAAAAAAAATAAAAAATAAAAAATGGGGAAATAATCATAAAAGAAAATCAAATCAGTATTTAATGAAATATATATATTTCTCAGTAAAATAGCTTGCATTTTCAGCTTCAAATAACTCTGAAACTTTTCCATTAATAAAGGTAGGTTTTGAAATATAGGTGCAACAAAATATAATTCAATCTGACAGATTTATTTCCTTAATGTCTTATTATTATTTCTGAGAAACCCATAAGGCACTCTATTAATTAAAACTCAGCACGACATTTTGGCTCCATAAGATTTAGAACTTGGAGAGTTTTGCTGTCATTACTGCATTTATTTCAGAGTTTTTGGCTTTTTAATTAAGCGTTATCTCCCATCAAGTTGAGCTTTTTCAGCTCATAATGTATTTCCAGCCCATAATGTAGCCAACTCTACACTGCAAAAATGATAAGTCCTTTTGAAAGTAGCTGTATTCACATCTAGGCATTTGGCTTCATTATGGAAATTCCATTGGTATATAACACAGGGATATTCATTAGCTGTGACGAAGTATCTATGGAGCATCATTTACTTTAAATAGGGAGCATTAAATACAGCAGAAGGCATTAAAAAGGTGAGGTAACTCTTTTGCAGCTAATCTACACTTACTTTTGTTCCCGTAAGAATAGCAGTGGAAGTGTCGCCAGTAGTAAAATTTGAATTTGCGGATTTTTTTCAGGGAGATGATATGGTCTCTTTTTTGTTGAATGACTAGGAACAATGCAAAATTGCAATGGTTCAACCAATTTCCTTACAGTTAGAAAAATTAATCAGTGGGATGACTTGCCTCTAAAAGTTATGGACTTGCCTCTAAAAACTGGAGGCTTTTAAGAAAAGATTGGACAGCCACCTTTATTGGAGAAAGTACATTTCAGGCTGCTACTACCATTTTCTAACAATCTATCTACAAAATGAAATTCAATGTTGAAAAAAGGAAGGTTCTACATTTAGGCAAGAAAAACCATATGCACAGGTATAGTATATGTGGTACCTGGCTCAATAGTAGTAACTGTGAGAGGGATCTCGGAGTCCTAGTGGACAATCACTTAGATATGAGCCAGCCGTGTGCTACAGCTGCCAAAAAAGCCAACACAGTGCTAGGCTGCATTAACAGAGGGATAGAATCAAGATCATGTGAAGTGTTAATACCACTTTACAATGCCTTGGTAAGGCCACACTTGGAATACTGCATCCAGTTTTGGTCACCACGATGTAAAAAAAGATGTTGAGACTCTAGAAAGAGTGCAGAGAAGAGCCACAAAGATGATTAGGGGATTGGAGGCTAAAACATATAAGGAACGTTTGCTTGAATTGGTTATGTCTAGTTTAATTAAAAGAAGGACTAGGGGTTGTTAAATAAGACATTTGTTAAGTGAGTTTTGTCTCATTTTACGACCTTTCTTGCCACAGTCTTTAAGGGGCAGGGGTATCAAAATGGCAGCCTGCGGGCCGGATGTGTCACACACAGGCCATGCCCACCCCAGCTCCACAAAGGCAAAAAAGTTGTGATACATCATGATACGTCACGTCACGTGATCGAGTTTGACACCTGTGCTTTAAGGGAATCACTGCAGTTGATAAGTTAGTAACCTGGTTGTTAAGTGAAACTGGCTTCCCCATTGACTTTGCTTGTCAGAAGGTCGCAAAAGGTGATCCCATGACGTTGGGACACAGCAACCGTCATAAATATGAACCAGTTGCCAAGCATCTGAATTTTGATTACATGATCATGGGGATGCTGCAAAGGTCATAACTGTGAAAAATGTTCATAAATCATATTTTTTAGTGTGGTTGTAACTTTGAACGGTTATTAAATGAACTGTTGTAAGTCAAAGACTACCTGTATAGTTAAGCTATTCCTGCAGCTGAGGTCCAAGTGTACAGCCTCACTTTTTGTGGATTAAAAAAGTGCTGAGTGTAACATAGAAGAAAGTTCTGTCATACTACAGTAATGAAAAGTCACCTTCCTCCTTACTTGAGCCATAAATACATAGGAAATACTTTTTATTATATGAGAAACACAGCGCGGCAGTCTAGGAACCAGCTGCCTTTTGAACTTAACCATGGTGTTGAAATAATACTCTTTTTTTTTTAAAGAGAGTTGGAGGTATTCCATGAACATTTTGTATCTCCTGCAATAAAGTCTGATTAGATCTTCTCGGATCACCCCTTTTCTGGACAAAATGTCTTTTGGTGCTATGAAAGGGAGATAACAGTTTCAGACAAATGGCAAAGTCTGGGAAGTTACTGCTGTGAAAGTGTTTAGGAAATGAAGATGATCAGTTGAGATCTTATCGTGTGCTCATCACATTTAACTGCCTATATTGTGTGGGTGTTTTGGGTTATAACCTAGAGGATTTATAAGCTAGAATTAATTTGCTTTCCTAATATGTCAATTGTGGGCCAGATATCAAAAGCTTACAGTTTATTGCTTCATTTAAAATATGCTTTCACAAACAGCCTTCCTCTCACCCCACTTCCAATTGTCTGAGGTTATCTGAGTTAAATATTAGCCAGGAATTAGGGCAAATATCAAATAATGGTTAGATTGTCAAACTAGGTTCTAATTAGTATGGATGACTTTGGATAAGTCCAAGGCATCTGAGGAACTGCCTTACTCCAACGGGACTAATTTGCCCCACTTGTTCCTGTGGAAAGGAACCTACTTTAGATCCTGGTGGGGTCCAGGAGAAGACCCTTTTCTGTTGTGACCTCCATCCTCTGGAATATTCTCCCATCAGAGGCATGCCCCATACTCCTGGCTTTCTGGAAAAGCCTAAAAATTTGGCTCTGTCATTTGCCCTGGGCCCCCAATGGGGGCCTGCTATATAGGGGTGGCTGACAGGATGGAGAAGATTCTTATCTACAGACTTCCCATCATCTTGGTTTTTAATTTTTAACTTTTTATTCTAATTGTAATTAATTTTTAGCACTTTTTATCTTTGCATTATATTGTAAGCTGCCCAGAGTTGCTGTATTAGTAAGATGAGCAGCATAGAAATGTAATAAATAAATGAAAACAAATTATCTGTCATCTCAATCTATCCATCAAGTAGTTGTAAGGATAAAAAGAAAAGCTGGATAAATCATAGTACACTAAAAAAATAAGCCAGTTGAATCCAATGATATATTTTTTTTCCATCCAGCACCAAAACCTGGGTTCCAAAATTAACTTTGATTTACAGTTTTTCTTTAGGAAATGCTACTAACGATCACATTAGATGTTTTAATAATAATAATAATAATAATAATAATAATAATAATAATAATAATAATAATAATAATAATAATAATAATAATAATAATAATAATAATAATAATAATAATAATAATAATAATAATAATAATAATAAAAGTTGGAAGGGACCATTGGAGGTCATCGAGTCCAACCCCCTGCTCAGGCAGGAAACCCTATACCATTTCAGACAAATGGCTGTCCAGTCTCTTCTTAAAAAACTTCCAGTGTTGGAGCATTCACCGCTTCTGGAGGCAGGTTGTTCCACTGGTTAATGTTTTAACTGTCAGAAGTTTCTCCTCAGTTCCAGGTTGCTTCTTTCCTTGACTAGTTTCCATCCATTACTTCTTGTCCTGCCCTCAGGCGCCTTGGAGAATAGCTTGACTCCCTCTTCTTTGTGGCAACCCCTGAGATATTGGAATACTGCTATCATGTCACCCCTAGTCCTTCTTTTCATTAAACTAGACATACCCAATTCCAGCAAACGTTCTTGATATGCTTTAGCCTCCAGTCCCCTAATCATCTTTGTTGCCCTTCTCTGCACTCTTTCTAGAGTCTCAACATCTTTTACATCGTGGTGACCAAAACTGGATGCAGTATTCCAAGTGTGGCCTTACCAAGGCATTGTAAAGTGGTATTAATACTTCACGTGATCTTGATTCTATCCCTCTGTTAATGCAGCCCAGCACTGTGTTGGCTTTTTTGCAGCTGCAGCACACTGCTGGCTCATATTTAAGTGATTGTCCACTAGGACTCCGAGATCCCTCTCACAGTTACTACTATTGAGCAAGGTACCCCCTATACTATACCTGTACATTTGGTTTTTCTTGCCTAAATGTAGAACCTTACTTTTTTCACCATTGAATTTCATTTTGTTAGATAGCGCCCAATCTTCAAGTCTGTCCAGGTCCTCCTGTATCTTAAGCCTGTTTTCTGGAGTGTTGGCTATTCCTGCCAGCTTGGTGTCATCCGCAAATTTGATGAGTTCCCCATCTATCCCCTCGTCCAAATCGTTGATGAAGATGTTGAAGAGCACTGGCCCCAGAACAGAGCCCTGGGGCACCCCACTGCACACTTCCCTCCATGTAGATGCGGTTCCATTGAGGACCACACGCTGAGTACGGCCGGTTAGCCAGCTACGAATCCATCTGGTGGTGATGCTGTCTAACCCACATTTTTCTATCTTATCAAGTAGTAGGTTGTGATCTACTTTATCAAATGCCTTACTGAAGTCCAAGTAAATTATATCCACAGCATTCCTCTGATCCACTAATTTTGTCACTTTTAATTTAAGGGACTGAAAATAATTGCTCATAAATTAATAGACCACACAAGAAATTTAGAAAAGAAAATTTTAACCTTGGATTTTATAACAGAAGGTGGTATACTGGTTTGAGAGAAAGAATTTTGTGCTATATGTGTCTCATTTTGAAGAGGTTTTCCTTAATTATGCTCTGGATAGCACTTTCCCTAACTGAAATTCTCAGTGTTATTATCAACTCACTGCTACTTCCCATAAAACAATCTTCTCTGGCTTGGATTTTAAACAAAGCTTCCAGCTGCCCGGAACTCTGGTGTGACCGCATTCCAAGCCTCAGGAACCCTGGGAAATGTAGTTTTCCAAAATACGGCATTCCCAAGACATCTTGAATCGTGGATGCTGTCAAGTACTGCAACTTCAGTACCTCAGATGCAGAGAACCCTGGAAATTATAGGTCCCAAATGGCCTGATATTCATATTATACTCATTGATTTTCCAGAAAGAGTTAAAGATATGAACAGTTACCTCTGATGGTCCCAAAGGTGCTTTTTCAGGAGGCAACTGGACTTCCTTGTTTTTCTTTGAAGACGTTTCGCTTCTCATCCAAGAAGCTTCTTCAGCTCTGACTGGATGGTGGGGAATGGAAGGATTTATATTCCTTGCAGACAGCTGGTCATTTGCATTCTTTTAGCAGGGGTAGGCAACCTTGGCTCTTTTATGACTCATGGACTTCAACTCCCAGAATTCCTGAGTCAGCTATGCTGAGTCAGGAATTCTGGGAGTTGAAGTCCATGAGTCATAAAAGAGCCAAGGTTGCCTACCCCGAGTTGTTGAGGCCACTTGGAGGTTTTCTGTGTCCTCAGGGTCACCTGAGTAGTGCAAAGGTGTGTGGAGCCTTCTTGGCTGCAGGATGTTTTCTGCCCTGTGTCCCTTCACTGTTGAAGAGAGGCACACAGGCTGTTGGGGATGAATCTGTGTTGCCTGCATCTCAAACTGAAGCGCAAATGGTTCCTGTATAGACTACAGATGAAATGTCTTCAAAGAAAAACAAAGTCCAGTTGCCTCCTGAAAAAGCACCTTTGGGACAACCATGACCTGGATGACTGAGAATCTCCATAGACAGTTACCTCTGATCACCTTGGATTATTCTTCCATATACAGGCAGTCCTTAGCTTATGACCACAATTGGGACTGCAATTTTCACCATAAGTTGTTGTGGTCATAAGTCAAGTCAGATCTGATTTTATGACAATTTTTATGGTAGTTGTTAAATAAATCACTGCAGTGCTAAGGAAATCACGGGGTTGTTAAAGGAATCCAGTTTCCCCAATAGGTGGTTTTTGCTGGAAATTGGCAAAAAAAAAAACTTGCAAATTTTGATCAGGTGACTGCAGGACACTACAACTGGTCATAAATGCAAACTAGCTGCCTAGCACTGAAATTGTGATCAAATAATCATGGGGGTGTTGTTGTTGTTGTTAGTTGCGAAGTCGTGTCCAACCCATCGCGACCCCATGGACAATGTTCCTCCAGGCCTTCCTGTCCTCTACCATCTTCTGGAGTCCATTTAAGCTCACGCCTACTGCTTCAGTGACTCCATCCAGCCACCTCATTCTCTGTCGTCCTCTTCTTCTATTGCCCTCAATCTTTCCCAGCATTAGGCTCTTCTCCAGTGAGTCCTTCCTTCTCATTAGGTGGCCAAAGTATTTGAGTTTCAACTTCAGGATCTGGCCTTCTAAAGAGCAGTCAGGGTTGATCTCCTCTAGGACTGACCGAGTGACAGTCATAACTGAACCATCATTAAATAAATAAGTTGAAAAGGTAAAGTTTTCCCCTGTCCAGTCATGTCCCACTCTAGGACACGATGCTCATCTCCATTTCTTAGCTAAGGGAGCCAGCATTGTCCAAAGACATTTTTATGGTCATGTGGCCAGTGTGACTTTGCGACAAGGCGCATGGAAAGCTGTTACCTTCCCACCAAAGTGTTGCCTATAATCTACTCACAATAGCGTGCTTTCAAGCTGCTAGTTGAGTAGCAGCTGAGGCAAGTAACGGGAGCTCACCCTGTCACATGGCACTTGGGTCTTGAACCCAGACTGTCAGCTTTCCGGCTGACAAGCTCAGTGTCTTTAACCGCTGAGCCATTGTGGCCCTCTCATAAGTCAAAAAATACCTGTAATCAATGGAATTTAATTCTCTGAATGGACTGGGCCCACTATTTCCATAAGGCCACACTGCCAAACTTAAGTATATTCAGATATTATTGGTGGGTTGGTGTATCATACATTCTTCTTCAAGATTAGAGAGCTGCAGTTGTTGTTACTCGCAAGCGCTAGAAAGGGAAAAAATGGGATAAGCACTATCATATTAACACATGATAACAATACAGAGAGAGTCTAAAAGTCATCTGTAAAGGACAGAAACAGGATATTAAAAGCAAGAAAGAAGGGCGAGTCGTCCCATTAATCTGTTTGATGCTGATTTGGAAGACATGGGCCTGATGACTTATATCGTTTTGGGCATCTTCCAACAGAGAGAGGCAATGAATCTGATTGAACATGCAGCCCGTACTCTAACGTCTGTTGAAAGTGAATGATTAAAAAGTTAAGGACAAGCCTATTGGATGGGAATAAAGCTCCAGCATTTTGCTTCAATTACTTCCTATGATGTTTTGTTGAAATTGGCCTTGTAATTTTTCAGAAGTTTTTTTTCCCCAGTAAAAGAGACATTTGCTTTTCTTCCTATTCCCCGAGCACTTGAGAATTTCTGTTGACTTTCTCCTGGGGATGATTTTGATTTTATCTGATTGTAGGTTATCTGAGGTAGAGGATGGTGCTACTGGTGGAATTATTTTTTTCTGTTCTATCACTATCATGCTTTTACTCTTGAGAATCTTAAAATAGCAAGAAAACCAAATCAGTCAATCCTAAAGGAAGTCAACCCTGTTGTTCTTTGGAAGGACAGACACTGAAGCTGAAACTCAAATACTTTGGCCACCAAATGAGAAGAGAGGCCTCATTGGAAAAGACCCTGATGTTGGGAAAGATGGAAGGCAAAAGGAGAAGGGGACGGCAAAGGCTGATAAGATAAGATAAGATAAGCTTTCTTGTTATTTTTTTTAAACTGTGGGCACAACGGCACACATCAAAAATGAAATTTAGTTGCCCGCTCTCAAAGTGAACACATACATGACACACACCTAAACATACTATATACAACATATGTATAGACCCAAACCCCTGCATATACATAACAAATAAATATTAAACACTGTCCATCTTGAAAATATAATGGAAGGAGGAAGCTTGAGAGTTCACAAGGTTAATGCTGTATAGAATGAAACTATGGCTGAATCTGGATGTTCTGCTTCGGATACCACGGAGCCTCCTCCCAGAAGGTAACAAGGAAAACAGGTCATGAAGAGGATGTGTAGTGTCCCAGACAATCTTGCGGACCCTGCTCAAGCAACGCTTCTGTGCTATGTCCTGGATGGGAGGGAGGGAACTGCCAATGATCTTTTCGGCCATCCTCACCACTCTCTGTACCGCCTTCCTGTCTGAAGCAGTGATGCTTCCAAACCAGACTGTGATGCTGTATGACAGGAGATGGTTAGATGGTGTCATCGAAGCAATGAACATGAATTTGGGCAAACTCTGGAGACACTGGAGACCGGAGAGCCTGATATGCTATGGTTCATGGAGTCACGAAGGATCAGAATATGAGTTAACAACTGAACAACAACAACAATAAAATCATCCTTTTTTCTTCCTTGTCTAAAATGGCAAGAACTTGTTCATGATATCTTCCTTTGGGATTTAACTAGCATGCAGGAAATTAGGATTTAATTAGTATATAGGATGCTAAAGAGGCTATAGACAACTGCAGAAAGGACTACACAGTGCAAGAAAGAAGATTCACCTATCTTCCCGGGTAGGGTATTAATCCCTAATGAGGCCCAAAACAACACTATACACATTCAGAAAAAGGGGTCCACAATTTGCTTCTCTTTTGATGAAAGAACTTGAAAGCCAACTCCCATTGAATGAGAACTAGTAGGAAAACCTTCCCAGCTGGCCTTCAACAGGCAAAGTCAATTGGGGAAGCCATATTCGCTTAACAACTATGTGATTCACTTAACAACTGTGGCAAAAAAAGTCATAAAATCAGGTGCAACTCATATAAACAATCATCTTGCTTAGCAATGGAAAATCTGGTCCCAATTGTGGTGGTAAGTTGAGGACTCCCTGTATCCCATTTCTCCCATGAGAATTTCCCCAACATTTCTTGCTACTACCCGTGTTTCCCCGAAAATAAGACAGGGTCTTATTTTTTTTCCCCCTCCAAAAGAGGCACCAGGTCTTATTTTTTGGGGGTGTCTTTTTTACTCACCTCCTGCACCAACAGCCCTGCCCAGCCGGCCCACTTCTTCTGCAGCCAAAGGAGCAGCTTCATTCTGCAGCTGCATTCTGGCTTGCATTTCGCAGTCAGGTCTTTCCGGAAGGACTCTGCAGCCGAGTACCGAGCTATGGATCCATAGCTTGGTTCTTGGCTGCAGTGGCCTTTCCAGAAATACAGGCCTGACTGAGAAATGCAGGCCTGGCTGCAGAAGAGGCCTCAGAAGAAGTGGGTCAGCAAGGGGAGGCCTGGCTGCAAGGGAAGTGGGTGTGGGGTGCACGGGGCAGATCCACCCCGCCACCCCCGCCCTAGCTTGATTTTTAAGTGTGTGCCTCACCCCAAAACTAGGGCTTATTTTGGGGGTAGGGCTTATATTAGGCCCACCCCCCAAAAATCAAGCTAGGGCTTATTTTCGGGGTAGGCCTTACTTTCAGGGAAACGATATGAAAGGAATTTTAGAAGGGAAATCCTCACTCATCAGATTGAATGAGAATTAGAAAGGAAAAAAGCAGGAAAAATATTGTAAACCGAACTAATCCCATCAAATTGAAGGGAAGAACAGATGAATTACAGAGAATCAAGTCCTGTGACCCAGGGTGTATCAGTCATTTACATACTGCCTATTTATTAAAAAATGCTTTACTCGTAAGTAAATGTTCAAAGGGGCTTACTTGCAGGAAAGAAGGCACAGGTTTTGCTTAGTAAGTAAATAAAATGATATACACCCAATTTTACCTCCTCATTCACTGACAGTGGGGAAAAATTAGCCTTTTTTGGACAGCAGCTATAAATAACAGAGTGACAAATATTCAAAGCATCTTTATTATTATTTTCTATACAAAAAAAGAAAAAAAAGAGAGCTTAGAGGGAGGGAACCTGTCGGTATGAAAAATAATCCTTGCAAACTTTGGGTAAAGAAAAAGAACAAAGTTATGATTAAGCATATAAATGGGCTGTCTTCTCATTTATATGCAAGCAAATGTCCTTAATTTATTAATCTCATCTGCATATAAAATTAACACTCTCATTGTCGCCTCTCTCTTAATTACTGGGCCTTCTTTTTTCTAGAATTTTGTTGGGAAAATTGCCCAAAAAATTGAACAGAAAAACCACCTATTCTTTTGGCCTGCTTGTTTTATAAAATCAATTTAACTTGTGAAGAACATTTTTATGAAGAAAATAGAAAATGTTATTTTTTTAAAAAAAAAAAAACCTTGCTTCATCAGTTCTTGTCCCAAATCAAGTACAATCTGAGGTAAAGCATATTGTAACCTGCCAAAAACGCAGTAATCGGCTTCCAAGAAATAGAAATGCATATATTTAATATATTATTATCACAATAGCTGTCACAGCAGGTGGCCACATCTATCCAACTTGGCTTATCTCAGAAATAATTGCCTAGTACTTAGATGGAGAGTCACCAAACTCCCAAGGCTGAAGTTATTTATACACTAGGCTAGTGTATAAATAATTGGAAATGCAAATGGTTAAGCATTTCTATATTGTTATGAAAAAAATACAGGTCTATGAATTCATCAGGTGAAGCTTTACCTCATATACTTTACTATACAGGTAGTCCTCGACTTACAACACAATTGAGCCCAAAATTTCTGTTGCTAAGTGAGACATTTGTTAAGTGAGTTTTGCCCCATTTTACGACCTTTCTTGCCACAGTTGTTAAGTGAATCACTGCGGTTATTAAGTAAGTAACATGATTGTTAAGGGAATCTGGCTTCCCCATTGACTTTGCTTGTCAGAAGATTACAAAAAATGATCACATGGCCCCGGGTCATTGCAGCAGTCATAAATATGAGTCAGTTACCAAGTGTCTGAATTTTGATCATGTGACCATGGGGATGCTGCAATGGTCATAAATATGAAAAATAGTCATAAGTCACTTCTTTAAGTGCCGTTGTAACTTTGAACGGTCACTAAAATAAACTGTTGTAAGATGAGGACTACCTGCACCACTTAATCTACACTATAATAATTGGGAAGTGAGATGTTCAAAGGATAGGCTTCAAAATTCATAATTTATATTGCTTGGGTTTTTGGTAGACTGTAAGAATTGATATCCAATGGAATACTTACTAGACGATACTCAGCTAAAGAAGGCTATGCTAGAGTATCCAGCACCAGAAATAGCAGATCTAGAAAAGCTTACACAATGGTTTATCTCAGAGAGGAATGGAGAGTAATTGATGAGCAGGAGTTGGAAGAGTAAGAGTAAACTCTAAACTTATTCATTTGTTTTCACTCCTTAGTAGTGAAACAGAAGAACATATGGTAAAGCTGTCTGGGTCCAACATTTTGTTTTTCACTTAGGCCGGCTAGATTCTTCTTGGGTACTCATAAGAAAAAGGTGGAGATCCATCTTTCTTCTGTTGCTATTCATGCTTCCTTCAACCTGGAGATAACACTGAATCTTTAAAAAACAAAACACCCCATAGGCCATGATAGATTTACCCTCCCTGAGTTTTTCTAGTCAAGTCCAATCAAGTTACTGGCCATCATGGTGTCTTGTGTTGGTCAATATCTGGTCTCTGTGTCTATGCATCTGCATATATATATATGTATGTTGGCAATATAAACTGCTTCCTAATAAATTGTACCCAAAGAGTGAAAAGGGCATATGAATAGGTAATGACTAGAAAAAAGGAGATAGACTGACATCATATATTCTATTGTCTGCCCATATAGACTTCTTCTCTTCTCCTCTCCTCTCCTCTTTTTCTTTCTTCTCTCCTTTTTTCTCTTTCATTCTCTCTCTCTTTCTCATGGCAAGCTCTTCCATCTTGATTATAAAGATATGCACAATTTTGGTTCACACCTAAAAGAAAATGAGCAAAGCTAAATTCTCCTGAACACTCTTCCACTTCAAAAACATGGGCAAATATCTCATTTCAAGTTCACTCAGTTTCTCATTTTAGCAAACTGTGTCCAATTCTGCTTTTCTCAGAATCTAATTTTGAGAATGTGCCAAGTTTGGTTTATTGTATTTGAGGATTTTCTACCCTTTTTTTCTTTTTTTTTAAAAAATTGTCCTGGAACTTGCATCTATTTGATTTTTTCCCATACTAATGATTTTTGTTTGTGGTCTTGCCTTAATTACATATGCATACATATTGTTCCCATAGGTAATCACAATTTTGTACATTAATTTTATATATACTGCATACTGGAGTAGAAGTCTTAACATATTTTTCCAAAGATAGGGAATCAGATTACAAATATTTGGAGAGTTGTGAATTTCAAATGATGATTAAGTTTCTAATCATTTATGAAGCCCTCTGGGTGCTCTCCAGATGTTGAACTTCAGCTTCCAAAATTCTCAGCGATGGCAAATTTTGAAAGTTGAAGTCCATACATTTGTCCAAGCTGAAGAAGTCTGGTTCATTGGCTAGAAAATGAGCAATTAGAAGAGTTCACATTCAGTTGAGAACCAAACAATTGCCTCCTTAATTCCTTCTCTCCATTAGGCATTTGGTTTACCTACGGACCGACTCTTCATCATATGAAACAGTTAATCCGACTCATTCTGTTTTCCTTAGTCTCTGTCAACAGCTGCTGCTTTTGAGATGTCTCTGTAGCAGCCTGCAATTAAAACTCACTCCAGCTGGAACAGATGAGAAACATCATGGATAATGGTTCCCCCTCCCTTGTTGTTTAGGTTTAAAACATGCTTTTTTCCTTGTTTGCCTTTAATCGCTCTTTGGAGAGCATGTTGCTGCAGGCATCTCTCCGCCATTGTGTCCACCGGAGAAGCTGTTACTGTGGTCTTCCGAAGCCAAAGAAAGAAGCAGCCACACACAGAAGCTGCAGATGTTCTGGGTGGCAACTTGGGGGAAGCAATGGCAATTAATGAGCATATGGTCAATAATAAATCCATACAGTAGTGCCGGCTCATATTAATCACAGGATTAAAAATAATAGCACATCCCTTTACCAACAGCGGGTAGAGAGGCGCTCACTGTTACATGGAATTGGCTTACTCAGTGTTGTTCAGTCTTCAATAGCGAAGCTAGAACCAGAATGGCAAAGGATTTACCATACCATTTGTGACAATGGACCCTGCTAAAAATGGCTAAAAAGGGCAAGATAAAACAGGCACATCTGCAATGACAGATGTTCTGTTAAGCAGAATGAATCTTGATGTGATATCTAACAGGAAAGGGTATAAATCCAGTTTTAGCCAGGAATTGAATTATGCTAAGTCAATACTTTTCATGTCTTATTTTGGATGCAGATAGCCAAGCGCTGAGTGCATGCTGTATGTGCGACCAGAATCATCTTTGGTGGCCTTGTGACCAGGGTATGATTCGCAGTTAATACTCTCATTTTGTCCATGGAAATCCCAAAGATGCTTTTTCAGGAGGCAACTGGACTTTCTTGTTTTTCTTTGAAGACGTTTCGCTTCTCATCCAGGAAGCTTCTTCAGCTTCCCCACCATCCAGTCAGAGCTGAAGAAGCTTCTTGGATGAGAAGCGAAATGTCTTCAAAGAAAAACAAGAAAGTCCAGTTGCCTCCTGAAAAAGCATCTTTGGGATAACTATGACCTGGATGACTGAAAATCTCCATAGACATTTGTCCATGGAAATACACGACTGGATTTAATCCTTGCTATATGCAATTGAAATTCCAAATTTATCCACATTCAGGAAAATGCCTTGGAGCAGGGGTCTTCAAACTTGGCCCTTTTATGACTTGTGGACTTCAACTCCCAGAATTCCTCAGCCAGTGTGTCTGGCTGAGGAATTCTGGGAATTGAAGTCCACAAGTCATAAAACGGCCAAGTTTGAAGACCCCTGCCTTGGAGGGTCATATATGACAGTTTTTTTTTCCAACTAACCATTATGACCATAATGGATCCCAAAATTTCTGTTGCTAAGCAAGACAGTGAAATGAGTTTTGTCCCATTTTACGACCTTTCTTCCCACAGTTGTTAAGTGAATCACTGCAGTTGTTAAGCTAGAAACACGACTGTTAAGTGAATCTGGCTTCTCCATTGATTTTGCTCGGCAGAAGGTCGCAAAAAGTGATCACATGACACTGCAAAAACGTATGAGCCAGTTGGCAAGCATCCAAATTTTGATCACGTAACCACGTGGATGCTGCCATGGTCGTAAGTGTGAAAAACGGCCGTAAGTCATTTTTTTTCACTGCCATTATAATGGTCACTAAATGGATGGTTGTAAGTCAAGGGCTCCCTGTAAATCATCTTCCCCCTATTACTCTGGGATGATTCAGTAATGATGGAGAAATAGCAGTGAGGTAACCTTGGAAGATTGGGGGAGGGGGGGATAACTTTTTCTGAGCTGCCTCTTGGCTTTTCTTTTCTAACTTTGCAGCATTACTTTCTTGTCTTTTTTTCTTTTAATTTTCTTTTTCCTGGCTTCCTTCTCTTTGTCCTGTGTCTGAACAGCAGTTGCCTGGGATTTACTGCCTTGCCTTCTGAACGAGGAGGCAGCTGCAGTAGGCAATCTGAGCGAGGCAGGGCTGTATTCCTGTCTGTGGAGAATTCTTTTAAGCTTCTAGACAGAAGTCTATTGGACACGTCCAGGTTTCCAGCACAGTTCAGGGACCTGGTTAAGAAATGGTTTATTATGCTGAATGATAACTTTATACTGCATAATGTTTTTACTAAACGAGCTGCAGTATGTTAAATATTCACAGCTTCGGTGTTTCGAGTTATGGCCTTCTTTTTCAAAGGAAAGAAGAGCAGGTCAAAACAGAAGGGTTTTTTGGGTTGTTTTTTTTAGCAAATGTCAATGAAGATGCAATCTGTTGCCATAGAAAATAACAAGTCTCAGTTGCTCTGTTTTGTTTTGTTTTTTTTTCTATTCCCCAACAACTATTCAGACTGAAATTGTTGTTAAGTTCAAGGAGTTTGGCTTAGAAAACGTTAATGAGCAGGTCAGGAAAACCAAAACGGGTTCCTTACATTGTCTGTGTCCCCAGTGGGGCAGGGGCATTTGGACTTGAATGTGAAGGGTCAAAGTAAAGGGTCCTGAAACTAAAGGCATCCTTTTTTTTTTCTCTTGAGAGTGGAAGAAAAGTTTTTAAACAATGGGTGAGAAAAGACATCAACTTGTATGGGACCAAGAATAAAATTATATCCATATAATTTAATTTAAATTAAACTAAACACAATCATTATGATAATCCCATGATATTCAGACTTTTCTCTTTTGGTTACATGGACGGAGAGGAATGGATTCTGGGGCTATATCCAAGGTTTGGTAAGAGAAGAGAAGGAGGATAAATCCTGTCTATAGCTTCCCTCCTTCTTTCCCTTTCTCTCTCTTTTCTTCCCTTCCTTCCTTCCCTTTCTCCTTCTTTCCTCTTCTTCTTCCTTCTTTCCTCTAGTCCTTTCCCTCCCTCCCTCCCTTCTTCCTCCCTCCCTCCCTCCCTCCCTTCCTTCCCTCCCTTTCTCCTTCCTTCCTCTTACTCTTCCTTCTTTCCTTCTTTCCCTCCCTCCCTTCTTCCTCCCTCCCTCCCTCCCTCCCTCCCTCCCTTTCTCCTTTTTTCCTCTTCCTCTTCATTCTTTTCTTCTTTCCTCTAGTCCCTCCCTCCCTCCCTCCCTCCCTTCCTTCCTTCCTTCCTTCCTTTTCTCCTTCTCCTCTTTTCCCTCTCCCTTTTTCTCTAAAGTATATTCTTCCCTCGGAAACAGAAGTGCAGTAAGCAGACAATTAGAGTGATTGTACTTGTGTAACATATTACTGCTTCAAATCTGTCGTTGTAGGCATGTGTCTTGATGTTTAGTGTTCACTGTTTTCAGCCTTTTTCTTTGGATGGAGTGGCAGCTGTCAAAACTTCAGACCATACAGTAAGTACCTCCAGGGCGGTCCATCTTAACTTTTTACCGTCACTAAGTGACTGCTTGGAAGTTGAGGACTACCAATAAGTTGTTGTTGTTTCATTTTTTTTACATTGTATTTGTAAGGGCTCAGCAGTTAAAGACACTGAGCTTGTCAGTTGGAAAGCTGACACTCTGAGTTTGAGACCCGAGCACCACACGACAGGGTGAGCTCCCGTTCCTTGCTCCAGCTCTTGCCAACTTAACAGTTTGAAAGCATGTAAATGTGAGTAGATAAATAGGTACCACTTCGGTGGGAAGGTAAAAATGTTCCACATGCCTCGATGTATAGTCAGCTAGTCACATGACCACAGAAGTGTCTTCAGACAATGCTGGCTCACTAAGAAATAGAGATGACCACCGCCCCCTAGAGTCAGACTGTCAGAACCCATAACGGTCCCCTTTTCTTCATTGCTAACCCAAACCTTATTCTTTTCCTTTCCTGGGTTCTGCCACACTCCTGGAGGGGAGCGGGGAAAGGCTTGTGGGTTATTGCCTTGACTTCCTCTATCGCTACAATGTAACACTTTGCTGTTTCTGCATATTTCTTCTGTGAACTTTCTCTCCCCTGTTGTCAGCTAATAAGGGGGGAGGCGAGAAGAAAGGAATGCACGTCCGGCAACTGGTTTATCTCCGCGTTCACAAGGGAAGGCACGAAAAGCCGACAAAATATCTCCGCTGCGCCGAGACGGCCTGATGTTATCTCCTTTTTCCCACAATGGATTTAACACCTGGGATTAGCCTGTTTGAACTGACCGGATGAACTATGGGGTGGGGTTTGCTTGGGATACTTTTAACCTATCGATCTGAGCAGGAAACCCTCAGATCCTGTCTATTATGCCTGCTATCAGCTTCTCCTAATAAAAGCTCCTTTTGGAAGAAACTGCTTCCACGAGTTCTACTTTCTTAGGATGAGGTATTGAAGTGGGCCCTGACACAGTCACAACTGTGCAGGGGAAATCTTTACTTTTATCTTTATTGTATTTACAAGAGAAGATTATGATTAATAAGACTCACTTTCTCATTCCCAAGAATGAGATTAATGAATTGGGATTAATTCCTGGATTATGATGTAGTTAATTAGAGAGCAAATTCAATATTATATAGTTTAGCATCTATATAGTATATCAAATAAGACTTAAGTGCAGATCGATCTGTATGTAAAAAGTAAAAAGAAGGTCAACTGTTTCCTGAGGGGTGCCGTACATTTAATTCGGTAACAGGGATACCCTGAGTTTACCCAGGTAATTTTGAAACACTTTCATTTGTATGATTGTGCAGGCTTGCAACAGGCAAGGGCATTGATTTTGTATTCTAAACTGTTACAGCACGTTAACTTTTCATTAATATGCACAGGTGCGGTTCTCTGCCTGTTGTTTTCTAATGCAATTCCATTTATATAGTGGTACTGCTTGGAGGCTATAAGAGAGTCTGTTTCCAGCTAGAAGGATGCTGAAGTGAAGCCAACGAGTTATTGCAGAAGTAATCAGACAGCTTACAGGAGTTCAGGATCAGATGTCCTACTCTATATTAGCCCAGCTCTTGAGACCCATCTCAAATGTCTCCCTGAAATTTCCAATTGGAGAGATGCCTTTTCTTGCTAGCTGACAGCTCTTTGCTACAGCTTCTACATGTGGCATAATATTCCCTGGCTTGTGAAGAAAGATTAAGGTAGAAAACAAGGCATGCTATTTCTTCTTTCTACCTTTGCTCTTTTCCTGTAGTGGAGTGATTTGGAGACAGTTTACCTCAGACTTCGGGGGATGAATCTTACCAGCCCTTCAGAAGCCTTCAACTATTAATGTCAAACTAGACAAATGCCATAGGGCAGGTGCAGATCTCCACAGCCTGGAGAACCATGGCAACAATGCTTAATACAGAAAGAAAATTCAAAAAGGTTTTGTCCTGCCCCTTCCTTCTCCTCCTTCACCACCAATCCCAATAGGAAGCTCTTTTTTTTTCCACTTTCAGATGAGTTTGGCTAAAATTGTGGCTGATTCTACCAAATGGATTGTCCAGAGCATGTCCAGATTGGTGGAGGATTGATGAGAATGAGTTAAATCTGACTGTGAGCCTAATAAAAATGGCGTCTCTTTCAAGCAATTTCATACCATAGAAAGCACTTACTATGTCAAGGAGGTCTTAATATCTCACAGAAGTTGCCCGATGAAACAGATATGGAAAATGTATTCTAGAAGCCAAGGAAGTGAATGGAGAGGACTACAAAGCCAGGAAGGAAGGAAGAAGAAAATAGAATCCAACTTGAGCACCACCAGTCCTATCTTCTTGTCCATTGCTGTACAATTTTGGCTACATTGAGAGATCCTTGGTGCTCCCTGAGCTTGGTTGTTTTCTTGCAGAACTTTCATTACCCAAACTAGGTAACATCATCAATGCATGTTGTCTAGTTTGAGTAATGAAATGTCTACAAGAAAACAACCAAGCTGAGAAAGCACAAAGGACCCTGCATTTCAGCCCAGAGTTACAACATTTTTCCTCTTTGGCTACCTTATTCAGCAAGAACCATCTCTAACTGGTTGTGACCTATCATCTCATTCTTCAAAAGAAAGTTCAGATAGGTGATGAACCACCAGACAGAGAAGGTCTGAAATATGGATGCCATCTGTATGGTCTGTCTTGTGTTCCCTTCCCCTTCTCTCCCATTTTACTTGATTTGATGGAGCATACCAAAGTATCTAACAACATCCACTTTCTTCAAATGGCAAACTGGAGTCCTATGAGCTATCCACAGGATAGCAAGGGTGAAGGGACTTTTTCTGATATTTCTTGGCACTTAGTAGAAAGATAGAAGAAAGATAGAAACCTATAACATACAAACCTTTACAGTATGATAATATGGGTGTTATATATAAATAGGGAGAAGGAAGGAAGGAAGGAAAGGATGGAGGAAGGAAGGGAGAAAGGAAGGAAGGAAGGAAGGAAGGAAGGAAGAAAGGAAGAAAGAAAGAAAGAAAGAAAGAGAAAAAGAAAGAAAGAGAAAGAAAGAAAGAAAGAAAGAAAGAAAGAAAGAAAGAAAGAAAGAAAGAAAGAAAGAAAGAAAGAAAAAGAAGGACAGTAAAAGATAATGAGAAAAAATTACATGTATTTTAGATACAGAACTCAGTGGTATTGAGAGAAACTGAAGCATAATAAGCTTATTTCTGGAGAGAAAGGATGGATTTATCCTTCATGGTAAGCCTAAGCTTTAAAGTGATTGGGTTTGGCTTAGATGGTTCCACAAACTTAGTATGATTTGTAAGCCACTCTTAATGGCTGAGCTGATTGTGTAAAATATGGACCTAGAAGGAAAAAGAGATGAAAGCAAAGAAATGGAATCCTGACTAGGAATTTTCTTATTTTGATCATGTTAGAAACTTTAAGAGCTATCTTTTCAGTACATCTAAGTACAGGTAGTCCTCATCTTACAACCACAATTTCTGTTGCTAAGCAAGACGGTTGTTAAGTGAGTTTTGCCCCATTTTACAATGTTTTTCACCACAGTTGTTAAGCAAATCACTACAGCTGTTAAGTTAGTAACACGGTTGTTAAGTGAATCTGGCTTCCCCATTGATTTTGCTTATCAGAAGGTCGCAAAAGGTGATCACATGACCCCGGGACACAGAAACCATCATAAATATGAACCAGTTGCCAAGCATCCAAATTTTGATCACGTGACCATGAGGATGCTGCAATGGTCGTAAGTGTGAAAAACAGTCATAAGTCACTTTTTTCCATACTGTTGTAACTTCAAATGGTCACTAAACAAATGGTTATTAAGTCAAGGACAACCTGTACTCTTCAAATTTATTTGACATTTAACACTGGGCCATTTTGAGTTTCCTTCATGCTTTCTGTGTACAGTTTAATACTTCTAGATTACTGATTCTTCTCACAACTTTCTCCCACCCTGTTAAATGAATCTGGATCAATTGATTTAAGAATTAGTGCCATGAAGTCGACAGTTTCAGATTTTGCCATAAAATTTGAAACTGGCTGTATCTGGTTTTACTGTCCACGTTTACCTATATGCATATGCATGGCTTAGATGCATATGTTAAATTTTGGTTTTGTGGAGGGAATGAAATATGGACCTGAAGGCTGAATTTTGCAAAACACTGCCTAATGTTGTTGCCAACTGTTGAGACAATGCACTAATTCACAGAATGTTTACCGTCTTGAGGGGGGGGAAATTAAAAAATGATGTTTTAATTTTTCCAATTCCCCAAAGCCTGGCCGAGAGTTAGCGATGCATTTTAATTACGACCAAGACAAATATCCTAAGTGTTCTATAAATTTCTTACCCAGCTACTCTTTGAAGGGAAGAATTTGTACTGTGGGAAAAGATCTGTCTAGCTTCAATGAACTGAAGCTAAACTAGGCCTTTGTTAAGATGGAAAACTGTCCATTTCAATTATGCATCAAGTCAAACACTCATCTTGCGAGAAAGCCGAGATTCTTCCATTCTAAGCCACAATGCTGGTATCCTGATTCCAACTTCACCAAAGCAATACAGGAAACATCACATTTTCATTATCACACTGAGCAGTGAAGAAGGGCAATGCTCTAGAATTATTGCTTTGCTACTATAAAAAAATACAGTCAAGAGGAAAGATTAGGAATAGGGTTTTTCAGAAAAGAGGTTTGGGGTAGGGGTAGGGAAGTGTATCACAGCGTATGGCATGCTTTACACATAGATGGTTGGGGATACAGCCCAAATCTCTGACTTAACGACCACAGATAGTTTCTTGCCACAGTTGTTAAGTGAACCACTGCGGATAAATTAGTAACACGGTTGTTAAGTGAATCTGGCTTCCCCATTGACTTTGCTTGTCAGAAGGTCGCAAAAGGGGGATCACATGACCCCTTGGGACACTGTAACCGTCATAAATGCATGGCAGTTGCCAAGCACCCAAATTTTGATCCCGTGACCACGGAAATGTTGCAGCGGTCGTACATGTGAAAAGCAGTCATAAGTCTCTTTTTCCAGTGCCATTGTAACTTCAAACGGTCACTAAATGAATGCTTGTAAGTTAAAAACTACTTGTCATTAAAAACATCAGGCAGTGAAATCAGAAATATTAGCTGGATCAATAGCCTGATATGATGATGATGATGATGATGATGATGATGATGATGATGACGACGACGATAATAATAATAATAATAATAATAATAATAATAATAATAATAATAATAATAATAATAATAATAATAATAATAATAATAATAATAATAATAATAATAATAATAATAATAATAATAATAATAATAATAATAATAAGAAGACGCCATTCTTGTTCTGGTAAGTATAATAATAATAATAATAATAAAGTTGGAAGGGACCTTGGAGGTCATCTAGTTCTAGTGCAACCCCCTACTCAGACAGGAAACCCTCTACCATTTCAGACAAATGGTTATCCAGTCTCTTCTTAAAAACTGTTTATAAGATAGCTTCTGTTTACTGCTAATGGATGGTTTATTCAATCAGCAGAGTTTCCAGTCTCTAGAGAAGGCCCATAGCTTAATAGGAGAATAGATAATTTATGAAAAGACAATCCCATTTCCACGGCATCTCCTTCCAAAAGATTCTCTGGGCTGCAAAAAAAAAAAAATCTCAGCTCAAAAGTTACGTTGGATGCATCATTCAGAATACACGATACACTACAGAATTAGATTTTTGGTAATCTGGTGCTAGGGAATTATGATGAAGGCAAATAGAAAAGTTGTTTGTCTTTCATTGGCTGTTTTTCCTTTCCTTTCTTCACTGGTAGTAATTAGTGAATTGATCCCAGCTACTTCAAAAGTTCTCTGCCCTAGAAGCAGGGAGTTCTACTTTCCTGGCCTCTATCAACTTCAAGCTGAGCTTTACAATGATTCTATAAGCATTCACACAGATCAAAGATAGACATCTGTTGCATTTCCAAAGATGCTGGAATGTCAACTTTAGTTAGTGCAAGTTTTAACGTTGAGGAACAGCTTGCTTCAAGCGCAGGACAGGGGTAAAGTAGCCTCGCTGGAAAACAAAAGATAGGAGGATGTGATGAAATTTAAAGCTTGTTAAGAATACACAGATATTGCCAGGACTTACTTACTCTAGAAGGAACCTCCATTTAGAAATAGTACACAAATCTGCCATAAGCTTTACTTCCTTCCTTCCTTCCTTCCTTCCTTCCTTCCTTCCTTCCTTCCTTCCTTCCTTCCTTCCTTCCTTCCTTCCTTCCTTCTTTCCTTCCTTCCTTCCTTCCTTCCTTCCTTCCTTTCTTTCTTTCTTTCTTTCTTTCCTTCTTTTTTTATAAATAACTCAAGGCGGTGAACATAGCTAATACTCCTTCCTCCTCCTACTTTTCCCAAATCACCAACCCTGTAATATAGCCAGAGAAATGATTGAAGCCTGGGAATCAGGCCCCTTGTCAGTTAACAGGAGTGCTGAATTACCACCAGCCTATCAAATACTTAGGAGCTCAGAGCTTGGCAGCCCAAGGAAACGGCAGCCAATCGCCAGCCATCAACAGACCAATCAGCCAATAGGAAGGCACCACATAAACACAACTCACAGAACAGCCCAAAGCACGTATTCCAGTAGAGAAATTCCCTGAAGATGGGCTCCAGCATGAGTCCAAATGTTCGGAAGAGTAAATCTCTGGTCCCAGTGACCGACCTAAATTCGATTTCACAGAAGTAGTAGTAGTAGTAGTAGTAATAATAATAATAATAATAATAATAATAATAATAATAATAATAATAATAATAATAATAATAATAATAATAATAATAATAATAATAATAATAATAATAATAATAATAATAATAATAATAATAACATCTTGTGGGACTTTCGAATACAGACAGATCGCCATTTGGAACACAATACGCCGGATATCGCAGTTGTAGAGAACCGAAGCGTACAGCTGATTGATATTGCTGTACCAGGAGATGCCAGAGTCGAAGAAAAAGAACTGGAAAAAATTATGAAATATCGCGACCTGGCCATCGAAACTGCGTGATTATGGATGAAACGTGTAACAGTGGTACCCATTGTCATCGGGGCACTGGGAACTATGTCCAAAAACTTTGCAAAATACATCAAGAAATTGCAGCTTCCTGCAATAACTCCAGCAATGTTACAAAAAACTGCGCTACTCGGAACATCTTATATTTTAAGAAGGTACCTGGTTGACACCTAGGATGCTGGTAGCAACCCGTGTCAACCATCAGTGCCAGCCAATTTGAATGTTCAGTTGACTGAGGTTCATGAATAATAATAATAATAATAATAATAATAATAATAATAATAATAATAATAATAATAATAATAATAATAATAATAATAATAATAATAATAATAATAATAATAATAATGTTGGAAGGGATCTTGGAGGTCATCTAGTCCAATCTCCTGCTCAGGCAGGAAACCCTATACCATTTCAGACAAATGGTTGTCCAGTCTCTTCTTAAAAACTTCCAGTGTTGGAACAGTCACAACTTCTGGAGGCAGGTCGTTCCACTGGTTAATTGTTTTAACTGTCATGAAGTTTCTCCTTAGTTCTAGGTTGCTTCTCTCCTTGATTAGTTTCTGTCCGTTACTTCTTGTCCTGCCTTCAGGCGCTTTGGAGAATAGCTTGACTCCCTCTTCTTTGGGGCAGCCCCTGAGATATTGGAACACTGCTATCATGTCACCCCTCGTCCTTCTCTTCATTAAACTAGACTTCTTGGAAAACAATATCATTGTTCCATTTGGAAACTGTCCCTGCAGTTTTCTAAAGGAAAAAAGACACCAACTCTGTCTTTTTGTTTATGTCCATGGGGTCGTGATGGGTCGGACACGACTTCTCAACTAACAACAACAATAATAATCAACTTATGTTTCCATGTTATTTCTAGTACAGGTCAGCTTAACATATGTAATATCATTCTGGTATCGTTTGGCTAGATACGTAAAATGTAAGATAAAAATTAAAATATTTGATCCTTTGACTTTCTAACTAAGCAGCTAATCAGGTTTTAAGTTAAAGTTTGATATCCAAACTTGAACAAGGGAGACACAGTCCGAAGCGCCGAACCACCTCATGTCTCACAAAGAGGACCCACAGCCCTTTGAAACACTGCCGCTGAATTGTAATGTTTATTATGCTAGAAGAAAAAATGATTGAATTCTGGGTGGGTAATCCATATTAAAAGTATTCTTTGAACATGATGTAATTATCCATGCAAATTCAAATACATTTTTGCATTGGGCCCACCTATTTTGGGGAGCATGATCCTGCTGCATTTGGAATGAGACCCTAAGCTTGTTTTTCAAACCACCTAAGTTGTACAAGTTTGCTGTAACATCCAAGCAAAGTTGTGCATTTTAAGCATGAGTGACTTTGGTGGGAAAAAAACAAGCATTTCCTGTCATTTCTCCTACTGAACTTGACAGGACTTCAAAGTTCATAGTTTTGTGGCCTTGTTAAATAAATATTTCAGGAAAGTGAGGGTACCGCTTTGGTCTACTGCTTTCTCCCCCCCCCCCATCCATAGTTGCAGTGCCTCTTGTTTTCATGTTGCATGCTACGAGATCTTGCCGATATTATAATATGGTAATCTGATCCAAACCATTAGCAGTATATTAAAAGAAACACAGCCATTTGAGTAGCCCAAAGGGCTGCCAACTGAGATAAATATTATGCTATACTTCAAGGGGTGGAATAAACTCTGCCTGTCTAATGCCATTGTTAGCCAAATATGCCTTCTGGGGGAAAATATATATTTCTTTTGAAATATTGAAACTTGATCCAGCTGGATATATTTTTCCTCTGAGAAAAGGTTTCTGAAGACAGTTAGGTAGGTGGTGTTATATTTAAGCAGAATTTACATAATATTTATGCCTCCTTGTGTTATTAGAGGCTGGGATAAATTTGGAAAGCACAGCTTGAGTAGTATATTTAATGTTCCTTTTTAAAGGCAAAGAAGACACTGCCCACCCATCACGGAGAATGTGAAAGAGGTCTTAGCAACTTCGATTCAAGCACCAGAGTGACACAATTTTTTCATATATATTGATCATAGATACAGGTAGTCCTTGACTTACGACCACAATTGAGCCCCAAATTTCTGTTGTTAAGCGAGACGTTTGTTAAGTGAGTCTTGCCCCATTTTACGACCTTTATCTTGCCAAAATTGTTAAATGAATCACTGCAGTTAAGTTAGTCACACGGTTGTAAAAGTGAATCAGGCCTCCCCATTGACTTTGCTTGTCAGATGGTCGCAAAAGGGGATCACATGACCCCGGGACACTGCAACCGTCATAAATAGGAGTCAGTTGCCAAGCATTCGAATTTTAATCACACGACCAGAGGAATGCTGCAACAATTCTAAGTGTGAAAAACGGTCTTAAGTCACTTTCTTCAGTATCACTGTCATTTTGCATGGTCACTAAACAAATGGTTATAATTCGAGGACCATCTGCACACAGTATTTGGTGCTGCATCAAGACAATATCTGCAGCTTTTTAAGGTCAAGATCTATCCTTAACTCTTCAATGGTCCGTCAGGATGCCAACTTCTCAGAGTATAGGGTGGGACGATACAGAAAAACTACACTCCCGTTTTATTAAAATAAAATATAGTTAATCTGATTATTTTCCAATATATCTAATTATCAGGGGGGGACATTCACGGGATGGGGGAATGGCTGTGATTACACAATCAGAGTCTCACCTTTTTTTTATGCATGTCACATTACTTACTTACTTACTGATTGCAAGCCACCTAGAGTTACCTTGAGGTAAGATGGGTGGCCTATAAATTTCATAAATAAATAAAATTAATAAATAAACGTTAAAAATATTAACTTTAACTAAGATCTGGGGGTATTCCAGGGACCACCCCTGGAGCTTCCAGGAGTTACATACAGGTTTAAGCATTTCTAGTTGAACAGTGGGTAGAAGGTAGCAGAGACTTCGGCCTGAATCTATCTAGGAATTTTGTTCATTTCACCAAAACTAAAAAAAAAGTGGCAGAAAAGCTGACATCTATCTTCATGTGGTCAGTTCCAGCTCAGAAGAAGAGGATCTGTTTGGTCAGCTTTGATCTTTACATGGCACACGGTAATCATGGATAGAGCGCCTTTTGCACAGATCTGTCTTTTCCTAGTCTGGGAGGCTTTGCTCACAATCATTCATTCCTTGTCACTTCCCATTTGGATTGCTGCAATGTGCTCTACACAAAGTTTGTTTTATTTGTATTGCATTTTTGTGATTATTTGATGTTTCTTTACGTAATAAATAGCATCACAAATGACTGGACTCGGATGGATAGATGGATGGATGGATGGATAGATAGTAACAAGAACAAGAACAAGAACAAGAACAAGAACAAGAACAAGAACAACAACAACAACAACAACAACAACAATAATAATAATAATAATAATAATAATAATAATAATAATAATAATAATAATAATAATAATAATAATAATAATAATAATAATAATAATAATAATAATAATAATAATAATAATATAGAGTTGGAAGGAAAGTTGCTTCTTGTCCTGCCTTCAGGCGCTTTGGAGATAGATAGATAGATAGATAGACAGACAGACAGACAGACAGACAGACAGACAGACAGGCAGGCAGGCAGGCAGGCAGGCAGGCAGGCAGGCAGGCAGGCAGGCAGGCAGGCAGATAGATAGATAGATAGATAGATAGATAGATACTGTAGATAATTAAAATGATTTTGTAATGAATTGTATCTCTTTAATGCAAGAGAGGTGTGACATGCCAGCAGAGTCAACTTAGGCATTTTCTGAATGTTTGACATGCTGAGCCCAAGTGGTTCACTGCCACTGGTCTAGCCTAAAGCTCTGGATTTCCACTCTAATAGTTGGGCACAGATGGCCTTTTGAAACTTCCCACTAAATTTTTGAGGAGAGAAATTTGATGGAAAATTTCTCCAGGAAGCAAGAAACGCACCACCAATTTCTCAAAGGTAGGATTTCCTCCTTGTAGTGAGCGTAGCACCATGGACTAGTTCCCTCTTAATATGTTCGCTTGCAATGTAAGTATGGAAGTAGCCTTGGTACTCAACTGCTTTGAAACTCATCAGATTTGGTACTCAACGCATTTTGATGCGAACATTTTGTCCCAGTACTCATCGTTTGTTTGGTACTCAACACACAAGTTGTTGGTGTGGGCTGCCTTGTGACTCCTTATGGGAAAAAATGTGTTTGATACTCATCATTGGGTTTGCTACTCATCGTTTTTGGTACTCATCGCACTTTCCAGAACCAATTAATGATGAGTACCGAGCAGTGGTGGGATACAAATATGTGAACAACCGGTTCTCTGTGTGGATGCCGCTTCTGGAAGTCCATTCTGGGCCTGGGCAACAAAAAATTAGCTACCGGTTCTCCGAACTGGCTGAAGCCCACCACTGGTACCAAGGTACCACTGTATGAGAAACTAGGAAAGTTGCAGTATGTTGGAAAGATGACAGTGCCTCGAGAAGAATGACATTCACACAGTCCTTGGACACTCTGTAGCTAAGTAAATACAGGGACATCATATCCCACCCATGAAATTTTTCTTGTTTTTAGGAAACACATTCTCTCTAATTAAAATAAGGAGTGAAAAAGATGTAGAAGAATTGTTTTACTCATCATGTTCCGGAAGACTCTATTACATTCAGCAATGGAACAATCAACAATACACCAAATCAATTTGGTAGCAAAGTGGGGGGAAAAAACACTCTTGTGCCATTAAGACCTAAGGCGGAAAAAAAAACACAGATATCCTTTTTTCTAAGTTTCAAACTTGCAGGTAGAAAGAGAAACTATCCATCATTTTTGAAGGGTCTCATTTTGGAAGGTTGTTCTTTAAAGCAAACAAGATGAAATTGAAGACTAGAATATTGAAAGACCGTTTTTCCATTTTTCTTGATTGGGGGGATTGCTTTCTTTCCTTGTGTCCACCCTCCCTCACTGCCTTAGCAAAAAGCATGGACCATTGCTGAATTCACTGTCAAAATGACTAATTAATCACTTCACCAATGGCTATTAATCATACATTAATGAGATATGTGCTTTGCTCTGGCACATACAGATTCACTGGTGATCTCTTCTCTTTGGTGCTCTAAGCCAGCTAAAAGAATTCAAGACTCCATTAATCTTAGAGGAGCATGGGGTGCTTGGAAGTGTCCAGAGGCTGGAAAGAATCAAATAGCACAGACATTTAAACTGTCCATATTTCACTGTGTAAACTGAGAGGCATTCAATCTTTTCTGGGGGGGGGGGGAATCTTCCATTTCTCTTACAAACATGTAGGTCTGCCTAAAAATAAGAAATAAAAATGCCCACCCAATAAGTATGATTTTTCAGTGCTGTCGGATAAGCTCGTAAGAAAAATAAATGTTCTTCTGATCTTCCTAGAAAAAAGCCACAGTCGTGTGACTACGAACATGATCTGGAAAGTACAGATAGTCCTCGACGTATGACCACAATTCAGCCCAAAATTTCTGTTGCTAACCGAGACATTTGCAAAGTGAGTTTTGCCCCATTTTACGACCTTTATCTTGCCGCAGTTGTTAATGTTGTGAATCACTGCACTTGTTAAATTAGTAACACGGCTGTCAAGTGAATCTGGATTCCCCATTGACTTTGCTTGTCAGAAAGTTGCAAAGGGAGAATCACATAACCCCGGGACACTGCAACCATCATAAATACGAGTCAGTTGCCAAGCATTCGAATTTTGATCACATGACCAGAGGAATGCTGCAACAATTCTAAGTGTGAAAAACGGTCTTAAGTCCACTTTCTTCAGTGTCACTGTAATTTTGCATGGTCACTAAACAAATGGTTATAATTCGAGGACTATCTGTACACAGTATTTGGTGCTGCATCAAGACAATATCTGCAGTTTTTTAAGGTCAAGATCTATCCTTAACTCTTCAATGGTCCGTCAGGATGCCAACTTCTGCAACCGTCATAAATACGAGTCAGTTGCCAAACTTCTGAATTTTGATCGTGTGACCATGGGGATGCTGTATTGGTTGTAAGTGTGAAAAGTGGTCATAAGTCACTTTTTTCAGTGATGTTGAAACTTCGAGCACTCACTAAACGAACTGTTGTAAGTTGAGGACTACCTGTACTTTGAGGAATCATTAACAAGGGTGTCCCCCTAGAGTTGGACACAACTGGACAGGGAAACCTTTACCGTTTTTAAGTACAGATCGTCCTTGACGAACATTTGTATTTGAGCTCAAAATTTCAGTCGTAAGTTGTGACAGTCATTAAAGAGGTCATCATGTCACTGCACCTGATATGATGACTGGTATTTTTTGCAGCGGTCATTAATGGAATGCAACAGTTGTAAAGTGAACACTGCGGTCGTTAACTGAATTCCACAATTGCTAAGTGAGCCCCTTAGTTTGCTACGAGGCGTTTTTTTGCCAGAAATTGGAGGTAAATGCCAATTTTCAGGAAAAACAATATAAATTGTGGTCACGACCATGGGATGCTGCAAATGGCCGTAAATGCAAGCCGGTTGCCAAGTGCACAAAATGTGTCATGTGACCACAGACGGGGAGGGGCGTGTCTAATCTTTGGAAGTTTGAATCCAGGCCATAAGTAGCTTTCTGGAGCTCCGTTGTGAATTTGAATGGTCACTAAGTCATAAGTCGAACGCTACCTGTATCAGGAACATTTATGGGGTGGAGGTGATTAAGAATAATAAATAATAATGATGAGGCGGACACTTTTGCAACTGAAGCTCCACCTTTTGTGTGTTTGTTGTCCTTGTGACTCATTTGAAAAAAAGGTGGAGTTGCAGTGATGGGACTTCTTTGATGCTCCTCCCTGTAGATGGACCTGCAAAGTATTTTGAATCAATGCTTTACAGCAAGGACCTTGCAGCTGTCTGGATGGAGTTGTTCTTGCTTGCCATGATCTCAACAAGGTCAGATTTGACAATGGCAAAGTTTTGCTGGCAAGCCAAGATCAGCAGAAATGGCATTGGGTTGACCACAATGTCATTTTCTGTGAACCTTGGTGTAATTATCAAGCGGATCCAGCAGATAACTGTTTCCTCTCTGTTGATGAAAAATTAAAATCCCCTTTTGTCTTCTTATCTTAGCTCTGGCATAATATCTATTTTTCCTGCATTTTGTATAAATGTTCCTCTTAGGCCAAATGCGTTTTTGTTTTTTATTGTGTTTTCTCTTGCATGTCTGCAAACTGATGAAAGCAATCAATTATTCAGCACACCAAGCTCTCTGATGCTGACTTGCAGATGCAGCTTTTCTCCCCTCCCCCTTCTTTTCGGCCTTGTTTTCATTAACTTTTTGGTTAATGGTCAAATCTTGTATTCAGATGAAAACATTTCCAGAAATCGCTCTTCATCTTTTCGCGAGATGGGCAGCAGACAAATTTAATGAGAATAGAATAGAATGGAATGGAATGGAATGGAATGGAATGGAATGGAATAGAATAGAATAGAATAGAATAGAATAGAATAGAATAGAATAGAATAGAATAGAATAGAGAATTATTAGGAATAGAATGGAATAGAATGGAATAGAATGGAATAGAATGGAATAGAATGGAATAGAATGGAATGGAATAGAATAGAATAGAATAGAATAGAGAATTATTAGGAATAGAATAGAATAGAATAGAATAGAATAGAATAGAATAGAATAGAATAGAATAGAATAGAATAGAATAGAATAGAATAGAATAGAGAATTATTAGGAATAGAATGGAATAGAATGGAATAGAATAGAATAGAATAGAATAGAATAGAGAATTATTAGGAATAGAATGGAATGGAATAGAATAGAATAGAATAGAATAGAATAGAATAGAATAGAATAGAATAGAATAGAGAATTATTAGGAATAGAATAGAATAGAATAGAATAGAATAGAATAGAATAGAATAGAATAGAATAGAGAATTATTAGGAATAGAATAGAATAGAATAGAATAGAATAGAATAGAATAGAATAGAATAGAATAGAATAGAATAGAATAGAATAGAGAATTATTAGGAATAGAATGGAATAGAATGGAATAGAATAGAATAGAATAGAATAGAATAGAATAGAATAGAATAGAATAGAATAGAGAATTATTAGGAATAGAATGGAATGGAATGGAATGGAATAGAATAGAATAGAATAGAATAGAATAGAATAGAATAGAATAGAATAGAATAGAATAGAATAGAGAATTATTAGGAATAGAATAGAATAGAATAGAATAGAATAGAATAGAATAGAACTGGAAGGGACCTTGGAGGTCTTCTAGTCCAGCCCCCCGCTCAAGCAGGAGAATCTATACCATCTCAGACAAGTGACTGTCCAGTCTCTTCTTAAAAAACCCCAGTGAAGGGGGAAAAAAAAACCTAATAAATAAATGGCCTTGTTCTAATCAAGCCCAGAGTTTCCTCGGCCTTTTGAATGGGTTCCATAAGCTACTGTACTTGATTTGGTGGGATATAAGTTACAATATGGGCTGAATGTATTTAGCAAGAAAAGGGATTAGTTGTTAATTATGGTCCATTCTTCGGTTTCCTCCAAAGGATTTTGTTATTACAGAATTAACTCAAAACCTGTCCCCCGTGTTATCATGTAGAACTCTAGATAGATTATACAGATACTTTGGATGATGTTCAGTACACAGAAGAAGCATTACTCTTATACTGGTGCCATTTTTTTTTATATGAAAGCTGGATTGTCTAGGTTTCTTTAATTACTCACAATGCCAACTTTTCACTTCTCATCCAAGAAGCTTCTTCAGTTCTGAAGAATGGATGAGATGGATGAGAGCTGAAGAAGCTTCTTCGATGAGAAGGGAAATGTTTTCAAAGAAAACATCAAGAACGTCTACTAGTAGTTGCCTTTTTGGGGGGGGACACTTTTGAGAGAACCATGACCTGGAGGATTGGGAATCTCCATAGACATTATCCACAAGGCCCTTGATATGACATCACTTTGAGGCACTGACAAAATATAAGATCCTAACTCTAATATGTAATGGCAGACATAACACTAAGATTCTTCTCCATTTTTAATTTTATTTTCAAAGTTCTGAATACAGACTGGGAAAAAAACTATAGTTTACTATCTAACCACTCCACAATTAAAAAACCAACATATTCAGTCTTGTCTCTTGGTTAACCATATCACTGGAGAATTCCCTGCAGCTTTCAAAGCTCATTTTGTTAAATGTGGCCACCAGCCAGATAAAATTGCCCGGCCTTGTTTTAGAAAGTAAGATTGGATAAGGGGGAATATCGGCAATGCTAAGGCCAGAGAACCACATCCATGTGGAATTCCCACATCAGCAGAACAAGTATTCTCCCTTTTTTTCTCAGTGGTCATGACTGCTCCATTGAAATGAATGGGAAACTGTTTGTAGATATGCAAGAGGATTGTCCCAGAAATATATAGAATTTTTAAGATGTAGAGCTGGTATACCTGTAAATGGGTACATTATTGATTGCGTATGGCATCAAGTGATGGCTTCCAGAGGAGAGTAAAATCTCTCAATAAGCCCAATGGCTGGCTTGGAGGTGTGTGTGTGTGTGTGTGTGTGTGTGTGTGTGTGTAGCAGTCCAGATCTTGTGGGAGATGCTGTAGTTATAGTAACTTAATACTTGGCATACATGCATAAAGAAGGATACGCTCTTGGTTCTCATGAGCCATTCTCAATTACTGTATAACCAATGCTTTTGTGTGCATATGCGTGTGTGCACATGTGTGAACCTTTGAGTCAGCTTGTTGGACTCCTTAGCAATTTCCTGGAGTAGTCCTTGAAGTTTTCTTGGCAAGGTGTTTTGGAAGTGGTTTGCTATCGCCACCTTCTTAAAGCTGAGACAGAATGACAGGCCCAAGATCACCTAGCTGGTATCGGGCCTAAGGCAGCAATAGAACTCATGATCTACCCAGGTGCTTTAATCACTACACAGAACTGGCTCTCTTTAACCAGTGCTTATTACCATACAAATATTAGTTTTACAAAGTTCATGCCCAGGCTAAATATTTGTCCTGAGACTGAGAAGGTTGAAGATTATGGGCCCAGACTGAAAAAGTAAATAATATGATAGTAAAAAAAAAAAAAGAGAGAGAGAGAGACAATGGAGCAGTTCAATAGACTTCTGGCAAGCCAAAGGCCTCTTTGCAATCTAGCAACACTTCTGTTTTCCCAAGTCATAAGGGACAGCCACTTGCCTGGAATAGCAATCTTATTTATGTGTCAGGTTAGTGTCCCATCAGCCCGACTTCATCTGCATTTCTTCTTTTAAAAAGAGTAAGAGGAATAAGTGTATACTCACTTGACGGAGGCTGCAGTGATGCACTGAAATTGCTTTCTCTCCTTCTTAATCTCTTCTGGAGCAGGAGGGGAGGGGGAGTTAGTTATAGAAAGGTCAAAGGCATAACTTTGCAGCTCACTGCCATCTCTATCCTTTTCTTTTGCAATTCTTCTCTCTGATTAAACTCCCAGATAAATCTAGGCACTCTTGCCCGGCCCTTCACGATGAATGACTTTATGCATCACTTGCTTGTGGCAGGATTCAGAGCGGTGCCATCTCCACTGCAGCCAGCAATCTCTCCTTTCAGCCACTGACATCCCCCCAGCACTTCTGTCCAATTGCTGGGGAAGGACAAAGAAGAGACAAGCATGTGGAAAACAAGGGCCTGGGGAGGGAGACCACACACCATTAACTATAAAGGGGGGGGGGGTTACGTGGTGTTGAAGCAGTACAGCCAACATTTTTTAAACTGTTGTTTGTTTGTTTCCAATGGCTGGATGACATTCAGCTGATCTTCCTTTTAGCTATGCAGAAGGCTACTCCATTTCAGTAGAGGAAGTGGAGACTCTAATATAGATAGTCCTCAACTTACGACCGCAACTGAGCCCAAAATTTCTGTTGCTAAGCGAGACAGATGTTAAGTGAGTTTTGCCCCATTTGATGACCTTTCTTGACACAGTTGTTCAGTGAATCACTGCAGTTGTTAAGTTAGTAACATGGCTATTAAATGAATCTGGCTTCCGGATTGGCTTTGCTTGTCAGAAGGTCGCAAAAGGGGATCACACGACCCAATGCAACCGTCATAAGTATGAGTCAGTTGCTGAATGCCTGAATTTTGATGCTGGGATGATCGTGGGATGCTGCGGCAGTTGTAAGTGTGAAAAATGGTCATAAGTCACTTTTTTCAGAGCCGTTGTAACTTTGAACGGTCGCTAGACAAACTTGTTATAAGTCGAGGACTGCCTGTACACCATTTGCTTTAGTCCCGTGAAAGGATTGGGGAAACAAAGAAGAGGATGGAGAAAAGGAAAAAGGAGTTGAAAAGGGGAAAAATAGGTAGGTGACCATCTGGAGAACTTTCCTAGAACCTCCAAGCTAGAAGTTATTTTGATCTGCTTGCCTTCTCAGATCTCTCTATTTCTTCCTGTTCCATCCTTCTCAGCTGCTCTGCCTTTCTCCTATCTCTTCATTATCTCATCTCATTCCACTTCTGCTGTAGCACCTTCCGTGTCTAAATCCCTTTGGAAATACCCAAGCGAGAAAGTCCATTCCAGAGACAAGAAAGAAATCGTATCCCCAGGTGATTTTTTCAGAAGAAATAACAACATGTTTCGGTTTAGCCTGCTTTTTCTAAACAGATTTCCTCTAGAGTTAAAGTCCAACGGACGCTTGATGGAGTTATCTTTCAAGGAAGGATGGCAGCCTTAGATACATGTCCATTTCTTTCAAGGGAATCCGCAGACCAAGAAATCAGGATAAAGAAGATGAAGTACTAGTTTAGTTTATAAGCAACGAGTGTCAAAAGAACAACAACAACAAAAAGACTACAAGAGTGTGCCTCTGCCTACGTTGTTACATAGAGAAAGGATGTTTGGGTATATCTGAGAAAGGGTAAAAACAAGTGAAATGAAAGTTAAATGCAGAGGGGATGGGGTACTTAAATATTCCATGTGATAAAACAAGAAGAGATAAAAGTCAAGAATAAATGGATACTAATTTAATGTGTTTTGAACATGGTACCGTGTGACCAGTATGAAATTATGTTGAGGTCTTACAAAGAGAATGAAAAAGTAATGGTTTCTCCTGTCCAGTCATTACTGACTTTAGGGGGTGGTGCTCATCTCTGTTTCTTAGCTGAGGAAGCCAGCATTGTCCTCGGACGCGGTCTGTGGTCATGTGGCCTGCATGACTATATGTTAAGGTGCACAGAGCAATGTTACCTTCCCAACAAAGTGGTACCTATTTATCTACTCTCATCTGCATGCTTTTGAACCACTAGATTGGCGGGAGCTGGAGCAAGGATGGGCGCTCACCCCATCATGCAGTACTTGGGTCTCGAATTGCCAACCTTCCGGTCAACATGCCCACATTGCCCAGTATCTTAACCGCTAGAATTAATGAAAATCAAATTGGAAAACACATCTACAAAGGAAGTATGAACAGGATGGGTGGAAGGGGAAGACTGATTGCCTGCCTGGATGGAGTTGATGAGTGTCCTGAAAAGAGAAGAGAAAAGTTTAAAGAATTAAGGCAAAGTATAAATGGGTGCATGGGTCTGGAACAGGGGTCTTCAAACTTCACCTTTTTATGACTTGTAGACTTCAACCCCCAGAATTCCTCAGCCAGGCACGCTGGGTGAGCAATTCTGGGAGTTGAAGTCCACAAGTCATAAAAGGGCCAAGTTTGAAGACCCCTGGCCTGGAAGAACAAGGATATTTTTCAAGGATAATAGGAGTATGTATGAAGACTTATAATGAATGATACTACAGCTATATTTTCTTTTTCTAATTTTATGACCTATTATTTCTTATTCCTTTTCTGTACTCTGCATAATGTTGCTGAAAAGGAACATATATATGTATGAAGTTTTTGAACTGAGTCGCCTTTGAAGCTTTGTTCTGATTTCAGATATTGCTTCTTAACGCTACCGTGCCTCCTAAATTTTGCAGATAACCTGTCAATGATCCATAAGCTTCAACAGACAGCTATTTTTTAAGGCAGTCCTGGCAATATGCTAAGTGGAGATGCTTGCAAAGTTGATATTAGCAAATTCTAATCCATCCTGGCCAATGAACATCTTCTAAATGGATGTGTAGATCAGCATGTATTTTAGTTGGCTTTCATACTTTTTGACTATCTTAATGCAATTGTCTGTGCAAAATGCATTTAGAAATATGCTATTTGAGATTTGATCCATTCAATCCATTATTTCAATCGATCTTTCATAAATATATATATATATATATTTAAATTGCAGTCAGGTGCAGAAATGGGACAGAACAGACTTATGGGTGAACAAATAGATAAGTAACATCAGCCATTAAACAGACTGATCTGTTCATAATTAGGCAACATTTCAAATCGAAGGGTGAAGACTATGTTTGTAATGAAAATTTCATCCATATTTTTCTGTGGTTTTCACTAGGAATGATAGATTTGATGCCAGAGTAATGGGGAAAAAAAGATAATTTACTCAGGCAATCCTAGGAAGAGTCATGTGTGTGCATGAAGTAGTGAAACTGAATTTCAATTTCTGAAACATGTTTAATAGGAACACATCATGCTCTCTATCAGTTAAGCTATTACTCTTGGGAGATTTCAAACATAACTTATTTAACTTTTGCTTGGAGTGTCAAAACACTACCAGGAAGATGCAATACTTATTCATTTATTATATTTTTTAGCCCACCTTTATTATTTTTATAAGTAACTCAAGGTGGCAAAACTTATTTAACATACTCCTTCCACTTCTTCCCCCCCCCCCAAACAACAACTTTGTGAGGTGGGTTGGGCTGAGAGAGAGTGACTGGCCCAAGGTCACCCAGCTGGCTTTCATGCCTAAAGCAGGACTAGAACTCACAGTCTCCTGGTTTTTAGGCCAGCACCTTAACCATGACTACACCAAACTGGCTCTTGTTTATTACATTTCTTCACTCCTTCCTAGAGGCCCAGATGTATCATCTGGGAAATTTGTAGTGATGCTCACTTGAGCTACTCTTTTAGGAAAGTTTTATACACAGCTGTATAGTGTTATACAGTTATCAGCTATCATCAGATTAGTTTTTTGAAATTGGCCTGGTCATTTATGGGGCCAATGGATATTTAAGCAATTAGCCCACCAACTCTAGCAAAGCTTGCAAATTATTTATTCTTTCCCCTTCTGTTACATTTCTGAATACCATTTTTATTGCTTTTTAGGCATTTTTTTTTTGGTGATTTGATACAGGATGTGCCAGGTCAGCTTATTTCTCTCTTAGATACTCTGTTCACCTGTATCTATATAGAGGTAGTCCGCGACTTACGACCACGATGGAGCCCAAAATTTCTGTTGCTAAGCGAGACATTTGTTAAATGAGTCTTGCTCCATTTTATGACCTCTCTTGCCACCGTTGTTAAGTGAATCGCTGCAGTTTTTAACGTTAGTAACACGGTTGCTAAGTGAATCTGGCTTCCCCATTGGCTTTGCTTGTTAGAAGGTCGCAAAAAGGGATCACGGGACCCCAAGACGCGGCAACCGTCATAAAGATGAGTCAGTTGCCAAGTGTCTGAATTTTGATTGTGTGAACGTGGGGATGCCGCAATGGTTGTAGGTGTGAAAAATGGTCATAAGTCCTTTTTTTAATGCCATTGTAACTTTCAACGATCACTAAATGAAGTATTGAAAGTTGAAGATTACCTGTTATTTATATGTTTCTAGGCCACATGAAATGTTTTGTGCTGTTTCAGTTTTCGTTTGGGGGGGGCGGAGAGAGTAGGCTGAGTTGCGTCATCCCATCATTTGTTCATTTGTTTTGGCTCTGCCTGCAAGAACTGACCCCTGCAAGCCTCTGCAATTGCCTATATTTTATCCCAAAGATATTGGTAGGATTCCAATGTATCCCTGTCCCAAACACACACTGTAAACATCAGTAAACCTCCCAGCACTACGGCCAGCAGACAGACCCAACAATTCCTGCCTCCCTCTCCCCAGAATTCACATTTCTGGGAAATGCGCTCAGTTAAATCGTTTGAAGGAAGACAGGCTTCAGTTTGAGTTTTTCAACAGAAGGAAAATCAGACAAAGGAAGCTTTTTAACGATCGCTTTCCCATTTAAAGTAGGGAAAATAATTGCCCTGAAAATAATATTTTCTCTCCTAGATTAAGGTAAATAGTTTCCCAGGGAGAATGGGGTAGCAGTAGGAGCTTTACAGAGGCAGCCTTTGTGGGTTTTATGGATACTCATCTATCAACTGTCAGGGTCTTTCAAAGGGAGGCTGTTATAATGTTTTTCCTCTGCACCTTTCCCATTGTGGGCTCAAGTTTGTCTGAGTAACCATTCGTCTTCCTGTTTGTATAGTCAAGGCATTTACAATGAGCCGGGGTGTAATGATGCTACCGATTCAGAACTGTATAACATTCATGGTTTGCTAAGGGGGTGTGGTGGGGGAGATGTAACATTTGACCTGGCTTTGATGCAGTTGGATGTCCTTACTGAAGGATGGGTGGATTTTTCGCTGTCCCAAGGCCCCAAAGCACTTTTGAAATTCAAAAAAGATACGTTTCCTTTAGAAGAACCTTTTGTACTGGAGAACATCAGTCTTTGATCATGCACTTTAGGCAGTTTTGCATGACTCTGATCTACGTAAGCTCACTGAGATCTATCATCCATAAGGGATATTGTATGTCTGATAAAATTCTTTGGGACTCTGCATTTTTGAAATCTGCTTCTGTGGAAAGTACTCCATCAGGTTGGAGCCACCACAAAGAAGGAATGTTTCCAGAGACATAGAACATAGAATAACAGAGTTGGAAGGGACCTTGGATGTCTTCTAATCCAACCGTCTGCTTGAGCAGGAGAGCCTATACCAGGGGTCTTCAAACTTGGCCCTTTTATGACTTGTGGACTTCAACTCCCAGAATTCCTCAGCCAGACACGCTGGCTGAGGAATTCTGGGAGTTGAAGTCCACAAGTCATAAAAGGGCCAAGTTTGAAGACCACTGGCCTATACCCTTCCAGACAAATGGCTGTGCAATCTCTTCTTGAAAACCTCCACCGATGGAGTACCCACGTCTCTTTGATTTTTCTCAGAAATATGACTATAGTCATCCACTCCCTGGAAGCAAAAATCATTGAAAGGAGATGGTCCATAAGGTGCTATAGACCAGGTCATGATATGCTTTATAGTTCAAGCCAGCATTTTTAGTTAGATTCAGAAACCTTTGGATAACTGTTGTAACTACAAAAAGTGTTATAAGAGTGTCTCTCTCTCTCACACACACACACACCGACAACCTGACCATTGCATGTGGCATAGAGACAGCTAAAGCTGTAATCTAGTCTACATCTGACTAAATAGTATTATGCGAAAACTTCAGTTGATCAAAGTCATGATTGGCAGGTGGTCTCATTTATAAAGCACCTTCCTCCTGTAAATAGAATAGAATAGAATAGAATAGAATAGAATAGAATAGAATAGAATAGAATAGAATAGAATAGAATAGAATAGAATAGACTAATAACTTTGTTGTCACTTTAAATGTACGCTAATCAGCATACATTAAAATGAGATTTTGTTGAAGACAGCTCTCAAAGGGTAACCACCTCCAGTATACACTGTATAAACATGACAATAAATAAATAAAAGTATGCATATACCCACATATATATGGCCCAAAGAAACAACACAGTCTAGTTCGGATGTATACATATACATGGCGATTTTAAAAAAAAGTGCCTGTATTTAAGTTTGTTGACCTAATCTCTAGATTAAATACTAAAAAGTTAGATCATGGGTTTCTTTGCATAGGGATTGTTCACTTATAGCTTCTTCCATTATTCATAATTCATTTTGTGCCTTCAGGTTAGTGTTAACTCCTAGCAATTGCCTGGACTAGTCCCTGCAATTCTCCTGGCAAGATTTCAGAATTGGTTTGCCATTGCCTCCTTCCTAGGGCTGAGAGAGAATGACTGGCCCAAGGTCACCCTGGTGGCTCCATGCCTAAGGGAGGACAAGAGCTTTTTTATATATATAATGAACACATGGCGGGTCGATTTGATGGATAGATATATTTCCACATCAGAGGCATCTTTTTGAGTATTGTAACCTGGTGTTTATATTAAATATTGAGGGGAAAGTTTTTAATTATTTGTAGACCTGTGATGTAAGGGGAAGAGAATATATTAGATATTTTCGATATATTTTTCAGGGTTCAACCAGGGTGGACATTTTATGTCTAATGTCAGTGTGAATGATATATTTGCCATTTGTTTTTGTTTTTTTGTACACGTTTTTATTGTTAGTGTTTGACAGTTGTTAGGCTTTTTTTGTTTTTTTCTTTGTTGTTGTTTATTGTTGATTTTAACTTTGAAAATAAAAATTTAAAAATGTGGGGGGGGGGGGAAACCGCACAGTGTTCCTGTTTCTAGCCTGGTGCCGTTATCACCAAATATATTCATAGCATACTATTAATGTCGTTTCTATATGTTTTCCCAAAAATAAGACCCAACCAGAAAATAAGCCCTAGCACGATTTTTCAGGACGCTCGTAATATAAGCCCCTCCCCCAAAATAAGCCCCTCCCCCCAAAATAAGCCCCACCCCCAAAATAAGCCCCACTTAAGATCATCAGCCAGATGGATGCATTTAGTACCGTATTTCCCTGAAAATAAGACCCACTCGGAAAATAAGCCCTAAAACATCTTTTGGAGCAAAAATTAATATAAGACCAGGTCTTATTTTCAGGGAAACACAGTAAGTCTGATTTTCCCTAATTTCAGGTCTTCACCACTGAGTTCAGCAACAAATACAGCTCAGACGTTCCAAGTTTAGGCCACAGCTAAACATAGTTATCTGTGAAAACAAGACCGTTGCATTGTTTTCTCTTTATCCTTCTCTTCTTCCTCTTAACATCTCGTGGTCCCAGATGGGTGATGTCATGATTTGTTTCAGGTGCCTTTACCGCTGCTCCATATTCACCAACTTCTTCTTGTGTGGAGTAAGGAAACAGGCTTGTTAGAGAAATCAAACTCAAGTGTTTTCTATATTTTGAAGGAGAAAGGGAAAACGTTGCAGCAATGTTGTTTTGTTGTCTGTCATGAGATTTCCTATATGTGAAATTAGTTTCTTTTTGGCTAGATCCAGTATTACTTGCGATTAAAATCATTATTGATTTCTTTGTTTTACCACTGAAAAAAAAACCAAAGATATATACGTTGTTCTTTTCAAGCAACATAATTTCTTATCCTTTAATTGCATCTTAGAGAAGTCCCTCACGGTTCCTGTATTTAAAAAAAGAAAAAGAAAAAAGATGTTGAATGTGAGAGACAAGAGGTGAAGGAAAATTCCTCAGCTAGAGTAGAAGACTTCTAAATGCAAAAATGGCCTAGCCTAACAATAGCCAAAAAGATTCCCCGGGCAAAACACACCTCCCCGAGGATTGCAATGCAGTCAATGTTGCTTTAATTAAATTTAATGCTGTGTGAAATGCACTCTGAGAAACTTTGATGAATGACTGGGGCAATTCATACAGCTCACTAAAGGGCATGGAGCCCCTTGCTGGGGTGTCAAGGTACAATGAATTGGTTAGTACGGGGATGTTTATAGACTGCCTAAGGAACCTTGTATCTCTGTGGTTATGTCAGAGATAATGTTATGATTCGCTGGACCTCAGGGGGCCTTTGATGACACGGTTAATGAGATGTCCCAAGGGGACCCTCAGCAGGTGCCTCCAGGACCTCCCACATCAAACAACCTCAGCTTGGGCTCCGTCAGAGCTTGTCATCCTCCAGATCACTCAGCTGGGCTTTTCTTTCTATTAGGGCCATTTTTATGTTTTCTTTCTTTCTCTCTCTTTCTCTCTCTCTGTTTCTCCCTCCCTCCCTCCCTCCCTAGTCAACATTAACTTTGTCTGGCTGTTGAACTCCAAAACTTGTTAGTTCTTAATTTGCTTTCTCTTTGACCTGCCTATATAATGGGATCTCTTAGAATTTTTCTTAAAGAAAGACAAACACAAAACTCAGCTAATACTGAGAGGAAGGGGATAAAGGGGAGATAATGGTAGATGGAGAGTTAACACAGAACTTTTTCTTTCTTTCTCTCTCTCTCTCTCTCCCTCCTTTCTTTCTTTCTTTCTTTCTTTCTTTCTTTCTTTCTTTTCTTTTCTTTTCTTTCCTTTCTTGAGAAGTGATAGAGTGAAACAGGGGTTGGAAGAGAGGAAGAAAATGTTATTTTCAAATAGGCTTTTGTTGCAAACTAGAGGACTGTGGTGTTGGGGGAGGTAAGCTTTGATTTGCATTGTGACCAAAAATAGTAGATTTAGCAGATTGAAATATATCCCTGCAATAAAAAAAATGTCATAGATATGGTTGTTAAAGAAGGAGAAGGAGAGAAAAGCTGATTGAACTTAAATGATGTAAAGTGGTAAATAAACATATTATACAGCTTACATTCAGTGTTAAAGTTCCCAGAATAGGAAATAGGACTGTAGGATTATGTCATTTTAGACGGATATGCATCAAAGGAAGCACAAAATCTTCTTAAATAACCATTTCCAAATATTTTTTTTAAACTATGGAGATTTTTTTTTCTTTTTCTTTTTCTTTAACTTGTCACCTTTGATGTTCTGCAGACATGTTTTGAGCTCATAATGCATTGCAGATTTTGACAAATCCATGTTGAGTTGTGAAGATTGAGGATCTGGAACCAAGGCTTAGGTTTACCATGTACTTGATATAGTGGGAGTGGGTGGGAAAGAGAACATATGAAATAAGGTGAAAAAAGGTAATAAAGTTATACCATATAAACATTTTCGAGACAATGAGGCAGCGTTTTTTGTATAAGTAGCCCTCGACTGATCACTACAATTGTGACCAGAATTTCTGTTGCCAAGCAAGGCAACAGCGAGTCACACTCAGTTCTACAACCTTTTTTGTGGCTACAGAAGTTGATGGAGCTGGCAGAGATGGCTGAATTGACTGTTTTGATTAAAGAAAAGAACACAAGTATCTTCGTTTCTACATGGAGACCGCTTCTGGACTTTGTGCTTGAGGTGGGGAAAAAATGAAACTTTGATTTTGGGTTTCACCGATTAGATTGATTTGTTGTTACAGAAATGGCCAGTTTATACTATTGTGAAAAAGTAAAAAGTTGTGGCTCGACATTAATGCTTTATTCTACTGCAACAGAGGAAGTCGGAAGTCAATGTATTTTTTTTCTTTTTCCCCTCTTTCCCTCGCTTTCTTTTCCCTTTTCCTCTCCATTGTGTCCTACTATTTGCTTTATATCTTGTGTTTTACTCTATAATTCAATAAAATGTTAAAAAAAAAAGTTCTACAACCTTTTTTGCCATGGTTGTTAAGTGAATCACTGTCATTAACTGAACCAATCACGGTCATTAAACCAATCTGACTTCCCTAATTGACTTTGCTGGGAAAGCAAATAGGAATCACATGGCCCCCGAGTTGCTGCAACCATTGTAAGTATTTGCTGATTTTCAAGCCCCTGAATTGATCACATGACTGTAGAAATGGTTGTTAAATAAATCGCTGTAAGTTGAGAACTACCTCTATTCCTAACTGTTGTAGGCATAAGGGAAGGTAAAGATAACTTTCCTTCACCAATATCCTGCTTAATTTGCTACAGGTACTTCTCGACTTACGGCCACAACTGAGACTAAAATTTATGTTGCTAAGTGAGACATTTGTTAAGTGAATTTTGCCCCAGTTTACGACCTTTCTTGCCACAGTTGTTAAGTGAATCACTGCAATTAGCAACATGGCTGTTAAGTGAATCCGGCTTCCCCATTGACTTAGCTGGTCAGAAGATTGCAAAAGAGGATCACATGACCCCAGGACACAGCAACACGTCATAAATACGAGTCAATTGCCAAGCACCTCAGTTTTGATCACATGAACGTGGGGATGCTGCAAGGGTCATAAGCAGTGGTGGGAGTCAGCCGGTTCACACCGGTTCGGGAGAACCAGTAGCTAAATTTACTGAATTCGGAGAACCTGTTGGCTTCTGGAAGTCCAGTCTAGGCCTCGGAGGCCTGGAGGAAGCATCAGAGGCCTGGAGGAGGCCTCCCAGGCCTAGAACGGCCCACCGGAAGTGCGTGGATGCCACTTCCAGAAGTCCGTTCTAGGCATCGGAGGTGTGGAGGAGGCCTCCTAGGCTTAGAACAACCGACCGGAAGTTCATGATGACACTTCCGGAAGTCCATACTAGAACTAGAACAGCCGACCAGAAGTTCATGATGACACTTCCGGAAGTCCATAGTAGGCATCAGAGGTCTAGAACGGCCCACCGGAAGTGCATGATTCCACTTCTGGAAATTTGTTCTAGGCATCAGAGGCCCAGGCTGTATCAAATAAGAGAACCGGTTGTTCAGGTATTTGAATCCCACCACTGGTCATAAGTGTGAAAAACAAGTCCCTTTTTTCAGTGCTGTTGTAACTTCTAACAGTCACTAAATGAACTGTTGTAAGCTGAGGACTACCTGTACTGAATTACTGGAAATTTATAGCGAAAAAAGCCATCTCCCATCACAAATTGTAGCCTCCTATAAACGAGTGTAGCATAGATACCCCAGAGCTACATGAAATCCCTTAGCAAAAATCCTTCATCGCTACAAAAACTGTCATGCTCAGCTGATGCCATACTGACATACTGACAATGAGCATTGGAGTCAAGAGCTCATAATTGATCCAAGCAAGTAAAGAGAAAAAAGCATCAGGTTAACCATTAGCTTCCATCTGATTTTTACCGGACAGCTGTAGTGATGCAATATAACCTCTATTAACTGGTATGATGGCTGAAATCAAATTAGCAAGCCATCCTCATAAAACAAAATCCTTGAACAAAATTTGACTTTATGATCTCCCAATATTTTAATGATTATAATTATGAATGCTGTTCAATTTAGAAACATAAATTCTGAGCAAGGGCAGAAGGTTTAGCTTGGTTGTTATAGCAAATACCTTACACTATTGGATGTTGAATGCAAAATATTATTTTAGCCCATATGTTTCTCTTGGCTCCGATTGATTCCTTCCCTTAACGTTCATATTTTTTACTTCCTGGGGCTTTCAAGTCAAGGAGCTCATCATAAATACTATGACATCATGCTCAGATTTCCTCTCAGTGATGTCAGCAAAAGCAGCTAAATTTGAAGGAGATGATTTTTGGCTTCCTAGATAATAAGAGTTTGTGCAGTGAAAGAAATGCTCATAATGAAACCGGCAATATGATAATAACTGAAATAAATTGGGAATTGAAAGCAAATGCAATCAAAAGTAATAGTCCATGGTGTATTATGTTAGCCTCCATCTTTCTCTGTGAAGTCTACAGGGGTGGTATTTGTAGGGTACTTATTCAGATTCCAATATATGCGTGATCACAAGCCTTATAACTTTGGTTTATCAAAGAATGTGGAATGATGCTGGCTAAACTGAATAAAGGAGGCATTTTGGAAAATTATGAGCAGTATTTTCTCAGCCCTAGCTGTTATTTACATCTTGCTGGAACAGCCTTACTTTGCACGAGCTGATCTGTAGAGATTTTGAATTTATGAAGCTAAAATTTCACATTATACCAAAATAAATCCAGATTTTAGAATCATTTTTTTTTTATTTTTAAGATCAGTTATACTTCTTTCCGTAATAAAAAATGATACCATTCTCAAATTTAACAAAATCAAACTGTGGAATCTAGATGAATGAATAATTTTCATAAATACAGATGAGATTTTTAAAAGCATGTGAACCGTATCACTCCAGGCTTGTTGAGCATTCAATTAGATATCTGGTGGTAAAGTTAATGTCCTGGATGAATTGGAAATGATAGCAAATTAACTGAAATATTTTCATTTGCCATTAATTCATTTTGAACCAGCCGTTGGAGAGATTGGTTACATATGGACAGAAAGCTAAAATGAAGTGTAACACAAGTTTTCAGATCAAGTTAGTTCATTATAACTTGAATTCCTCATGTCCGATTGTTGGAGACTGCCTGGATAAATCCCTGCATTTTTCTTTGTAAGATTTCAGAAGTGGTTTGCCTCCTTCCTAGGGATGAGAAAGAGAGTGACTGGTCCTGGATCACCCAGCTGGCTTTGTACCTAAGTCAAGACTAGAATTTATAATCTCCTAGTTTCTAGCTTGATACCTTGAGGCACCAGGAGACTGTGAGTTCTAGTCCTGCCTTAAACATGAAAGCAGTCTGGGTGACTTTGGGCCAATCACTCTCGCTCAGATCATCCCACCTCACAAAGTTGCTGTTGTGGTTAAAAAAAAAAAAGGAGGAGGAGGGGGAGGAAGGAGTATTAGATACGTTCACTGCCTTGAATTATTTATAAACATAATAAAATCAGCATAAAAATTGTTATGTCCTGGGCCTTGCTGAGTCATTCAGCAAGGCTCAGCAAGGCTGCAGGAAGGCTGAAGAGACCTGGACAGACCACGTGGTCTGTCCGGGACCCAGACAGACTGTCTCCAGCCTTGCGCGCATGCGCAAGGCGGGAGAATGGCCTGCAACGATTGGATGTGCATCCCCTAGCAAGGGGAATATAAAAGGCCAGTGGCCATTGTGTGCTTGCTTCTGTTCTGTGAATGTACTTAATAAAGAGATCCTTTGTTGTGAACCTGCCTCGTCTCGATGTCTGCTTTGCAAGAACAGAGCAAAAATATTTTTAAAAATGGCTCTTCTAAGAATAATAATAGTACTAACGTTAAATGTTAGTACTATAGCTACCTCATAAAGACTATAAAATAAATACAGCTGCCGTCTTCCTCTTGGTACAAACTGGCAAACATCCCCATGAATTTTCTAAAAACTGGGAATGAAAATATGCCATATATTGTCTGACCTCCAAAGCAAATAGTTAAATGGAATGGACAGATGACTAATCTTTAGTAGATTAGTAGATCTACTAATCCTAGCAGTTGCACTGATTTTTCAAGTTTGATTTCAGAGATAATCTACAGTGATTGAAAGGTGTCTACAGTAATTGTGGTGGAGCTAGCCATTGATCTCAGAAAGGTAATTTGGTAGACTTAACCTTTAGCACTACCAATATATACATATACCTTCTAAAGCATAACTCTTGTCTTCCCTCAAATAATCAGAAATAACTACTTGGAAGATGCTACTCCAGGCTAAACATCATCTCTTTAATAAGTTGATTGCAGGTGCTGGCTAATGTGGTTATAATGAAGTGGAAAACCAAATCGCAAAGAAAGCTAACGCCAATCTCAGTTTGTCGAGTAAATGGGCAGATTTCTTAAGTGCTAATCTATTTCTAAATAGGTCTAAAGCTGCAGAAGAAGCCACAATCTCCACCAGAGCTAAAGGGCTGCCAGAATCCTGCTGTGTCTGGATCAGTTGAAGACATCATGTCATTGCCACTGGGCTTGTGACAGTGAGTCTAACAAATGACCTTGAAGCATTCGCTCCTGGGACTGGAGCATCTGGCATCTTCCGGCAAGGTAGCAAAAAGCAGCACAGCTCCATCTTTTCCACGCTTCGTAGATGAAGTAAGAAGATATTCTCTTTCTATCTTCATTTCGCATATGAAAGATTACCGTTCCATTGTCTGTATTGTTTGATTGGCTCTCTAATTCCTGTCTTCTCTTTCATGGCATTAGAAGGCTTGGCTACATATTATCAAGATCACATGAAATACTAGTATTGTTTCATAAAGCCTTAGTAAGACCACACTTAGAATACTGCATCCAGTTTTGATCATCATATTATAAAAAAGATGTTGAGACTCTGGAAAGAGTGCAGAGAAGAGCAACAAAGATGGCTTGAGGGCTGGAGGCTAAAACATATGACGAATGGTTGCAGGAATTGGGTACGTCGAGTCTAGTGAAAAGAGATTTTATTCATATTCAGTGTGAGCAGGGATTTCCTCCAAGTCATTGCTGTTGCAGATGGTAACGTTCCATAATGGCAAAATGATTCCATTTGTTCCTCTCCCCCAACAATTTTAATATTTAATGTAAGAGAAAGGAAAAATATTAAATATATCCATGGAGGGTTATGTTCCATAATAACTGTAGTGGAATGGAATGGAATGGAATTGAACAATGGAATTGAACACAATGGAATTGAACAAACGGAATGGAACGCAATGGAATTGAACACAATGGAATGGAATGGAATTTGGTTCAGGTTTTTCCTAATTCCACTCACTACTCTTCAAAATGTAACCTCTAGTACACAACTCGGGGGACCAAGCGTGATCTTCAAGCTAGAAGTTACATACTCTATTCTCTGGACAGTTCCCAGTATACAGGAAGGTGTGGTAAAAGAGATGTGGGCAACATATGTTTGCTTCTCTTCCTAACTGTGAATAGAATTGCACTTTTCATAATGCACCTAAGGATCTCGGACCTTTAGTATCAGGTCTGCTTCAGCCTCTTCTTCAGTCCTGTGAAGCTTCTTGACTCTGGATGTCAGCCTGTCATCAAACTTCTCTGAGGCACATGAAAACCAGACTGCTAAACAAACAGTCAAAGCAAACGATTACAAATCTTGGCTTCGCTTCAGGGATCAGCTCTGTTGTAAGAGCCAAAAACAACTACCTTAATAGTCTGCTGAGCCAATACCAAATTACCTTAGAGGAATGCTCAGTTGAATGATAAAAGGAGCCAAGTCTTTTGAGTCTGAATGTCATCATCATCCCTCTGAAAGTGTGACCCTAAGACCTCTCTGCACCACCATTGTGTACATGGAGAATCTGGGATAAGCCTATGGTCCTAGTCACTCCTGTGTTCTGATCACAAATGCCTGAACATTTATTGATATGCCTGAGACTGAGTGTTGTGTAAGCAGAACTTCAGCTAGGACAAGAATGTGGGGCCCACCACGAGGATGATGAGAACATCAGCAAACTGATCTGATATATATATATATATGAGGACTGATATAGTGACAGGACAGCAGTGTTCCAATATCTCAGGGGCTGCCACAAAGAAGAGGGAGTCAAGCTATTCTCCAAAGCGCCTGAAGGCAAGACAAGAAGCAACGGATGGAAACTCATCAAGGAGAGAAGCAACCTAGAACTAAGGAATGATTTCCTGACAGTTAGAACATTCAACCTGTGAAACAACTTCCCTCCAGAAGTTGTGGATGCTCCAACACTGGAGGTTTTTAAGAAGAGACTGGACAGCCCTTTATCCGAAATGGTAGGGTTTCCTGCTTGAACAGGGGATTGGACTAGAAGACGTCAAGGTCCCTTCCAACTCTGTTATTCTGTTAATATATTGATATAGTTACAGATGGTTGTTTTATTATTTTTATTTGTAAAAATAAGTTCTTTTTCTCAAATTATATCTTATACTGTCTAAGCAGGGGCAAAGCTACTAAGATGTAGAATTAGCTGTATACCCTTGTTTCACCAGAAAGATAGCCCTGAATATTTAGGACATTTTTCTCTTATCACATTCCAACTTAGCATAGGAATTAAATAAAATCAAGGAAACCCACTTGAATAATTCCCAGTCAGTCACCCCACCAAATTATTTATAGCAGGGGTCCCCAACCCCCGCTGCCCACTACCGGGCTGTGGCCTATTCGGAACCAGGCCGCACTGGTGCACACGCGCATGTGTGCCGGCCCACCGCTTGCGCAAGTGGAGCTATGCGTGTGGGCCGCTTCCCCTCTCTCACCCACCCCCAGCTGGGCCACCAAGCCGCAAAGGTTGGGGACCGCTGATTTAGAGTATCATATCTGCTTAGCTTCAGTGGCCTCAGATGGTTGTTTGCCTATAACCCAAAGGCTGAACTGGGACAATAATGTGGACATACATTCACATCCTGTGCCCAGTGCTGAATAAGTGCCCAAATTATTGAAAAGGTAAAATTTTTGAAAGGAGCCTGATGGTTTTTAAATTTATATAGACAGATGGATGGATAATTCTGGGCTGTTCAAACTTATCTGTAGGCATTCCAATCGTTTGGAGGCCCATGATTTAAGAAGGAGCTGTAAAAGTTCAGAAATGAACAAAAGCAGAAATGCAGGCAAAGAGAAGCGTTGGGCACATTAATATACCTGGCAGTTCTTTTAAACTAAGAATAAAAACGGGGATATTGATTTTAGATTTGCTAGATGACTTTGGGCATTATAATTGGGGCATTGATTTGGCAATGTCTACCTTTGAAAACCTTATAGACCCGGGTATAAATATATGTGTGTTTTTTGGAATTATTTCTAAGGTGCTTCAAACCTAGAAGTCTGAAGGCTCTCCCAGAGAGGTTTCTGATAATGAATTAAGAAAAACTTTCTGTCATTCATACTAACTTCTGTGTATAAGTAGGCCGCGACTTACAACAGTTCATTTAGTGACCGTTCAAAGTTACAGTGACACTGATAAAAGTGAACTTATGACCATTTTCAGTTACAACCATTGCAGAAGCTTCATGGTCACATGATCAAAATTCAGATGCTTGACTCATACTTCTGACGGTTGCAGTGTCCAGCGGTTCATGAGATCACTTTTTGCGATCTTCTGACAACAAAGTCAACGAAGAAGCCAGAGTCATTTAACAACGGCAGTGATTCACTTAACAACTGTGGCAAGAAAGGTTGTAAAACGGGGCAAAATTCAATTAACAGCTGACTCACTTAACAACAGAACAGTTGCAGTCATAAGTCGAGGACTACCTGTATTTGTTTGTTTTGCTTTCTTTGTGTAGCAATAACCCCAACCCACTTTTTTGAAAATAACATCATTGTGTAATAATTATTTTTAGTGTTATTCAGTGGTGGGATTCAAATAGGTGAACAACCGGTTCTCTGTGTGGATGCCGCTTCCGGAAGTCCATTCTGGGCCCGGGCAACAAAAAATTAGCTATCGGTTCTGCCGAAGTGGTGCGAACCAGTTGAATCCCACCACTGGTGTTATTCCAAAGTTACGATATTCAGTATATTGACAGAGTAGCTGTCCCACTTCAGAAGGAGGGGCAGAAAACTGGCAGATTTTTGCTTCATTCTGCTTTGGATGGCACGTCGAATTTCCACAGTGGAAATGTTGGTCGCGGCCTGAACCACATGAATGAAAAACATTCTTTGAATAATTTTGCAGGGGCTGCACCTGGCTTCTTCACTTGACTTCACAATCTAATTTCTCTGCTGACATTGCTCTTATCAGGCACATCTACATTTAAAATTTAAAAGCAATATATATTTAAATGTAAAAACAATGTGTGAGTGAGCAGGGTGTGAGTCTATGGGCCTGTGTAGGCATGTAATTGTGCATATGTATTAGTATACCACAGGCATGCGCCCACCGTACATGGGAGAGAAAGGAAAGCACAGAATGGTGAAATTATATTTAATTGGTTTTATTGCCATAGTTGTTTCTCAGCTTTGTACTAGTGGAATTTCATAAAATTATATATCAAGTGTGTGTGTGTCTCTCTGTGTGTTTATGTATTTTATTTCATTCAATCATGTCTGATTGTCGGAGACTGCCTGGACAAGTCCTTGCAGTTTTCTTGGCGAGGTTTTTCAGAAGTGGTTTGCCATTGCCTCCTTCCTAGGGCTGAGAGAAAATGACTGGCCCAAGGTCACCCAACTGGCTTTGTGTCTAAGGTGGGACTAAAACTCATGGTCTCCTGGTTTCTCGCCACGTCTAGGATAACTCCCTGCGGCCAAGTCACCACAAACATCTCACCAAGGCCATATTTCCAATTTCAATGGAAGTAATGTTGAAGAAACAATGGCAGATAACAATTATTGCGTTAAGTTATCCCAGGTGGAACTGTCATAAGTGCGAGAACTGGTAGTTGTCCCTTGGCAAAATGGCTGCAGCAAATTGTCCCATTTCATTCCAGCATGATGTCTTAATCACTACACCAAACTGGTTCACATGCACACACACCACACCACACTACACACACACACACACACACACACCTTTCCCTAGTTTAGGTATTGGGATTCTTATAAGCCAGGGGTCTTCAAACTTGGCCCTTTTATGACTTGTGGACTTCAACTCCCAGAATTCCTCAGCCAGCGTGCCTGGCTGAGGAATTCTGGGAGTTGAAGTCCACAAGTCATAAAAGGGCCAAGTTTGAAGACCCCTGTTATAGGCATTTTCTTTAATAGAAAAGTTCAAGATGTAAAAAAAAAAGGAATCTAAAATCATGGCTGGGCTCCCAGTTACATGGAAGAACTTAAGTGCATTCAGGCTCCAAATCAGAGGTGGGGAACGATGGCCCCTTTATGACTTGTGGACTTCAACTCCCAGAATTCCTGAGCCAGCGTGACTGGGTCAGAAATTCTGGGAGTTGAAGTCCACAAGTCATAAAAGGGCTATAATTCCCTAACCCTGCTTTAAATGCATTCAGGCTTCCTCACCTATCCAGTGATGAAGCTATGAGCAAGGTTGGAGTTGGTGGTGAGAATAAAATTCCCAGTGTGGATATGTGAGGCCTAATTTCTTCTTGGGTCTTCCATAAATCTATGGCCTGTGCCGAATGCTCTCTGGGCCCTCTTGACATATCAGTGCACGTCTGTCCACACCATTCTCCTTTTCCTTACCTTTTCTTGGGGCCTAATTCAATGTTATTTTAGCTCCGGTCCACTAGTAGCCTGACTCAGTTCCAAGCGAGAAAGAATTGTATTATCAAAGGCAGCCTTCATTTTCTTTGCTGCGCACAAGCCATCTGACTCTTTATTTGCTGAGAAAACTCCCAATGTCTTGCTTTTATTTGCACAGGCAAAGGGGAAAGTACAGTGTATCCGTCTGGGAGAGAACATCAAAGCAGACCAAGCAGAGGGATAGATATTTGGAAAAGCAGTATGAAATCCGGCTGGGATCGGGAATCCTGCGGGTCTCTTGGTTTACCGAGACGAACCACGATTGGAACAGCGTCTCCACTCCTCGCCCTCCTCTTTATTATCACTTTGCAGTTAACATCTGTTGATGAGTGGGATTAACAGCCTTGTTTTTCAATGACATTGAGCTCTCTTAAACTTTTTTCAGTCAAAGGTGGTTGGCCTTGGAGGGGAAGAAAAAAAAAGGAGATGAGAAAAGTCATTAAGCAAACAATTCTTTGCCAGGATTGGATGCTAAACACGCTACCAATCCCTATCAGGGATTCGATCTGGAGATGAAATTTATTCTACAAGAATCTGACCTTGATGCTGGTTTACAAGAATTTGCTTCTTTCGGTGTCGTTATTCAGCACTTCAGAAGTTTGAAACAGCCTGCTTTCTGTTTCTCTGGGTTGTATAAACAGAGGCATAGAATCAAGATCACGCGGAGTATTAGTACCGCTTTGTAAAACCCTAGTGAGAACACACCTGGAATACTGCAGCCAATTTTAGTCAGCATATTACAAAAAAGATGTTGAGAGTTTGGAAAAAAATCAGAGAAGAGCAACTAAGATGATCCAAGGCCTGGAGATTAAAACATACGAAGAACGGCTGCGGGACTTGGGTTTGGCTAGTCTAAAGAAAAGAAGAAATAGGGGAGACATGATAGCAGTGTTCCAGTATTTGAGGGGCTGCCACAAAGAAGAGGGGGTCACGTTATTCACCAAAGCACCAGAGGGAAGGACGAGAAACGGTTGGAAACTGATCAAAGAGAGAAGCAACCTGGAATTAAGGAGAAACTTCCTGACAGTGAGGACAATTAACCAGTGGAACAGCCTGCCTCCAGAAATCATGGGCGCTCCATCACTGGAGGTTTTTAAGAAGAGACTAGACAGTCACTTGCCTGAGATGGTATAGGTTCTCCTGCTTGAGCAAGGGGCTGGACTAGAAGACCTCCAAGGTCCCTTCCAGCTCTCTTCTAATTCTAATTCTTTCCACAATCTTTTGTGTGGGATTTTAACGTAAGTGATGGTTAAGTTAATGATACCAGTTAGCAGTGCCTCGTGTGACTGGTTCATGGTACAGGAGAAGAAAGCAAGTGGAATCTACTTGCCTGCTTTTAGAATCTAAAGTGTGGCTGAGTTTCATCCCATTCTGTTGGAAAATTAAGTATTTTTTCCCCCAAGTACTATATATGTACAGCGAGCTAAATGACCAACGGGGTAGCTTTTGTGTTGATCTTTCATTGATCGTTTACTAAGGAAAAGAAGAAGAATTGCAAAAGACAGAATACATCTCCAAAGAAAAAAAAAGAGAATACGTACAGGTAGTCCTCAACTTACAGCAGTTTGCTTAGTGACCATTCAAAGTTACAATGGCACTGAAAAAGTGAGTTATGTCCATTTTCCACACTTATGACCATTTCAGCATCCCCATGGTCACGTGATTTACATTCGGATGCTTGACAACTGACTCACATTTATGACGGTTGCAGTGTCCCGGGGTCATTGCAAACTTCTGACAAGCAAAGTCAATTAGGAAACCAGATTCACTTAACAACCGTGTTACTAATTTAACAAGTGCAGTTAACAACTGTGGCATGAAAAGTCGTAAAACTCACTTAACAAATTTCTCACTTAGCAACATAAATTTTGGGCTCAATTGTGGTCGTACGTTGAGGACTACCTTTATTTCAAAGATCTAGTAGCAAAAGCCGAGTCATTATCCAGGGAAACAGTGCATGTTGCCAAATGAAAGAAAGGAGGATTCTAAATTCTGAATATGTATTTTTTTTTAAGGCAGTTTTCCCCATTTTAGTGTATGAATTTGCTATGTAAACAAGTCTGTCAGAAAGAAGCGACAATTGAAAATACACTTTCCCTGAATAGATATAAAACAATTTGTTTTTCTGTTTCTTTATGGGGAATTAACAGAATAAGTTTGGTTTTTTAAAAAAAAAATGATAGTAACTTCAACCAGGCAATGCAATTTTCCTCCTGGTTTTTTAAATCGTCCCTGGAAGTTCCCAAGGATAAAATGGGTTAAGAAGTTCATAGTACTGACTACTGCTGAAATGGGAAACGTATACATGAAATAGCATATGATCTTATCAAGTCTTTAAAAAAAGCCACTTGAAAACATAACAGCCATATTGTAATCTCAGAATAAAGATTTCCATCATCTAGTTTATTTTTCCTTACAAGAGAACAAGAGTTCAGAGGGATGACTTAAGACTGCTACGGGAATGCCAAAAGAATGAAAAATGAAACTAAATCAACAGGAAATTAAACCAGCTGAGCTGAATGTATTGAGTCTCAGTTTCTAAAGATACAGAGAAAAATGGATAATTATGACAACTCATAATTGTACATTAAATGGCCAAAGATATCTACGGGAAATGCAACACGCGGGTTATATTCAAGAATTTTTTTGGGTTTTGTTTTTTTAAAATATGCTGATTTAAAATATAGCCATAGGACAAACCTTATTTTTTGTTTGGTTAGTGGCCTTAAATTACACTGAAATGTACACAAAATGTACAGAATATGAGCTTCAACCATCAATTATTTCACATCCAAGTTCTGTATTTCACTATCACCTCAAGAGATGGGATCAGATCAGCTAAATTCATATAATCCAATTTCATAAATTAAATTTCAGTGGAAATGCTTCTGACATTTGTCTTAGGTCCATTACATTTTGATTAATCAGTTAACTGGAAATCAAGACATATATCACATGCATGAAAAACTGCCAGATGTGGGCTGCAAAAAACATAACCACTAGATGGCAGCATGACACTGAAATTTTCCATATCTCTGTGCTACCATCTAATGGTTGTTTAGATGTTTGCAGCCAAATCTAATTACACAATATCACATAAGAAATAGCTAAGAGAGAGGTAGAATTTATCAAAGATGGATCCAAATTGTATGTAAGTTTTAAATATGCACACAAAAATAACAGCCTAGTCCAGGGGTAGGCAACCTTGGCTCTTTTATGACTCGTGGACTTCAACTCCCAGAATTCCTGAGTCCACGAGTCATAAAAGAGCCAAGGTTGCCTACCCCTGGCCTAGTCGCACCATCTCTATAGGAGTTCTTCAACTGAATTTTCCTATTTTCCCTCAGTTTTCCAGAAAAATTGAAGATCTCTGAAGATGACCGGGTTGGGGGTAAGAAATAACAATTCTCTTTCCTCAGATAGAGTGGATAACTTTGGTTGCAAGTGTTTTATATTACTTTTATTTTGTTGGAAGCAGTACTAATATATATATATATATATTTAGCAAGGACTCAACTGTCATTTTTAGGGGGGGGGGAATCTTCCTTCCTCTAATTTGTTGGAGAATTATTTGCCCCAAAGAATTCTCTGTGAAATGCCCTTTTCCTAATTCTACCTTCCACAGATACTGAAGAGAATTTGGGCAGCCCAATTTAGTTCAGACTTATATAATCAAATTATATTCCAGTCAAAATAATCAGCCTTTATTGTATGCCAGGGGTCTTCAAACTTGGCCCTTTTATGACTTATGGACTTCAACTCTCAGAATTCCTCAGCCAGGCATGCTGGCTGAGGAATTCTGGGAATTGAAGTCCACAAGTCATAAAAGGGTCAAGTTTGAAGACCCCTGTTGTATGCTATGCAATTGGGCTGTAACTCAAATTACAAAGTGTTTGAGCATAATCTGATTTCTTGGAGCAATTTTACAACTTCTGAACTGCACATTAAATGCAGCATCACGATTTGAGGCTGGGATGCAATTGAAACTTAGAGCCTGATTTGCACAATTATTTTCTGAATAATTGTGGGATGCTGGCTGAACTGGTGCCCCACATATTCACTAAAATCTTTCCATCCAGGTAGAAGTAAGTTTCTCCCCTGAATTGCTTCTTTCCTTGAGCTACAAGCAAGCTGCAACATCTCTGAGGCAACAATTGGACAATATTGATCTTCAGCGATGTGGTGTCATTATTTGATGGAATCAGAGACTGGGTCATTTGCTCTAGAGGGAAATCTTCTCTTTTTGATATCATCTAAACAAAGGAGAGTATTAATAAGATCAGCATTTGATACATTGCTATTGACAGATCTACAGGGCAAATATAGTCATATTCCTTAAAGGAGTATCTCTGCCCTTGAGGATCAGTGGCAATTGAAAATGTTAGCTGTATGCTTTCACGCTGTACTTTTTACAGATACTCACTGTAAGTACATTACTCCAATTCTGTTGAAATTCCCAAGCTGCTTGGGAATTGTTTTGTTTTATTTTTTTGTGCTTTTGTGCTTTTATCACGTAAGGTTGAGTATATTACCTACAACCTGGCAAAAGTTTGTGTAAACTTTTGCAGTGTCAACTGCAGTGTAACTCCTCAAGCAGTTACCATGTTGTATAATACATATTAGTAGACTGTATCTTATTTTATTATTGACAGAATAACAGAGTTGGAAGGGACCTTGGAGGTCTTCTAGTCCAACTCCCTGCTCAAGCAGGAGACCCTATACCATTTCAGACAAATGGTTGTCCAGTTTCTTTTTGAAAAGCTCCAGTGTTGGAGCACCCACAACTTCTGGAGGCAAGCTGTTCCACTGATTAATTGTTCTCACTGTTAGGAAATTTCTCCTTAGTTCCAGGTTGCTTCTCTCCTTGATTAGTTTCCATCCGTTGCTTCTTGTTTTGCCTTCAGGTGCTTCGAAGACTAAGTTTACCTGCTCTTCTCTGTGGCAGTCCCTTAGATATTGAAAGACTGCTATCATGTCATATATATATGTATGTGTATGTGTATGTGTATGTGTATGTGTGTGTGTATATATGTGTGTGTGTACGTGTATATGTATATGTATGTATGTATGTATGTATGTATGTATGTATGTATGTAGATGTAGATGTAGATGTAGATAGATAGTCATACATCCTGTCATACAGCATCACAGTCTGGTTTAGAAGCATCATTCCTTCAGACAGGAAGGCGGTGCAGAGAGTGGTGAGGATGGCAGAAAAGATGATTGGCAGTTCCCTCCCTTCCATCCAGGACATAGCACATAAGCGTTGCTTGAGCAGGGTCCGCAAGATTGTCTGGGACACTACACATCCTCTTCATGACCTGTTTTCCTTGTTACCTTCTGGGAGGAGGCTCTGTGGTATCCGAAGCAGAACATCCAGATTCAGCCATAGTTTCATGCCATACAGCATTAACCTTGCGAACTCTCAAGCTTCCTCCTTCCATTATATTTTCAACATGGACAGTGTTTAATATTTATTTGTTTTGTATATGTAGGGGTATGGGTCTATACATATGTTGTATATAGTATGTTAGGTGTGTGTCATGTATGTGTTCACTTTGAGAGCGGGCAACTAAATTTCATTTTTAATGTGTGCCATTGTGCCCACAGGGAAAAAATGACAATAAAGGTTATCTAATCTAATCTAATCTAATCTAATCTAATCTAATCTAATCTAATCTAATCTAATCTAATCTAATCTAATCTAATCTAATCTAATCTAATCTAATCTAATCATGTTGCCCCTAGTCTTCTTTTCACTAGACTAGACTTACCCAATTCCTGCAACCATTCTGCATGCTTTATCCTCCAGTCCTCTAATCATCTTTTTTGCTCTTCTCTGCACTTTATCTAGAGTCTTAACATCTTTTTTTTACATTATTGTGACCAAAACTGGATGCAGTATTACAAGTGTGGTCTTACCAAGGCATTATAAACTGGTAGTAACAATTCACATGATCTTGATTCTATCCCTCTGTTAATGCAGCCTAGAACTGTATTGTTCTCTCCTCCTGTACAGTACAGTAGACTGTATCTTATTTTATTATAAAATGTATTTTGTGAAAAAAGTGGTTCATTTTGTTTGTTAGTAATTAATATGATTGATATGATTAATAATTATTACGATTGGCCTTTGGCTGTGATAAAGATGAACAGCAGTGACAAAATGATGTTTGGTTTTACAAACATTTTTTTCATAGCAGGTATTGGACTGCCAAAATTCTGGGCTCTTTGTATTTCCTTCTTCATGTATATCTTGAGTAAATCATGAATGCAATTCCTTGTTTCTGAGTTCATGCAAGCAATTCACGTGATACTTGCTAATTTGTAAATATTTTCTCCAGCAGGTGAAAAATGTCTCTTCCTCAGGTGTCTGTGCAACTCAAAATGTGCCTTGTGTAGGATAATTACAAAGTGACACTATGTGAAGAAGATTCCTCTATAGGAAGAGGGAATCCCTAGTTGTAGGTGACCCACATTTTCCCAGCATAAGGAATTTGGAAGGAACCTCCTTTACATCACTTATCCCTATTTCCCAGATTTATATCCCATAATCTGCAGATGAAGTTGGAAAAGAACTGCCTATAATCTTTGAGTGTGCTTTCCAATGAATGTTGACCAGCTTCCTACGTCTGAAACTATGTCTCATATTAGCCATCATGATAAGAAACCTGTTAATACTAAGATTATATTGATAGTATTTAGGGCTGGTGGTACTGATTCCTACCAACAGATTTTAGATCAAGGTCATGCTGGACATCTTGAAGTTCTACAATAGGTGCAAGCAGAAGAAACATGTCATGTAATGATAGCACAGGGCTTGATGTTTCTTGACTGCTTTGTATCTTAAGTTTTGTATTGTTTGCCATTAAAAAAAAATTATCACCCAAAGTTACTTGTTGAGATAGGTGGCCATATAAATTAGGCAAATAAATCAATAACATCTGGAGACAGAGCCATCCAAAGTTGAGATGTCTATTCAGAAGGTTCTGGAACATGAGAGGAACATCAGTTCCTTTGCCTTGCCTCCAGATCATTAAGAGACTGACAGATTTGTGATTAATGTATTAAGGTTGTGAGATGCCAGCTTGGACAATACAAACCTGTTTCAAACTTGAAACATATTTTCTGAATTCAAAATAAGGCCATTAAGAGCTTGGAAGACTTCCAGAATGATCAAAGCAGCATCAGAATACTTCTGGAAAGGTTAGAACAATGACTTTTGAATTCAAAACAATCATGTCAAACTCAAATCATTTTTAATTTGAATCATTGTGGTGGTTATTTTTCTAATCTTGCAACAATAGTGTCTAGAAATAGATGTCAATAGTATATAAGGGAGAATTTATGAATCAGAGAATCCAAGGTTGAAGTCTCCTCCATTATAAATTCAACTAAAATATGCTTTTCTAGTCCTTCAAAATGAAATTAATCATGTTGAAGGAATTTGTAAAAGTTCGGAGCCATACTAATATTTAATAATGTCACTATTATATTAAAGTAGATATGCAGCCTATTTGGGCAATGCCATCAATGGTGCTGTTAAAAAGAAAGATGATGGGTTGTCCTTGACTTACAATCGTTTTTTTTAGTGACTGTTCAAAGATACAATAGCACAGAAAACATTCACGACTAGTCCTCACGCTTATGACCATTGCAGCATCCCCATGGTCACGTAGTCCAAATTCAGGCACTTGGTAACCAGCATATATTTACCAGGGTTGTGGTGTCCCTGGGTCACGTGATCATCATTTGCAACCTTCCCAGCCAACTTCTGACAAGCAGAGTCAATGGGGAAGCTGGATTTGAACAGCTTGACACAATGGTCAGGTATGGGAGATTCCACTCTATACCCTATAATGGACGTCTCTGCATCTGCGGAACGGCAGAGGTTGAGGACCTGGCTCACATCCTATTTCACTGCTGCCTGTATAAGGGGGTGAGAGACAGGTACCTTGGCCTATACCAGGGGTAGGCAACCTTGGCTCTTTTATGACTCGTAGACTTCAACTCCCAGAATTCCTGAGCCAGCCATGCTGAGGGGAAAGGGAGAGGTTTCCAAGCTGAGCCATGCTGGCTCAGGAATTCTGGGAGTTGAAGTCCCCGAGTCATAAAAGAGCCAAGGTTGCCTATCCCTGCACTAAACGAATGACTCATTGGGATCCCCATATCAAAATAACTTACTTTATGTGCTGCCAGAATTTGAAAATTACATTTAACACAGCACAATACCTTAGCAAAATGGTTCAGCTGAGATCGGCATATGTGAGACTGATTGGGGTAGATTATAGGGGTGATAGTGAAATATAATTTTATCATATTTTATCCATCTACATCTTAAATTGCCATATTTGATTCTAATTTCATTTTAAAAATGTATTTCATCCCAATTTCATTTTTAAATTGTATTTTATTTCTATTTTATCCTAAATTATATTTTAACTAATTCCATTCTGAATTGTTTTTACTGCATTTTAGTTTAACGTGTGTTTGGAACTCTGCGCCTTGGTATGGCCCACGGGCTAATCAATAAAGATTATTATTAATCGTGGGAATTCACTTAACAACCTCAGGAGTCACTTAACAACTGCAGCGAATTGCTTAACCACCTTGGCAAAATAGTCACAAAATGAGTGGCGATCCACTTAACAACTTGCTTTGCTTAGCAACAGAAGTTCTTTGAAACTGAACCACTATGATGGTCACAGTGGGAAAGCAGAAAGAAAGCAGAAAGCAAATGGGTACCACAAAATTTCTTCTCTAGATGACAGCCTGCCATAAACTATGGGGGAAGGGAGCTGCAGGGAGGGGAGAATTGAAACTACTGTTCGTGGGGTCCCGGAGAGACTTGGCGTTCCAAGGCCAGGAGCCTGGTAATGGAATGTAACACCACCCAGCCCGCCACTGCAGGAACTGTTACCGGAACAATTTGTTCGAATTTAATTGGACATTATGAGATAACCAGGGGGGAAGGATGGGAAAAAGGGAAAGTTAACTAGGAGCTTTTGCCGGGCAAAATCTCAGTTCTGGCTTTGCTGCATCGTAACCACTTGGCTTTAGGTAAAAGATTATTTTTTTGCTGACAATGGAGTCTTTTTCTTTCCTAATCGTCCAAGTCGGGACAGGCTGACACTTCCTGCCCAGCCTCACCCTGCAAAAAGGAATTCTGAAGCAAAATTGGATCCATCGGAGGTTTTAAATTTGGGCTCGCAGATTGTGAGCAATGAACGCTGGCAGCTTTAGAGAAACGGTTGACTGTTATAACGATGCCGTTATATTGCTGTGTACTTGAGAAGTCCAGCCCAAACTATTTTTTTTTATTGGAATGGCAATGTGGTAATGACTGTATGTTATGCTGCCATAAACTGGTATGCAATGAAACTGATTGTAGTAAATGGTGTGGGGTTTATGTGATCAAGCCCTCTGTTATTTCTGCTTGATGGCAGGCAGACAAATGTCTCCATTGATAAGTAGTGTTGTAGGCTAGAAGCCTCGCCAGTTTCACTGAAGGAAGAATAAAGACTGCTTAGATGTAAAAGGTGATGTTTTACCTGTCAGTCATGCCCGACTCGAAGGCACAGTGCTCCTGTCTGTTTCTTGGTCGAGGGAGCCAGCATTATCTGAAGACAATTTCCATGGTCACATGGCCAGCATGGCTATAAGCCAAAGGTACACAAAACACTGTTTCCTTCCCGCCGAAGTGGTACCTACGGTATTAATCTACTCACATTTGCATGCTTTTGAACTGCTAGGTCAGTGGTGCCGAACCTATGGCACGCGTGCCAGATGCGGCACTCAGAGCCCTCTCTGTGGGCATGGGTGCCATGCCCCGGAGATGGCAACCGTCCCTCTTCAACCAGCCGCCCGCTGACTAGCCGAGGTCCCACATGGCCAAATGCATCCCAGCACAGCTGGTTTCCCTCCCCCACATCCTGTCCCTCCTGGCCTCGCATGCTCTCCTTTTCCCGGGCACGACCTACTGCATCACCTCCTCAGCTGTCGGCCGGCTGTCCAGCTCAGAGGCGGCTTCTCTGAACTGCTGGTGGCGGGCTGCGGAGTCCCAGAGTGCGCCGGTTGAGGGGCTGGCAGGCTGTGGCTGCTGACGGACACCGGCAGCCCCCATGCGCTCGCTGGCCTCTCTGTGCAGGGGCTGATGGTGTCAGGCAGCAGCCGCCCTGGCCCCTGCCTCGCCTTGCCCTGTGACAATGGCACCTCTGCCCTGCCTCACCTCGCCTCACCCCACAGGACGAGCCTCCTGCCCACCGCCCCACCTGCCAGAGACCCCCTGGATCTCCCCCAACCCTGCCCGTCCCCCAGAGGCATCCCTCCCCACGAGCAACATCGAGGTGACCACACCCACCTTGGCCACACCCACCCAGTCTGCCATGACCACCATAGCCACACCCACCCAGTGGGCCATGCCACCTGGCACCTGGCGATAAATAAGTGGGTTTGGGGTTGCAGTTTGGGCACTCGGTCTCTAAAAGGTCCGCCATCACTGTGCTAGGTGGACAAAGCTGGAGCAAGTAAAAGGAGCTCACCCTATTGTTTGGAGTTTGGGTCTCGAACCCAGGCTGTTAGCTCTCCAGCTGATGAGATGTGAGATGTCCTCAAAGAAAACCAAGAAAGTCCAGTTGCCTCCTGAAAAAGCACCTTTGGGACAACCATGACCTGGACGACTGAGAATCTCCATAGAAGTTTAGCTATGCACTTTGGGATGAACACCCTTTGAACGGTGAGGGAGTATGAACGGATTTCCAGAAAACATTGCAGACCACAGGAACCATTTGTGCTTCAGTCTGAGATACAGACAACACAGACTCATCCCCAACAGCCTGTGTTCCTGTCTTCAACAGTGAAGGGACACAGGGCAGAAAACATCCTGTAGCCAAGAAGGCTCCACACACCTTTGCACCACTCAGGTGACCCCGAGGACACAGGTAAACCTCCAAATGGCCTCAACGACTCTCTAAAAGAATGCAAATGACCAGCTGTCTGCAAGGAGTATAAATCCTTCCATTCCCCGCCATTCAGTCAGAGCTGAAGAAGCTTCTTGGATGAGAAGCAAAATGTCTTCAAAGAAAAACAAGGAAGTCCAGCTGCCTCCTGAAAAAGCACCTTTGGGACAACCATGACCTGGATGACTGAGAATCTCCAGAGACACTCTCCAGCTGACACGTTCAGCATCGGTAACCATTGAGCCATTCTGCCTCCTTTAATTTATATGGCCTTCCAACGCTTCCCTTTATGCCTGCTGCCACTTAGGAGTTTGGGGGAAGACTGTAAAGAAAAAGTCACATCTCAACGATACAGCATGTGGATTTTATGAAGATGGCCCTGGGGTCCCTCATTAACATGTCTAGGGAGAATTTTCTTTTTGAAATCCTGGACACTCTCAGATGGGGGAAGAATGGAATGATATAATGTCTTTAGATATCCCCACGACATTGTTTCTGGGTTATGCAAGATAACAATAACAATAACAATAATAACAACAATAACAACAATAACAACAATAACAATAACAATAACAACAACAACAACAATAATAACAATAATAACAATAATAACAATAATAATAATAATAATAATAATAATAATAATAATAATAATAATAATAATAATAATAATAATAATAATAATAATAATAATAAAATAATAATAATAATAATAATAATAAGAATAATAATAATAATAATAATAATAAATAATAATAAATAATAATAATAATAATATATAAAGTTGGAAGGGACCTTGGAGGTCATCGAGTCCAAACCCCTGCTCAGGCAGGAAACCCTATACATTTCGGACAAATGGCTGTCCAGTCTCTTCTTAAAAACTTCCAGTGTTGGAGCATTCACAACTTGTGGAGGCAGGTTGTTCCACTGGTTAATTGTTCTGTCAGGAAGTTTCTCCTTTGTTCTAGGTTGCTTCTCTCCTTGACTAGTTTCCATCCATTACTTCTTGTCCTGCCCTCAGGCGCCTTGGAGAATAGCTTGACTCCCTCTTCTTTGTGGCAACCCCTGAGATATTGGAATACTGCTATCATGTCACCCCTAGTCCTTCTTTTCATTAAACTAGACATACCCAATTCCAGCAAACGTTCCTGATATGCTTTAGCCTCCAGTCCCCTAATCATCTTTGTTGCCCTTCTCTGCACTCTTTCTAGAGTCTCAACATCTTTTTTACATCGTGGTGACCAAAACTGGATGCAGTATTCCAAGTGTGGCCTTACCAAGGCATTGTAAAGTGGTATTAATACTTCACGTGATCTTGATTCTATCCCTCTGTTAATGCAGCCTAGCACTGTGTTGGCCTTTTTGGCAGCTGCAGCACACGGCTGGCTCCTATTTAAGTGATTGTCCACTAGGACTCCGAGATGCAGATCCCAGTTTCTTCCTTCTTCAGTTGCAGTGAGTTTTTCCAAGCAGGAACTTGGTTCTGGAGTGGCTTTAGGACATCACTATGATGGTGCTGTAGCAACTTAGGAGGTGGTGATCCTGCTCTGTGGAACCATCTACATCCTGTTTGGAAAAGACCCTGAAGAACTGTAGGCAGTTTGGCTGTGCTGTGCCTTGGATTTCATTCCCAAAAGATGCTTCAGAGTGTTCAGGGGACATGAATATTGTAACGGTCTGCAACTCTTTGAAGCAGCTGTGTCTTTTCCAGTAATGCAGGGCAGCTGCAGAAGGCCACTACAACACAATTCCAGAAAAAGATCTGGTTGCTTAAAGAGTTGAAACCAGTGGTGGGATTCAGCCAGTTCACACCACTTCGGCAGAACCGGTAGCTAATTTTTTGTTGCCCATTCCCAGAATGGACTTCTGGAAGCGGCATCCACACAGAGAACCAGTTGTTTACATATGTGAGCGTGGCCCACACGGAGCAGCGTAGCCAAGGACATGGCAGCCAGGCAGTGAAGACAAGACTCTGCCCTCACACCCCATCATGCAGTTGATGCTGCAGGGCGCGGGCAGAGGGTGTGGCCTCCATAGCGCTGCTGGGCTGCCTGGGGGAACTGCGGCGGGCCCTGGAGGTGGTGAGTGGTCCTGTGGGCAGGCGGGGCGGGGGGTGGGGGGACAGAGCGGGGGTGGGGCAGGGGGTGGAGCGGGGGTGGGGCCAGTTTTTGGGCACTCGGTCTCTAAAAGGTTCGCCATCACTGGCCTAACATATGTGAACACTGAGCTGCTGGGTGGGTGCCATGTTACAGACAAATGTATGATTTACTTATGGCTGCAGCGGAACAAAAGATGCTGGGTTAGATAGACCTTAGGATTGATGCAAAAGGACTGTTTGCATATTAGAATAAATTTACCGGCATAGTTTTATTCCGTTTATCTGTTCCAGCTTTCTTTTTATGCTGTTAAACACCTCAAATTTTAAACTTTAAACCTGTTTTACAGATAGTCCTCAACTTACAACCATTCATCTAGTGACTGTTCAAAGTTACAACTGCACTGAAAAAAGTAACTTATGATGATTTTTCACACTTATGACTGTTGCAGCATCCCTGTGGTGACATGATCAAAATTCGGACTTTTGGCAACTGGCAGGTACATACGACGGTTGCAACTGGCAGGTATTTATGATCCCCTTTTGCGACCTTCTGACAAGCAAAGTCAATAGGAAAGCCAGGTTCACTTAACAACCAACTTAACAACTGCAGTATTTCACTTAACAGCTGCGGGAAGAAATGCCGGCAAAACTCACTTAACAACAGAAATTTTGGGCTCAATTGGGGTTCATAAGTCGAGGACTACTTTTATTATATTTATGTATTAAAATTATTATATTTATTATATTATATTAGTCTCTTGCATATACTCATTGCAAAGAAACTCGGAAAAAATATCTGTTCCTTATAAAACCCACTTTGTAAGCTGCACTGTAGCTACACATTTTCCTAATATTAAGAAGAAGAAAAATATGATTTGAGGCTTCAGATTCAACCCCAAAACTGGATTTGACTTTAACCTAGTTTTATTACGTGGCCACATATTCAGCCTATAGAAACACACATTTTTATTACAGTATTAGCAACTTGTCTAGCAGTTCTCCTGTGTCACCGTCAGATGGCGTGGTGGAGTTTTCTTCCAAAAGCATTAGGATTGACTCAATAGAGGCCATCAAGCAGGATTTAGCATGAAATACACAAAGTAATCATACTTAACGCTTAATGAGTGGGATTTGCCATGCTATCCACAAACCAGTTCAACTGACACCGGAGAGTTAAAGATGATCTGGCCTTCTTGGTATAGCAGGATTAAATCAGTATAGATCCTAATACTTTGGTTAAATTGGTTTATCGAGCAAGCTGTTCAGAAAGCTAATCTTAATGCCATTTTAAGAGCCAATTCAAACATTCATGCTCATTTTATATGGTGACTACAAACATCAATATCCCAGGTCTAAGAGCACAGATAGAATTCTTATCTTAACTGGAGTCACCTGATACAATATTTCTCAATGGAGTTTGTTCACATATTTTTGACTGCCAATCATTAAAGCTTCTTTGCTCAAGTTGCTACCACTTGCTATCTCTAGATTTCTGGAGATAAAAAAAATATATCGATTTCTATATGTTTCAAATATTATCAACCATAGATATTTAAACTGACAAAATAATAATCCAAAACTGTAATATTATTGAAAGAAAAAAAAGGGTGAGGGAATAACATGGAGAATTTCAATCAAACTCAGAGAAATTGGATTAATCCCCTTCATTTCCTCTCCATCAGAGAAAACAGTTCAGATGTTGGCAGATATTGCAAAGGTATAATCCACAGCTACACTGATCAGTTGTAGATTTTGTCCTTCCACTGAATAATAATTCTCTTGTTTATACCCCCTTGCATGAAATAATCTATAATTATTGGCAAGTGTTGGCAAGTTCCATATACAGCAAATATACATAACTAGAACAACATATGCAAGTTTGATGAGGAGGAAGAATAACAAATAGATGTTTTGGACTATAATTCTTATAATTCCCATCATTCCTAACTATTGGTCAAACTGGCTGAGTCTGCTGTGATCTAAACTCTAAACCTAAAGTGTGTTACAAACAGGAAGAACTAATGTATACAGAAGAAAGAAACTGCAGGTCAGTTTCTGGACCTCCACACATTTACTGAAGCAGAGGATTAGCATAGTCTGTTTCCCCAAAATATATCTTACTTTGCAGATGCTGTACAAGTGTTAATACCACTTTATAACGCCTTGGTAATGCCACACTTGCAATAATACTGCATCCAATTTTGGTTGCCACAATGCAAAAAAGATGTTGAGACTTTAGAAAGAGTACGGAGAAGAGCAACAAAGATGATTAGGAGACTGGAGGCTAAAACATATAAAGAACGGTTGCTGGAATTGGGTAAGTCTAGTTTAATGAAGAGAAGGATGAGGGGTGACATGATAGCAGCGTTCCAATATCTCAGGGGTTGCCACAAAGAAGAGGGAGTCAAGCTATTCTCCAAAGCACCTGAAGGCAGGACAAGAAGCAACGGATGGAAACTAATCAAGGAGAGAAGCAACTTAGAATTAAGGAGAAATTTTCTGACAATTAGAACAATTAATCAATGGAACAACCTGCCTCCAGCAGTTTTTAAGAAGAGATTGGACAACCATTTGTCTGAAATGGTATAGGGTTTCCTGCCTGAGCAGGGGGTTGCACTAGAAGACCTCCAAGGTCCCTTCCAACTATTGTTGTTGTTGTTATTTATTGTATATCTATGTATATATCTCTATCATCTCTATATCTCTGTCTCTGTTATCTATCTATCTATCTATCTATCTATCTATCTATCTATCTATCTATCTATCTATCTATCTATCTATCTATCTATCTATCTATCTATCTGTCACCTATCATCTAATCTATCTATCTATCTATCTCTATCTATTTATCTATCTATCTATCTATCTATCTATCTATCTATCTATCTATCTATCTATCTATCTATCTATCTATCTATCTATCTATCTATCTATCTATCTATCTATCTATCTATCTATCTATCTATCTATCTATCTATCTATCATGCAAACTTGAATGCCCTGACTGAAAATAAATTCTATTTACGTATGTCTAATCACCCAGAAGACCTTACAAATTTTGCCCACCTCCTTCTTCAGCCTTTTACTATTTGGGGTGAGATGGCTATTAATTTGGGTGAGATGACTACTAAGACGACTGTACCTAATGTCAAATTGCTCTCTCCTACTTTTTAAAATTAATCTGTCTACAAGATCCAAATGTAATATTGAATGGATATTAATGTGTTTTTTAAAATTATGGTATAATTTTTAATGTCTCTTTTTATCGTACGCCACCCAGGGTCACATATGTGAGATGGGCAGCTGTACAAATATAGTGAGTGAATCAGTGAGTAAGTGAATGAATTAGATTTAATGTTTGGGGCCATATGTCTACATTACATGGAAGTGAAATCAAGGGTTTCCTTCCAATTCTATCTTTGTGTACTGTAGGGCCAGACAACCTGTGGTTCCCCAGATGTTGTTGAGCTAAACCTACAAGCAGCTCCAGCCAGTGTGATTAATTGGGAGGGATGCAAGACATTGTAGGCAGCTAATATGGCGTATATTCCTTGAAGTTAGACAGCTGACCCACACTTATCCCTTGCAGCAAACCCTTTGATTGATACTTTGGCAGATGAGGACAATCCTTCCCAGGATAATCTTAAGGCTAAGTACTAAGCAGCCATTCTTCTTTAATTATCGTGTTAGTTTTTTTCCTAATTGTTGATCCCTAGGTATGCTGATCCCTGGGCTATGCTGGCTGGAACCTTTGGGAATTGTTAGCCTAACATTTGTAAGTTATATGTGAAGACTCAGTAGCTTGTTCTTTAGGAAGAAGCTTATAAAATGAAATTATATATGGACTTGGCCTCTGTGGCTCTCTCGTGACACTAGGTCTAATGCCTAACTGCACGCTAGAATTCATCCCATTGGTTTGTAAATCCATACTGATGAAGGTTGGTTTCCTAAAAGATCCTACTGACTGTCCTCCACCTCTAGCTCCATCTTATTCCTAGGCTCCCCCCAGGGAACAAAAGGCAGCAGGTTAATTATTTGGCAGCATAGATAGTTTTTCACATACCTTGGTACAAAAGACGATGTCATTCAACATCAAGAACTGGGAAACATTCGGCTTTGACAATGTTATCCGGAAAGAGCAGGGAAGAAGCTGATCAACTCAAACCGGGCTGCTACATGCACACATGACATATTTTCATGTTAAGGTTCCTGACACCAAAAGCTCATGGGAACCAAGGAAGAGAGAACTGGCTATTACGACGAGAAGCACCATGGACAGCAAATGCATATGAGTTTGGCGGAACAAATTGTGTGCTGCAGATTTTTTTGATTTTTTTTAGCTGTCTCTCTGAATTTTACCTATTAGTTTTTCCTAATGGGAAGACCTTCAGAGATACCATTCTTGTTTTTAAAAATCCTCCTTAGGATTTAGCTGCATCGGTGAGCTTTGATTCAAAAACAGTCTTGGAAAGAAGCTGTCCGTGAGATCCAAATTGATTGTACAGTGATAAAGGTAGGTTAATGCTTCACACATTTTTGTTCCCAGTGGTTGACTCTTCTCAAAGGTAACAGGTTGTTCTAATTGGAGAACCTAGATAATAATGATAGCAGTGTTCCAATATCTCAGGGGCTGCCCCAAAGAGGAGGGAGTCAAGCTATTCTCCAAAGCACCCAAAGGCAGGACAAGAAGCAACGGATGGAAACTATTCAAAGAGAGAAGCAACCTAGAACTAAGGAGAAATTTTCTGACAATTAGAACAATTAACCAGTGGAACAACCTGCCTCCAGATGCGGTGAATGCTCCAACACTGGAGGTTTTTAAGAAGAGACTGGACAGCCATTTGTCTGAAATGGTATAGGGTTTCCTGCCTGAGCAGGGGGTTGGACTAGATGTCCTCCAAGGTCCCTTCCAACTTATTATTATTATTATTAATTATTAATTATTATTATTATTATTATTATTATTATTATTATTATTATTATTATTATTATTATTATTATTATTATTATTATTATTATTATTATTATTATTATTATTGTTGTTGTTGTTGTTGTTGTTGTTGTTGTTGTTGTTGTTATTGTTATTATTATGCTTCTATAATATTATCTTCAAATTATGATGTAGAGAAGGAAAGAAGGGAAGGAAGAAAAAATCATGGAGCAAGGAGCTGACTCCACCACATATGCTGTGGTTTCTATTCCTGTGGCTTCTATTCTGTTTCTGTTCCAGACCTATAGAACATATGGCATCTTCTGAATCAAAAGCATTAAAAAGAGAAAGAAAATACGTGTTGGAAGCTCTTTCATTCATCTTTGAAATAAGACATGTTTGTCTTTCACCACCCAGAAACACAGAAATGAAAAACAGAAAATAATTTAAAGGTCATAGCTGCCCCCTTAAGTTGGTAACTTTATTGGAACCCCGAAACAACAAGGCAAAAAGCAATCACCCTGTTGAAACATTGCAATTTCCATATTGATTATGGTAACACAGGTGTTCACCATACAGGAAATCAGCTGATTTTGTGGTATCTTTTCCACAGAACAACAAAACCAAACCAACCAACCAACCAACCAAAAAGCTCGTTCTATCCACATTCATCCAATAATATAATTAAAGGCATGATGTGATGTTCCAATAATTTTATTTAATTTTTATTTATTTTATTTTAGAAAATTTGTATCACCGCCCATTCGCACATGGCAACTCAAGGCGGCTTACATCAATAAAAAAAAGCACCCTATAAAAAATAAAATAATAAGAGGGAAAATAAAATAATATAATAATCCCCACCTCCCCCACCCCAGCGACAGCACATTGGAAAACTGCATTAGTAAGTTCTGATGCACAAAACTTGTTCTGTCCTGGAGAATTCTGCTCATTTCATTTTATTATGAAATGGATATGGATATGTAAATTTAATATTTTAAAGGAAATAGGTTATTGATCTATATGCAAAATACAGTGTCATCTATTCCCACTCATTCTTTTTTTTTTTTAAGGAACATACAGTAGATTATCAGCAGGTGGTAATGACCAGCAGACCTTGTATGGGGGCAGAAGTTAAGCAGGATTGTTCCTATTTAATAGTTGGATGGAAGTCCATCATAAAATACTATTTTGTAGAGTGCATTTGGTGGTCAAAATGTTCTGGAAATAGGCAATGGAAAACTGCTTCTGTTTTGTTGCCGAGAAATTATACGGATATGTCCAAGTAATCAGCAGTGGGTGAACTCAACGCAAAAATGATTTTGTTTTACGACAATCATGAATTCTGCAAAAGTACATAACAGAAAGGCAGTTGAAACACTACCTTTCAAAGAAGCTACAGGTAGTCCTTGACTTATGACCACAATATTCATGAAAAATTCATTGTTAAATGGTTCTGTTGAGTGTGCCCTCAACTTCAATCTTCTCTGATGACTTCCCATTGACTTTGCTTGTCTGAAACCATCTGGGAAGGTCAGGAACAGCAATCACCGGTGTGCAGAATGCTCCAAATGTCATAAATGTGTCAAAACCGCTAAGCATCCAAATCATGATCACGTGACCACAGGATGCTGCGTGGGTTGTAATGCAAGGACCAATTGTAAGTCATTTTTTTCAATACCAGCATAACTTTAAATGGCCTCTGCATGAATAGTTTTAAGTACCACCTGTAATGCTAAGCTAATACAGAGAAACTCAGTTATTTCATTGCATAACTAGCTTGATTTCTGATGACTGCATTAAAAAAAAAACTACGCTTCTGTTTCAGAAGACTGGAAAGCAAGTAATGGAGCATCACTTTTTTCTTTTTTCTTTTTTTAAAGGAAGATGCCAGAAATATCGAGGAAATTACATGCCAATGAGCTTAATCTTGATTCTGAGTAAACTTAAGGAAAGCAATGAACAGAATAACAGAGTAACATAGTTGGAAGGGACCTTGGAGGTCTTCTAGTCCAGAGGTCCCCAACCTTTTGGGCACCAGGGACCGATTCCATGGAGAGAGGTTTTTCCGCGGACCAGAGGGGGCATGTTTTCATGTACTGCCCGCATCCTGCGGATGGGGCTTTGCTTGTTTGTGCAGCCCAGTTTCAGACATGACGCGGCCCAGTGCTGGTCCACAGGGGTTGGGGACTCCTGTTCTAGTCCAATCCCCTGCTCAGACAGGAAACCCTATACCATTCCAGACAAGTGGCTGTCCAGTTTCTTCTTAAAAGCTTCCGGTAACGGAGCACTCACAAGCACTTCCGGAGGCAAGTGTTCCATTGGTTAATAGTTCTCACTCTCCTTAGTTCTAGTTTGCTTCTCTCCTTGATTATTTTCCATCCATTGCCTCTTGTCCTGCCTTCAGGTGCTTTGGAGAATAGATTGACCCCCCTCTTCTTTGTGGCAGCCTGTTAGATATTGGAACACTGCTATCATGTCACCCCTAGTCCTTTTCACTAGACATACCCAATTCCTGCAACTGTTCTTCATATGGTTTAGCCTCCAGCCTCCTACTCATCATTGTTGCTCTTTGCTGCACTCTTTCTAGAGACTCAACATCTTTTTTATGTTATGGTGACCGAAACTAGATGCAGTACTCTATGTCAGAGGTCCCCAACCTTGGCCACTTTATGATTTGTGGACTTCAACTCCCAGAATTCCTCAGCCAGCCATGCTCTATGTGGTCTTATTAAGGCTTTATAACGTGTACTAATACTTCACATGATCTTGATTTCATCCTTCTGTTAATGCAACCCAGGACTGCATTGGCACACAAAATTGGTAAACTAGAAGGCATTCAACCACCTACTAATGATATATTTGTGTTCAATTGGAGAACCCAAGGACTGTGCCCTTGGATCTACCTTGAGTAAAGTAGACACTTGTTCCACCATGCACTAGTAGAACTTTCATGTTTACTTCATGACACCAGGGATTTAAAATGTGACTTTTCATATGCAATGCAGTTACTGTTCAACTGCATCCTAGGGTTTGAAAACATGCATTTTCCAACTAGTTCCTTCACACAGGGTATTGGCTAAATGTATTGTATGGCCTCCTCACCAACTTCTTGAACTACGGCTATGCATCGCAGAGATAAATCAGTCATGGTGGACATATTTTCAGATACTTTTATTATTAATCTTTCTGTTGAATTAACCCCAATAAACTTCTGAGGGACCTCAGGATTCCTCAGAACATGGAAGGTCAACTCCAAGTGATTATCCTGAACTTGGCATTTATTCTCTAATATTTTAAATGCTAATATGTGTAACTATAAGGGGAAAAAAGCCTGTTCTGTGTTGCCAAGGCAATTAAAATAAAGAGCAAATGATAGAATAATAGATGAGCACATTAACGTGTGGGCGAGAGTGTTACACCCTTAAAATAATTAAAATAAGTATGTGATAGAGATGAGTGAGCACTGCAGAAGAAATTTGGAAAATATCCTCAATCAGATGTTTTAATGAAATTTGCCACAGCTGTTCTTATGCTTTGCTGGTGTTCTTGGAATATGCTGAGTGAGAGAACATAATGGAAAATATGTCTTTTGGAAATTGAAATCTACAAATATCTACTGGTGCTTTGAACTATGAAACAATTTTATCAGAGACAGATAGCTCAGGAGAGGTAGAGGATCTTAAATGGATTGGGCGGTGTTGAAGGCTTGTGGTTATTTAGCATTACATATTATTGTTAGACTTACTGGTCATCCTCAACTTATGACCACAACTGAGCCCCAAATTTCCATTGCTAAGCGAGGCACTTGTTGAGTCCATTTTGCCCCATTTTATGACCTTTCTTAAGTGCCATAGTTCTTAAGTGAATCACTGAAGTTGTTAAGTTAGTAACATGGTTGTTAAGTGAATCTGGCTTCCCCATTGACTTTGCTTGTCAAGAGGTCGCAAAAGGTGATCACATAACTCCAGGACACTGAAATGGTCATAAATATGAGTCAGTTGCCAAACATTTAAATTTTGATCACCTGAGCATGGAGTTGCTGCTATGGCTATAAGTGTTGTGGGAAGAAAAACTAGTTCCATTTCCAAGCTGGGAATAAAATGGAGGCTGCTTTTGAAAGAAGGTCTCTTTATTGATGAGCAGAACCAGCAGCAGTCTGTGGTTCTGGGACAGCTGACCATTTGGTTTGGTGAATACATGGATTTTTATACAGTTTTCACAGCATTTCGTAATCTAGAGGCTTGCTTTGTGTGTTTTGTTATTTGATTGGTTTTACTTGTTTCCCAAAGATTCATGATGAGTCTTAAATATCACCTTCCTTGGTCCTAATCCTGTCAAACAAATACAATTAATTTTATCCCCTTATTTTTAGTCTGTCTATTACCTTTAGCAAGCTCTCTTTGTAAATCTGCAGGCTTGTTTCAATGTTTCTGCTTTTTTGCAATAGCCAGGGGCTTCATGAATGAAACATTGTTTCTGTATTTCTTTTCCTGGGCTTTATTCTTGTGATTTGGGGTCCCTAGTACAGGGCTTTTCAACCTTTATCACCGATTGTACCACTTTTAGGATATGGCAATATTCGAGTACCACCTAGCAAGGTGTCAAAAACTTGATGACCAAAAAAAAAAAACCCTGTTCAAAGTTGCAATTGCGCTGAAATGACTTATGACCATTTTTCACACTTATGACCATTGCAGCATGCCCAAGGTCATGCGATTTATATTTGGATGCTTGACAACTGATTCATATTTAGGATGGTCACAGTGTCCCAGGGTCATGTGATCCCCTTTTGCAACCTTTTGAAAAGCAAAGTCAATTGCAGGGCTGCTGGTGGCCTAAGTGCTAAATTCCCTCCCTCCCTCCTTCCCTCCCTCCCTCTTTCTCATGCCCACCTCCTTCTGAAGGAAGAATTTGAACCACCACCACCCCCATATTTTTTCTCTTCCATATATTCATCAAACAAGGAAAAGCCTCCAGAAACAGAAAAGACAAATTGCTGAGTGAACTAGCTTAAAAAGGCACATTCCCCTTTAAGAATTAGCTACTGGCTAGAAAGGAAAGTAAGGAGCCAGCAGCCGGCACTTAAGGAAGAAAAAAAAATGTAGTAAGTATTGGCTGCCGGCTAAGGCAGCCTCCCCAAATGGCTCCATTCATAAGTAAAGGAATCTACAGGCAAAATCCATTCAGGAGAAAAATACTTCAAAATCCCTTGCAGCAAAACTTACAGCTAACAATAGCAGAGCAATAGAAGCTAACACCAGACATCAGCCATCAGCCAAATAGAAATTGCCAAACACTCTTAAGAACACAAAGCCCACATTGCACAAATCCCAGAACTTCAAAGTCACAAAAGCACATAAGAATCCTTCCACTCTCCATCTCCCTCCTTCTCTCCTCCGTGCCTCACAGTAAATCCTTGCCTGTGCTGGCTCTTTCCCTCCCCCACTACACTTGGCTAGGCAGGGCTGCGTACCACCTGCCACTCGTTAATGTACCACAAGTGGTACGCCTACCACAGCTTGAAAAGCCCTGCCCTAGTAAGTAGGATTGGGAGGGGTGCATTCTTACCACAGTGTGAAAAATAGTCACACGTTTCAATGTTTTTCAGTGCCGTTGTAATTTTGAACTGTCACTAAATGAATGGTTGCAAGTCAAGGATTACCTATATGCTTTCTGTAGATTCAGAAGTTTGCTTGCTGGCATGGCCTCAAGCCCACCAAGAAACGGTGTTTTGCTTAGCTCTTGCGATAATGTCTTCCTTTTCCATTTGGAAGGAGGAGGAGAGTCAGGGTGCTACCAAGTGAACCTGGTGAATTGATGAGCGTATAAAAAGATTTGGATACCGAGAGCAAGATGTGCTTTGCTAATGCTATTAAATATTACTTATTCTCCAGCAACCCACATGTTCAACAGTTGAAACTTTAATGCTAGGTAGTACAGAGAAACGTGACTGAATATATGCAAATCCTATTGAAAGCTAATACAATTTTGGCTACTCTGATAGATTAGCAGCTGCCACAATTAACCGTGGGTGTAACTAATTATATTAGCAGGTAATCTGCTACTCAGTGGTGTGGGGCACAATTTAAATGCAAAAGCAGACAGGGCTCTCTTGCGCGGCATTAGTAATATGCTATTACAAGTGGAGGGGCCGGTATAAAGCTGTGCTGGACTAAAGAGTTACTAATGGCCCTTCCAGCACCTAATAAAGCAGAATAGGAGGTCCATCCATATTAAAAATGGGCAGGAGAGAGACAGGTGGAGTGTGGAACAGCTCCTTTACTAGTCTCAAAGGTGCTTTTTCAAAAGGCAACTAGACTTTGTTTTTCCTTGAAGACATTTCGCTTCTCATCCAAGAAATTGCACTGGATGAAGCTTGTTGGATCAGAAGTGAAACAGTCTTCAAGGAAAAACAAAGAAAGTCCCATTGCTTCTTGAAAAAGCACCTTTGAGACAACCATGACCTGGATCACTGAGAATCTCCATAGACCTCTTATGAGCAGCAGCAGGCCTGAGGCTTTCCATGGGCCTGGAGAACTGGCACCAGAGGAACCCTTCTCTTTGTCCCTGCTCCCTTGACACCATATCATCCAAAGCTAAGGGGCAAAGGGGTCAGTTCTCCAATCTCACGCCTCTTAGTGGGCTTTGGACAACCTCGAACATGGTGCTTTTCTGAGCTTGGTTGTTTTCTTGTCTCGTCAGTTTTGCAAGTTCAACTTTCTGTGAGGCTTGGGTTCATCCTCTAAATCAGGGGTCCCCAACCCCCGGGCTGCAGCCCACTACCAGGCTGTGGCCTATTGGCAACCCAGCCTATTTGCAGTTCGACTTGCATGAGCGGCGGGCCGGCAAGCATGCGATGCACACCAGCCCACCGCTCATGCCAGTCAAGCTGCATGCGCATGCTCGCCAGCCCACCGTTCACGCGGCCCAGTTCCCCTCTCCCTCCCCAGCCGGGCTGCCAAGCCGCAAAAGTTGGGGGCTGCTGCTCTAAATCAAAGGATGACCATCATCCTTTGAACAGAACCAAATAAACTATCCCTGGACAAGCAACCTGGACTTTAACCCTCTCATGTTCTGCTGCTGTACAAATGAGAAATTAAAGAGTTCAAGGTTATGGCAGATACTCAAGGATTTTGTGTGCTAATGGTGGGCTTGTTAAAATTGATTACACCAAACATAAACTACGATGAAAAATGATATATGCAACCTCAAAAAGATGTTTTGCAGTGGAATCTTATCCACAAGGGAAAACTGCAATCTGGGTGGATTGAATCCAGCAAATTGTCCATGCGATGCTTATGTTTTGATCTTTCTTGCTGTGTTGAAATACTTGGCATAAGAGTATCCGAGGGGGATGGAGAGCAGGCAAAACTATCTCAAACTTGTAAGCAAATTGTGATTAATGAGTTTCGCTCAAGAAAGGATTTTTTTTTTTAAAAGCATGTACAGTATTTAAAACTATCCTAAAAGAAACCATCCCTGACTGTTCTTTGGAAGGACAGATACTGAAGCTCAAATATTTTGGCCACCAAATGAAAAGAGAGAACTCATTGAAAAGATCCTGTTGTTGGGGAAAAACTGAAGGCAAAAGGGAAAGGGATGGCAAGAGCAGTAACACTTAGACTTATAGAACCATTTTATAGTGTTTTACAGCCCTGTCTAAGCAGTTTACACAGTCAGCCTATTGACCCCAACAATCTGGGTCCTCATTTTACTGGACCTCAGAAGGATGGAAAGCTGAGTCAACCTTGATCCAATCAGTATCAAACTCCTGGCAGTGAGTAGAGTTAGCCTGCAATTCTGCATTCTAGACCCCTGAGCAGAAGATGAGATGCTTAGATAGTGTTATTGATGTAGCGGATATGGGTTTGGGTACTCCCTGGGAGACAGTGGAGGAAAAGGGGGGGGGGTCTGGCGTGCTGTGGATCAGGGGTTGTGAAGAGTCGGACATGACTTAGTAACTGAACAATAACAACAACAAAAATTTAAAACTCAATTTAGGGAGAAGGGTTCTTTTTTTTAAAAAAAAAAAAAAAGAAGAGGAGTGTAATTCAGTCCATTTTCCATGCACTGCCTGATAAAGGCTAGAAACGAATCCTGTGAAATGATGGAGAAGAATAGAAAAGACTGTCTAATGGATTATCTCTCCAGAAGTCTAGATGGGTCAAAGCAAGACCAGAGAACAATCGTCTTTTTCTACACTTGACTAGAAGAATCCTTTCTGGGGAAAAGAAGCAGCCCTAACAAAAGATATTCCCCCACTGCCATGCCAGGCAATTGTGTGGTTTATACATACATACATACATACATACATACATACATACATACATACATACATACATACATACATATCTACATCTACATCTACATCTACATCTGTATATATATATATGGTTAGGATGCCCTAAAGCTAAAAGATTTTGGTCAAAAATACACTTATGGCTGGAGAAAAATGACTAAAAAACAAATAGATTTTAAGCCAGAATTATTTTTGTTAGGAATAATAGGAGCAAATTATGAGAAAGACTGTATATATTTAATTTTACATGTACTAACTGCAGCAAGAATTGTATTTGCCCAATATTGGAAAAATGAAAATTTACCAACTGAAGAAGAACTGATTAAGAAAATTCTAGAGTGTGCAGAAATGGATAGATGGACTTTAAAGATAAAAGAGAAAGAAGACTCAGTGTATTTTAGAACATGGGATAATTTCTATCCATGGCTAGAAAAACGAGTTAGAGAGAAAGGAATGTGATATGTCACATTGAATATATACTAGCAAGAAGAAGACTATTGAGTGATTAATTAACATATTGTTTATGATAATTAATTATTATTCATTGTTTTTTTTTAAATACATGAACCCAGACAACCTGTGTGGTTATGAATAAAGGCCCTAATGGTAGGCCTTTCCACTTTTTCAGCAGAGTCCCCCAATTTGTCCTTTCGCTGCATAGCAGCAAGTGAAAAGGAGAAAAGAAAAAAGCATTTTAAGCATCTTATAGTTTCAGGGAAGAGAAAGGAATTATATTGTAGGGGGTGGGGGTGGATGGGGGGGGGGAACAGAAGACGGAGAGAAAGAGCCATATGTTAGCTTCTGTGATGTAAGATGCCCAGAAGAGATCAGCTCGGCATCTGCCTTGTTTATCTTCTGCTGGTCTACATATTCATGCGCAGCTTTCCAAATTCTCAGGAGACACTTGAGCATATAGGAAGAAGAGTTCCAATGAGTCGCAACCTCTAGCATTCAATTCCTAAGGTAAGAAATAGCTTGTTTAATGCCTGGGTTTTCTTTGGAAGGAGGAGGAGGAGGAGCAGGAGGAGAAGGAGGAAGATGAGGCGTAACCTAAGCCTTCGCCTTATCTGCAAACTCTATTATGCATAAGCATAACCATTAAGCAAAGTTAAGGAATGCAAATGTTGAGGTTAATATCTTCGGGTGATGGTGGCTGCATATTTGCAGAAGCACGGCCGGGAACAGAGCCACAGGAGTTAGAAAAAAATGAACCGCAACATGTTTGGCCAGCGTGTCTACCCTGCCTACATTTTAGCATTTTACCCTTGTTGTTGTAACATCTGTGGCTTCCTTCCACCACAATTTTGGGAACTGCAGTTTTGGTGAAGAGCTAAGCATTTACAAGAGGATTTAAACTTTAACATCAGAGGTTTATAGATCTAAAGATCCTAACAGGAAGAAAAAAAAGGCAATTTAAGGTTTGCCCCTTTGAAGGCTTTTCAACCGTGCCTCAGGGATTCCTCGCTTAGCAACATATCACTGAATACAGGTTGCCAGACCACTGCTTGGCCATTTCATCATAAACAACAAATAGATCTAATGGGACAGTGGGATTGCTTTATTCCCTACAGGTAGTCCTCAACTTACAATTGAACCCAAAATTTTCTGTTGGTAAGTAGGACAATTAACTGAGTTTTGCCCCATTTTACAACCATTCTTGCCACAGTTATTAAATGAATTACTGCAGCTATTAAGTTAGGAAAATAGTTGTTAAGTGAATCTGGCTTCCCCATTGACTTTGCTTGTCAGAAGGTCACAAAAGGGGATCACATGACCCCGGGACGCTGCAACCGTCATAAATATGAGTCAATTGCCAAGCGTCTGAATTTTGATCACGTGACCATAGCGATGCTGCAGTGGTCGTAAGTGTGAAAAACGGTCACGTCACTTTTTTCTGTGCCGTTGTAACTTCAAACGGTCGCTAAACGAACTGTTGTAAGTCAAGGACTACATTTGTTTACAGCAGCCATCTCTGATGCTTGTCAGGGATTTCCACCGAAGTGGGTATCCAATATGTGGGGAAGGCTGTTTATTCAGTGTGTTTCAGCTTTTCCCAACCTGGAACTTCCCCTCATGAATCAAGGCTGTTTGCTGTTTCTATTTCTAAGAATTATAATTCTAATACATTTGTATAGGGTGGCTGATGCTTCCAGGGAAGTGTAGAAAGAGAGCAAGATAAACTATTACGTCTTTGAATAGAGTAAGAAGGAAAAAAAGAAACAGGAAGACACAAAGAGGAAAGCTAAAGTGCAAAATAAAAAAGGTAGAATTTTTTTTTATATATATGTGTGTGTGCGTGCTGGAGCACCCGGTCTACCAAGTATAGGATAAATCAGTCTGTTCTGCGTTTCGCTCCAATCTAGGAGCATGTTTTGCAGGCAGACATCACATACTGTGAACACTGTAAATTCAAAATTTTTGTGGCTGACAAAGAGTTAGTGGGAGACTAGTATAGCTATTTCAAGCTCTTTAGCTCTCATCAGCTAGTCATACCCCTCTGGGATTCGAACCTGAGCAGCTTGCAGGTAGGCAGTTGTATTACCCTTCTGAGCCACAGATTCTCCACACTCCTGTCAGCAGAAACCAGGGAGGATATAATACAACTGCCTAACATGCAAGCTGCCCAGGTTCGAATTCCAGAGGGGTATGATTAGCTGATGAGAGCTAAAGAGCTTGAAATAGCTATACTAGTCTCCCACTAACTCTTTGTCAGCCACAAAAATTTTGAAAGAGGTGGCTTCTGATGTTCTTCGCAGCAGACCCAAGTACAACTCTAGGTTTACCTGTTTCTCTAACGTTAGCCTGTGACTCTCTTCTTTCGATAATAGTTATCTAGTCATCAAAACCGTGGTTCACACGTTCATTTTTTTTCTGTTTGTCTGTTCTACGTAAAAAAAAAATCCATAAGAGGTTTTCAGTAAACATTTACTGTGGGTATATGTATACATTTACATATACAATAATCTCACTATGGAAGAAAAGGAGCTGTATCAATGGGATAGCGTAATTGAAGTAACTCACTGCTGGCTGGCATCCTGGCCTAGACAGGGGCACCCAGATATGGGCCCCTGAAAATGACCTTAATATATCAGAAAGCTGATATGGGAACAAGGTCTAAATCCCAAACTTCAGAGGATTTTAAAATGAGCACCAATACTTTCACGCCTGCTTAGAAATGTCTTGCCAGCCAACAAAGTTATTTCAAAATATTTCTCCCTGTGTGTTCTGTTCGCAACACAGACATGAAGACGAGGCAGTTGGTGCAAAAGATGTTCTTTAATTGGTACATGCACTGAACAGAACCAAAGCAAATAATGGCAACATGCCCTTTTTATACTCCCCCTGCAAGGGGAGGCTCAACCAATGAATGCAGGCCATTCTCCCGCCTCACGCATGCGCACGAGGCTGGAGACAGCCTGTCTGGGTCCCGGGCAGACATGTGGTCTGCCTGGGTCTCTACAACCGGTCCCGGGCAAACACGTGGTCTGCCCGGGTCTCTGCAGTTGTCCTGCAGGTTTCCTGAGCCTTGCTGATTGACTCAGCAAGGCACAGGACATAACACTGTGAAAATTTCCCATCAACCGCCATCGTGTTCTGATCTAAACTGTTTCTCACAGAGGAAAATGAGAATTTCAGACAGTTTGGAGATATATTAACACCTCTGGAGCTAGATAATGCAGCATATCCAAACACTATGTGTTTCTCTGTGTATATGAATATGTGCATGTATTTGCACACAAATGTGTTTGCATCTATCTGTTTATAGTGAATATATCTCCGTCTGAATGGATTTCCCATTTCTTTTAGAAAAGGAATGAACAGGGGAAGACAGGGTGTTGATAGATTTGCCCTGCCAGAAATTCAAAATCAGTTCCACCTAGGATGGTTTGCAAAAGCCAACTCAAGACTTAAATTTGATTTATTTGTTTGTTTTCCTTGGTTTGATTAATGTTATGGTTGATAAGTGAACATTGTGGTTATTAAGTGAATCCATTGTTTGCTACTCCCAGTTGCAATGTATGGCTGTGAAAGTTGGACCATAAGAAAGGCTGAGCGCCAAAGAATTGAGGCCTTTGAACTATGGTGCTGGAGAAGACTCCTGCGAGTCCCTTGGACTGCAAGGCGATCAAACCGGTCAGTCCTAGAGGAGATCAACCCTGACTGCTCCTTAGAAGGCCAGATACTGAAGTTGAAACTCAAGTACTTTGGCCACCTAATGAGAAGGAAGGACTCACTGGAGAGAGCCTAATGCTGGGAAAGATTGAGGGCAATAGAAGAAGGGGACGACAGAGAATGAGGTGGCTGGATGGAGTCACTGAAGCAGTAGGCGTGAGCTTAAATGGACTCCAGAAGATGGTAGAGGACAGGAAGGCCTGGAGGAACGTTGTCCATGGGGTCGCGATGGGTCGGACACGACTTCGCAACTAACAACAACAACAACAACTGTTTGCTACAGGGCATTTTTTTTTTTTGCCAGAAACCAAAGGAAAAGGGCAGTTTCTGGCAAAAACATCATAAAGCACAGTCACGTGACCTGTGATGTTGCAAACAATCATAAATGTGGGTCAGTGGCCAAGCACCCAAAATGTGGTCATGTGACCGGGGGCTAATGTCAGAACTTCAAATCCACATTGTAAGTAGTTTTTTCTGGTCCATCATAACTTTAAATGGCCATTAAGCAACTGGTCATAAGTTGAGAACTACCTGTTGTTGTTTAAAACATAGATACTCCCTCCAATCCTTGTACTGATAAGTCCTAATTTGTATTATAATGTCGGAAACCAGCAGGAGACTTGGACTTTGCAGAGGTCTTGTTCAAATAATATCGGTACAGGCAGTCCTCGACATACGACCACAATTGAACCCAAAATTTCCATTGCTAAGCAAGATGGTTGTTAAGTGAGTTTTGTCCCATTTTACCACCTTTCTTGCCTCTGTCGCTAAGTAAATCACTGCCGTTGTTAAGTTAGTAACAAGGTTGTTAAGTGAATCTGGCACCCCAGTTAACTTTGCTTGTCAGAAGGTGACAAAAGGTGATCACATGGCTCCAGGGCACTGCAACCGTCATAAATACGAACCAGTTGCCAAGCATCTGAATTTTGATCACACGACCATGGGGATGCTACAACGGTTGTGTAAGTGTGAAAAGCAGTCATAACTCTCTTTTTCAGTGCTGTTGTAATATGAACAGTCATCGAATAGATAGTTATAATTCGAGGACAACCTACATCAGAGCCATGGTGGCGCAGTGGTTAGAATGCAGTATTGCAGGCTAACTCTGCCATCGCCAGCAGTTCAATCCTGACCGGCTCAAGGTTGACTCAGCCTTCCATCCTTCCGAGATCGGTAAAATGTGGACCCAGATTGTTGGGGTCAATATGCTGACTCTGTAAACCACTTAGAGAGGGCTGTAAAGCACTGTGAAGCGGCATATAAGTCTAAGTGCTATTGCTATTGCTCTCAGATCAAGTGGAGCTACTTCACCTCCCCTTAAAAACAGGATTAACTGTTCTTAATTGGTATTCAGTGGCATCAGTTCCTCTCTCTTGTGGTTCTATGTCTCCTTCACTCAGTCTCTGGTCTCGACTGCAGCTGCTGACAGAAGCCAGACTTGCAGACTTTTGGCATTCCAAGTGGTAATGCTTTATGCAATGCCCACTTAAAGCAATTCATAAAATAAAAGTGACTATGTCCCAGCATGATGGACTCCCACGAGTCTCTGATAATCAAGACAATCACTTAATTTAATTGGCAGCAGCATTTCCACCGGGAATGGTGACAAGTCAGCAAAGATGATTTCACTGTCTGTAACGCAACGTGGATACGCTTTGCAGCACGAGACTCCATTCTCAGCTGCAGAAACAGAGCTCGCCCTTGATGTACGCAAAAAAAAAACCACCCCAAAATAATTTGGGGGTTGGATGACTTTGGCACAAAACACACATGGGGAGAGGAAAAAAAAACCCTCTTAGGTACTGGAAATAAAATTATGCTGATTTAGAATCCATAAGAAATCTTCTAGATTATGCATGTATAGCCCAACTATGCCTCATGTGCTCTCAGTACAACATGGACAATGTGGGGGGAAGCACCAGAAACTTGCACTGTTTATGATGGGCAGAGGGGGGCAGCAGAGAGCAGAGACACCATGATTACCTCATGCCGTGATACAACATGGCACAGAGTGTCCTGCCAATGATGTCATCGTTTATCCTAAATGATGAGGTAATTGACGGCATTCTGTGCAGCTAGCCAGACTCTGTACTCAACCATAACACAATGGGAAAGTGTCCTTTAAAGCAGAGGTCCCCAACCTTTTGGGCACCAGGGACCGGTTACGTGGATGGAGGTTTTTCCACGGACCGGAGGGGGTGTGGTTTTGTGTGCTGCCTGCATCTCGCAGATGGGGCTTTCCTTGTTTGTGCGGGCAGGTTGCTGGCATGCCACAGCCCAGTACGGGACCCCTGCTTTAAAGGAATATCCGTGGATGCAATCTCCTTTCTCCCCCCCCCCCAAAAGCAAGGTGTGCTAATTTAGGGATCAGAAATATTGAAAGAATCTGGATTTCTTAAGGACGCTTTTTGTCTTTGTCTTTACAGATGAGCATTCTTTTTTGCAAGACAGCACGAAAAAATTAATGCTCGTGGACACTCAGCGCTCTTAAATAAGTTATGTAATAGATAAATCAATCATGAGTTTATCTTGTTTTCCGAAATGGGTTTTTAAAGCTGACCTGCAACTTCTCTAAATCTAGAGGAAACTCAGTAGGTGATTCTGTTGGGTAAAGCCCGAAATGCACTAGAATGTACGTAATTGCCGCCGTTCCTATAGAAAGCTATTGATTATTGTATTAATTATTATTAATTCATTTTATTAATGAATTAATGATTAACTTATTTTCTAGCAAATTTTAACCTGCTGAACTTTGCTCTGGTTTGGGGAGATCCAGCAGTTCTTTGAACATTCCAGCCATTTTAAAAGAGGATGCAAAATCTGTTAATCAGTGCATAGTTCAAATGAAAACACAATAAAATTAACACTGAAGAGCAATACAAAGCTCTAAAGCTGGTTCTTAAAAACACCTATCAATTTACATTTGAATTTTACATTTGTCCCCTTTGGGCAATAATAGTAATGGTATCCCACCAAAGAAGGTCCTATCTAATGTTGGAAGGAAATTTCAGTACCATTGTTATTCCTTGAATGTTCAAGTCATTGGATATTCTGCTAAATCAACCTTGAACGGCAATTGCACAAAAGATATCCTTTGACTCCTAGCATGCTTCAGGTGATATTGCCCTCTATTTAAAAATAAACCCTGTCAGGCATTATTTAGAACCATGATGGAAACAGGGGAAGCGAAGGACACCATGTTATTCAAAAGTAGAGCAAGGGGTATGTGTAATGTTTCAGCATATTTAAAGAGGATTTTCATTTTCATATAATTGATGGTTAGTCAAAAAGCAGATCCTTTTGGAATTTTTTACTAATTGGATTACAGTACCATCAGAATAAGTAACTCAGCTTAATTTCCAGGCTCCCATTTGCAGTGCGTACCACTTAGAGATGAACAAAACCATATTGTTTTCCTCAGGCATAATATAGAATTATTCAAATGGCAATACTACTATTAATGGATTCAAAGTTAATCAAATTGTTGCAGTTGAATTTCAAAATCAAGTTCTCCTGCCTCTTGAAGTTAACTATGAAGCTGTAGACATATTTTTTATTAAACCTGTAGTGAATCAATCAATCAGAATAGAGCTGGAAGGGACCTTGGAGGTCTTCTAGTCCAGCCCCCTGCTCAGCAGGAGACCCTATACCAGGGGTAGGCAACCTTGGCTCTTTTATGACTCGTGGACTTCAACTCCCAGAATTCCTGAGCCAGCATGGCTCAGCTTGGAAACCTCTCCTTTCCCCTCAGCATGGCTGGTTCAGGAATTCTGGAAGTTGAAGTCCACGAGTCATAAAAGAGCCAAGGTTACCTACCCTTGCCCTATACCATTTCAGACAAGTGACTGTCCAGTCTCTTCTTAAAACCCTCCAGTGATGAAGCACCCACAAACTCTGAAGGAAAGCTTTTCCACTGGTTAATTGTCCTCGCTGTTAGGAAGTTTTTCCTTAATTCCAGGTTGCTTCTCTCCTTGATTATTTTCCATCCATTGTTTCTTGTCCTGCCTTCTGGTGCTTTGGAAAATAAATTGACCCTCTCCTCTTTGTGGCAGCCTCTCAAATACTGAAATACTGCTATCATGTCCTTCTTTTCTCAAGGCTAACCAAACACAAATCCTGCAACTGTTCTTCATTTGTTTTATTCTCCAGGCCTTTAATCACTTAGTTGCTCTTCTTTCTGAAGAAAAGGCACATTTTTTAATCATTGAAAAATTTGGACAGGACCAATGAGAAACCTCTCCAGGACATCTGATAAAAAGGTTCAGGAAAACCCTTACATTGCAAAAGGTTTCATTATATTGTAAAATGTGGGGGTTTCAAAAAATATGGCTACATCTGGCAGACATTTGATGAAACTCTAAGGAAGTGTAAGTTGTCATCAATTTTACTAGCATTATTACTACCTTTTCTTACTGTTAATTTTTGTCCATATAAGTTTGCACAGCTGACTAGGGAATTCTGGGAGTTGAAGTCCACACATTTTAAAGTTGCTAAGGTTGGAAAACCTTCATCTAAGTTAATGAAATGAAAGTGGATAGAGACAAGTGCAAAGTTTTTAACTTGGGAAACCACAAAAATCATATACCCAGGTATCGGGTAAAGGATATCTGGCTTCCATCAAGATTTGTAAGAAAAAAACTTACAATCAAATAGTTGATTGCAAACTGAAGATTAGTGCTCACTGTAAAGTGGCTGAAAAATGCAACATCAGCACACAGCTGCACCAATGCTAGTTTGCAAATGAACTGGAAACTGGAACAGGTTTAAAGAAGGGCATTTGATATTGAAAAAAGTCAACCCTGGAAAAATACTAGGAAGAAAAAAAATCTATCTATCTGTCTGTCTGTCTGTCTTTCTGTCTGTGTCTGTCTGTCTGTCTGTCTGTCTGTCTGTCTGTCTGTCTATCTATCTATCTATCTATCTATCTATCTATCTATCTATCTATCTATCTATCTATCTATCTATCTATCTATCTATCTATCTATCTATCTATCTATCTATCTATGGATGATAAAAGAATTAATATCGAAATCCTTCAAATTAGCTTTGAGGTGTGAAGGCTGAAAAGTCATAGCAAAAGAATGACAGAATAAGACCTGTTTTGTTTTGTTTCAGAGTAGATACAGAATAATTATTTTAGCTACAGAAAGGCAGATTCCAGTTGAATGCTAGAAAAAAAATTCCTAACCGCAAGAGCAGATCCACAGTAAAACCATTTGCCAAGTAGAAAATATAGAACCAAGGATACTATAATTTGGATTTTGCACTGAGGACTTAGTGGCCCAAATGCCATCTTCCATCTCAGTGGTCGCTATAATAATAATAATAATAAAGTTGGAAGGGACCTTGGAGGTCATCGAGTCCAACCCCCTGCTCAGGCAGGAAACCCTATACCATTTCGGACAAATGGCTGTCCAGTCTCTTCTTAAAAACTTCCAGTGTTGGAGCATTCACCGCTTCTGGAGGCAGGTTGTTCCACTGGTTAATTGTTCTAACTGTCAGGAAGTTTCTCCTCAGTTCCAGCTATGATCTAAGCATTTTCCAAGTCTTCGTTTGGGATGGAAAGGGAGATGGCAACATCTCACATTGTTGTTCATGGTACAAAATAAGGAAGGAACACATCCAGTGTCGGCTGCACATGTCTTATATAATCTGATTCACTGCTGGGGAATAAAACCTAGGATAAGGTTGGCATCCATTCCTTTTCACTCTTAACCACCGGGATTCCTACAAAGAGCTGGGAAATACATTTATCTGCCAATGTCAAGGGTTGCTGCCAGACAAAGTGGAAAGATTTTACTTTGTTTACCACCTGCCATAGCCCCAACCATTATGGTTAGGAGAGACAGAGATTAGTAGTTCAAAATATCTGAAGGTAGGGAAGACTGTGCTACATGGTTTCGGTCATCATCCCATATAACATTTCCTTCTCAACTGTGGAAAACAAGCCCTGGTTAGGAGATGTTTTTAACAGGATAACAGAGTTGGAAGGGACCTTGGAAGGGACCTAGTCCATCCCACCTGCTCAAGCAGAAGACCCTCTAACATTTCAGACAAATGTCTCTTCTTAAAAGCCTCCAGTGATGGAGCACCCACAACTTCTGAAGGCAAGTCATTCCATTGATTAATTATTCTTACTGTCAGGAAATTTCTTCTTAGTTCTGGGTTGCATCTCTCCTGGGTTAGTTTCCATCCATAGTTTCTTGTCCCGCCCTCGGGTTCTTTGGAGAATGGGTTGACCCCTTCTTCTTTGTGGCAGTCCGTCAAATATTGGAACACAGTGCTATCACGTCTCCCGTAGTTCTTCTTTTCTCTTGACTATTTTACATATAATATAAAATAAAACATTTTCACTAGACTTTTATATATAATAAATTAAAATTAAAATTAAAAAAATATAGATTTCTCAGAATAAGAATGAGAACAAGGTGGAACTGATGAGTCTGCTTTAGCTACTAGAATGGATTCTTGGCACATACAGAAATTCTCATACAAGGAGATTAAGCTATATGGACAGAGGTTGGTGAGAAAGTGGACAGTGGAAAATAAGGCCTCTTTGTGCAGTCAAATCTTCATAGTCTTGAAAGGATGTATCTACACAATTTGTACCTGACCAATGAGAATGGGGCAGTTGTGTGGCCTGGGTGATGGATCACCAAAGTGTTGGTTCATGAGGTCATCTGTGATTAAGGAGCCTGAGTGTTAACATATGGTTCCTCTATCAAAGGTCTGTATATGAAACTCAGCTGCTGGTGTGACAGAAGATTTTGTGCTGTTAACACACACTTCATTAAAATACCAGCCGAAATCCAGCTCTGAAATCCCACCGTTTGTGTTACTTGATAAAACTCAGTTTGCTCCTAATTATTGTTAGCATGACTTTAAAATAATATTTTGCTAAAATAAATGTTTCTGTGTGACAGGTCAGAGCTGGCACTGCGTGCTGGAAAAGAGGGGAAAGTTTAAAATGATGGCTTCAGAGTTTTACTTTTGCTGGTTAATTTTTTCTGCCTCGTTAAAATCCGTTCTTTCTCTCTCTCCCTCCGATTTAGGGTACAAAACAGAAAGTACAGGAAACTTAGGGAAAGGTTTAAAAATAAGGGAAAGGTTGAATGCAGCCACATGAAATATTAGTTTGGGTGAGAGAAATCCTAACTAAACCGTAATATAATAATTTAATTTAGCATTAAAGCTGTTGCAAACTTGATCATCTTCATCATCGTCGTCATCCAATCTTTATTCAATCATAGAGCAGCATGTAGAATAAAGAAATTGCAGTTAATTAAGAAAGATGTGTTTGTCTGTATGTATATATATATATATCAATATATTAGATACCTAAAATATTTAAGCGTAAAATGCAGATTACTGAGTACTTGGCTGTAGACAGAGGGAATCAGATTGATCTGATAATAGCATTTTAGCAATAGCTAAAGTTAGACTTACGTATATACCGCTTCATAGTGCTTTACAGCCCTCTCTAAGTGGTTTACAAAGTCAGCCTATTGCCCCCAACAATCTGGATCCTCATTTTACTGACGTCAGAAGAATGGAAAACCTTGAACCGGTCAGGATCGAACCCGTGGCAGTGGGCATATTCAGCCTGCAATACTACATTCTAATTATTGTGCCATCAATAACATGTTTTATTGATTCAATTATTCCATCACCGCTTGGACACAGTGCTTATTCAAAGGACAGTTTTTTGTATCTTCCTTCAGTGATGGCTATTGGAAGGGCATTGAATCTGGCTAAAGAAAGGGCCCTTCTGAATTTTGGGATGAGGCAAATTTGATATTTAATGGTAAAATACAGGTCTCCACCAACTACCTGAATATCTAAAACATCATTCACTTTCTTCAAAGCAAAAGAGAACTTCAGAAAAATTCTCAATAGTGACATGGGGTTCTTTTGCACTTCCTTTATGTAGAGATAATCCAGAGGTAAGTGCAAGTGTAAACGTCCTATCTTTTGAGGCATCATCATGTCCATTGATCTGCAACTGACTCTGGTGTTCTGTGGTTCAAGAACATTCTGAAGGGAAGCATCATGACAGAAGTCTCTTACTAAGAGTACAGAGAAGAGCAACAAAGATGATTAGGGAACTGGAGGCTAAAACATATAAGGAATGATTGCTGGAATTGGGTATGTCTAGTTTAATGAACAGAAGGACGAGGGGGGGACATGATAGCAGTGTTCCAATATCTCAGGGGCTGCCACAAAGAAGAGGGGGGGGTCAAGCTATTCTCCAAAGCGCCTGAAGGCAGGACAAGAAGCAACGGATGGAAACTAACCAAAGAAAGAAGCAACCTAGAACTAAGGAGAAATTTCCCGACAGTTAGAACAATTAATCAGTGGAACAACCTGCCTCCGGAAGTGGTGAATGCTCCAACACTGGAAGTTTTCAAGAAGAGACTGGACAGCCATTTGTCTGAAATGGTATAGGCTTTCCTGCCTGAGCAGGGGTTGGACTAGATGACCTCCAAGGTCCCTTCCAACTTTATTATTATTATTATTATTATTATTATTATTATTATTATTATTATTATTATTATTATTATTATTATTATTATTATTATTATTATTATTATTATTATTATTTTCATGCAAGAGCTCTTCCTTTGAGAAACTGCTGGAGAACTTCTTCTACCTCTCAGAAAATTTAGGGAAATCATCAAACAAATTTCTTTGCTTTCAGTTTTGGTGCAGAATTTCAGAAGATCTTTTGTACCTGGCACACATCCAGGGTCTAGGGAGATTCTCAGTCATCCAGGCCTTGGTTCTCCCAAAGGTGCTTCTTCAAAAGGCAAGTGGACTTTCTTTGTTTTTCCTTGAAAACGTTTTGCTTCTCATCCCAGAAGCTTCCTCGGTTCTGACTGTCAGTCAGAACCGAGGAAGCTACTTGGATGAGAAGCGAAACGTCTTCAAGGAAAAACAAAGAAAGTCCAGTTGCCTTTTGAAGAAGCACCTTTGGGACATCCAGATTAACAGGAAGGGAATATGAGAATCAGAATGTAAAAGACGAGGGCACAGGTTTTGTGGTCTAAAATAATCAGAGTGCAAAAAGATGAAAACCTAAGAACAGCAGGAAGAGTAAAATACAGCTTTCCACCTTTCCAAGGGCCGTTTGTGCTCTTGGCACTAACGTCATTAAAAACCATATTGACAGTTTTGGCATCATTTAGAGTTCACACTTATTGTCCTCATCTTTCACTGCAGAGAAACAAAATAGCCACACCACAAGCAAATGCTAAAATATATTTAGAGAAGAAATAGGCAATGAACGCTGAGGAAAAGAAAAACAAAAGAAAAATTTTGCCGAGTAGGGATTAGGTCATCAATAATCAATCAATAATTAAGGTAACATTTAGATGATGCATATTAACACATGTTGATATTTGTTACTAGAAAATAGAACTATATTTTTCTTCATTCACAGTAGAAAGTTTAGTTCTGCTGATTTATGCAACTAAAACCAACAAAATCCATCAATTATAATTATATATATATATATATATATATATATATATATATATATATATATATATATATATATATATATATATATATATATACACACCCACATATATATATATAATATATACATATATATACACACACACATATATATATATATATATATATATATATATAGTAATACACACACACACACACACATATATATATATACATTGAAAGTATATAAATTGAAAGTGTCTTGGCAACGTTTCGACGAAGTCCATTCGTCATCTTCAGGCTGGTGTCTTCGGCTTCGTGCTTCTAGGAGCAATGTGTGATCGCAGCTGTTTCTTCCTTTTAACTGCCAGTGGAGGTATGAACTGATTGGATGGGAGCTTGGCTGTGTTCTGATTGGGTGGAGGTGTGTTCTGATTGGTTAGGGGCTTATAATCTCCCTTCCTTCCTTCCTTCCTTCCTTCCTTCCTTCCTTCCTTCCTTCCTTCCTTCCTTCCTTCCTTCCTTCCTTCGATGTTACTTTCTGAATTTTTATTGTAATCTTTCCAGAACTTTAGAGCTATTCTGACGTCTCCATGAAGGTTAATTTAGACATTCTGGGAGGATTTCAATAGTAATGAAAATGGACAGTAAAATGACAGGAGTTATTTCAGAAGCATTCCTGAAGGCTAATTCTGGCACATCTGCTAGAGACATTTCGGTACTAGGCTAGAGAGCAACAACAGCATTCCTGAAATATCCCTGAAGGATAGATTTTAATAATCGGATACTATTTAAAGCAGCCCTAATGCAAGAGTAAGCTTAATGAAGTGCATCCTTACAAAGTTAATTTTTTTGTTCTGTCACATTACAAGGTAAGACATCAAGAGGTCAACATTTTCTGCCAATAAACCATGCAGAAAGGGTATTGAGCAAAGGGATGAGTCACACCAGCCTCACTTGACAAGCATGCAAACCTATTAAGAGGGGATTCTGGAATCTGTACTAAAGGGCTGCCAAGAAAAAAGCAGGCCTTAAATTCATACATGTCAATGCTGGAAAAATCGTGATATTATTAATGCTGGGTAGAGAACCTCATTCAGTTTGATGAAAAAGGATTTGTGTTTGAAATTCTTGGAAAGAGAAGAGAAGTGGTGGGGAGAGTATCCCTCCTTCTTATTTAGTGGCCAGCCAGCCAGCCAAGAGATGTGCCTGGACATTCTGTCTTATCATCAAAGTTCTACCATAATCTCTCTATCATTCTTGGTATAGACCACACTTGGAATCCTGCATCCAGTTTTGGTTGCCATGGTATAAAAAGATGTTGAGAATCTAGAAAGAGTGCAGAGAAGAGCAACAACGATGATTAGGGAGCTGGAGGCTAAAACATATGATGAATGGTTGAGGGACTTGGTATGTCTAGTCTAATGAAGAGAAGGACAAGGGGTGACATGATGGCAGTGTTCCAATATCTCAGGGGCTGCCACAAAGAAGAGGGAGTCAAGCTATTTTCCAAAGCGCCTGAAGGCAGGACAAGAAGCAATGGATGGAAACTAATCAAGGAGAGAAGCAACCTGGAACTAAGGAGAAACTTCCTGACAGTTAGAACAATTAACCAGTGGAACAACCTGCCTCCAGAAATTGTGAATGCTCCAATACTGGAAGTTTTTAAGAAGAGACTGGACAGCTATTTGTCAAGAATGGTATAGGGTCTCCTGCCTGAGCAGGGGATTGGACTAGAAGACCTCCAAGGTCCCTTCCATCTCTGTTATTCTGCAGTGTCCCAAGCTTCTCATGCCTCCATTCCATTATCAGGAGGAACTATTGTTTAATGTTGCTCTTTCAGTAGCAGTCGGATTGTCACCATAGTGAGGAGAGGGTGGTCCTGCCCATAAGGAACAGTTCTAAATTTCTCCATCTTCTGGAGAAATTTAGGGAAGGCATCCACAACGTCACTGCCCCCAGATTCTTCAGAATTAGAAAGACCATTTTTGGCTAGATTTGGAAATTAGTTTTTCAAGTTCTACATATTTTGATCTGAAGATATGTGGTGAAATCAGAAATATGGCTTCACCCATATTGGGATGGTGCCTTTGAATGGCATATGGTCCATTTCCCTAAACTTCAGAAATTTACAAGTAGTCCTCAACTGTTCTGTTTCTTGCGTTGGTAGGCATTGAAGAGGCATGACTCACAAACACATACTTCTTTATTTGCAGCTAAACAGAACTCAGAACAAAATGTCTCTGCCCCTTTTTATACATTCACCCTGGGGCGTTGTCAGGCAATGAATGCAACATATTTTCCCGCTCAATTGCATCCTGGTCAGCCCTTGCAGACAGCAAGTCTAGCCCAGCAGCCCACGTGGTCTGCTAACTGTTTCAGGGCAGCTCCCTGCACCTGTTCCCAATTGAGCTCAGTACATAACATCAACTGACAACCTTTCATTTAGTGACTGTTCGAAGTTACAATGGCACTGAAAAAAAGTGACTTATGACTGTTTTTCACACTTACAACCGTTGCAGCATCGCCATGGTCATGTGATCAGAATTTGGACACTTGGCAACTGGCTCATATTTATGACAGGTTGTAGTGTCCCCGGGGTCATGTGATCACCTTTTGCAACCTTCTGTCAAGCAAAGTCAATGGGGAAGCCAGATTCACTTAACAACCATGTTACTAACTTAACAACTCCAGAGATTCATTTAACAACTGCGGCAAGGAAAGTTGTAAAATGGGGCACAACTTGCTTAACAACTGTCTGGCTTATGACTTGTGACCAGTTTTCATACTTATGACCTTTGCAGCATTCCTACGGTCATGTGATCAGAATTCCAGCCCTTAGCAACTGGCACGTATTTATGACAGTTGCATAATCCTGGGGGTGTGTGTCATGTGTTCACCATTTGTAACCTTCCCAACTGGCTTTCGATAAGCAAAGTCAATGGAGGAAGCCAGATTCACTTAATGACTATATGATTCACTTAACAATTGCAGTGATTCAATTAACAGCTGTGACAAAAAGATCATATATTGGGGCAAAATTCACAAAATAACTGCCTTGCTTAACAATGGAAATTTTGGGCTCAACCGCAAGACGAGGGCTACCTGTATTTTAGAAATATTTGCATAATCTTTTGCCCTCTGCTTCAGGCACATCTTTGCAGACACCCTAATTACAGAAATAATCCTGCCCTTCTCCCTCCTATTATGAGTCAGAGTCCTTATGATATCCGTATCAATTTTGTACTCAACTGTTTCTCAGTCCCCTCTTCCCACTTCAACTGCTTCCAAATATATCCATCTGATTTTTCGGCATGCTGACATGAAGGAAGAACATCTCCTGAAAGATGAAAATACCAAGCTTCTGTTATCTCCATGTGCCTTTTCTGCTATAAAGCTCTTAGTCCTCTTAATCTACTTAATGAACGTGTCTGCCTGAGAATCTGTTGTCATTTGCTGTTTTGATATTCAAGCTTGCTTTGGGATGTTAGTTTTTGATATTCAAAAAATCGAATGGCCAGATTGCTGAGATTACAGAATTACAGAATAACAGAGTTGGAAGGTCTGTGGAGATGCTCCGTCATCCAGATCATGGTTGTCCCAAAGGTGCTTTTCCAAAAGGCAACTGGACTTTCTTTGTTTTTCCTTGAAGATGTTTTTCCTGTCATCCAAGAAGCTTCTTCGGTTCTGACTGTCAGTCAGAACTGAGGAAGCTACTTGGAAGAGAAGCAAAACGTCTTCAAGGAGAAACAAAGTCCAGTTGCCTTTTGAAGAAGCATCTTTGGGACATCCAGGTTAACCGGAAGGGAATATGAGAATCAGAATGTAAAATGTTTTTTTTTCCCTTTGAAAATGTTCGTTTCTCCTCCAAGAGGTTTCTTCAGTTCTGAGACAGCACCTTTGGGACAACATAGTTGAAAGGGACCTCAGGTCTTCTAGTCCAACCCCATGCTCAAGCATAAAATCCTATACCATTCCAGCCAAAAGGCTGTCCAATCTCTTCTTAAGAACCTCCACTGATGGAGCAGTCAATGAGTTTGGATCTGGGTGCCATCCCAGAATCATTTGGCCCTTTCTTCCTTGTAGTTATCGAGATTATTCTTTAAATAGTAGGGATGGTCTCCCTACGGAAGGATTCCACAAGTTAACGGCTTCTAAATGTGTTGGATGTCAACTCTCAGAATTCCATCTCTCTAACTGGTGGGGAGGAATTTGGAAATTGTAAGCCACAGCACATTCCCAAGTGGGGAAAGGCTTCCCTATAGTTTATTTCATTGCTAGTGGTGGTGCAAAGACTAAATATTTACTTGCCATCACTCAGGTTTCCATTCAAAGCCTGCCCTTTCAGTTTTAAAAGGGAAGAATGTGGTCCACCTGAGCTCAGCCATCCCCCCTCCCATTTGGTGGGATGTAATGTAATGGAAGAGGACATAGTAAAAAAAATAAAAAAGCTTTAGATTCAAGGCCACTGACTGTTTCAATGCAGGGATGTATTCATGTAATTCTCCCCAAAGTTCCACATTAACAGTAAAAATTTCCAGTTGCTCAGAATATCATGTGAATGTACGTAATAGCATAAGTGTGCAACCAGTCTAATAAAACAAAATCTAATAAAACTAACCCACATGCAAGCAAGAGCGTGATCATAACGTCAGCCAAGTCAAACGGAGTCATAAACAGAAGAAAGATTGCAAAACTTTACTAAGTGTGTTCAGCCAGGTGGCACCCTAAACAAACCAGCATTGCTGTGCTACTGGAAGATTGCAAGAGAAGACTCGGAGCAGGGGTCTTCAAACTTGGCCCTTTTATGACTTGTGGACTTCAACTCCCAGAATTCCTCAGCCAGGCACGCTGGCTGAGGAATTCTGGGAGTTGAAGTCCACAAGTCATAAAAGGGCCAAGTTTGAAGACCCCTGACTTAGAGAGATTTCTCTAGAAAAGAAGTTGGACGTGGCCATTGAGAACAAAATGTCTGTTTAATTGGTGTTATGAAATAGAGCTTTGAAGTGGGTGATGCAGAGAAGGAGATCTGCAGATTCCATAAAGGTACTTCCATGTTGGAGAAGACAGATCTTCAATTATTGCAGAGGTCCACTGAATCCTAAAATTGTAGATCTGGAGAAGTCCATTTAGGTCACTGATCCTAAGTCCCTGCTTAGTAAGGAATCCAAATTATACTATAACATTCCCAAGTTATGGTTAGCCAAGTCTTTGGTTGATTGCATCGAATGAAATTAAATCTACTGCCTTCTTATATCTAATTGTTATGTAACTAAGGCACGCATGGGCAATTCATGAACTGTAAGCCACATAACCACTATCCCCAGTGTCTTCACTACCTTGTCTTTTTGGCTTTTAATTTCTCCAAAATTTGATAAGCCAAATACAGAATATGCCCTTCAACTGCAAAACGATTGCTTGTCCCAGAAATAAGACATGTTCTGCTTTGATTAGATCTTTTTCTATGAATTCTTGAACATGTGCAGATGACAATTTCTCTCCCATATTTTTCATGCTGCCATCAGGTGCAAACAATTAGACTCACACATGTAGATTTCAAACCAGCTACTTTATTATTCCATAGGAATCTTCCATAGAAATCTTCCCAGACTGATACTTTCATCTGGGAAAGGCTAGATAAAGCTCAAATGCATTCGGGAGGGATGGGGGTAGGAATTTGTGTTATGTAATGACTCCATGCTAATTCCCTGCTTGATCCCTCCTCCTGAGTGGGATGGTTGCTCTCCAACAGGTACCCACAACATTGAGGCATCTGCAGTACATTGTGTATTCAGTGACAAACCTTTAAAAGCTCAATCTCTTGATTTCTAAAGTCAGCATATACATTTCAGCGCATTCTAATATTTTTTGAATGATCATATCATTTGGTGGTAGATTCTCCCGTTTCCAATATTGGGCATATACAATGCGTGCCGCTGTTATTATATGTACAATGATGTATCGAGTTCGTCTTTTCACCTTTGGGTTCAATATGCCTAATAGAAATAGCTCTGGTTTCAAATCAACTCGTTCTTTAATTATCTCCTGTATCCACTCCTGTATCTGTTTCCAATAAACCTTTGCCTTTGGGCATTGCCACCATACATGGAAAAAAGTTCCCTCTTTGTCTTTACATTTCCAGCAATTCGGGTTCATGTTTTTGTACATTTTAGCCAATCTCGCCGGTGCTAAATGCCATCTATGAAGCATTTTATATTGATTCTCTTTATACGCAGTTGACAATGTTAATTTACAGTTTGTGTTCCATATTCTTTCCCATTCTTCTAATTCAATGGATCGACCCACATTTCGAGCCCATGCTATCATGGAGCCTTTTACTATCTCTTCAAGGATAAGGAGACAACAGATTATTATGAGATATGGAATCAATGTTATGTTTGGTTAGATCAGAGAATAAAAGGGTAAGAAACTATGTAACAATTGTAAATAAATGTAAAAATAGAAGACACAGTACTGTTAAGAAAAAATAATAATAATAAATAAATGTATTTTGTTTTGTTTTTATGTAATGTGAAAAAAGGAAAATAAAGTTGTTTTTTTTAAAAAAAGCTCAATCTCTGTGAAATGGGGGTGTCTGAAGAAAATAGCATACTATCCAGCCAAATTTGGATACCCCTTTCACTATTAGTGGAACATCAACCTTTCATCATGCTGAAATCAGCAGCAACCCAATGTGCTTAATCTTAAGTGGATTGGGCTAAAGTGATAGCTAGTTCGCAGTCTAAATGACCAGCTCTTTGCCTTTTATGAAATGAGAATGCGTGAGTACAAAACATGCACTCATTTGCATAGATCAGGGAAGAAAGATTAGATTTATCAGCATTTTATAAAGAAATAAAATGTCCTTGAAGGATGGCCTTGGAAAGGAGAGGGCAAGCAGTAAAGGTAGTCCTATTAATCACCGTCACCATTTCAAAGGCGAAAGAATAAATAAGTAAACACTGCCGCATCATGATCTTGCATTAAAGGGTTATTCTGGGTCACCCCCATATTAAACATAATCATAAGACTGTCAAAAGCAATGACACAAAGGTGTTCTTTAAAAAAATAATAACTGGGAGCATATTTCCCCCAAACTACACTATATAATGATGCTTTGAGATAAAAAGGGAAGGAGACAGAGGAATTATGGACAGCATATCTGGCTAAAACTGGCCTTTGACTTGACCTTTATCTGATGGAATTTATTTATTTGGTGCTGAAACATCCTCTCCTAAGTGGGTGCTCTGCATATGTTGGATTACAATTTTACAGAATGATCCCAATAAAGGAGAATATTTGTAGCTCGGGGTTGAAATGAGGAAAAATATTAGGAAAAAATGAGAAGAGAATGATCCTATTTCTTCATTTGATAGGTTTATGTCCAATTTTTCATCTGTATACTCAAAAGTCATACAGATTGAGAAAGTATCTGTCCTGAAATCATCCAGCAAGCTTTCATAGTTGACTTCGGCCTCCTTGGTCCTTTGCCATTACCATTCACGGGTATTCTATTAACTGTTTTAAAGTAAATTAAACGACATCAGTGCTTTTGTCACAGGCTGGCTTACTGCTTGGAATCTGATCCCTGGATGCAACTCAAAAGACAAATGTGTCTTTTAGGCCAAAAAGTATTTTGTACTCCTGATGTACGATCACAGGCATAAGGAAGTAACTTTAATTGCTCCTTAAGTTGAAACTAACAAGCTCTTTAAAATGAAGGATTTCTGAAAGTGAAGGGCTAATCAGGGGTAGGCAACCTTGGCTCTTTTATGACTCGTGGACTTCAACTCCCAGAATTCCTGAGCCAGCCATGCTGAGGGGAAAGGGAGAGGTTTCCAAGCTGAGCCATGCTGGCCCAGGAATTCTGGGAGTTGAAGTCCACGAGTCATAAAGGAGCCAAGGTTACCTACCCCTGGGCTAAGTCAACATGACCATGACTTTTACTTAAAAAAAAAAACAATAGGCAGAATATAGAAGAACATGAACCTTTTGTTACATATTTTTATCATTTATTACTTGTTATTCTTCTTTTATTACTTTCTCCCTGCCTTGAAAATATTTAGAAGTCTTGCCTTTTATTGTAGTGAATCTACTTTTGAGCAGGTAAGGCTCTCAGCTGGATTCTATAGTCCCACAAGACTAGCAATAATTTCTTTATTGAATCTTTAGCAATTATTTAAGGCAATGAACATACCAAATATTCCTTCCTCTTCCTGTTCAAAAATAAAAATATAAAAATAACCTGGTTTTGAATGTTACTAAAACAAAGGAGACCATTGTTGATTTTAGAAAGAGCCAGCAGTCATACTCCACTTTGTATCAAGGCTGAGATGTGGAGATGGTCAATAGTATTAAGTACCTGGGGAGGCAGATAACTAACAATCTGACTTGGTCTCTTCATACAACATCTTTAGTGAAGTGTGCAAACCAGCATCTGCCTTTCTTGCGTCGGATGAGGAGAGCAGATCTTTCTCCTTCTGTTCTGGCCACTTTTTACAGAGGCATGATTGAGAGCATTTTAACAAATTTCATCACTGTTTGGTTTGGTGATAGCAGTGCCTCAGATAGAAGGTCCATACCGAGGGTGGTAAGGACAGCTGAGAAGATTATAGGAAATTCGCTTCCTGTTATTCAGGATACTGCTTAGAAGTGCTATGTGCTTAGACCTCGAAGCATTGTTAGAGACCCCAAACACCCACTTCACGGTCTGTTTCTGTTGCTCCCCTCTGGGAGGAGGTTTCGAAGTATTTATAGCAGAACTACTAGTTTCTGTAACAGCTTTGTTCCTCATGCCATCCGTCTTGTAAATTCGTAGGATTCTTTTTTTTTGCCATGTATATGTATACATTTAAACTAAACTGTGATGTTTCTCTGTTATATAAGTGTGTGTACATGGGTATAGGCATAATGGTATTTTTTTTGAGAGCTGAATGCAATGAAATTTCATTTTAATGTATGCTAATTAGTGTATATTTAAAGTGACAAAGATTCTATTCTATTCTATTCTATTCTATTCTATTCTATTCTATTCTATTCTATTCTATTCTATTCTATTCTATTCTATTCTATTCTATTCTATTCTATTCTATTCTATTCTATTCTATTCTATTATATTATATTATATTATATTATATTATATTATATTATATTATATTATATTATATTATATTATATTATATTATATTATATTATATTATATTATATTATATTATATTATATTTATTATATTATTATTCCCCACAATATCAACTGTGAGGTGAGTTGGACCAAGTACAACTGGCCCAAAGTCACCCAGCTGGCTTTCATGCCTAAAGCAGGACTAGAACTCACAGTCTTCTGTTTCCTAGCCTGGTGCCTTAACCACTAGAGCAAATTATCTCTACTGGTTTTCACATGCTCTTAGGATGAAATCAAAGCTCATCTTCTAGGGTTCTCCTTATTTGGCAGTGGATTGGATTGGTCTCATGTATACATTCCTCTGCATAAACACTAAATGTTGAGATTTTTGTGGTGAATAGTTGTTTTTAGTGGCACCAGAAGACTTCTTTGTGGTTTAGTGGGTCAGCGGCTTTGGTTCTCATAATAAAAGTGGAGTCAGGAAACTCCATTGAAATAAAAGTCTAATCAAGAATCAGGAAAAGAGAAGAAGCTAAACTGAAGTTTCCCACATTGCCTACTTTACAGGGAGTTGTGAGTCTTCTCCCCAACCCTTGGTCCTGGAGGAAGACATTATTTGTTTCTTCCTGCCTTGAAAATATTTAAAAGTCTTGCCTTTTATTTGCAGTGAATCTACTTTTGAGTGGATAAAGCTCCCAACTGGATTCTATAGTCACACAAGATTAGCAATATTTTCCTTTATTGAAACTTCATCCATTATTTAAAAAGCACTCATTTTTTGTAATTCCTATATCATATTACTATATTCCCTTTGCTCTCATCTGAAACAAGGCAAGGCAGCCTGGTAATGTAGTGTTTGTCTCCTTGTTTTACAGGCTGGTGAGTACGGCATCATGTAAGGAAAGAAGGCCTATCACAATATGAATCATATTATGTCTGAGATGAAGAATGGATGGGTTCAACTGCCAATCTTTCTCTTCCCATCTACCCTTGTGAATTCCATCTGATATATTAATGGAAACAGAATATAAAGCAGACATGTCAAACTCGCGACATCACGTGATGTCACGCAACGTATCGGGACGGTTTTGCCATTGCCGGCAATGGTGTGGGCGCGGCTTCCAGATGACGCGTCCGGCCTGTAGGCCAGCAGTTTGACACCCCTGATATAAAGCAATGTTTCTCAATCTTGGCAACTTTAAGTGTGTGGACTTCAACACCCAGAATTCCCCAGCCCAATTCTCCCAGAGAGTTCTGGGAGTTGAAGTCAGTGGTGGGATTCAGCCGGTTCGCACCACTTCGGCAGAACCGGTAGCTAATTTTTTGTTGCCCAAGCCCAGAAAGGACTTCTGAAAGCAGCATCCACACAGAGAACCGGTTGTTCACGTATTTGAATCCCACCACTGGTTGAAGTCCACATGTCTTTACGTTGCCAAGGATTGATGTCAAGCACTGGAGAAATTAGGAGATTCAGGCAGTTCAAATGAGTATAAACATTTATTGCAAGCTTAAGCAATAAATAAGAATCTGAACTACTAACAGTCAAGGGAAATGAGCGGGAATTAAGAAGGCATTCAAGGTGGGATGGAGTTAGATCTCTTGTGGACGTGAAGGGACTCATGACTGATGGCATGTTTAACCCCCTCCCTCGAGCTCAGCCTGGTCAGTTGAGAAACCCTGATTTAAAAAGACTCCAAATGATTTTGATCTTGGAAAATTTGGTAGTGAACAGATCTGATTTGCAAAAACTAGATGAAAGTGAGAATCTGTAATGATGTGTCAGATTTCACACTTTGTCAGAATTATGCTCCACAGTTCTCAGTTCAAAGCATTTAACTTTCAGTTGAAATGTTTCTCTTACATATATGTTTATTTTAATTGCACATTCCTAAATATCTGTTTAAATCTGAATTTTTAAAACATTTCAGATTAATTAAAAAGCAGAACAGAAGAAACTTAGGAATGAATTCCTGCAAAATGAACTGAATATAAAGAGACTGGCCTGCCTAGTTCTGAATGAACAATGAATCAATTTATAACATTTGGAACTCTAGCATTAATAGTAACAAATGGGACCCATTAGTTTTTATGTTTAATTCATTATAAAACATGCATACTATACTTGATTCTTCTTTGTTGCAAAAAAAATCTAGATATACTCCCATTAGAAAATAATGTGGTTAACAAAAAAATCATTTTTCTACTTTCCAAAGATCAGAGGTTAATCTAATATTCATCCATCCATCTGTCTGTCTGTCTGTCTGTCTGTCTGTCTGTCCGTCCGTCCGTCCGTCCGTCCGTCCGTCCATCCATCCATCCATCCATCTATCCATCTATCCATCTAGCTATCTAGCTATCTAGCTATCTAGATCTAGATATCTATCTGTATCTCTATCTATCCATCTATCCATCTATCCATCCATCTATCCATCTATCCATCCATCTATCCATCTATCTATCATCTATCTCTATCTATCCATCTATCCATCTATATCCATCTATCCATCTATATCCATCTATCCATCTATCCATCTATCCATCTATCCATCTATCCATCTATCCATCTATCCATCTATCCATCTATCCATCTATCCATCTATCCATCTATCCATCTATCCATCTATCCATCTATCCATCTATCTCTATCTATCTTCAGTCAAATTAATCTAATATTCTTAAGAAGAGATTGGACAACCATTTGCCAGCACTCCTGTTGACCGACGAGGGGCCTGCAGTAAGGCATTTGATAAAGTAGACTACTTTATTACTTGTAAGTAATATCAAGTAATACTTATCAAGTATTACTTGATAAGATAGAAAAATATGGGTTACACAGTATCACCAACAGTTGGATTCGTAGCTGGCTGACCAGTCCTACTCAGTGTGTAGTCCTCAATGAAACTGCATCTATATGGAGGGAAGTGTGTAGTGGGGTGCCCCAGGGCTCTGTTCTGGGCCCAGTGTTCTTCAACATCTTCATCAATTATTTAGATGAGGGGATAGATGGGGAACTCATCAAATTTGCAGACACCAAGCTGGCAGGAATAGCCAACACTCCAGAAGAAAGGCTTAAGATACAGGAGGATCTTGACAGACTTGAACATTGGGCACTATCTAACAAAACGAAATTCAATTGTCAAAAATGTAAGGTTCTACATTTAGGCAAGAAAAACCAAATGCACAGATATAGTATAGGTGGTATCTTGCTCAATAGTAGTAACTGTGAGAGGGATCTCGGAGTCCTAGTTGACAATCACTTAAATATGAGCCAGCAGTGTGCTGCAGCTGCCAAAAAAGCCAACACAGTGCTAGGCCGCATTAACAGAGGGATAGAATCAAGATCATGTGAAGTGTTAATACCACTTTACAGTGCCTTGGTAAGGCCACACTTGGAATACTGCATCCAGTTTTGGTCACCACGATGTAAAAAAGATGTTGAGACTCTAGAAAGAGTACAGAGAAGAGCAACAAAGATGATTAGGGGACTGGAGCCTAAAACATATAAGGAACAGTTGTTGGAATTGGGTATGTCTAGTTTAATGAAGAGAAGGATGAGGGTGACATGATAGCAGTATTCCAATATCTCAGGGGTTGCCACAAAGAAGAGGGAGTCAAGCTATTCTCCAAAGCGCCTGAAGGCAGGACAAGAAGCAACGGATGGAAACTGACCAAAGAGAGAAGCAACTTAGAACTAAGGAGAAATTTCCTGACAGTTAGAACAATTAATCAGTGGAACAACCTGCCTCCAGAAGCTGTGAATGCTCCAATACTGGAAGTTTTTAAGAAGAGACTGGACAGCCATTTGTCTGAAATGGTATAGGATTTCCTGCCTGAGCAGGACTAGATGACCTCCAAGGTCCCTTCCAACATTATTGTTATTGTTATTGCTATTGCTATTGTTATTTATCCTGTAACTATGGGTAACTGTGGGAGAAGAAGAGGGAAAGTCTGGGGGATGGAGTAAAGAGAGGAATCAGCCTGGAGTTGTTACGTTCCTACAAATAATACAAGTCCAACCCCTCCTGAATTCAGTTGATTTTTATCTAGAGCCAAATTAGTACTGTAGTTGATTAAATTTTTCAGTATAGGCAGGAACAATAAATCTTCTGAACTGGAACTTCACGTGTGATCCTGATTCTCCATACCTGACAGTAACACAAGGTATAGCATTCAGGTTAAAATGATATGATTCCTATTTGAAGTTCAACACTTAAGTTAACAAGCAGTATGTGGGAAGTTAGGCACGCATGATTCCTAATGAAGGTTTACAATAGAGTGTCTGGTGTGAATATGGCCACAATTTAAAACTCTGCAGGGCATCAAGTTGTCTTCCGCAAAATATATCAAACCCTTGAGTTCAGGATGAGAGCATATAATTAGGAGGAAGAGGAAACTAGCCAAATGCTATTATCTTTCAGTGGAGAGCGAACGCTCGATTTATTCTTTGTACCACTGTTTGGTTTCATCCAATCCAATTCCTGCAAGAATTGGAAATGGCAGAAATTGAACAGAACATAGAAAAATAGAGTTGGAAGGGACCTTGGAGGTCTTCTAGTCCAAACCCCTGCTCAAGCAGGACACCCTACCATTTCAGACAAATGGTTGTCCAGTCTATTTTTGAAAGCCTCTAGTGATGGATTACCCACAACCTCTGAAGGCAAGCTATTCCATTGGTTGATTGCTCTCACCGTTAGGAAATTTCTCCATAGTTCTAGGTTGCTTCTCTCTTTGGTTAGCTTCCTTCCATAGTTTCTTGTCTTGCCTTTTGAAAAACAAAACAGAATAGTCCCTGGAAAGGCTGTTCAAAGCCACTCTCTCATGACTTGAGAATGGATATTTATGAGCCAACCTCTCTAACCTCTGAGCTTGATTCAAAGAGGGAGCAAGCATTTGTTTTCCTTGTCTTCATGTATCTGTTTATGTAGCTTCTTAATCATAGCCATCTCCGTGGCCGCAGTGATCTTGGAGGGTCACTAATGAACAGCTAGATGCACGGGAGAGATTATGGGTCAGCCAGGTCTCCTATGAAGTTTATTGGCAACAAAACAAATGGGAAGAACCGTCACTTGGCATTCAAGTCACAAGTCATTGGAACTGAGTTTTCTCTCCATGTGCTCTCACAACTGTTGTTGCAACCTTCAGTATAACCAAGAAGGCAACACAAGAGCACACAGGATCAGTTGATAAGTTAGTTCATTTGCTACGCCTGCTCAGAGGCTGGGACATCATGGGCCAATGACAGTGAGAAAAGGATGTACAGGTAGTCCTCCACTTACAACTATTTGTTTAGTGACCATTGGAAGTTACAACAGCACTGAAAAAAAATTATGACCATTTTTCCACATGTTGCAGCATCCCCAACATCATGTGATCAAAATTCAGGCACTTTGCAACTGGCTTATATTTATGACAGTTGCGGTATCCCCCCGGGGTCCCATAATCACCAACAGTAAGCTTTCCAGCTGGCTTCTGTCAAGCAAAATCGATGGGGGAAGCTAGATTTGCTTAATGACCGCACGATACATTGAACAACTGCAGTGATTTGCTGAACAACTGTGACAAAAAAAGGTCATAAAATGGGGCCAAAACTCACTGAACAACTGACATGCTTAGCAATGGAAATTTTGGGCTGTGGTTGTGATCATAAGTCGAGGATTACCTGTATTCATAAAACATCATAAGGCATAGTTTGCATAATTGTGCTTTATTGAATGCATCATAATTGGTTGGATTCACCCAATATGCCAAGCCATGAAGCATGGCTTATAATACCCAAAGCAAAATGATTCTGTCTACTAGCTTAGAGTACTGTATATAAGAGAAAGAGAACAAGGACTTTCCAGTTTTTGCTACTCTTCCCTATAGCTCAGGAAGTCTTGACAACTAACATCAGCTACAATGGTGGTTATTAAGTTCCTTTAATTTTACAGCCTTATTTCAATTACTTTATTGTATTTTTTTCTTTGGGTATTTTTTTAAAAAGTAGCTCTCTTGATAATATAGTAGACACTTTGGATTTAATCTATTTATTTAAAACATTTATGTCTCACCTTTATGCTAAACAATTTCAATGCAATTACATTCCAGAAGAAAACAGATTATGAGAAAATCCATATAAATTGAAGAGCAACTATCTAAAACCAGTCTATTAATAAATTAGTTACTGCCTTAAATTAGAAACACAATATTGATTGCATGGACATCAGCAGGCTCTGTGTGAAAGCATAACAAATGGGATGATATTAACATGCAAAAGACACAACTTACAGACTTGCATCCAAGATCAAAATGCCAATGTTAGTGATGTTATGAGAGAGGCATCATTTTTGCCATCATTGTAGCTCATTATGGATGCTGTTGATTGGTTGGAAAAAACAATAATAAACAGATCTAATAAACAATGGGAGATCTAAACAGAGTTCTAAGGAAGGGAGGTGCTGGGCAGATAATAGGCACTCAATTTCCCTTATTGCTGTGTGAAGCGTGTCTGTCTATTATCTGTCTGTCTGTCTGTCTGTCTGTCTGTCTGTCTGTCTGTCTGTCTGTCTGTCTGTCTGTCTGTATCTATCTATCTATCTATCTATCTATCTATCTATCTATCTATCTATCTATTTATTATCTATCTATCTATCTATCTATCTATCTATCTATCTATCTATCTATCTATCTATCTATCTATCTATCTATCTATCTATCTATCTATCTATCTATCTATCTATCTATCTATCTATCTATCTATCCATCCATCCATCCATCCATCCATCCATCCATCCATCCATCCATCTATCTATCTACATTATGTACTGTAATGTATGTGCCTCTTTTCCCATCTGTTGTGAGATTTCCTTTTGAAAACTAATGTTATTTTTGAGCCAACTATAAATATTACCTGCTGCATTCATACAACTCATTAAGCCACCATGAGGTTTGTTTGGTTTTGGCTTGGGATTTTTAAACTCAGCCTTTTAGTTTGTAAACCATGGCTTATAGTGGGAATGGGCAACTGGTATCTGGCTCTCAGTGCACTGTTGGTGATCATCCTTTCCTCCAAGATAGCACTGCCAAACTGCAATAACAAAATGCTGGATTTCAGCAGTGTGATCCCCCCCCAAATTAAGAGGGAATAGAGGCAAGAGTCAATAACAATAACAACAATAGAGTTATAAGGGACCTTTGAGGTCTTCTAGTCTAACCCCCTGGTCAGGCAGGAAATCCTATACCAGTGATGGCGAACCTTTTAGAGACCGAGTGCCCAAACTGCAACCCAAAACCCACTTATTTATAGCCGGGTGCCAGGTGAGACGTGGCCCACTGGGTGGGCGTGGCTGTGGTGGTCATGGCAGACTGGGTGGGTGTGGCCAAGGTGGGCCTGGTCACCTCAATGTTGCTCGTGGGGAGGGATGCCTGTGGGGGCCAGGCAGGGTTGGGGGAGATCCAGGGGGGCTCTGGCAGGTGGGGCGGTGGGCAGGAGGCTCGTCCTGCGGGGTGAGGTGAGGCGAGGCAGGGCGGGGGTGCCATTGCCGCAGGGCAAAGTGAGGCAGGGGCCGGGGCAGCTGCTGCCTGACACCATCAGCCCCCACACACAGAGGCCAGCGAGCGCATGGGGCCGACAGTGTCCGTTAGCAGCCACAGCCTGCCAGCTCCTTGACTGGTGCACTCTGGGGCTCCGCAGCCCACCACCAGCAGTTCAGAGAAGCCATGTCTGAGCTGGACAGCTGGCCGACAGCTGAGGAGGCGATGCAGTGGGTCGTGCCCGGGAAAAGGAGAGCGAGGCCAGGAGGGACGGGACGGGGGGGAGGGAAACTAGCTGTGCCAGGATGCTTCCGGCCACGTGGGACCTCAGGCGGCTGGTTGAAGAGGGACAGTTGCCATCTCCGGGGTATGGCACGCGTGCCCACAAAGAGGGTTCTGAGTGCCGCCTCTGGCACACGTGCCATAGGTTCGCCACCACTGCCCTATACCATTTCAAACAAATGGTTGTCCAGTCTCTTCTTAAAAACTTCCAGTGTTGGAGTCAACTGTGAAGTACTCCCTTAACTCTCAATACTTTCAAAGAACCCCCAAATCAGCAAGAAGAGGAAGTTGAAGATATGTTACTGTTGGGGTTAATAGTAGAAATGACTTATTGCCTCCTGAAGGCTTCATCCTCTCATATCCATTCTTACAAGCTTCCTCTAATGTCTCCAAACAGATCCACATCAATTGGCAGGGCCTCTTTTGGTGATCTCATCAGATCACCTTAGCTGTGTAGAAAGTTAGAAGGCCCATCTGGTACATGGCAGGCTTTACAACCTGAACCAGTCAATTGTGGTAACATTCAATAAACCATAGTTTATTGAACCATTTTCATTCTTGAAAAATGAATTCAATTTACTTCTAAGAAACTCTGCCAACAATGTCTTTCTTTCTTGCCAAAAGCATGAAAAATACTGTAGTTTTAACTGGGGACCTATAAAGAGATAACAGGAAAATGCATAAGCAGAGCAATGATTGCTAACTTGATGGCACATGATTGATCAAATGTGAAGTTAGGGATTTTTGTTAGGATTGTAGGATACATGGTAGGTAACAAAGATGAGCTGCATAGAGCAGCATTTAGCAAAAACATATGGGAAGAATCACACTGTACTGTAACTGTCTGATCATTGTTCTTAGAGATGAGAAAGTACAGATATGCTGGTTATGTGGATGGAGATTGTTGCTAGTTGCGTTTTATATTTGTCCTTAAAATCCATTTAAAGTGTGAAAGACATTTTCATTTAGGCAATGACATTTTTATTTCTGATCACCTTTTGGCCTTTGAATGGACTTCGTTACTAAGCAGCATTTAATACTGGTAGGTTCTCTTTATTTCTTAAGTTCACTGATGTGTTTTTCATTGGGTTTCTAGGTTTTGATTACAATATTTGTTTTAATTGTATTTTATACCCACCTCAAGTGCTGCTTTTGGGACAAAGAAGAAAATACACTTAGTATGTTAATTAAAACAATTGCAAACACAAATGATCTTAGAGAACAATTTCCTCCTTGCGCTGAAATATACTGAAAGACCTTATCCAGTCTGGGGTGTAAGTTCTGCTCTAAAGTTCAGCTGAATAAATATCAGCAAGAACATTGTAATTTCCCCAGGAACTGAATAAACAGCCACTTCCTGTTCTTTTTTGTTCTTTTTTAAAAAATTTCTTTTCAGGGTCTTTTTTGAAGTACAGGTTCTACTTCCAGCAAATTGTTGCTGTAAATATATATATATATATATATATATATATTTCAGAACAAAATGACTTCTGTTCTGTCCTTATGATCCCATATTAACTGAGATTTTAAGTAGTACATAAAAACAAACAAACCAAGGAATTGCTTTTTAAATATTGTGCCTTTTAAGGTAATTGTGCATTTAACTGCATGTGGAGGTTTTTTTTTTTAGAGAAACACTGATGGGAATCAGAGCCAAATAGAATATTTTAGCAACAAGCAACTCAAGATGGTTTGCGATTTTTGGATGAAATGATGCCATATAAGTGTTAGGATTCCATTTCTAAAAGGGCAAAATAAAATTGCTCCATACTGATTCTCCCCAAACTGACAACCTGAAGATACAATGGACTACAATTTCCATTCCTTTCATTATTTATCATTTCACTGTTTCACAGTATGGCGCTTGTTCCTGTTTCATGGGTGCTTAGGCTATTGACTACATTAGATTCAGCTTCTTTACATGCACATCTCAGCCAAAATAATGACCAGGTAAATTATAGCATGATGCTCTTGCAGAATCGAAACAAAAATGATTAAATATCATATTAAAAAAAATCAACACAGTCCTCGGCTACATTAACAGAGGAATAGAATCAAGATTACATGAAGTGTTAGTACCACTTTATTATGCCTTGATAAGACCACACTTGGAATACTGCATCCAGTTTTGGTCGCCACAATATAAAAAAGATGTTGAGACTCTGAAAAGAATTGCAAAGAAGAGCAATTAAAATAATTAGCGGGCTGGAGGTTAAAACATATGAAGAACAGTTGCAGGATTTGGGTATGTCTAGTCTAGTTAAAAGAAGAACTAGGGGTGACATGATAGTGTTCCAATATTTGAGGGGCTGCCACAAAGAAGAGGGGGTCAAGCTATTCTCCAAAGCACCTGAAGGCAGGATAAGAAGCAACGGATGGAAACCAATCAAGGAGAGAAGCAACCTAGAACTAAGCAGAAATTTCCTGATAGTTAGAACAATTAATCAGTGGAATGACTTGCCTCTGAAATGGTATAGGGTTTCCTGCTTGAGCAGGGTGTTGGACTAGAAGACCTCCAAGGTCCCTTCCAACTCTGTTATTCTGTTAATCTGTTCTGTTATTCTGTTAAATTTCCTGAAACTGAGAACAATTAACTAAGGAGAAACTTCCTGACAGTTAGAACAATTAACCAGTGGAACAACCTGCCTCCAGAAGCGATGAATGCTCCAACACTGAAAGTTTTTAAGAGACTGGACAGCCATTTGTCCGAAATGGTATAGGGTTTCCTGCCTGAGCAGGGGGCTGGACTAGATGACCTCCAAGGTCCCTTCCAACTTTATTATTATTATTAATCAGTGGAACAATTTGCCTTCAGAAGTTGTGGGTGCTCTGTCACTGGATGTTTTTAAGAAGAGATTGGACAACCATTTGTCTGAAATGGTATAAGGATCTCCTGCTTGAGCAAGGGATTGGATTAGGAGACCTCCAAGGTCCCTTCCAGCTCTATTATTCTATTAATATTCTTATTTCCAAGCTCAGGTATGTGAAATTCAGACACATCTCTGATTCTATTTTCCTTTAGTCTTTGAACTTAGTCTCTGAACTGAGTCTGCAAAGAACAACACCTTGCAGTTCTGTAACTGGTTATATTTATAGCAGAAAGTCTGCAACCACTTTGAAGTGCCTTTAAAAAAAAAAAAAAGCTTAGGAAATATTTGATTGATTTTCCTCTTAATATTTATAGACTGTTTCTATTTTATGCTTCTTCCACTACACCATCTGACATTATTTTTCTTGAGCTTCATGTGAGTGCTATGCATTATAGATTAAATTGTATATAATTTGAGCTTCAACGTGTTGATATTAAATCATGTGATAATAGTTTATCCAAAGTCCTTTCATCAGTTTGAAAAATGAAAATGACTCAACGACTTGGAACACTTCTTCCATCCAATAAACAAGGCAGTCATATTTTAATTCTGTCCTGACTATAACTGCTTTGCTTGTTCTTTCTCTCTCCTTTTTCACAGATCATACAGTATCAATGACTGTTATACATTAGACAGAAACAATATTTTGGCAAAAAAAAGAAGCAAGGTTGGCTTTGTTAGTCTTTAGGTGGGAATCTAATCTACCAGAAAGCCCATGGTTGTAGGTTAGACTGTGAAGTCGAGGGATCATCTTGGAGAAAGGAAATAACCAATATCTCTGGATATTCTCAATCATCCAGGTCATGATTGTTATAAACGTGCTTTTCCAAAAGGCAACTGGACTTCCTTGCTTTTTTTCCCCCTTGAAAATGTTTTGCTTCTTGTCCAAGATGCTTCTTCAATTCTGACTAAATGGTAGGGAATGTATATGCAGTGCAGTGCAGTGCAGTGCAGCGAGACCTGTGCAGAGCTGCACATTGGGGAAACAAAACAACCACTTCACAAATGCATGGCACAACACAGGAGAGCAAACCCATCAGGATAGGATTCAGCTATCTGCCCCTGAAAGACAAAGGTCACTTTTTTGAAGACAGCAAAGTCCACATTCTGGACAAAGAGTGCCACTGGTTTGAAAGAGAGGTCAAAATTGAATAGCCCTCTCTCAACAGAGGTGGTGGTGGTGGGGATACGACACCACCTATCTCCTGCCTACAACACAGTCCTTTCAGCAGTTCCAAGAAGGTTCCACATCCATTTGCACTCTGATTCAGATGACCCTGAGGGCACAGATAAACTCCCAAGTAGCTTCAACAACTCTCAGAAAGAGTGCTAACAACCAGAGGACTGCAAGGAACATAAATCCTTCCATTCCCCACCATTCAGTCAGAACTGAAGAAGCTTCTTGGATGAGAAGCAAAATGCTTTCAAGGAAAATCCAAGAAAATCCAGCTGCCTTTTGGGGGGGGGGACACCTTTGGGGCAATGATCAATATTTCTACAAGATTACCAAGAAAACTACCTGAATGTGTCTTTGAAATAACCACCAATCAAACTTAGCTGAAAGGAGGTTTTAGCTCAACTCCTGCAGCTGCAACCACCATAGTTGGGTTAAATGTGTTTAAATATAGCTAACTGAACCATTGGGTGCATTTTTAGAAGATGGGCTTTCCTGTAACAAAAATAAATTACCCTTACTGAAACAGTGTAGGGTACTTGATTAGCACCAATATCCTAGTCAATCAAGCTTCTGTAATGGTATGTGGGAATGGCCTTGGGAGACAGGAAGAAGAGTTGCAGACTGGACAACTGGTGCATAAAAGGTATCTCAGTCCACAGAAGGAGGAGGAACATGGGAAGCATTTCAGAGGGGACCCTTCCTAGTTTTTCAAAGACTAAGAGAGGAAGGGAGAAATACTTTGGGATTCGCAAGATTCTGATAATATAACCTTACAATAAAGGTAGAGCTGATAATCTTTATTGGACTTCTTCTGTAGATTACATCTGAAGAGCTAGCAGCCTTTTGGTTTGCCTCATGAAAAGCTGTTCTTGAAGGTTGGGTGCTTTCCAGAATTGTATGGTTAACAGAGAATCTGTAGCTTAAAAAAAAGGATGGCAAAAATTAAGCCTCCCACTTTGTGAAATTGAACTCTATCTTTGCAGATTCAGGCTATTTGCTGGTATTCTGCTCTTGTTATGTGCCCCTCTTTCCATTTTTAACATTTGTCCTGTTTGTCCCTCAGTTTGTCAGAAAGCTCTTTGTGCAACCTGGTTTTGTCTGGAATCTCTTGTTTTTCCTTCTCTGTGGTATTGTTTTTGTTTATGCCTTTAGTATCTCGTTTTTCAGAGTATCCCAAGCATCCTGTACTGTTTTTCCCTCTTAAGAGTCCCTTCCTATTCTCTCCTTTAGTTTGTCAAAGATCAACCAAAGTCAGCTAGGTGCTGCCACCAGTTAAGACAATCATTGTAACTCATCATATTCAAAATAAAAGTTTCTTCTTTGGTAGGCTAGACCCGGACCACAAAAGCTGAAAAGACAAGCATAATATTTTGGGCCTTTTAAAGTAGGATGAATATACTGTGAAGTAGCAGAAGCAAGGGAAAACTCTCTTCCTTCCCCAACTGCAGTTGTCAATCTTTAACTATGATTTCCTTTCTTTTTTAATATTTGCATCAGCTGGGCTGAAATTACTACAGATGGATTGGCTGTGAGCTGATTTATGAGCCTTACTGCACCACTGCAGTAATTTTATACAGATCGCTTCTTTTACAATTACTTTCACAATGATTTCAAAATGACCCTCCCCCAATGCCCATTACACACAAACACACAGAGACACGCACACACACACACACACTTGTGGGAGGACATCAAGAAGCAATGCTTGCATATTCATCCTTTTCAATGTGAGATATTTTTTTTAAAGACTTTAGGGAATGCAGCTGAACTGCTGGAAATTATTACTATTTTTCCCCAGTAAGTCTTTTTAATGTTCTCATATGGAGGGAGACCGTTGAATTGCTGAGGGTGGTTAGAAGCTTTTATGAGTTAGAACGATCTTATAAACAAACGAAGCTCTTCCTTCAAGCAGACAGGAATATAAGTAGAAGAAATTAATCGTAAAAAGATCAAGGATGTTCCTCAGAATGTTGAAATCTTTTTTTTAAAAAAAAGGTTATAATTTTAGGGATCTGGAATTTCATTTAAGTAGTCCTTGACTTTTTACAACGGTACTGGGAAAAAAAGTGAAAAATGCTCCTGGCAATTACAAATGTTGCAGCATCCCCATGGTCACATGACCAAAATTTGGGTGCTTAGCAACCAGGATGTATTGATGACAATTGCAGGATCCCAGGGTCACCTGATCACCATTTGCATCCTTCCCAGCTGGCTTCTGACCAGCAATGTTAATGGGGAAATGTGCATTCACTTAGCAACCACATAATTCATTAAGAATTGCGATGATTCGCTTAACAATTGTGGCAAAAAGGTCATAAAGTTGGGCATGATTCACTTAACAACAACCTTGCTTATTAACGGAAAATCTGGTCCCAATTATGATCCTAAGTTAAGGACCACTTTTAGTGAGTAGTGCCAATATTCCAATTTTTCTGCTATGGTAGACCACTTCTAGCCCAGCTCTATGGCCAAAATTAGCCTATTATCAATGGTTTGTTGCAAGTCACTGAGGAAGAAAACAGGTTGTTTCCATTAAAAAAAAAAACCAGTTCCAGGAAGAGAAGCCATCCCCTAGCACAGGGGTGTCAAACTCGCAACGTCACGTGACATGTCATTGCGCATCGTGACTTTTTTTCCATTGCCGGCAATGGGGTGGGCGCGGTTTCGCTAAGATGCATCCAGCCCACAGGCCGGCAGTTTGACACCCCTGCTCTAGCACTTTGAAAGCACCCATATCTATCTGTCCATATCAGCTTTCCTTTACTTGATGGAAAGAAAAGATGAGAATTGTTGAAAAGGTGCTATGCTGGAAAACTGAACATCCCTAACTTGATCATCCAGTGTCCAATTCTCACGAGACATTTCTCTGAAGTAAAGATGGGCACAAATGATCTTCCATTATTCTGGAAAATTTTAATTATAAGGATGATTTCTCCCATTTTTTTTCCAAGGTCAGAAGAATTGATCCAATATTTTTCTCATGCATAGGACTTCCTCCTGAAAGATGAACATGTTATTTTACAAAATACCACATGAGGGATTCCCTCAGGAAGTCTTCCTTTGAAATTTCAGTCTAACTGGGATAGCAAAGGCCTTTCCTTTCCTTTCCTTTCCTTTCCTTTCCTTTCCTTTCCTTCCCCTCACAATTTCTCGTCTTAAATTTCCGCTGTCCCTTTCTCCACCAATAAAATGAAATCATAATTGCGTTGGGGGGAGGGAATCACACAATTAAAACACTTCAGCTCATCAAAGAAATTAACATAATAAAGAAACAAAGTATTTTACTGTGAGTTCTACTACTTACAAGTGACATAAAAGACGGCCCTCACAATCTATCAGTAATGGTCTCTACTACAGTTTTAATATTTGGACAAGATGTGTTATGAGCTATGCCTAAAATCAATTCTTAAATTCTGAAGGATAATAGATGGTAACTTTTGCAAATCTAACAAAATGGATGGCATCCGTTAATATTTTAGTAGTGTTTTGAATACTAAATTAATATTTTAGTTTTGAGTCAATTAAAATGTCTCTACACTGTTTAATTTATGTGATGCAGAGCATATTGCAGTAATCTAGGCAATAATATTGTCCTAGAATTCTACCACCTATATTTCCACATGTCAGAAGAGATACAACAAGAAAAATCTGAGTTAGAGCATTATTTCACTGGACCACAGATATGTTTTCCTTGGTTTCTAGAAGTCTTCTGAAATTGCATTTGACCCCTTGCCCTTTTCCTCAGCACGCCTTGCCTGCATTACCAATAAAATGTATTGATGTGCCCTATTCAGACCTTGTTTCTCTAGGACAAAATGGAAACCATGATCTATGGCAAAGCTCATCATGGTTTGTAAAGCATGAAATCAGAGGCATGTGACAGAGAAAACAGTTACTGGTACACAAATTTAAAACTTCAACAAGGCCTTTATTGGAGCTATATCTCTTTACAGCCTCGACATATTGTCAGGGCTGAAAGTTTTCATGTTTGACAGGAACAAAATGACACCAGTCCTTTAACAAATTTTCCCTTGCACTCAGCAAGAAGGAAAGAGACACACATATGAGTTGACAGTGAAAGGTCTTAAAAGGGAGACTTCAAGGATGAAAATATTCAAACTGCCAATGGTCCAATCCTTAATTCTAGTTATATATAGGCTGTCAGTCTTCACTGGTTACATGCACTCTTATATCTATACACACACACACACACACACACACACCTAATGTGAACTTATTTATGTGCACAATCCGCCATTTTGGACATGCCCTTGTGAATACAGGTATTCTCCAAGGGATCTTGGCTACTGTGCTTATCTCAACTGGTTTACACTTAACAAAATGAATAATCTTCAAAAACCTTTACAGATTACACAGATGCATTCCTTTTGACTGGAGAATTCCCATATTGCTTTGAAAATACGCAAAAGGTTATACGTACTGTCCTGGAACAGCATTAATTTTTCTGGATATATCTACTTTTTCCTGACACTTGTTGATGTGACAACAAGAAACAATAGATGGAAACTAATCAAGGAGAGAAGCAACCAAGAAATATTTCCTGAAAGAACAATTAATCAGTGGAACGACTTGCCTCCAGAAGTTGTGAATGCTCCAACACTGGAGATTTTAAAGAACAAATTGGACAACCATTTGTCTGAAATGGTATAGGGTTTCCTTCTTGAGCAGAGGTTGGACTAGAAGACCTCCAAGGTCCCTTCCAACTCTGTTATTCTGTTCTGATCAGTAAAATGGACAGTATTATGTACGTTCTCTGTAATTCCTGGTGAATACGCATAGTGACTAATTTTATACCCATTAGACACTACTCCTAACAGACAAACAAACATACATTTTCATTTTTTTAAAGATTGTCTGTCCTAAATTTTAGGAAACATGCTGTGCTTCTGAAAAATGTGATATTTTAACCAGGGGAAACTCACTAAGCCATGAAGCTTACTGGGTGCCCATGACTCAGTTGCTGGTCTAGCCTACTTCATGAGGTTATTTTGAAGCTTGCATGAAGAAATCTCATACAGATTTACGGAGGTACCATTAAAAGAGCAAGATAGAAATAGAACTGGCGACATGCATAATAAATTCTTAAAGTTCCACTTACTTATTTCCTTGTAGAGAAACATCCTAAATGATCAGATCACAGTCTGTATTCCATTCCACATTATTCCTACGCTTCATTTCTGCCATGGGGCTTTCCAAGGTGTTAGTAAGAATTGCTTCAGCAGTAATGAGAGCAAAGATCAATGGTTTTCCCATCCTTCTTAGATTGACTGGATTTGATCACACCTGCTTGATCTAAAAACTCCATGACTGACAACATGTAGAGTCGAACTTAGGCCTTACCTGTTTCTGATTGAGTTATTGATCCGACTTCAGAGAGCATGACCTGGATTTATCCTTTCACACTACTTTGGTCTTCTGGTCAAAGAAAAAGATAGTTAATCAGAGAACAACTCTTCTCATATGTTTTAAGAAACAAAGCTGACTTTGATTTTCACTGCACGAAGGACTGACTTCGTACAACATACGTATCCAGTCTGGAGAGCCATGTGGCTGATGATTAATATTCTCACCAGACTTTTTCATTTCAACCATAGTGTTTTGAGAAGTGTCTCTTGATTTGTTTTACTGTTCTTCACAAGCTATTTTCTCAATTCTCCTACTATCCAAGAGATGCTTTGTTGACTCTTTCTTTCTTTGAAAACCTGTTATGTGTTTTTTTCCAAATGTGGGCACAATATAGATTTGTATAAAGGAATGATAAAACGTGTTGTTTTATTTTCAGTTTCTTACCTAGTGATTCTCAGTATGGATTTGTTTTTTTTTCAGAAGTCACCCACTGAATCCATACTTCTACTGAGCTGCCCGCCAAAACCTTCTCTTCTGCTGAATAGCCCCCATCTAAAACTTCATCAGCATTTATGTGAAGTTAAGATCTTTTACCCCAATGTTGCTTTCTTTATAATGGCTTACAGTGCATAATATTTGTCATTGAAATGGTCATTGTTCTAGTTTGGGGAGATTTTCTTGTCCGTTTTGCGGAAGACCCTAGAAATATAAGCTTACAAATTATTTATTGCTTTTTAACTTGCTGTTTTCAGGATCCAATCTGGGTGGGTCACTGGGACCAGAGGTTTATTCTTCCAAACTTTCGGACTTGTGCTGAAGCCCACCTTCAAGGAACTTCTTGCTGTTTTCAACATACCACTTTGTGGGTTGCGGTTTTAAAATATTTCAGGACACCCTGAGAAGCCATTATTTTGCAAGGCACTTAAATTTTATTTAAGTGAAATCATCAATAACATATACGAAGAAGGGTTGCAGGAATTGAGTATGTCTAGTTTAATGAAAAGAAGGACTGGGGTGACATGAAAGCAGTGTTCCAATATTTGGGGGGCTCCCACCAGTGGTGGGATTCAAATATGTGAACAACCACTTCTCTGTATGGATGCTGCTTCCGGAAGTCCATTCTGAGCTTGGGCAACAAAAAATGAGCTACTGGTTCTGCCGAAGTGGTGCAAACTGGCTGAATCCCACCACTGGCTCCCACAAAGAATAGGGAGTCAACCTCTTCTCCAAACCACCTGAAGGCAGAACCAGAAGCAATGGATGAAAACTAATCAAGGAGAGAACCAACCTAGAACTAAGCAGAAATTTCCTGACAGGGAGAACAATTAATCAGTGGGAAGACTTGCCTTCAGAAGTTGTGAGTGCTCCATCACTGGAGGTTTTTAAGAAGAGATTGGACAGTCATTTGTCTGAAATGGTATAGGGTTTCCTGCTTAAGCAGGAGATTGGAGTAGAAGACTTCCAACATCCCTTCCAACTCTGTTATTCTGTTATATGCCTTTTTAAAAGAGAATACGGTATGATTCTGATTAAAAAAAACACACACACCTGGATAATGCTGAATTGTTATTCTTGCTAGGGTTTTTAGGATGCCCACGAAGAGGTTTCTAAGGCAGGATGGCTGTTGTCAGGCACAGCTGACCAAGTGTGCCCCCTCACAGTTTCAGTGTGTCAAGATGTTTCTTGTTTCAGTGCAATCCCTCTTGTTCATTAGTTTTAATACTGATGGAAAGCAACTTTAAATCACTCTTTAGAGGGATCTGCCGTGAGACATGCCAGCTGTGTGCCAGATGAAGGAGTTGTACTGACATGTTGGGCTGGCAAAAAAAAATATGCCGCAGAGAGAGATTTAAAGTCACTGGAAAGATAATTACTTTGCACTCACCGATTAGCCATAGGAAAGAAAGACATTATCTTCTGCTTTCATTAGGAAGACGATTCTTTTTCTCAGTCCAACTCAGACGTTCACGCTGATTTATGTGCGCCAATATGTATGTAATTTTACACGGTTATGGATTCGGAAATTCAGAGGGAAAACCCCATGAGCTTCCAAAAATGGTAAATACTAAATTGGGGAGAGGGGTGGAGCTGTATGTGTGTAGGTAAGATGACTTTTATTAGGTCAAACTATTTGTCAACCTGATATGTATTGTCTACTATGAGCTCTCACAATATTGCAGGGGCTCACAAAGAAAGTCATTCATATTATCCTGATCTGTTTCACAAATCACAGCAGGACCAAAAGAAGGAAATCTCTTACAGGCAGTGATCTGGGGCCATGTTGCCACCCTGCTATGAATCCATTTGCTTCCTCCTCAACATGAAGCAAGGAAGGATATTTGGATGGTAGTGACTGTTTCAAGGTATAGGCAGGCCTCGACTTACAACCTTTTGTTTAGTGACCATTCAGAGTTACAACGGCACTGGAAAAAGTGACTTATGGCCATGTTTCACACTTACGACCACTGCAACATCCCCGTGATCATGTGATCAGAATTCAGACACTTGTCAACTGGCTCATACTTATGACGGTTGCCGTGTCCCAGGGTCACGTGATCCCCTTTGGTGACCTTCTGGCAAGCAAAGTCAATGGGGAAGCCAGATTCACTTAACAACCATGTTACTTACTTAACAACTGAGGTGATTCACTTAACAACTGTGGCAAGAAAGGTCGCAAAATAGGGCAAAACTCACAACTATCTCACTTAACAACAGAAATTTTGGGCTCAATTGTGGTCATACGTCAAGGACTACCTATACTTCCTATTTGGGTATTTTTATGACGGAAATGCTTACAATATCTTGGGTGTGATACATGGTGGGGAAATAAGCGTTTTTAATTGTTTGACCTGATTTTAGAATGTAGCCAGCTTAGGAATGGTTTGATCCAGCTTTTAGTCTCATGGATGAATACCATTATATAAGGACGCTTGAGGAATCAAATGACATATTACTTTATGACATGGTGTGACAATTGTTTCTTTTTACTCAGTAAGTTCAATAAGTAACAATATTTATTATTTTTTTAATATTTTATTATTTTTTTATAATTACAAATCTTTAGTGTTTAGTAAAGTTAAAAAAAATAAGTAACAATATTTATCTCAAAAAGAGTTAAGCCTTCCCTTTTACTACTTGTATATAACACCCATCATCCCCATGAATAAGGATTAAAACGAAGGAGAAAAAAGAGCTTCAATTTCTACAAATTTCCTGAACCTATTGTGAGCTGGAACATAGCTAGTTTTTCTAAAAGGTGACTACAGAAACTCATGCTTTAAGAAAAGAGCACATAAAAAAAATACGTTGTCTTATTCATTCATGCATACATATCTACATAACCTACAATCACTGGCAGTGAACACAGGACTAAGAAACAACAAACACAGCAACAACAAAAAAGGAAAACACAAACGATAGTGATAATAATATTATACAGTAACAATGCACTGGCATGCAAGGACATTCCAACCCAATTCATGTGTACAGCAATCAATTAGAAGACATTATTTGAAGAGATTAAAATCAGGTAAAAGGAAAGAATAGAAAGTTGGTTTATTTGATCAAGGATAAAAATAGATATGTCACCTTAAGGGATTTTGTTGGATCAGGACTCAAATGAGACTTTAAGGACTTGTTTATAGATAACTGATGAATTATGGGAAAAAGAGAACATTTGTTACATTTTAAGAGAATAAATTACTGTTTATACTTGTGCTGAAGGGGGAAGCAATTTATTTATATATTTCTTTTTTTTCTTTACTATATTCTCCTTTTTTCTTTCTTTTGTATTTTTCAATTTTCCTTTCTTTTCTGCACTTTCTAATTTTTCCTTTTTTCCCTTTAGTTTGTATTAGTTCCTATCTTTTTAATTGTAATGTTTAATAAAATCATTACAAAAATACAATAAAACTGATGCTGGATATGTTTTTTTTTCTCGTACTCAGAAAATGTTATATGGCTTCTGAAGTTTAACCAATCTCTTCCTGAAATCTCCAGTTTGTGTGTAATCATGAAATTCTCTCTGTATGTATTCATATAACTTTATATTGCTGCTTCTAAAGAAGAGATTTCATGTCAGTTGGGTCTTAAACAACTTAGATTGCAAACAAAATTCTCTGATAAGTTTATCATGGCCGGCTTCAGATGGGAATTAAGACCAGGTGAGGTCTTTTCTAGCAGAATGCTATTATTTATCACCTTCTGTCTCTTTCTTTGTCTTGCCATAGACCTTTTCACAAAGTTATAAGCTGAACGCAAAACAATTATCCTAAAACAGTTAGCGAGAGTGGAGTGGACGGACAAATTTATCTTCCTTCCCCGTCTTTCAATGGGGAGCATCTATCTTCTGTGACCTCTTGATTACTGAAGCTTCAAAATATATCCTTGGTCTGTGACACCATCCTCAGCGCCAGGCTGAGCATTAAATATCACCCTTTGTGATTAATTGGAAGTTAATTAAATCCATCACTGAAACAATGGGAAGGCAATGATCTATGTAATCATTGAAATAGTAAATGAAATGATGTAAGGACCTTCCATCTTGCTTATTGACAGTGATGGAGGAGTGGCAAAACTCCAGTTGCTCAGTCAGGTTTTTCGGCCTGACCACATCAACCTGCTCAGAGAAACAAACTGCAATAAGTGAGCCCTGACGCAAGGGAAAAAGCTTGTCTACACTACAATTCTCAGACAAACTATGATCTTCATCACCTTCAACTATGCTGCTCTTTTAATGACATCTGCATCACCCAACTCTTAGGCCACAGATCCTCAAAGAGGCAGATACTGTCTTGTATCATCATGCTGAATTGGGGTAATTTAACCTTTCTGCAACAATGGGCTGTATATACTGTTATTATTATGTTTTGTGTCTTAGCCCACCAGATGTTTAGACTGGATCTGGCGTTTTTATTCAGTCCTTCCCAAGGATCTGGGGTAGGCAGATGTTGTTGTCTGATGGTATTAAAAGTATTGTTGCAGGATGTAAACTGTAAAGCTGTAAAGTAAAGCTGCCTTTACTTCCTGCATGGAACTTTAGTCACTGACCCTTGGTTTGTATTATTTTATTCCTTACTACGTCCTGGATAGTGTGAAACTACTAGCCAAAATCTATGCTATGCGATCCTGAAGCTCTGAGACTTAAGGCTGATTTAGAGTTCCTTGAAACTGTCTGTAGCCATTGCTAGTTTACCTACACTGCAAAGGAGTTGATGGGTAAGTGTTGGTTGCAAATGGCTAAAGATAGGTGGGTAATGCACCTCCCAAATCCCAACTGTGTGTTGTGCGGAAGTGCGTCTCCTGCATTGCTGACTTCCTGTTCTGTGCTTTACTGTTTGAGCGCTCCCTAGCCAGAACAAACTTTTGCAGACGTATAAATGCAACCGCTATGCAAACGTCTCCAATTGACTTCACGTACATTCTCTGATGTGTGTTCGACTCTTTAGAAGAAATTACTTAGGTTTGGCCAAAAATTCAAGGGTTCTATTATAAAGTTCAAATCCATGGGGCCCTAGGACCATAAGTGGCCCCCAAAAGCCATCTGTGCAGTCCCAGAAAACCCCAGCTACGTAAATCTTTCAATATGTAATGTTTACTGTGACAGGAGGAGAAAATAATTTAAATACTGAGAGTTCAACTAAATTCTAATTGGGGGGGGGGTCCTTGGTGCTCTCTGAGCTTGGTTGTCTGCTTGCAGATGTTTCATTACCCAAACTAGATAACATCATCAGTGCTGATAATGTTACCTAGTTTGGATAATGAAACAGATTCACTTGTTAAACGAATCTGGTTTCCCCATTGAGTTTGCTTGTCAGAAGGTCACTGAAGGTGATTGCGTGACCTCAGGACACTCATAAATATGAGTCAGTTGCCAAGTGTCATAAATATGAGTCAGTTGCCAAGCGTCGTAAATATGAGTCAGTTGCCAAGCCTCTGAATTTTGATCACGTGGCCATGGGGATGCTGCAATGGTCATAAGTTTGAAAAATGGTCATAACTAACTTTTTCAGTGCCGTTGTAATTTTGAATGGTGACTAAGTGAACTGTTGTAAATCAGGGATTACCTATAATTCTTTAGTCAAGTAAAGTGAACTTGACTTTAGTGTGAAAGTTGCAGATATAAAGTCAAGTAATCAGATAATGTTCTCACTTTGCATTATGTGTGACTATAAAATCAGGTTCTATTAGTACTTAAAACTGCTATGAAGAATATTGGAAGGCACTTATTTGTATATTTTTTTCTTTATTTTCTATTTTTCTTTAATTTTTTTTCTTTTCTTGCACTTTTTGCTTTGCCTTTGCTTTATATGTCTTTTTTCTTCTTTGTTTTATATTAGTTTGTATTAGTTTTTAATCTTCTTTTTAAAAGTCTGAATAAAATGTATACATAGAAAATTTTAAAAAAAATCAGGTTCTATTGGACAGAAAAGTCAGATTAGTATTGATTTGTCATGTTTTGCAACATGATCTCAGTTTGATTGGGTATCCTGGTTAGTAGATTATCAGAATACTGTAGATTTATCTTTAACCTATCTTGACTCCAGCAAACCATTTGATCAATTTCCCATAAAATTCTAATTAGTGTAACAATTATAATTGACAAGGAAGAAAACAAAGTATGTGGGGCCCTTTTAAAAACATGAGTAGGTGCATCCAACTAGCTGGAATACAACATAGCAATAGCACTTAGACATGTACCACTTCATACTGCTTTACAGTCCTCTCTAAGCAGTTTACAGTGTCAGCATATTGCCCCCCCCCCCAATAATCTGGGTCCTCATTTTACTGATCTTGGAAGGATGGAAGTCTGAGTCAATCTTGAGTCTCTCAGAATCGAACTCCTGGAGTGAGCAATGAGTTAGCCTGCAGTACTGCATTCTAACCACTGCACCACCATGGTTCTGGATCAAGGGTAAGCAACCTTGGCTCTTTTATGACTCGTGGACTTCAATTCCCAGAATTCCTGAGCCAGCATGGCTCCGCTTGGAAACCTCTCCCTTTCCCCTCAGCATGGCTGGCTCAGGAATTCTGGGAGTTGAAGTCCACGAGTCATAAAAGAGCCAAGGTTGCCTACCCCTGTGACTAAACATGGACTAAACATATCCATTACATGAGGATTAAACTGTAGGAAATTTACAGTACATATTTAGAAATAAATCTTAGGTATTGCAGAAATTCCTCTTCCTCTTTATTAAGATTGTTTATTTTTGCAATAAGGTATCTTATCAACTTGAGTTGAATCCTTGACTTCCCAGGAAAGCAGACAGTTCCACTTGGCTCATAAATCATACTGTTCCTCCTCAAACTGGAATGAGGTTTCAAGTGGAGGGTTAAAAAGGGTTAGTCCAAAACCTGCCTTGATTCAATATTTTTATTAATTCTACAAATGTAGAGGCAGATGGATTGCTGATAAAATTTGCAGATGACAGAAAATTGTGAGTGAGATAACTGATTGAGGTGTTCCAGGAAATAAAGGCAGCTGCCGTAAGGTGTTGCAAAGTGGTGCTATATTTCCATCCTCTGGTGCACATTCCAAGAAACCTTTTGGAGAATAAATCAAACATGAACGAAAGCAGTACACAATCTAACATAAAATATCTTGATAGGTTAAAGAAACACTCTGAAAATAAGAGAATGGAAAATAATAGAAACACATACAGAGTTCTTTAGGGAACACAGATTGGATGCATGCAACATAACAGAAGAGATTGGACAACCATTTTCTGAAATGGTACTATAGGGTTTCCTGCTTGAGCGGAGGTTGGACTAGAAGACCTCCAAGGTCCCTTCCAACTCTGTTATTCTGTTATATTCTGTTCTACAAAGAATAAATGGCTTTCACTGTTTTTTGGAGAACTGCAATCTCTCTCTCTCTTTCTCTCTTTCTCTCTTTCCATGTGCACTATGTTGTCTATTTTCATATTACATATTACAGTGTTATATATTAGGTTACATTTTTGAAATATTAAATTAATGTACAAAATACCAACGATGATGGGATCTTTGAAGTACTGGACACTAGAAGAACAACAGAAAGGGAAAGTACAGAATGCAATCTGACATATAGTAGACATAGTAAATATCTTTGAAAAATAAAACTTTGGCATGATCTAATGAATAATCAGATTATAGAAGAATCCAGGCTGGGCTACATTCAGTAGGCTGAGCATAGCTAGAAATTATGAGGCAAAATCAGAAGACAAATAGTAAAAGACAAGCGTTTTTTTTCTTTTTTAAATCAATAAGACCTAAGTAATAAGAAATAGGATACTCCTTCCTTCACAGAAATATCCAGTAGTGAACCTGTGTGTTTGGAGTCAGAAGAGGACTGAAAAGCATTTAGTAGATAAGACGAAACTTATAGTTTCAATGGTTCACCAAAGGGGACAATTGTACATAAAATACAGCTACTTTTGACATTGTAATTACTAGGGCTTTACTATATCCTAGAAAAGTTATAATGCCACAAAAGAGAAAGTTCTAAAGTTCTAAAAGTTACAATACAAATGGAATAATATGTAAGATTATGGATCAATAGCTTAATATTTAAATATTTTCCCTTTAGTTTTTCTTAGTTGGTTGATCTCCTTTTCTTGGTTGATCTCAAAAGTTGAGATCCCATAAGCCAAGAAAGAGCAACACCAATTAATTCTTAGATGGAAGAAGTTCTAGAAGTTGGAAAAAGGCCCATAAGACAGAAAGGACAATCTACTTTTGTAACATTATTAAGAAAACCTAATACTGACACAATAGCATCATTTGGCTGGGGATTTCTGGGAGGGAGCTGAAGTCCACACATCTTAAAATTACCAAGGTTGAAAAACACCGCACAATAACATCTATTCCTTTTTCTAATCGGTGGGATCCAAAACAAGCTGCCATGATGTCGAAATACGCTTCTAGTGACCTAATTAAATTGATCGGCAGTCAGCTCGAGTCACCAGAACTTTCTTACACAATATGTCAGCGAAAACTCAATTATCCAGGCCAAAGGTATCTAAAGGTTAAATCACGGCAACTGGACCAAACTTTGTTAATCTGAGAACATTTCATTGCTCATCCAAGCAACTTCATCAGTCAGAGCAAAATTAGAAACCAGAAAGAGTGCAGAGAAGAGCAACAAAGATGATCAGGGGACTGGAGGCTAAAACATATAAGGAACGGTTGCTGGAATTGGGTATGTCTAGTTTAATGAAGAGAAGGACGAGGGGGGACATGATAGCAGTCTTCCACTATATCAGGGCAGTGGTGGGATTCAAATATGTGAACAACCGGTTCTCTGTGTGGATGCCGCTTCCGGAAGTCCATTCTGGGCCTGGGCAACAAAAAATTAGCTACCGGTTCTGCCCAAGTGGTGCAAACCGGCTGAATCCCACCACTGGTTGGACTACATTTCCAAAGATCTCCAGACATTTTTTCTAGAGAAGGCCAAGTTGAAGGAGACTGCTGGAAAAACTGAGAGAGGATGGAAATTTGGATGCAACAAGGCCCAAAGTCCTCTTGAAGCCTCTGTGGAGCTGTTTGAGGACCTTCTCTGCACACAAATCCAGAAGACACAGTCCTGGTGGGTGGGTCTTTAATGCATGGACATGCATGTTCAGATGACCTGCAAGAGCCCTGACACAACCATCTCGGCAGAATGATACTTTGTTGTTGCTTTCAATGTCTTCCAGGATTTAAGAAGTTCATGGTGTTTGATAGAGGCAAATCCCTGGGCTGCTTCAGCGGAAAAAGATACATCCAGGGGCTGCCACAAAGAAGAGGGAGTCAAGCTATTCTCCAAAGCATCTGAAGGCAGGACAAGAAGCAACGGATGGAAACTAACCAAAGAGAGAAGCAACCTAGAAGTAAGGAGAAATTTCCTGACAGTTAGAACAATTAACCAGTGGAACAATCTGCCTCCAGAGGTTGTGAATGCTCCAACACTGGAAGCTTTTAAAGAAGAAATTGGACAACCCTTTGTCTGAAATGGTATAGGGTTTCCTGCCTGAGCAGGGAGTTGGACTAGAAGACCTCCAAGGTCCCTTGCAACTTTATTATTATTATTATTGATCATCGCACAGTCAGCCAGATGTTCATACTGGATTTGGCATTTTTGTCTACCTATCGAGTCCTTACCAAGGACCTGGGATAGGCAGATGTGGATGTTTGATGGTATTACAGATATCGTTGCAGGATGGAAGCAGTTATATTATTATTATTATTATTATTATTATTATTATTATTATTATTATTATTATTATTATTATTATTATTATTATTATTATTATTATTATTATTATTATTATTATTATTATTATTATTATTATTATTATTATTATTATTATTATTATTCAGAGTCAGAGTCTCATTGGAATGTACCAACTCTTGCCAAACCAAGTTTATAACAGAGCTTTCAATGATACAAACAACTTTTTATTGAAAGGTAAAAGTTTGCATTTGGCGTGCTTTTGAACAATTAATGTGATTTTTGCTGTTGTATTCATGCTGATAATTTGTCTAATCTTGGCTCATACTGTGTAAGTTTGAGAGCAATACATGCAACACTCAGGTCATCTGGCCTACACCATTTCAGACAAATCTCTTCTTAAAAACTTCCAGTGTTATAGCATTCACAACTTCTGAAGGCAAGTCGTTCCACTGATTAATTGCTCTAACACTCAGGAAATTTCTCCTTAGTTCAATTCCATCAATTCCAAATTTATATGAAATATATACTGAGTATCATATGCATTAAATTAAAATTGTTATCATACTTTAACTCTTAGTAAGTCAGATTGTACCCAAATACCTATGAAATAGCCAGAAATCATATTTGCTCTGAATTTATTTGCTGTCTAATACAGTCTACTCACATCTGATTGTCTCCTCAATATATTGGGACTACCAATTCTAGAATTCCTAACTACTGCCATGTTTTATATAAAGTGTATGCAAATTGTAGCTCCAGGTTGGAGAAAATTGTTCTAACCTGTGATGGTATCGCAATTATCCCAAATAAGAAGTTCAAACAAAGGGAGAAATCTAGCAAAATCCAGATCACTATTTCAATTTCCAACTATTTTCTTTAACTTTAACTAACCCTAACTTAAAAGGGGGGAGAAATTCTCCAGTTTTTCTGCTTTCATTTTCCAGATATACAGAAATCCATGGTTGCCATCTCATTCTATGACCAATGTAAGCTTCCTGAGACTTTCTGTTTAAGTATGCCAATGAGCCATTCCCACTCCCATGGCTTCAGGATTGTGCAAATCAGCAAAACTAGATGGGCGCTGTCTGTATTTCATTGTCTTGCCCCAGAGTCTTTCTCTTCTCAGACAACACTGTGGGATATTCAATTAAGCAAAGTGGCTGCCATCAGTGACATCCTTTGAAAGCATAAATAAAGATATATTTTGGAGTCTTGCAGGACACACACGACAGGAGAGTACATAGCCTTCAAACTTCCATTGAAGACAATAACTGGGAATCTGGGTGTGTGTTTGCTTTGGGGCACACTAATGAAAAGGGGATGAGCACAAAGCACACCCAAACAAATATGTGACAGGTTTTCCTGGAAAAAAAAAAATCCACGGAATTCTATTAAGCAATAACCTATGTTTTCTGAAGTCCAAATGCTGAAGAAATATTAGAATAATGGAGGGTAAGTTTATAGCAGTTGCTATATGGCTCCCTTCTTTGCATTCTCTGCAGGTCTTCAGTCATTTGAATTAAAAGCCACAAGGGAGAATTCTCTTCCTAGCATCGTTTGAAGTTCTCCTTGGAGAGTAAGCTTAGTTCAATGAAAGAATATAGAATTTGCATATATAAAGATCCCAGATTCAGGCACTTGCATTTCCAGTTAGAGTTTCAGGAAGCTGCCCAAAGCACACTTGTATTTCATGCACTGATCACTTCCCTTTCTAGAGGAGTAAACACTAAGAAAAAAGCTGCAGGTTTTGTAGTATACAAATCTCTTTGTCAAAAGGCAAAGAATCTCTGCTCTCTAATAAGGAAAATTACTACAGGTAGTCCTTGACTTATAACAGCAGTTTATTTAGAGACCGTTCAAAGTTACAAAGGTAATAATAATAATAATAATAATAATAATAATAATAATAATAATAATAATAATAATAATAATAATAATAATAATAATAATAATAATAATAATAATAATAATAATAATAATAATAATAATAAAAATAAAAATAATAATAAAAAAAAAAACTGCTTCCATCCTGCGACGATATCTGTAATACCATCAAACATCCACATCGGCCTATCCCAGGTCCTTGGTAAGGACTCGATAGGTAGACAAAAATGCCAAATACAGTCTGAACATCTGGCTGACTGTGCGATGATCAATGATAATAATAATAAAGTTGCAAGGGACCTTGGAGGTCTTCTAGTCCAACTCCCTGCTCAGGCAGGAAACCCTATACCATTTCAGACAAAGGGTTGTCCAATTTCTTCTTTAAAAGCTTCCAGTGTTGGAGCATTCACAACCTCTGGAGGCAGATTGTTCCACTGGTTAATTGTTCTAACTGTCAGGAAATTTCTCCTTACTTCTAGGTTGCTTCTCTCTTTGGTTAGTTTCCATCCATTGCTTGTTGTCCTGTCTTCAGGTTCTTTGGAGAATAGCTTGACTCCCTCTTCTTTGTGGCAATCCCTGAGATATTGGAACACTGCTATCATGTCACCCCTGGCCCTTCTCTTCATTAAACTAGACATACCCAATTCCAGCAACCGGTCCTTATATGTTTTAGCCTCCAGTCCCCTGATCATCTTTGTTGCTCTTCTCTGTACTCTTTCTAGAGTCTCAACATCTTTTTTACATCGTGGTGACCAAAACTGGATGCAGTATTCCAAGTGTAGCCTTACCAAGGCATTGTAAAGTGGTATTAATACTTCACGTGATCTTGATTCTATCCCTCTGTTAATGCAGCCTAGACTGTGTTGGCTTTTTTGGCAGCTGCAGCACACTGCTGGCTCATATTTAAGTGATTGTCCACTAGGACTCCGAGATCCCTCTCACAGTTACTACTATTGAGCAAGGTACCACCTATACTGTACCATAAGTGACTTATGACTGTTTTTCACACTTACAACCGTTGCAGCATCCCCATGGTCACATGATCAGAATTCGGACACTTGGCAACTGGCATGTATTTATGACGGATGCAGTGTGTCCCAGGGTCATGTGATCACCTTTTGCGACCTTCTGACAAGCAAACTCAATGGGGAAGCTAGATTCACTTAACAATCGCGTTACTAACTTAACAACTGCAATGATTCACTTAACAACTGTGGCAAGAAAGATCATAAAATGGGGCAAGATTGACTTAACAACTGTCTTGTTTAGCAACATAAATTTTGAGCTCAGTTGTGGTTGTAAGGACTACCTATATAGCTTAACCTCCTACAACATGACCTTCTTCAAATGAAGGACTGAATTTATTCTCTGGGCCAGATTTTTGAAAATGTAGCCCAACACATTTAGAAGGAGAAGATTGCTTTGCATGAATTGAGCAGGTGTTTAAGAGACCTTAAAATGTTTAATTAAAATATGTAGCCCCATTTCTTTAATAAAGGAGGTGTGTTTCCGGGTGGATTAATGTTAACGTGTGCATTCTATTCTAAAATTATCTTTTGACTGATTTTCATATGAGTAAGTATAAAAAGAGGTAAAAATAAAATTGAAGTTTTGTAAGCAACACAGGGAGGAATTATATTAAAAACAACAGCGAGGACATACGTAAATAAAACAATGGGAATAATAGGAGCTCAAAAGGTGGGAGCTAAAAGTCCTGTCTTATGGGGTCTTTCGTGCTCTCTGAGCTTGGTGTTTTCTTGAAGATATTTCATTACCAAAACAGATAACATCATCAATCCCAACTTATTCTAGAACAGTTTACTACAGTGGGGTGTTCCGCCAGTCCAATGTATTCTAGAATTCTAATATAAATCCCATAATTCTCACTCAGATATGTTTACGGTGATCATCTTATTTCTTCAGATAGTTAAAAGAAATAACAGAGGCCATCATTTTTCACCGTATCTCTGGTTAAGGCATCAGGCTAGAAACCAGGAGACTGTGAGTTCTAGTGCCATCTTAGACATCTTAGAGAAAGTTTACTAGGTGACTTTGGGCTAGTCACTCTCTCTCAAGTGACCTCCTTATTGTGAGGAACATGGGAGAAGGAAGGAATATTAGGCATGTTTGCCACTTCGAGTTATTTATAAAAATAATAAAGGAGGGATAAAATAAATACACATAAATAAATATGTGTTAAATTGTTCCCAGCAGTTGCAGGATCTTGTGGCAGACCTCTTTCATTTGTTCAGGATTGTTTCAACAACCCTTTGACTAGATATTAAGTTCAAGCGCTATCAAATGAGGAACAAAGTTCTCCAGGAAGGAAGAACAGTAATTATGAAACACTTTGGCTAAAACGATTCTTGACATCTCCAAACAGAACCAAACCACGTGTGGGGTTTTTTTTCCCCTCCTTTGCTCTTTAATACAGTCGTTTTTCGCCACCAAAATTTCCATTGAAATTTCTGCCACTTCTGCCACTTTGCTCTGCACATATTGTGGCTTTTGCAAAGCCAGAGAGAAAAGGCTCATTCTCTTAGCTGCGTTTCTATTTTTTTTTTTTTTAATTCCAAGGGGCCTTTTGAGTGGGGAAACAAAAGGTTAATTTTCTCTAGCTTGCCCAGACTGACTTAATGTAACAGAAGGCAGCAAATTGTATTGATTTAGTGACACGCAACTGTCCAGAAAGAGCTATTTATACATTATTCAGGACAAACACTGTCATAATGGACAAACAGCAGCAGCATCTGGGATGTTAATGTCTACAAATAAGATTATTCTTTGAAAGGATTAGGACGAACCATTTTGTGTAATTAGATTTCTCCGTTTCAGGAATGAATTGCCTTTTAGCAGTAAAAGCTGTCACTGTGGGAGCCATTAGCTCCTTATAACTGAATTAAATGCATAATTAGTGACATGATCACATTAGGATTTGTTGCAGTTTTAACTAATCCAAGATGTGTGTGTGCATGCCCACCAGAGAAGGGGAGGCCACGAGCTTTTCCAGGTCACTGCAGACTCCCTCAGCTGGGATAGGCCTCAGCTGGTGTGCTGGAGTTGGTAAAAGTCAGGCGTATGTGAATCAGAGTCCCGGCCTCACCACAGCGACGGCCAAGCTATTCATCACCGGTGGGTGGGTGACAGTGACTGATGGGAGAAGGCCGCGCCTGGCACTTCACCAGTGCAAGAATCATACGAGCCAGAGAGCAGACTGACAGCTAGAGCGCTGTGTCAAGTGGTGGAGAGACCAGAGCTATTAATAATGTGTGCCACATGATCTGCGCCGCCAGAAAACAATGATTTAGACATTGGTTGGAATAAAGATTTTACATTTAGTCTGGGGTGGTTCGCGCAGCCTTTGGAGAAGAAATCGCTATTCAATCAGCATGTATGAAAATTAGGCAATGAATACATTAAAGGCTGGCGGAGGAGAGGGGGAAGGCAGAAAAGCCATGGGGAGCAGGGGAGAATGGTTAAGCCATCGTGGAGAATGGCTACTGTTAATCACCACAATCCCCCAATGAGGAAACAGCACAGTATGGTATTAAAAGGAGTTGGAGGCTGTTGCTGGCTTCCAGGAAGCTTCACTCTCCTGGTGGGGATGAGAACTAGAGAAGATTCTGCAGCTTCTCTTCGCTCTGTAGATTAGGGCACTGTTTAAACTTTTGAGGAGGCATTCAGGATTTAGCTTAGTGAGTTGTCTGAATGTGGTCCCTATCACTTGTAAGCCATAGCTTTGGGGCCACCATCTTGGATGAACCTAGTGTGTTTCATTTAGTAAATGATGATTCGGCAAACTAACATATTAAAGTTTTGTTTTCTCCTTTATCCTTCCTGGATTTACTTACTTGCTTCCATTGGTTAACACAAACTACCTCCCTTCCTACCAAGGGTCTTTCCCACGGGGGGGTGGGACCTGATACATCACTTCCATTCTATGTTCATTCTCCCTTAAGCATACAATTCTTGGATCTTTAGCCCAAGGATAAGGCAACAACATAAAAATATCCTTCTGTGCTGCAATGGGAAAAGAAACAAAAAAGCATGCACAGCCTGGCTTCTAGATTTGTTGGCAACTCCTTGACCAACCATGGTCATAGCAATTTGAGGGGCTGCCATAAAGAAGAGAGGGCCAGCCTGAAAGCAGGAGAAGAAGCAATGGGTGGAAACTAGTCAAAGCAAAGAACCAACCTAGAATTAAGGAGAAATTTCCGGACCGTGAGAACAATTAATCAGTGGAATGGCTTACCTCCAAAAGTTGTAGGAGCTCCATCACTGGAGGTTTTCAAAAAGAAACTGGACAACCATTTGTCTGAAATGTTATAGGGTCTCCTGCTTGAGCAAGGGATTGGACTAGAAGACCTCCAAGGTCCCTTCCAACTCTGTTCCATTATTATTATTAACTTTCTTGAGTATAAATTGTTGCGTGACTTACTATGTGTTCCTCCATACTAATTGGGGTGTATACATATTCTCTTTGTGTGTGAGAGTCTAATCAGGCATATGGGTGATATTTGTGTGTCTGGGCTTCTGATGTACCCTACATGGGAAGTAGATTGTGCATTCTTCTCTCTGTGTCAACTGCCTGATGGTGAGGAGAGAGGCTGCTTGCAATGAAAGAGCCAGTAGCATTCCAGTCCATTGCCCACCACCTCTCTCATAAGAATGCATTGCAGGATTTTGGGGGGGGGGGGGTTTCTCTGCAGCCCCTAGCCAGATTGAACTCATTTTCACACACAATCATTCTTTTGCCGGCTGCTTTCAGCACCCCAAATTTGGGCTCATTCCGTTTACCTTGCAAGGAATGAACTTGCTGATAAACATAGTCCAAAACCTCTTTACATAATTTCTTTTCAGTCCTTTGTAAGATTGTGTTTCTTTCTTTTCTTTTTCCCATTTCCCTCACTCTCTTTCTTCCTCTTTCTTTTTTATTTTTCAAGTATCTTTAAAAACAAATTAAGAAGGAGGGAAGATGAAATGACTAGGTAATAGTCCTTGTCGACTTGATGGAGTCTGGATAATTTAGCCTATGTTTTTTTAAAAAAAATTATTTATTTTGTAAATAATGAAACTGAAATCAAATAGCTTCTAATTTGGACACATGAAATTAATTATTCTTAGTCTTTGATCTTTGCTTTGATGCATAATGATGAATGATGCCTCTGTACTGAAGTGAGTGTTATAAAAATAATTGAAATGCTTCATCAATTTTAGCAGTATTCTGAGAGTCAATTTAGTGAGCAACTTAAAATAGGAGCTGCAGATTCATAGAAAATTGTAACTAATCATTTGAATTAGGAGTGGAAACGTTTTGATACATCACAGACCTATCATAGCTCAACCCAAATTCTGTTACAGTATTTTTTGTAAAGTTGTTCAGTTATAGTCTCTATGTATCAGACAGTGTTTCAAAAGCAGACAAACAAAAATTACTGTGCAGGCAGGTGGAAAGGTATGGATTAACAATAGTTCATGTGACTCATATGTATCCCACATGAATTGAATCCCATTTTAGTTTCAATTATCACTGAATCACTGGCCTGGCAACTTTAAAGATGTTATGAAGTCCAAGTGGTATGGAAAAAAGCTGCAGCTTATATTTGCTTGTGTTGCTTCAAGAATAAACCAGACTTGATTATTATTATTATTATGTGGTGACCACCACAACTCATTGAAATATCGCTAACTTTTGATGTCAGATTTTAGACAATCTGCCAGCATTGCTATTTACATGTTTTAGTAGGGAGTCCAAAAACAGACATAGATAGATAGATAGATAGATAGATAGATAGATAGATAGATAGATAGATAGATAGATAGATAGATAGATAGATAGATAGATAGATAGATAGATAGATAGATAGATAGATAGATAGATAGATAGATAGATAGATAGATAGATGAGAGAGAGAGAGAGAGAGAGAGAGAGAGAGAGAGAGAGAGAGAGAGAGAGAGAGAGAGAGAGAGAGAGAGAGAGAGAGAGAGAGAGAGAGAACAGAAGTTATGATATTGCCATGGCTAATGGTAAATCCAACAAGTTATTGGAAAACATTTTCTACTCCTGCTAAGATTTTGAGACATACAACCTCCCATTTCTTTGCTCACAGATAGGATGATGTGTGCTATGAATGTGTGAAGCCTCAACGCTAGACTTTATAGTGCTATTTGCTAAATATAGTGCTATAGTGCTTTATAGTGCTATTTGCTAAATATGAATGAAATCTGCAGAGACTCAGGAATTAGCAAATTCCTGAGTCTCTGCAGATTTCATTCATATTTTGCTTCTAGCTAGGACTCCTCCCATCATGGATCTCTCTCAGTCCATTCTGGAGTTCCATTACAGGCCTAGTAACTTTCAGTTATGTTGCCCTCAATATGAGCATGACTTCACATCTGTGGTTAACTAGTACTGCTATTTTCCTAGCCCTGGATTTTTGTTATCTGAAATCCACTTTCCTATCTAGGGAAAATTGAAAAGCAAGTTGAGTTAGTAATGGATAAGTCCACCAGGATAGAAGAGAAGCAATAGTAAAAATACAAGTTAGTAGTAGAAGATAAAGTATTAAGCAGACTCAATGAAATTCAATGAAAAAACTAAAGTGCTGACTGGGGAATTCTGGGAGTTGAAGTCCACACATTTTAAAGCTGATAAGGTTGAGAAACACTGCTTTTGAATCTTCTTCTTAACATGGTATTTGTTCAGGATCTGAGTTTTTCCTCTTTTAAAGCTTCTCCTTTTTTTTCAAGTCTATTTCTATCACTGAGAGTTTAATTTCTCTTAACTCAGGATGATGTGAGCCAGAACAAATATTGTCAGGAATTCTACGTTTTTAAAAACAAAATTACTTCAATGGCACATAGACTGGATTTTCACTTTGTGCGAAATCATGTTCTGCTTAATCCTGCTTTGTGCAACAAACCATACTTACTTGACTTCAGACCACTCTACATTAAAATCTAATATTATGTCTTCACGTATTGTGTAAACCTACACCTAAAATGTGAGATGTGATTTTTAAAGGAAATGGGATGCAAAGTATTCTGATCTGGAACTTGCCTCCTCAAGGGCTTCTCTTTAAATGTTTTTCAATGCTGGGTTCTTGTCTTGTATGCTAATCTTGAAGTTTCTTCCTGTCAGATCAGTATTTGACCTGATATTTTTTATTCAGGCTACTTATCTCCAACAGTGATTCTTGTTTGCTCATTTAAATAAAGATGGCAAAGACTATGAACCCCCCCCCCCCTCAAAACTATAACCCTTCCCTTAAGAAAGCGGGGGAAGTACCTTAATTGATAGCGATAGACGCTGCACAAATAGATTACTTTTCATTCCTCACCAATATGTCCCTGCCCCATTTGCTCTTAAAATTAGCCCCTTATTATTTCTACATCCCGGGGGAAGGCTTAAAATCTCACAATCCCTTACTTTCTTTCTTTTTCCCCTCGATTTCACGGGCTGCATATCAGCTTCACAGCAGTGTCCCTGTAGGAGAAGCTACGGGTTAAAATCTCAGGTTTCTAATTAAACATATTAAAATGCAGCCCAACCATCTTTTTGACCCTTCCACGCAGCCAGTGCAGCTCTTCTCCAGAGGAGGGGAAAACCCCCCCCCAAACCATAGCTTTTTCTCTACTCCAAAATAATTCCTTCTCCTTCCCTTCCAATCTGTATGTGAACGTGTGCGTGTTGTAGAGGCAAACCAGCATCCCAAGCACCTGCTAAGTCTACAAGGAGTTTGGGGATACATGCCCCAATTCTAGGTGCCGGCATTTTCTCCCAAGGCACAGCTTGGGGACCAGTCCTCCTTCAACCATTGGAGCTGCCCAAACCACTCAAAGGAACTCGGACCCTTGCAGATAGAGAGAGAGAGAGAGAGAGAGAGAGAGAGGGAGGCAGGCTGAGGCATCGTGGAAGGCTGAGCCGCCAAGACAGTTAACCGGCTGGATCGTCTTTCTGAGGACACCTGCCCAAGCAGCAGACTAAACAAACAGGCTTTTTCAACTGTACAGCCCTTGCCCCCCCTTTTTACTCGGCTTCCCATCTGTTAAAAAGCCATTGTCTGCCCGAGTTTTCAGCGATCTGGGGGGAGGGAGAGCTGCCAAAGATTGAACCGCCCCCCTCCCGGCTTCGCTATGTTAAAAAAAGAAAAGAAAAGAAAAGAAAAAGTTCCTCTTTAGCATTTTCCCCTTTTCTTTTCAATGCGTGATTTATTCAGTGGTTTCACCTCGGCTTCCCTCCCCTTTTGGTTCGCGAGGGGCCCTGTGTTGTCTTCTTTACCTCTGGGGTCATGTCTTTTCAGTCACCGGGACAATATTCACTGCTGGCATCTGCTTCCAGATCTAATCAGCCATATTGTCCTCACATCCTGCCGGAGAATGGTGACTTCTTTGGCTCCGCTTTGTGGCCAATTTCATGCCATGTAGAGCTCCATGTTTGGTGCTTCATGAAGCTGTCACGGGCATAAAAGTGGCCTGACCAGGGTCGCAGTCGAAGGGGTGGGAATGGAACATTTCTGAAACGTTGAGCCGGACCACCCACAGGCCACACAACTCCAGCCAAGCACACCTCTAGGGAGATGCAGGCTTCCGCATGTACCTCTGGGCCATAATTTAATTGGCCTTCAGGTTTTACAAGGACCTGAAGGATTTTGTTCTGCTCCATCTCCAGGAGAAGGTTTCCAGCTTCTCATCTGCATAAGGAATGGATAATGGCGGTCTGCTTGTGCTGAACATTCAAGTTGGATAAAAAATAAATAAATGGCAGGCTTTGATTAAGACCCACCATCCTTTAGTGCTGTGTAATTAATCTGATTGACCTATTGTCTGCAGACCAAGTTGGACATGAATGATGGGGAGGGCATGCTGAAATTCAGAGTTTTCTTTTTTTTTTTCCCTCCAGCATTGTTAAAACTGTAATAGAAAGCAAATCACCTGGCCTCATAAAAACTATAGAAGGATGTCACTTTGGCAAATTAATGGCGTTTCTGCTGGATTCCGTGCAATGTTTCTGTCTGATTTGCATTTGGCCAGTTTGGGGGACGAATTACCATACGTAAAATAACGTATATGAATTTGTCATTTGTTTATTTGTTTGTTTTAAAGGGCTTTTCTCCCATTTTTTTCAGCAAAAACCTCTTCCCGCATCCTTTCAAAATTATGATGCGTAATGCTGCCTAGGTTAGACTTGTATACATCTTAGAAGAAGATGTTTCATTTAATGCTGGAAGCCACACAGAGTCATTTGCTGTGAGACGGGCAGCAAATAAATTCAATAAACAAAGAAACGAACAAGTTTAGGACAAAGGCTCCTTCTGATGCTCCTCCATGAAGCCCCACAGCAGTCTGTTTCTAGCTGATGGAGTAGTTGATCAATTGCCAACAGCAGTGGCTTTCCCAAAATGGCTGATCAAGGCAATCTCACCTCAACTTTCCTCTATGTCTCTGCAGAGCCAATTGTCTCCTTAAGATCAACCTCCTGCGGCATAAACCTAGCCCTGAATTGACCATCACATTGTGTTGTAGTTGGTACCTTGATTTTTAAAATGAGAATGTTTTAAATTGTGCTGGCCTTTCTGCTCATGAAATTCTATGTTTATTCACCCTCCCTCCCCCCCGTTACAGTCTTAATACTGCCAGTCTAATCAGTGGCAGATGTTTACCTTCAAAACTGGAATTTATGAGTTGTGGGGTGCTTGGTGCTCTCTGAGTTTGGTGGTTTTCTTGCGGACATTTCATTACCAAACTAGTTAACATCATCAGCTCAATCAGGTGATGAAATGTCCGCAAGAAAACCACCAGAGAGCACCAAGGATCTCACAGTTCAACCCGGAGCTGCAAACATTCTCTTCTATCAATTTCAGAGTTATCTAGCCAGAACCAAACATACAGTACCCCAAAAAGTGGTAAATAAAATGTGTTAAACATATCTTTCACTTAGAGGAAAGCATTTGAAAATAATACAGATTTTTTTTTCCCTTTATTGTCCAGGAATCCAGAAAAAGAAGAAAAGAAAAGAAAAAAGAAAAGAAAAAAAGAAAAGGATGGAAATTGAAATCTTAGTATTTTTATTTATTTTATTATTTTTATAAATAACTCAGGATGATGAATGTCCCTAATACTCCTTCCTTCTATTTTCCCCACACAACAACCCTGTGAGGTGAGTTGGGCTGAGAAAGAGTGACTGGCCCAAAGTCACCCAGCTGGCTTTCATGGCTAAGGAGGGACTAGAACTCACGGTCTCCTGGTGATTGGCCCAAATTCACCCGGCTGGCTTTCATGGCTAAGGCAGAACTAGAACTCACGGTCTCCTGGTGCCTTCATCGCTAGCTCAAACTGGCTCTCTTAGTTTACTGTTATTAATATTTATATTGTGTATATGTTATTATTAGTAATAACTAAGTCAGAAACAAATCTTAGTTTGCTTCAGCTCAGCAAATTATATTACATTATTTTCACCCATATGGATTAAAAACAAATTCCTTAGCAAAAAAAAATCGGGATTCTGCTTCAAAATAATGTGCAATATTAATTATGCGCAGTTTGTACAAAAATGCTCGGTTGGTCACATTTCATGTATCCTTTCAATATACATTTGCAGAGTTAAAATGAGATAGAGAAACCAGGTGAAAAGGTATGAGATCTAGGGGGACTGGGAACAATAGACTGAATTATTATTTATTTCAAACAATGTTATCAAAAATTTTAATAATAAAAATAAAAAAACAATGCGAAATAAACTCAAAAAGGAGAAAGAAAGAAAGAAAGAAAGAAAGAAACAGATTCAAGGTGCAAAGAAAAAGAAAAACCAGAAAGAGAAAGAAATAAGAAAAGGAAAAAAAATGTTTAAAGGTCTTCATCACAATAAATAGAAACAAATTTTGCAATTTTTCACCTCCTATCTGGTTACATGCAAGTGTCTCTTATTTCCGTAACCCATCCCTTATTCTTAAACAAATCCATAAATCATCAACATTTCAGTCCTAGTGTCAACAGAAAATCCATAAAACATTCCCAAAGCTTTATAGAAACATGTCTTGTTTTAACCTTGGTCAAACAAACCAGCTTTGTATTCCTTCTTTTTGTTTCTAACAGTCTTGATCTTTCTTTCAGATGTTGTCATAGGATTTGGTCTCTCTTCAAGACTTTGTTTTCCCATCTCTAAGGCTTCCTCAAGGCTTTAGTAAAACATCTTTTGTAAAACAGTAAGGAGTTATTATCCAGGTCATTCTCTTAGATTATCACTCGTATTTCCATTTGAACTGTCAATTCTGGCTTAGAGTCTATATTTTTTAAATTCCTCTTTATATTCTAACATTTCTGCATTCGGGCAAGGTTTGTTTCAGCTCTTTATCCTCTAGATCTTCCATGATATTCTTCTTCACATCTGTCATTTCTTCTTTATGAACTTTTGTAAGTAATCTATCCATAGAAAAGGGAACATCATTACTGGTATTGTAGCTGCTATTTTCTGACCCCATTCTTCAAAGCTTTCCTGAAGTATTTCCCATATCATACCATTTTTTGGTCACATTGTCCCAATGCTAACCAGAAACAAAAGGTAAGCCATTCTTTGTTTTTACTTTTTACTTTTTTGTTTGGAATCTTTAGTCCCCTCTAGTGTCCAATTTCTGAAATAATGAAGTCTTGATTTCTATTATGTCTTAAGATAGACTAAATATTTAGTTCCCATTAGGTGCTATTTTTTTAATATAATTATTTCCAAAATCTTTTTTGCAAAAGTCCAAAATATTCCTAATTTGTCTGGTTCCTTCATTCATGTGTAACTTTCTTGAGTTAAAGTCTTATTTAGCTTTTTTATTTCAAATTATTTAAATTCTAAAACTGATAGTTAATTTTTCTTTTATTCTGGAATGAAGGTAAACTCATCAGGTGCTTTTTGTAAATTTGTCATATTGAAGATCTTTATTAACCTTAATATAGTTAAATGGTTGATTTCCTGAAGTGATTAGAAAGAGAGGTTAATGAACCCAGTGTCCTTAAAAATGATCTGATGCGGTTGAGAGCTTGATAGTTTCTTTTTGTCACCTGGCACACAAACCTGTGGGAAACCACTGTCCTGTGGACTCCTTGCAAGGTGCAGCTGTCTGGAGTACAAGTAGGTGATCTGCTGCACCATGGGACCAATCTACTCAATAGTCCTTTGGTCATAGCTGTGACATTGTCTCTGCTCATTTGGAGATGTGTTAGCTTGCCATTCCTAACTTGGAAGCTGGAACAAAAAACTGAATTAGAGAAAAGTAATAAACAGACAGAGATGAGTTTTGCAGGCCCTATCTCAAATTTTCTCATAGGAATTGCCTGTCTGCATCAACCTTCCCCAATCTGGATTACTCCAGAAATTCCACAACTCTTTTTACTCCTGTCTCTTTGGTCTTGCAAGCTGAATCTGATCATTCTTGAAGTTCAAGATCTAGGACACGGAAGGCTGATCCCGTTAGAAAGCTTTCATGGAAATTTGGCTATAATAATAATAATAATAATAATAATAAAGTTGGAAGGGACCTTGGAGGTCATCAAGTCCAACCCCCTGCTCAGGCAGGTAACCCTATACCATTTTGGACAAATGGCTGTCCAGTTTCTTCTTAAAAACTTCCAGTGTTGGAGCATTCACCGCTTCTGGAGGCAGGTTGTTCCACTGATTAATTGTTCTAACTGTCAAGAAGTTTCTCCTTAGTTCTAGGTTGCTTCTCTCCTTGATTAGTTTCCATCCGTTGCTTCTTGTCCTGCCCTCAGGCGCTTTGGAAAATAGCTTGACTCCCTCTTCTCTGTGGCAGCCCCTGAGATATTGGAACACTGCTATAAGTGTGCTGCAAATTCTTCAGCTTTTCATCAGCAAAAATCTTCATGTTTTTTTTACAAGGCCAATAATCAAGAATTCCCACTTTTTATTACAAATCCATGTCTATCAGCTGCACAGTACTTATATAAAGGTAAAGGTTTCCCTGTCAGTCATGTCAGTCTCTAGGGCAGGGGTGTCAAACTCGCAACATCACGTGACGTGTCACGACATATCGTGACTTTTTTGCCATTGCCAGCAATGGGGTGGGTGTGGTTTCGCTATGATGCATCCGGCTCGCGGGCCGGCAGTTTGACACCCCTGCTCTAGGGCGTGGTGCTCATCTCCGTTTCTTAGCCGAAGGAGCCAGCGTTGTCTGAAGACAATTTCCATGGTCATGTGGCCACTATGCAGTGATGGGATTCAAATAGGTGAACAACCGGTTCTCTGTGTGGATGCCGCTTCCGGAAGTCCATTCTGGGCCTGGGCAACAAAAAATTAGCTACCGGTTCTGCCGAAGTGGTGCAAACTGGCTGAGTCCCACCACTGCCAGTATAGCTATCTGCCAAAGGCACATGGAACACTGTTACTTTCCCACCTAAGGGGTACCTATTAATCTACTTGCATTTGCATGCTTTTGAACTGATAGGTGGGCAGGAGCTGGGGCAGGGAACGGAAGCTCACCCTGTTGTGCAGATCACGGGTCTCAAACCTGGGTCGTCATCTCTCCAACTGACAAACTCAGTGCCTTTAACCGCTGAGCCATCATGCCATAAGTGTACTTACGTACACTTTAACAATTGCCACCTGCCTATTTAAAAGTCATAATGAGATTGCTGATTGTTGTTGTTGTTTTTTTAAAAAAATCTAGGCTGATGCTGTTAATGTATGAATAGCTATCTGCGAGTAAAATCCAGCCATCTGGGAAACTCTATTTCTAAATAAAAAAACTATTGGGGCCATAGGTTATTTTGGTTCAAAATCCAGTCTCCAGGACAGAAGATACCATACTGTGAAGGCCAAACTACTGACATATAAACAAAACATTTCTATGCTATTTTCATAAGTGACCCTTTTTGGCCTCCACAATATTATTTCTATTCCCTTTTTCCTTTCTGATTTCTCTTCTTTTGGCACGTTGCAAGCCTAGTTACAGCCAAAACTCCCTTCACTATCTTTGTCTAATTGCAAAAAAAAAAGAGAAGGTTTTTTTTCCTTCTTTCTCTCTCTCTCTTTTTCTGTTCAGGCTTTAATTTATGTTTAATAACAACATTGAACCTGTGACAGACACACACACTTGCCCCTGGTACAAAAGCTAAAAGGGGAGCGAGAGAGGCAGCTTTTTGTCTCCGAGTGAGTGTGTGCGTGGGTGTGTTAAACAATTTCATGGACATCTGTCACACACAGTTAACTTTGCATTGCTGCATTTTAAGTTGTGGGCCCCGGCTTGGCCAGCAATGATAAAGTAGCTGGCAGTTTTCAAAAAGCCACTGGAAAACAGAGCATGAATCATAAAACACTACTGTGTAGCAATATCCAAGTTCATTCAAGGCAATGAAACCGTGCAGAGGAGTTTTATTCCCGGCTAATTATGTGGAAACGTCTAAGACAATAAAGCATCTGGTGGTCTTTCTTCGCCATTTCAATTTTTCTCAATATTGTGACAGGGGAAAGCATTGTCCCTTTCCCAGGATAGTTGCTGTGAAGAGCAGTTGAAGCAAGGGTCAGGCGAGAGCAAATAGATGAATTTATAACTCTCTTTTTATTTATCCCTTTTCTATTGTTGATCTGGAGACTCTTCCTTTAGGGCAACATTTCCAAAGTTCTATTCACCCTCTGCTCTGCCTAAATACCTTCTTTTTTTTAATGCCACCCAAACTGCCAACTCAATCCCTCCTTTCTGCTTTTTTTTTTTTTTTTTTTTTACATTTCCACACTCTCCGAAATTTGTGATCAAATCTCAAATGCCCCGATTGAGGTGGAAGATAGATTGCATGCTGAAAACGTAACTTTAGAGAAAACCTATGATGCTAGAATTATGTCGAGGCTTCCACGTAAGGAATGGGGAATAAAACTCTTGCTCCCTATGTGCCATATTCGTACGGTAACGATAACTCTTCCCAAAGTTGTACGTTGACTATTCATTTTTCTATCCCCATTATCAGTTCTGGTCAAGAGGTCTGCATGGTTCTTCACATACTGCAAACTCTTTGCAAGTTCTGCTCATTCACAAAGAAAAGAACCGTACAAAGAAATGAATATGTTAACTTAATGGGAGACTGTTAGGAAGCACCAGAACTGCTGTAGGTTATACTTGGAAATCAAAACAATATATTGGAAGAAACCAATGGCAAACCTGTGCCATTCTATTGCAAACAAAGCTCTTCGGCTATGTCCATGAAGCCAGGAATCATCAAACGTAAGACGAAAGACTTATGCTGAAATCATATTGTTAGTCCCTGAAGGTAGTCCAAATAAGAAGCACAACAATGAATCCTAACTCTGTCTTTATCGTAAGATTACATTAACAGGATCTTGCAAGTCCGAAAGTATTTCTCCCCTCCTCTCCTTTACTGTCCAGAAAACTAGGGAGGTGCCTTCTGAGTCACTTCCCATGCCCCTTTTCTTTCTGCAAGTTAAGATAAATTTTGCATGATGGCTGTAAAGTCTGCAGTTCTTCCTCCTGTCCCTCAAGGTTATTCCGACATGCCCTAACACATATAGGTAAAGGTTTCCCCTGTCGAGGTATGTCTGACTCTACGAGGCGGTGCTCATCTCTGTTTCTTAGCTGAGGTAGCCAATGTTGTCCGAAGACATTTCCAGGGTCATGTGGCCAGCATGACTATATGCCGAGGCACATGGAACGCTGCTATCTTCTCACCAAAGTGGTACCTGTTTATCTACTCGCATTTGCAGGCTTTCAAACTGCCAGGTGAGTAGGAGCTGGGCCAAGGAATGGGAGCTCACCCTGTCTCATAGCACTCGGGTCTCAAACCTGGACTGTCAACTTTCCAGCTGCCAAGCTCAGCATCTTTAACCGCTGAACCATTGCGCTCCCTTGCCCACACCCGTCACAAATTAGGAAGAACTGTTTTTGCATGTTTTATCAAGCCAGCATTCATCTGATTGTACATTAAAGTAGAATGGATTCCAATGAGGGAAGAGTAGAAGATATTTAAGGCTGCTGTTGGGAAAAATCATGGATTCTACATCCTGTCTTTTGACAGCTGCCAGATTCAGCAGTTGTTGACACAGTAAGAAATAACAAATGGTACCACTGCGGTAGAAGAGACAAACAACACTTGAAGCTGAAAATTGAAATCCCAAATTTATAAGAAAATAAAGTCTGTCTATCCCGTTCAAACAAGGTGGTGCAGTGGTTAGAATGCAGTATTGCAGGCAAACTCTGCCCACAGCCTGGAGTTTGATCCTGATGGGACTTAAGGTTGACTCAGCTTTCCATACTTCCGAGGTTGATAAAATGAGGGCCAAGATTGTTGGGGGCAATATGCTGACTCGGCAAAGCACCCAGAGAGGGCTGTAAAGCACAATGGGTGGTATGTAAATCTAAGTGCTATTGCTATTTAACTTTATTAATTTGCAAAATGTAGCTGACATGCAAAGATCTTTATAAGCTTATCCTGCTGCAACTCAACATTCCTCAAACTAATTTTGCACACAGATAAATTCCTGACTTCCACAAAGTTTTTTGAGGAGAAGCTCCATCATTTATATCCAATTGTAGGGTTGCTCCTGTAAAAATCTGAAGCAGCATCTTTTCATGTGGAGAATCTTTTACCCCTTCTTCATCTATACATCCTTTTACAAGGATGACATGACATGAGATATGCAACACAATATATGCTTGTTTATTGGCTGATTTTTTTTATATGCTGCTCCATTCCGGCGAGATTGTCCTTTCATCTTCTACAAAGCGCTACAATATATTATAGTTTTTTTTTTTTTAATGTATTAATGAGTTATCGTTCATTAAGCTTTTTTTTTTTTCAAAGAAGGACAAAGAGGACATGCTAAGGAAATTGCCTTTGACCTCCCATGGTTATAGCTGGTCCCTGTAAATTGAGAGTCCTTCCTCATTTCATTTGATGAGCCTTCATTCTTCATCTAACCAAGATGTCCCCTTAGATATGTCTCTTCCCGTTTTAGTGCAGTTTTTTTTTTACTAGTCCAATAATATGTAGCAATGCCTTGAGGTAGTAGATTGTCACATAATGTAAACATAATAAAAGAAAAGAAGAAACAGGAGTGACATGATAGCAGTATTCCAATATCTGAGGGGCTGCCACAAAAAAAGATGGCATCAAACTATTCTCCAAAGCACCAGAGGGCAGGACAAGAAACAATGGTTGGAAACTAAGCAAAGAGAGTAGCAGTCTGGAATTAAGGAGAAACTTCCTAACAGTGAGGACAATTAATCAGTGGAATAGCTTGCCTTCAGAAATCATGGATGCTTCATCACTGGAGGTTTTTAAGAAGAGACTAGACAGTCACTTGTCTGAAATGGTATAGGTCCCTTCCTATTCTATTCTATTCCATTCCATTCCATTCCATTCCATTCCATTCCATTCTATTCTATTCTATTCTATTCTATTCTATTCTATTCTATTCTATTCTATTCTATTACAAAATGGTATATAAAAAGCAACGGATGAAAAAGATCAAAGTATATACAGTAAAAAGATCAAAGAATTTGTTTGAAATAAAAATTAAGTTATTGTTTGATGAATAAAAAAAAGTGAGTGAAATGGATGAAAGAAAAATCAAGAATATGAGTCTACCACAAAGGCTATTATTAGTATTTATTTAAAATAGCCACAAACAGAGCCATTCATGAACAAGTAATTATTGGTTCTAGGGGGATACAAAGTAAGTGAATCTGTGTTTGTGAATGGTTCCCTGTTGACTTTGCTTGCTGGAAGGTTGCAAAAGGGAATCACATGACCCTGGGACACTGCAACCATCATAAATATGAACCAGTTGCCAAGCATCCGAATGTAAATCACGTGACCCTGAGGCCATGCTGCAACGGTCATAAGTATGAAAAATGGTCATAAGTCACTTTTTTTCAGTGCCGTTGTAACTTCGAACAGTCACTAAGCAAACTGTTGTAAGTCGAAGACTACCTGTACTTTATCACTTTTTTTCTCTCTTTTTTTTTTTGGTCATCAAGTTTTTGAGACCTTGCTAGGCGACTGGTGGTACTCGAATATTGCCATATCCTAAAAGTGGTACAATGGATGAAAATGTTGAAAAGCACAGGCATCCAGTTTTGGTCGCCACAATATAAAAAAGATGCTGAGACTCTAGAAAAAGTGCAGAGAAGAGCAACAAAGATGATAAGGGGACTGGAGGCTAAAACATACAAAGAACGGTTGCTGGAATTGGGTATGTCTTGTTTAATGAAAAGAAGGACTAGGGGTGACATGATTGCATTGTTCCAATATCTAAAGGGCTGCCACAAAAAAGAGGGAGTTAAGCTATTCTCCAAAGCAGGACAAAAAGCAATGGATGGAAGCTGATCATGGAGAGAACCAATCTAGAACTAAGGAGACAGAACGGCTTGCCTCCAGAAGTTGTGAATGGTCCAACACTGGAGGTTTTTAAGAAGAGATTGGAGAAGCATTTGTCTGAAATGGTATAGGGTCTCCTGCTTGAGCAGGGGGTTCGACTAGAAGACCTCTAAGATCCCTTCCAGCTCTGTTATTCTCTTATACTATGGAGCTGCGGCACTATGAAATTAAACCTACACACAGATCTCTTATACAAGAAAATTGGCAGATTGTATGATTGGTCCTTTTCCTAAACTGTTCTTATTAGCATAAGCATAATCAATAAGCATAAGTGGTGCCTTTAGAATTCCATTAAGAAGAAATGTATATTTAGGAACCGGTTTTTAAAGAAAGAGGCCTGCAATTTATTAATCATTGGGCCTGGCAGCCCCTTTCATCACTGGCATCATTGTGATGGATATTTTTCATTTATTTTCCTCTTTATCCGTTTACCTCTGTTTCCTTCTCCTTCCGCCTAGTGCAAGAACGATTTTAATCGTTGGGATTTTAATAGCTGGGTTTTGTACCTTATGCGTTCAAAAAAATAATAATAATACCCCTCTTCTAAGTTCACAGTCCAATGTGACTGCATTAGGCTTGGGGAAATAGCAGCACACCGATCATCACTGGAGAGGTATGCCACAGGTTGAGTCCTAAATAATTAAGAGTAACCTGCCTCCTTTAGCTCATTGAGGGAAGAAATTGTCACTTAGCCTGGGCTGGCGAAGCGTTCATTTCCCTCTGGTAAAGATTCAATAAGCCTTATGAATATTTCGCCCAGAAGCAATCGCTAGAGGATAACTCTGGCAAACAAACTCATTCATACACCTGAGTCTTTCAGGCAGGCATGGCAATTAGGATCACAATCTGCGGGGCAAAATAATAAAAATAATAATAATAATGCAGTAAGAGGCTCTAATCCAGTGGGAAGGATAGGGCACCAAAGACTAAATGAGGGGGAAATGAATTTAGAGTTGTTGCTTTTAAAAAAAAACATGCTTAGGTGTCAGCAATGAAGCAAACAGAGGGAATTAAAATTACAAATATATTAAGGTCATTTTTTATATATATATAAAGTAAGCGTTTAATAGGTTTGCTCACTGAAATGCATATTTAGGCAGGCAGGGGTTCTAGTGGGTTCTACTGGGTCAAGATGGTGTTTGAAACCATGAAACTGAAGTCCAGCCTCTTTTGAGGTACATGCCAGTGCCTTGTTGACATTTGACCTCATTGGAGGACACCTGTTCTGTCAGGCCTTGTTCACAGAGAAGAGTTGTTGCTATAGGTAGGACAGCAGTGGGGATGTCAGCATGAAATGTTTGCCTCTGCAATATACAACTCCTTCAGTCCATTATTCACAAAATACCACGCAGCAAAGAACTGTTTTGTTAAGACTCTAAAATTGAAGGCTACAATCTTGGCGGTGGATTTGTTTGAGTTAAGTCTAAAAAGTGAAAGCAAAAAGAATCATAGAGTCACAGGGCTGGAAGGGACCTTGGAGGTCTTCTAGTCCAACCCCTGCCCAAGGCAGGAGTCCTTATATCATCCTGGACAAATGGTTGTCAAATCTTTCCTTGAAAACCTCCCGTGATGGAGCACCCAAAACACCGGGAGGCACTTTTTCCACTGATGAATCATTCTCACTATCAAGAAATTCTTCCTTATTTGCAGGTTGGATCTCCCTCTGGCGAAATCCACCTTAAATGTGGAACTTCGTGGTTTTTTTTTTTTAATTTGAGCACGTCCAGAATTTGTTCGCTTAAATTAAATTACGCTAGATCATTTCCCAATAACAGAGAACATTTAATGTCTTTGTACTTTTGCTGATATTTGTAGATTTTGTACAGCTGTTGGCTTTTAGTCTCTGGTATCAGGTTTTATGGCTGCTTTAATCAATATTGTTTTATTGTGAAATTTATTTGTACAGAGGAGGAAGGAAGGAAGGAAGGAAGGAAGGAAGGAAGGAAGGAAGGAAGGAAGGAAGGAAGGAAGGAAGGAAGGAAGGAGGGAGGGAGGGAGGGAGGGAGGGAGGGTCAAGTGCAGGAAATCAGAAGTCTAGATAGTTCAAATGAATATATAGGTCTATTGTACACTAAAGCTACTGACAGTAGCTATTGCACATTGAACGACTAACTACTAACAGTCAAAGGAAATTGGTGGTAGATAAGAGTCAGCAGAATTCAAGGAGGGCTGGACTTAGATTTCTTGTGGGCACAAAGGGACTCGTGACTAATGACGCATTTAATCCCTCCCTCAGGCTCATCTCCTGAGGTCATCTCCTACAGAAAGGAAAGAATTATGCCTATATAATTATAAGAAGTTATAATAAATAAATAAGTGAATAAATAAACATGATTTTAAATACATGTGGAAGTACCAGCTTGGGAAAGGTAATACATTCTACATACAACAAGAAGCCATCAGCAATCAGAAAAGCATCAATAGTAAGCCTTTCTCTCTCTCCACACCCAATTTACTACCTACAAATGAGACAAGAGAAGAGGTAGGAAAGCACTTCAGCTCCCCTGCCTGAAGACCACAGCTTGTCAAGACTTAACTTTTTCTTTTAATATTCACATTCCAATTGCTCTCTTTTTGAGCAATTGTTTGATCACTGAAGGCTTTCAAGAGAAGAGTGGATGGACATTTGTCTGAAATGGTATAGACTCTCCTACTCAAGCAGGGGGTTAGACTGGATGAGCTCCCTTCCAATTCTGTCCTCCTATGATCATCACTGCAACTTTAAACTCAACAAATCCAAAAAATGATCAACAGACGTGAACACTGGGAGACTTCAACAATTTCAGAGGACCTGCTGGCCAAAAGTCTTCCTAGAACAGAAATAAGAAGGACCTGCATTTGCTAGCCCTTTATTTTTATTTTCCTTTTAAAAATTCTCTCCTGCTCTGAGCAATGGGAAGCAATTTAGTTAGATTAGTCAAATGGGTGATCCAAATTTCTCCTTGATCAGGGATAGGCAGCTGAGAAAATTTTCATTCCAATACTTTTACTCACCTCAGTCCTACCCAGTATGTATCATGCATCTTTGTGAAATTGCTAAAGTTGGTATTTCCTATCCTTACAAACAACTACAGCTACTCCTCAAATTAAGACCACACAGCTCAAAATTTCTATTGGTAAGTAAGACAGTTGTTAAGTGAATTTTCCCCGATTTTACAACTTTTCTTTCTTAAGGGAATCACTGCAATGGTTAAATTAGTAACATGGTTGTTAAGTGAATCTGGTTTCCCCATTGACTTTGCTCGTCAGAAAGTCACAAAAGGGGATCACATGATCCAGAGTCTCTGCAACCATCATCAATGCCTGCCAGTTGCCAAGATTTGAATTTTGATCATGTGGCCATGGGGCATGCTGCAACGGTGGTAAGTGTGGAAAAACTGTCATAAATCACTATTTTCAGTAGCATTGTAACTTCAAACAGTCACTAAATGAATGGTTGTAAGTCAAGGACTACCTGTAGCTATCTCAGCTTGGAAAATGTCTATCTACCTTAAGAGTGCAATTCAATGGACCCTAGACATTGTAACATAGGACTTTGTTTTCCAACTATAAAGGTAGAGATATATTTTAAAATCTAACATAGCTAGGATAAAAATCTATTAATGGAATGGAATGGAATGGAATAGAATAGAATAGAATAGAATAGAATAGAATAGAATAGAATAGAATAGAATAGAATAGAATAGAATAGAGCTGGAAGGGACCTTGGAGGTCTTCTAGTCCAGCCCCCTGTTCAAGCAGGAGAACCTATACCATCTCAGACAAGTGACTGTCCAGTCTCTTCTTAAAAACCTCCAGAGATGGAGCGCCCACAAATATTAGATTATTTCATTATTGTTTCTCATTAAGGCAAGACATCTATTACAGTAGAATATTTAATCTGTTACATTAAAAGGCTTCTCTTATTAACCTACATTTCACATGCTGAACAAAACAATCAGAAGACTACAGTAAACGTTTGGAGAAATCCAGGCTGTGAAAGGCATCTGTAAAACCCATGGATGAAATTATCACTTCTACCCATTTATTTTTATCTTCCCCTCTCCACACCCTGATGTAGGGACACGTCTATAAAAGACAAGACAACCGTACGCGAGAGACGTGGTAAATATTAGTGGATGATAATATTTCAGTCGGTCTCTGGAGAAGAAATGTATGATGCATTTCATCCATGGGTAAACCTCAACATCTTATTCATAACAGCACCTCAGTTTGGGCCCTCCTGAAAACCATGATAATGAAATGCTAGATTTACTGCTATTGTTCTTAGTATTATTTAATAGGCTAGATAGAAAAATCTTAAAGTATAATATAATGAATCAGCCCTCATTCACAGGAACTCTCGTTTCTTAAATTGCTTCTTCAAAGCACTCCCAATTTACATAAAAGGTTTAGGGAGGGATCCTTTATCGCATCTATAGGACAACCAGAGGGACTCAGCTCAGACAATGGGATGGGGAAATGAAGTTAAACTGCAGATTACGCTCGATTATTTTAGAAACTATTTCACTGGGTCCTTGGCTATCTCATGAGAAATTATCTGAAGCAAAATCAGAAGTGATATTTGTATAGGTAGTCCTCGACTTACACCTAGAACTGAGCCCAAACTTTCTGTGGCTAAGTGAGAAATTTGTTAAGTGAGTTTTGCCCCATTTTATGACTTTTCTTTCCACATTTGTTAGGTGAATCACTGCGGTTGTTGAATTAGTAACCCAGTTGTTAAGTGAGTCTGGCTTCCCCCATTGACTTTGCTTGCCAGGAGGTTGCAAAAGGGGGATCCCATGATCCCGGGACACGGCAACCGTCATAAATATGAGCCAGTGGTCAAGCATCCGAATGTAAATCACGTGATCATGGGGATGCTGAAACAGTCGTAAGTGTGAACAAATAAGTCAAAAGTCACTTTTTTCGGTGCTATTGTAACTTCGAACAATCACTAAATGAACTGTTGTAAGTTGAGAACTATCTGTATAGAACAAGACATGCTCTGAGCCATTAGCCCTTCTTTGGTATCATTAGACTACATTGTGGAGATGAATTAGGACCTCCTCAGAAAAAACCAAGATCATGGCATCTGGCCCTCTCAATTCCTGGCAAATAGATGGGGAAGAAATGGAGGTAGTGACAGATTTTATCTTCCTGGGCTCCAAGATTACCACAGATGGGGACTGCAGCGAACAAATTAAAAGATGCTTGCTCCTGGGGAGGAAAGCTATGGCAAATCTAGACAGCATACTAAAAAGCAGAGACATCACCCTGCCAACAAAAGTATGTATAGTCAAGGCCATGGTTTTCCCTGTTGCAATGTATGGCTGTGAAAGTTGGACCATAAGAAAGGCTGAGCGCAAAAGAATTGAGGCCTTTGAACTATGGTGCTGGAGAAGACTCCTGTGAGTCCCCTGGACTGCAAGGCGATCAAACCGGTCAGTCCTAGAGGAGATCAACCCTGACTGCTCTTTAGAAGGCCAGATCCTGAAGTTGAAACTCAAGTACTTTGGCCACCTAATGAGAAGGAAGGACTCACTGGAGAAGAGCCTAATGCTGGGAAAGATTGAGGGCAATAGAAGAAGGGGACGACAGAGAATGAGGTGGCTGGATGGAGTCACTGAAGCAGTAGGCGTGAGCTTAAATGGACTCCAGAAGATGGTAGAGGACAGGAAGGCCTGGAGGAACGTTGTCCATGGGGTCGCGATGGGTCGGACACGACTTCGCAACTAACAACAACAACAGAAAAAAGCAATAAATTTTTGTGATTCTGTATTACATAATATCTCTTAACCTGGCAGGGGACCCACCTTAGTTGGTAGGAGGAACAAAAGGCAATACTGTATTGCTTACTAGAACTTACGAAACATACTGTATATTAGGCCAATCCTAGAATATTGTTCAACTGTTTGGAATCCTTACCACCTATTGGACATGAATACAATCAAACTAGTTCAGAAATACTTTACAAGAAAACTCTTGCAGTCTTCTGTCCATAATAGAATACCTTTTATGCTACTAGGTTTGAAAGTCTTGTTTTGGATAATTTAGAATTGTGACACTTGCGGCACTGGTGGGATTCAAATATGTAAACAACCGGTTCTCTGTGTGGATGCCACTTCCGGAAGTCCATTCTAGGCCTGGGCAACAAAAAATAAGCCGAACTGGTGCGAATTGGCTGAATCCCACCACTGGCTTGGGTTCAGATTTAGGTATTGATACAAAATGGTTCGTATTTAAGTGGTTCCTAAGTGGGCATGTGTAAGTGCACTAATGTGCCTATTTTATTTTTTTCATTTGGTTTGTTCAAATTTGTAATTTTTGTCTGATGAACGAACGAACGAACGAACGAACGAACGAACGAACGAATGAACGAATGAATGAATGAATGAATGAATGAATGAATGATCAGAGACATTGATCACAAGGATGGCAGGAGTTGGTATTGCTGGTAGAACTTGAGATCCAAAATGTAAATGAACATATAGCCATACGATTCCATAAGCCCAAATCATGAAATGGACTTGTGATATGTGTGTTAGAAAAGGACTGTGTTTGCATTTGGCATGCACAATGAAAAGATTTCAAAAGTTAAATAAACCTCGTGCACAAATCCAGAAAATGATCACAAATTAGCTGTTTGATTTGTTGTTGTTGTTGTTGTTTAAATCAGTACATGACGTCTTAAACGCTGATGTTATTTTAAGCAGGATTTCAAAGTTCATTTGGAACTGTAGGAACAGAGAAATGCAGACATGTTTGCCTAAGGACTCAAATCATTTTTTTTGCTCTCTAAGGAAGAGCCACAAATTATGGCTTTCTCTCCTGCCACAACTATGTGCATAGAACTTCAAACTGGCCAGGTTATTTTAGTGCTCGAAGAATAAAATCCTACAATGCCTCTCCCACTGTTTGGTAAGGGAAAATATAATCATAAGAAGTTAAATAAAGACCAATTTCCTACTGTTTCACTGGAAACCCACTGCCTTAAATAACTGGTGCCTTCTGCTTAATGGCTGGGTGAGGTTTTGTTTTTTGTTTTTTAAAAAAAGAAATCCTTTAGCCCCCCCCCCCCCAAAACCATTTTGTTCCCTTCTGAAGATATGTTCCTTAAAGGAATAAATTAATTTTCATGTTCGTTTTGCTATTTTTGGAGATAAAACATCTTGCTGTCTGGAGTATCAAAAGAAGATGGAATAAGAAGGATAAAAGGGAGCTGGAGCATCCTCTTACCAAAAATATCTGAGGAGGCTTCCTCCCCACCTCCTATCATGCAAACTGTTCTTGAACAGCCCTCCATTTACCCTCTCCCCTAATTAAATGTACACTTCATTAATGTAAATTGGGGATTTAATGCTCTTGTTGAAATTCTGAAGAAAGTGCTGCGGCCTTGCGAAATGCTTAAGCATCATTGCAAATTAGATTAGGGACCAAGAAAGGCAGTAAAATTAAAATGATAATGGTGGAGATGGCTTCCTGACAGGGGTAACTATTCAGGGATCAATGCAGATGGGGATCCGTTTCCCTGACTCTAAAGTCAAAGACAGGGAGAAACATCGCCCTACGGATGCGGTTTCCCCGACGTTCTTTCAATTAGTTTAATTTGGTAAATGGCGGGATTTAAAACCTCTTACCCAACCCTATTAGACAAGAATTTATTAAAATCTCTTTCTCCCCCTCCCTCTTCACATTTTAAATATAAATTAGAACTGGCTTCTCTTGCATTTTTTTTTTCCAGCTTTCTCCCCTCCCCCCGCCCCTCCTTTTTATGACTCGTAAGGTTTTAAATTGAAAAGCTTTATTACCTGCTTAATCAACAATATTGGACTTGGGAAGGAAAACCGAAGGCAGCACATAGGATTTTTTTATTATTATTATTGCAGCAGTATCTTACTCAAAAGAAACATTTTTTCCTTTTTTTTTTTTTGCATTTGTCCATAATTTCCTTTTGGGTTCTTAAAACACTTTACAGGTAATCCACGACTTACAACCATTTGTTTAGTGACTGTTTGACGTTACAACGGCACTGAAAATAGTAGAAGAGAATATAGAATAATAACTTTATCGTCACTTTGAATGTACACTAATCGGCAAACGTTAAAATGAAATTTTCTTGCACTCGGCTCTCAAAGGGTCACCACCTCCGATATACACTACATAAATATGACAAAAATAAATAAATAAGTAAATAAATACAGAATTATGCATATACCCACATATATTATACGACACAGAGAAACAACGGTCTAGTTCGGGTTATGTATACATGTGCATGGCGAGAAAAACGAGGGGGGGAAGTCAGTTATGACCATTTTTCACACCTGCAACCATTGCAGTACCCCCAGGGGCACGTGATCAAAATTTGGGCGCTTGGCAACTGGCATGTGTTTATGACGGTTGCAACATCCCTGCGTCACATGGTCGCCATTTGTAACCTTCTTAGATGGCTTCGAACAAGCAAAGTCAATGGGGAAGCCAGAGTCACTTATCAACTGCATGATTCGCTTAACAAATGCAGTGATTCACTTAACAACTATGCCAAAAGGTCATAAAATGGGGCAAAACTCACTTAACAACTGCCTTGCTTAACAAGGAAATTTGGGGGGTCAGTTGTGGTCATAAGTCAAGGACTACCTATACATGTATATCGTGGTACACGCATGCCCTGGAAACCGTTTTTTTTTTCCCCTGTTGTGTCTCCTGGCATTGTTGCTATTATATCCCCAGCGCATGAGCAAAATGGGCTTCAGTCACCCTTAGCTGCACTAGTTTTCAGGTAATATTTTCCACTTTATTCTGACAACTATAATCGGCTTGAGGAAGAGGAAGAAGAGCTGCAGGCCGAGGCAACAGTCAGATAAGAGTATCACATGGGTATAAAGCAGGGGTAGGCAACCTTGGTTCTTTTATGACTCGTGGACTTCAACTCCCAGAATTCCTGAGCCAGCCATGCTGAGGGGAAAGGGAGAGGTTTCCAAGCTGAGCCATGCTGGCTCAGGAATTCTGGGAGTTGAAGTCCACGAGTCATAAAAGAGCCAAGGTTGCCTACCCCTGGTATAAAGGTACACACACACCCATCTGTTTTTCAGTTCCAAAAATGGCCAAATCACATCGCTCTGATTCCTACCTCTCTGGAATCACTGGGCCAGAACATCTTGCAGAGATTTTTGTTGCAACTTTGTGAGATTTGGTGGTTTCGGATGTTGGTTAGCTAGTTTTAGGGAGTGGGATTATAACTATTAGCAGAGCAAGTACCAGGCATAGGGTTTAACAACTCAGCCCCAGTTCAAAGAGCAAAGTAGCAGACAGTAGAAAAGGTCTCTCCTAAGATCTTGGGAGAACCACAGACCGTTATGGAGGACCGAATTACAAATTTAGATTGATGGAATTTTGCATCCCACATTCCCATTGCTTGCGTTCCATGAAATAATCTAGAAATCATGCTCCTCAATTGTAAGGTGGCAAAAAAACACAGATATAAACACGGAGGTTATTTTCATTCTAAATAAAGATGTTCTTTCTTGTTTCTTCCAACGTCTACCTTTGACCGTCCAAGCTCCATAAACTCAAAAATGGAAAATACTTTTTATTTGCTTATCTTTCCAGCTCAAAAAAAAAAAAAAAAAAGCATATGTGCTTTCTAAATTGAAGAAGACTTCTTATGCACTCTTTTCTTTCTCCAGTATCTGCTTAATGTGATTTGGTCTTTCAGTTTCATTAGCACTAAATTCACCTTTGGAAGAAAAAAAAAATTAATTTGGAGGAAAATCTGCTTGACTTAGCAAGGGCTCCAGAGAAAAGATCAAGTTACTATTTGTAAATGCCAGCCGTGGATTACTTCTGCTGGATTGCTGTTGCCTGACTTTTTGAAATGATATCCCAAGTACTGACACCGTGCTTTTTTTTTTTTTTTAAAGTGGGGGGGGGATGGAATTGTTAACTTCTGTTATTGCTTTGGTTCTTTATAATAGGAAGCTTTTTCCTTCTGATAGCTGAAATAGACTCTAGCTATTCTCAAATCCACAAAAAATGATGTGGGCATTAAATTCATGTTCTCTTTGCAGATCCCTACCCTGCCTATTTCTAACATCTGTGTTCTTGCAGTTAACAACTTCTCTCCAAGATGATGAGTGGCAAACCTTAACGCAGATTAATCTCCTTGAAGCTCCGCTTGGCTGTGATTGTAATGGGCTATGAGAAAAATCTGGAGGAAGAGGAGGAAGAGCCCCAGCCAAGGCAATGGTCAGATAAGAGAAAACTGAGTCCAGAGCAGGAATGCAATTTGAAAAAGCTAATCAGACTGGACCCTCCCTGGTTCTCTTTAGGATAAAGGCAGGATAACAGAAGTACAGAATAACAGAATAACAGAGTTGGAAGGGATCTTAGAAGTCTTCTAGTTCAACCCTCTGCTCAGGCAGGAAACCCTATACCATTTCAGACAAATCCTTGTCCAACCTCTTCTTAAAAACTTCCAGTGTTGGAGCATTCACAGCTTCTGAAGGCAAGCTGTTCCACTGGTTAATTGTTCTCACTGTTACGAAGTTTCTCCTTAATTCCAGATTGCTTCTCTCCTTGATTAGTTTCCATCCATTGTTTCTTGTCTTGCCTTCTGGTGCTTTGGAAAATAAGTTGACCCTCTCTTCTTTGTGGCAGTCCCTCAAATACTGGAATACTGCCTACTTGGTTAAAAGGGGTGGAGCTTTGATATCACAATTATGGCCACTAAAGACCCCTAGTCTTTATTTTCTCTAGACTAGCAATACTCAGTTCCTGTAACCGTTCTTCATATGTTTTAGTCTCCAGGCCTTTAATCATCCTAGTTTCTCTTCTCTGTATTTTTTCAAAGGAATCTCCAAGACCATTCCCACCAACACTGACAGGGCTAGCCACCAGAATATAAACTAAGAGCAAACCCTACTCCTTGCTAGCACTAATGATGTTACCTAGTTTGGGTAATGAATCGTCTGCAAGAAAACAACCAAGTCCTGCCTTCAGGTGCTTTGGAGAATAGGTTGACCCCCCTCTTCTTTGTGGCAGCCCCTCAAATACTGGAATACTGCCTACTTGGTTAAAAGGGGCGGAGCTTTGATATCACAATTATGGCCACTATCCTTATGTTTATTAGCCACCCCCTCACTCTGGACACCCTTATTTAATTGGGTAAGAGCACAATCAGCCCATGACAGCAAAGTTTAAACAGGGAAGTGAAAAGTTAAGGATTTGGAAGTGCAAGTATACAGTAATAGGAAATTTAAAAGTAGATATTGTAAAACCACGACGATTGATTTAAGATTTGTTTATGCTTCCCAAAGGAGCTCAAAGCCACTTGCCGAAAATAAAAGCACAATTGCAATTTAATGACATAAATTACAAATCACAGCCTCATCGCACAGACCTATATTGGCCAACGGCTAGCTGAAAAATGAAAACAAATATTTTAAATCTATGCTGTAATAAAGAGCTATATTCCAGTTCTTACTTCTAAGCAGTAGTACAAAGATGCCATAAAAGGGGGAATGAATAGATTTGTATGAATAAAAATGGGACTAAATAAATTTGTATTGTACCATTTAAAAAAAAAAAAGATAAAGGAGTCCCTGTGGATTTTACTCCGCTAGTCGTTGCTGACCGTAAAGGGCGATACGTATCTCCATTTCAAGCCATTGAGCCAGTGCTGTCCAAAGACATTTCCGTGGTCATGTGACTTGCATGATTTCACGGAGCGCTGTTATCTTCCCACCAAAGTGATACCTATTTATCTACTCACATTTGCATGCTGTCAAACTGCTAGGTCGGCAGGAACCAGGGCGAGGAAGGGAGCTCACCCCATCACGTGGAGCTTAGCTCCTGAACCTGGGTTGTCGGCTTTCCAGACGACAAGCCCAATGTCTTAATCCCTGAGCCATCATGCCACCTCATTATATCATTAAGAAAACAACAAATCATAGTCGGGACTGCTTTTTCCCTCCTGAATTAATGAGACTGCTATATTTTTTATATTTTGCTGGCTTCTTTACTCCCTTGATGGCAAGGGGGCGATGGCAAGAAAGACGATATGTAGAAATTGCTTCAAGAGCCTCAAAGAGCAGCGGACGGATTACAAGGTGGCTCCATCGAGATGTAAGGATGACACAGACTTCCTAAACAAACTGAATGCATTCTTTGGAAGATTTGAGGCATCAAATAGTACTCCTGCTAGGAAAGCTGTGCCCCATCCTGATGAGCAAGTGCCTAGCTTTGATGTCACCTCTGTCCGGAAAACACTGCAGTCAGTTAACATTCGGAAAGCAGCAGGCCCAGATAACATCCCTGGACGTGTCCTCAGGGAATGCGCAGAGGAGCTGGCTTGTGTTCTCACTGATATTTTTAACCTCTCATTGCAGCAGGCAGTGGTCCCATCGTGTTTTAAGATGGCCATCATCTTGCCAGTGCCAAAAAAGTCCACAATCACAGGCCTCAAATGATTACCGTCCGGTTGCACTGACATCCACCATCATGAAATGCTTTGAGAAGCTGATAAAAGACACTATTGTATCTAGCCTCCCGCCAGCATTTGACCCGCTTCAGTTTGCCTACCGACCAAATCGCTCTACGGAGCATGCTATTTCTTCCGTTCTCCATCTGAGCCTGAAGCACTTGGAGGAAAGAAATACTCATGTGCGTTTGCTGTTTGTCGACTTCAGTTCGGCGTTTAACACAATCATTCCCCAGCATCTAGTAGACAAACTGGGCCTTTTAGGCTTAAACACTCCTTTGTGCAACTGGATTCTGGATTTTCTTACCAACAGGCCCCAATATGTGCGAGTTGGAACAAATGCCTCTAATACCATTTTCTTGAGCACAGGTTCGCCTCAGGGCTGCGTCTTAAGTCCGCTGTTGTTCACCCTGTTGACCCATGACTGCTGTGCTAGGTTTGCCACCAACCATATTGTGAAGTTCGCAGATGATACAACAGTAGTGGGCCTTATTCAGGATTACAAGGTGGAAGCTTACTGCAAGGAGGTTGAGGGGTTGGTGAACTGGTGTAAGGAAAACAGCCTAGTTTTAAATACAAGAAAAACCAAAAAGATCATTGTTGATTTCAGAAAAGGCAGGCACAGCCACACTTCTCTGAGCATTAATGATTCACCTGTGGAGATGGTTACCAGCATCAAATTCCTGGGTGTGCAGCTAATGAGTAGGCTGACTTGGTCGCTAAACAGTGAGAAACTGGTGAAGCGGGCACAGCAGCGCCTGCATTTTCTGCGCCGCATGAGAAAAGCACATCTTCCTTCCCCTGTCCTGACCACTTTCTACAGGGGGACAATCGAGAGCATCCTGTCATACAGCATCACAGCCTGGTTTGGAGGCATCACTGCTTCAGACAGGAAGGCAGTGCAGAGAGTGGTGAGGATGGCCGAAAAGATCATTGGCAGTTCCCTCCCTACCATCCAGGACATAGCACAGAAGCGTTGCTTGAGCAGGGCCCGCAAGATTTTCTGGGACACTACACATCCTCTCCACAACCTGTTTTCCCTGTTACCTTCTGGGAGGAGGCTTCGTGGTATCCGTAGCAGAACATCCAGATTCAGCCATAGTTTCATTCCATACAGCATTAACCTTGCGAACTCTCAAACTTCCTCCTTGCGTTATATATTCAAGATGGACAGTATTTAATATTTATTTGCTATGTATATGTAGGGATGTGGGTCTATATATTATGTTGTACATAGTATGTTTAGGTGTGTGTCATGTATATGTTTCACTTTGAGAGCGGGCAACTAAATTTCATTATTTTATGTGTGCCATTGTGCCCACAATATAAAAAATGACAATAAAGGTTATTTATTTATTTAAATACTTTTAGGGTAATTATTCCCAAACATATCTGCTAAAATATTCCGATTGTTCCGTGCAATCCTGCCATTTATCATCATCCGAGAAATCCTAATATGAAAAGGTTGCCTTCAAATTAAATTTGACATCCTAGTTTGGCCTGATAGAAAGCATCTATGAAAAAGCATTTTAATTGCACTTCGATGGGAAGGAGCATGCTGCTGACGCAGGCGTCTTCTCTGGAGTAAGAGAAACACAGCCGTTGCTCTGCAAAATGATGCCTAGTGCAGGGGAAGAAAGGAGATCAAGCAAAGCCAATTTCAAAATAGCTTGCTATAAAGCATGGAGATCCAGCAGCAGGCACGACAGATGGAAATAATAAAAAGGAAGACGAGGGGAGTGGGAGAAAAGATTTACCCTGAAGTGTTCTTTACACAGTTGGTAAATTATCCTCTTTTTTGGCCACTGCCTTTTTAACATCCCTGTTGTAGGAGGCCCGGCGAAGTTCTTCATCCCGGCAAACCTCACAAGATGAGGCGTAGCCTGGTAGCTTACTGTCACTTATTCAGCTGTTAAAAGCAGCTTAAATCCCCATAAGAACATTAACATTTGGTTTCCAATGCCAGATTGACCTTTATTCAAAAAGTGCAAAGACTTGGAAGTCGAACAGATCGGTTGCCAGCCACGGCCTTTTATGTGCCGTTTAGTGGCTTTGATTTGGTTCTCCCTTTCTTCCTCTAATCTATCAGCCCTGGGTCGAATGCATTTAAGCTCTAAGTAAACAGGGCCAAGCTGGGTCTTCTCTTTTGAAGATCAGTTGGTAGGTCTGTTTGAGGAGGTAGATAGAGGAGGGGAGGGAGCAGGAGAAAAGAATGAAAGTCAACCTGCCTTCAAATGCCTGAAGAATAGATTGAAAACCCCAAGCATGGAGTGGCACTAGTGATGGAGATCTCCCACCTGAAGGAGGGCATAAGAGCTTTGGGTGGCTGTTTGCTCAAAGTAGGCCATTTACACACCAAATAGGAATGTCAGAATTTCTATGAACTCTCCCTGAACGTTTCACTTCATGTACAAAAGCGAATCTACCACAACAAAAACAAAGCCTCAGGAGTGGGGGAAGCAGGGTGGGAAATCCCATTCCAGACGCCTAACAACAATTGTGTGGCTTAGTTCATTTGGACCGTGGTCCTCCAGGGTAAACAGTGCAAAGATTCTTGCCTAAAATAACATCGCCAAAAAGTGAGGGTGGAGAAAGTATCTTGAAGTATCTTGTGACTAAAACTTACCAACCACTAAGGAACTCCTTAAAGGTCAAACTGGACAGGTTGTTCCAGAATATAAAACAAGGAAACCTCAGGCTTAAAATATATACTTCTCAATCATGTTCACTATGATTGCCCTGTCAGAGAAGATGATGATAAGGATGTACCGTGGAAGGGCCAGATATTACAAGTTTGTAGTGACTCACAAGAAAGTAAATTCAGGCCCCAGCTCTTCCACGCTTGTACAATATACAGTCAATGCATGTTCCTGATACAACCTTCAAATTCAACATTTCCCAACTGGGTACTCTGCAAGTTTTAGGGACTGGAAATTTGTGGATTTAACTCCTAACATGTCTGAAAAGAACCAAGCTGAAGAAGCCCCAAAGATGCTTTTTCATGAGGCAACTGGACTTTCTTGTTTTTCTTTGAAGACGTTTCGCTTCTCATGCAAGAAGCTTCTTCAGCTCAGCTCAGACTGAGAATCTCCGTAGGCATTAAGTTGAAGAAGACTTTGCCGACATTATTCATCATAAGGAGACATAAATATGCAGTCCTGTAGAGAAGTGAAATGTAATGTACAGGTAGTACTTGACTTACAACTGTTTATTTAGTGACCCTCTCAAAGTTACAAGAGCACTGAAAAAAGTGACCGTTTTTCACACTTACAACCATTGCAGCATCCCCGTGGTCACGTGATCAAAATTTGGGTGCTAGGCAACTGGTTTATATTTGTGACGGTTTCTGTGTCCCGGGATCACGTGATCCCCTTTTGTGACCTTCTGACAGGTAAAATCAATGGAGAAACCAGATTCATTTAACAACAGAGTTACTAACTTAACAGCCACAATGATTCACTTAACAACTGTGGCAAGAAAGATCACAAAATGGGGCAAAACGCATCTAGCAAATGTCTCACTTAGCAACAGAAATTGTGGGCTCAATTGTAGTCGTAAGTCGAGGAATACTTGTACACATGCAAAGAATTATCTGAAGCAAACCTCTGTTGGGCAAAAGCATTGCAGAATTATTGTCCGAAATAGTTATTTTGTTAAAGTGGGGTGGTTTTGTTTTTTTTTAATCTGGATCTGAAGAGGAACTATGTCTCTATTTCTGAAGGCATGTTTAAAATGAACTATTCGAGTTGTTGTTTTTTTTAACCTGTCACAAGCCATTAGCCAAATTGCCTAAAGAAACCCCCTGACAAACGAAATTGCTGGTTAGTGCTACAGAGTTTGGAAGCATTGTCTGCAAAAAGAGGATCTCGGGCTCCTTTCCTCCCCTCGCTTCTCCCCTCCACCCGCCCCCCATTCTTCTGTTGAATAAAGTGATCTGTTCCAGGAAAAGTGGTAATAAAATTGCTGAAATGAAACAGGATTGTTCGGCAAGGAAACCGAATCCAATTTGCTGTACAAGTACAAATACACTTTTATCTCTCTGTGTTTACTCATTTGAAGAATTGCTACAAGGGATTTTTTATATACAATTAATAGGATTAATGGCTCTCAAGAGAGGAGAGAGGACTGGCAAGGCACCATGTAGAAATATGATATTCTTGCTCGTTGCTGATGTTTGCTGTTAAATTCATACTGTGTATTCTCTTGGGAGAGCTAGTACCTCTATATTTGCCATTTCCTTCCCCTATGCTCTGATCATTTTTAGATGGTTAACTCTTCTGTTTAATAACTACAAGGAATCCTTGATTTATGATCACAACTGAGGCCAACATTTCCATTGCTAGCAAGTTGTTAAGTGAATTGTGCTCTATTTTACAACCTTTCTTGCCACAGATATTAAATGAATCACTGCAGTTGTTAAGCTAGTAACACAGTTGTTAAGTGAATCTGGCTTCCCCATTGACTTTGCTTGTCAGAAGTTCACAAAAGGGGATCACATGACCCCAGGACACTGCAACCGTCATAAATACACGCCTGTTGCCAAGCATCCAAATTTTGATCACCTGACCACGGGGATGCTGCAACAGTCGTAAATGTGAAAAATGGTCCTAAATCACTTTTCTCAGTGCTATTGTTACTTTGTAAGTCGAGGAGTCCCTGCAATTTGATTTCAAGATTAAAATAAAGCAAGTTTACTATTTTTAAATTATTTAAAATATTAAATTATTGAAAGTCCAGTTGCCTCTTGAAAAAGTACCTTTAGGGCAACCAGGAGCTGGATGAGAATCTCCATAGACATTTAGCCAACCAGAACTTGCCTTCCTGGTCAATAAATGAAAACAGACAAATCAGCAATGCTCATTTGCTTCACAGCAAAGAGCCTTTCCTATTTTCCCCTCAGTTACTCTGGAGGATTTTGCTGGCTGAAGGATTCTGGGAAATTATGTCCAACACACTAGGTCAAGGGAGGCTGATCTAGAGATTTGGCCAAGAGCACTTGGGCAAATATACAAAAGAAGGGAAATAACAAAAATACTGCTAGGGGAATGAGCTATCAACCACCAAGCCAGAGAGAGGATTTTTCCTCTTTTGGAGCAAAATACCTAACTTGAGATGCAGTAATAATGGGAAATTTTAGTTACTTGGACATCTGTAGGAAAACCTCCGTGATTTTGCTGACTATTTGTTTGATATTTCAGAAAGTTGCAGAAAGTCAACTGATTAGTCTCACCGGGACCAGGTTCTAAGAGAAAGAGAAATGGGAGCAAAATCATACTTTCGTGGCAGATTTTAAAAGATTAATTTCAGCAAGTTTAGGGAAGTTGTAGACCAGGGGTCTTCAAACTTGGCCCTTTTATGACTTGTGGACTTCAACTCCCAGAATTCCTCAGCCAGTGTGCCTGGCTGAGGAATTCTGGGAGTTGAAGTCCACAAGTCATAAAAGGGCCAAGTTTGAAGACCCCTGTTGTAGACCATGGGAAGTCATGGGCAGAAATCTTCAGGTCAAAGAGAGGGGGCAGCACATTGAAAAATTCTGTAAAACAAATGATAGCATACCAGCATGGATTATACTCTGGATACACCCACCTTTTCCTTTGATCATAACCCTTGTTCCTTATACTACCTAAATTCTGCCCCGACACATTCTACAAAGACCTTGTAAAGTCCACCAAAATAGATATTATGTCTTTGTACTAGTCTTATTCAAGTCTATATTCTCTTGCTTCATCAACCATCTTTCTCACCATTTTTATTTGATGGCTACATTTTTATTGTACCTATCTAAAACAAATTGATGAGACTATTGATTGAGAACATTGAGAAATGTTCTCAATTCCAGTTGGTTCGTTCTTATAGAATAGAACAGAACAGAACAGAGTAGAATAACAGAGTTGGAAGGGACCTTGGAGGTCTTCTAGTCCATCCCCCTCCTCAGACAGGAAACCCTACACCAGGGGTCTTCAAACTTGGCCCTTTTATGACTTGTGGACTTCAATTCCCAGAATTCCTCAGCCAGTGTGCCTGGCTGAGGAATTCTGGGAGTTGAAGTCCACAAGTCATAAAAGGGCCAAGTTTGAAGACCCCTGCCCTATACCATTTCAGACAGATGGTTGTCCAGTCTCTTCTGAAAAATTTCCAGTGTTGGAGCACCCACAACTTCTGGAGGCAGGTGGTTCCACTGATTAATTGTTCTGTCAGGAAATTTCTCCTTAGTTCTAGGTTGCTTCTCTCTTTGATTAGTTTCCATCCGTTGCTCCTTGTCCTGCCCTCAGGTGCTTTGGAGAATAGCTTGACTCCCTTTTCTTTGTGGCAACCCCTGAGATACTGGAACACTGCTATCATGTCCCCCCTCGTCCTTCTCTTCATTAAACTAGACATACCCAATTCCAGCAACCGTTCTTTATATGTTTTAGCCTCCAGTCCCCTGATCATCTTTGTTGCTCTTCTCTGTACTCTTTCTAGACTCTCAACATCTTTTTTACATCGTGGTGACCAAAACTGGATGCTGTATTCCAAGTGTGGCCTTACCAAGGGGTTGTAAAGTGGTATTAACACTTCACGCGATCTTGATTTTTTTCTGAACCTCATTTTTTGTATCCAATAATTAAATCTTCTTTCCGCTCTTCCTACCTTCCCTTCTTCTTACTGTGGTCTTCTTTGAGGTTTTAAACTTGTTTCACAGCAGTTGCTTCCGTCTCTTATGTGCTGCACGTGTGTTGTTTTTGACCCAGTCAAAATGGAAGAAGGGCACTTCCTTGCTTGCTGGTCAGAGTGGGTGACTGAATACAGGTAGTCCTTGATGTATGACCACAATGGAGCCCAAAATTTATGAGACATTTGTTAAGCGAGTTGGGCCCCACTTTACGACCTTTCTTACCACAGTTGCTAAATAAACCATTGCAGTTGTTAAGTTAGTAACGTGGTTGTTAAGTGAATCTGGCTTGCCCATGGAAGGTCACAAAAGGTGATCCCATGATCCCAGGAAACTGCAACCATCACAAATATGAACCAGCTGGTAAGCATCCAAATTTTGATCATGTGATGCTACAACGGTCATAAGTGTGAAAAACTGTATATATTTCAGTGCTGTTGTAACTTTGAACGGTCACTAAACGAGCTGTTGTAAGTCGAGGACTACCTGTGTCATATTTTCAGTGTATTATGGTAGGATGTTATGAGGAACTGCTCCCCTTTCAGACAATCAATGTGGGGCAACCAGCAAGACTAGAAATATACGTACAAGAAAAGGATTAGTCTTAAAGCAAGCTCAAAAGCCTCACCACAAGAAATGGGAAAGAAATTTTCAAGGTCCCTGAGATTAATCTAATACAGGGGTGTCAAACTGCCGGCCCACGGGCCAGATGCGTCATGGCGAAACCGCGCCACCCCATTGCCGACAATGGAAAAAAAGTCACGATACGTTGCGACCCATCACGTGACGTTGCGAGTTTGACACCCGTGATCTAATAAAACAGGGCTGGGCAAGGGGCAGGAACTACAGTAATTGCAAGGCAGATTTTGGTACAACTTTTTCCTCCCATTGTATGGCTGTTTGTGACTCCAGACAGGCGAGCAAACTCTAGAGTAATATATTAAATATATTACTGGCTCTTTACTGTGATGTCTCCTGTCACTTGGCATTTCACCAGACGCTTTATGCAGCCTGCCTCTTTGACATTTTCAGTATTTTGACTAGGGAACATTCCTGATTTATTGGAGTTAACTGCCAATATTTTTTCCTTGAGTACGGACGCGGTGTCAGTTCTGAGTGTTGATGTTACGGCAGCATGTTTGCTGCCGGGTACTCCTGCAGCGTGCTCTTTGGTGGCACTGAAATAAGATCCATTTAATATTATGAAAAATATGCATCGCAGATGCAGATCTTGATCTGAGATGTAATGGATTCCTCAGCATAAATTTGCTGTTGACTCAAGCAGTCATAAATGACACAGGAGGCGGCCTTACATCAGTTGGATTCATACCAGACTAAAGCATGGTTTCTTAAATAAACTATATATGACCAAATCATACATCACACTAACCCAATGTTGAGCAATCAAAGGTTACAGGCCATGTGCAGCCCCTGGAACCCTTCTGTCCTGCAACCATTGCATCTGTTTTTGTCAGGCACAAACTGCCAGATCCACACGGGTAGAGTTCAAGCTAGCTACTTTATTACCTTTTGCCTGTTATACAGGAATCTTTCCAGATTACTTGCCTTCTCTTGGGAACTGATAGATAAGGTTCTGTGGAGCTTGGAGGAGTCAATCCTAAATCTCTTGTGGCTGCACAAGGATTCAAGGCTAATCTCCTGCTTGAGATCTGGGCTTTTTGCAACATCTTTACCATGAAAATTGTGATAGGATTAGAGTTAGAAGCAGCATAATTGAAAACTATCCTCTCTTCTTAATCAATAGCACTGCATTTATTTCCCAATGTTCCCTAGAAATTGGGAATGCTGGATCTCATGACACATGAGCACTGTGGTGGAATGTGGTCTGGATTCCCAGGAAGGAAGGGCTACATTCTAGAGGCCAAATGGGTCGTGAAGCTTAGATAGTTTGGTTGGGAGAAAGAGAGCAAAGAAGACTCCTTCTTACCCATTCTCAGAGTCTATCTCTAGTCATGCAAATATCCTGTTTTCCCGAAAATAAGACCTAACCGGAAAATAAGCCCTAGCATGATTTTTCAGGATGCGCGTAATATAAGCCCCACCCCAAAAATAAGCCCCAGTTAAGATCGTCACCCAGACAGATGCATTTAGTATTGTATTTCTCCAAAAATAAGACCTAACCTGAAAATAAGCCCTACTGTGTCTTTTGGAGCAAAAATTAATATAAGACCTGGTCTTATTTTCGGGGAAATGTGGTAGTTGCTTTAATTGGCAAGATTTCTGTAATAGGTGAGGAACAATAAAGAAAACTGCTCAGATGTAATACCACCTGTCTTTCTCGCTTGTTTGGGCCTGACAACCATAGTGTTCTGAATTCAACTTTAATTGATTAATTCTATTTATTAAAGGTATTTGTATGCCGCCCCTGCCCCTCCCCCTCCTGCAATCAACAATGCAGCGCACATTTTAAAAAATGGAATGTAAATGATTCACATGCTGACTACATGGCAGGTCTTCTTAAAATGGGATGGCAAAATTGTCAAGGTCAAAGCCGGCTCCTGCATAATTGCTGCATACTAAGCAGAAAGATGTGGGTGGGAGACCTGTCAAGAATTAGCTACATTTCTTCTGCAGAGTTTGTCACAATTGCTCTTATATCATTCCATCAAAGTTGTCAGGGCACTGCTGGTACATAATTAGATACTCAAAAGATTTCTGCTTAGATCCCTATAAATAGTGGGAAGAAATAATGAAGAGTGCCACTCTTTAGAATTAAATATACCCTTGACATATGTTTGCCTTCCCAGTATATGAAGTTCTTTTACATGGTGGCCAGTATATTGCTGCTTGTCTCTTTTATTGCAGGGGTCTCCAACTTGGCAACTGTAAGATTTGTGGACTTCAACTCCCAGAATTCCAAGTTGCCAAGTTTGGAGAGCCCTGGGACTTATTGAAGGTGTAGTGAGGAGTTAGCTATGGAATATCTAGGGGAAATGGATTATCTGGGTGCTTTTCAGTTAAGGTTCAGGTATGGGCATGGGCATGAAATATAAACTTTGTTGGAATCTAGACAGGGAAACTGACTTTTCTGGTCTTCTTGGACTTCCAGGTAGTCGTCAATATAATTGTCCATGGTATTGGTTTGAGCCACTGGCAGGGATTGAGAATTGGGGCACAGTTTTACTTCTTCTGCCATCAACATTCCCAGTCAGTGGCTGTGGGACAGAAGAGAACAGTCTGTTGGTTAGTTTGTGAAGAGTGCCACAGCATTCGTTTTTCTCCCCTTTTTCTTCAAAGACAGACAATATTACAAAGTTGAACTTCCCACCCCAACGCTATGCAATCAGCTACGTTCCCCAATAGAACAGAATAGAAATATGTTCATGCCCCCCCATCTAATTGACAAAAATGACCTTGGTTCTCACGGGACAGTAAAATGTTTAGACTAGTAGAAATCCTCCATACCCCCTCCCATTCTTGTGGCAACTTAGAACAAGAAAAAAGGCTGCAACCAGGATCGTTGTAGATTTGACACTCCCTGTTTACAATCCCTTAATTTGGGATAGAATCAGGGCGACTGGATGGAGCTGAGCATTTACTGGCCGGATGCCCTTCCTGATGCCACACAGAGTTTGCAGTAGATATTTTTTTTTCTTTGTGCCATAGGAGAGAAACATCTGCTGCTATCTAGGATTGAACTCTAAACCTTCCAAGTGGGGGGTGAGTGTCTTCACTACTAGACCACCAAACATTGATGGTACTCAATTTTCCATCCCTCAGGCTGCATTTATCCCTAGCTTGCAACCTATTGGACAGAAAGAAAAAGGGGAAACATAGAAAGAGAATATCAGAAAGAGAGAAAGAGAAAAGAAAAATGTTGGCACTGCTTGCTTCAGTTCTACCTACTACCAGCTTTGAGCCAGATTAGCTTTGAGTAATTTAGCCTTTTGCACCTGACGGCCATTTTTCTGCCTTGTTTTTCCCAATTTTCCATGTGGTTAACAGAGGAATGCATAAGGAAATCAGTAGCAACGATGGGCCAGGAGATCAGAAGCATTAGCAAACAGATTTAAGGGAAAGAAGGAAAAGCATGTGATGTGACTGAACAAATTAGTAATCAAAGGCTGAAAGAGCATGGAAGCTACATCAAAAAATGAATGAATGCACAGGGATGTGCATTAGTTATGTGGAGCTAGGAGAGATAGTAGCTGTTGTGAAGGTAGCAACAATTAAACAGGCAAAAGAAGGTAGCCTAGATGTCCCTGTGTGTTTTCTGGAGAGCCAGGTGTACTGTATAGGAGAGGCGGCAGCAGCAACTACAAAGAAGTGGAAAAAGAAGTCCAGAAACTGAAAGACACAATGTGTATGGAGAACAACAAAGAGGAGGGTGCCAGCAAGGTGGCAATGACAGCCAGGGGATAAAGAGAGAAGCATGTGTGGAAACTGAAAAGGATACCAAGAAGCCAACGTTGAACATATATGTCATGATACGTCGATGAAGATTCTCAGTCATCCAGTTAGAGCTGTCTGGAAATTGAGTCACGGCAACCGGACTTCTTTTCTTTTCCGGTTTGAAACATTTTGGTGCTCATTAAGATCATTGGCTACGTGGATAAGCAGCAAACCATTTCAAACCAAAAAGAAAAGAGGTTTCATCAGTCCCAGATTTTATAAACATGATGTAGGCACCCGGAAAAATGGATAAGGCATATTATTCAGAGCAATATAACCAATGCAGATACGACTTGCATTATTTTGCTATTCAACAGTGCTTATAGAACAATAGGAGACAGTTAGAACAAAGTCAGTGGACGAAAAGGGGCTCCAACACTGGAGGCTTTTAAGAAGAGAGACAACCAGAAAGTAAGGGTTTCCTGCTTGAGCAGGGGGTTCTAGAAGACCTCCAAGGTCCCTTCAACTCTGTTCTTCTGTTCTTCTGTTATTTTTAGAGGACATAATGGTCAGATGACCAAAGAGATTGTAAAAGCTAAATGACTACATTGAAATGCCAGCAATTTTATAAAGAAAATAATTCCTCCACTGGTTATGACTGCTACAGCACAGAGAGAGACAAAGCTGTTAAGGATGCTATTAAGAAATGTAGAGAAATTTTATTTTATTCTGTAGTTATCAGCTCTCCCTAGCCTTTCTAGTTCCCAGAAAGCTGGCAGTTGCATGTTATTTCCCAAAATAGTACTTAATTGGTATTTATAAGACGTTTCAATCTTTCTGCTGTAAATTTTATGCTTTTGTTGTGATTTTATTATTGCCCTGTGATTTACCACAAAATGTTTTAATTTGTCAGCTAGGCTTATTTGCAGAATATATCAATTTGGCTGCTCAGATCTGAAGGTCTGGAATGTGGAAGCCTCAATCTTTGAGGATTTTCAACTTGAAAAGTTTCCCCACTCTTGTCCTAGAACAGGGGTCTTCAAACTTGGCCCTTTTATGACTTGTGGCCTTCAGCGTGCCTGGCTGAGGAATTCTGGGAGTTGAAGTCCACAAGTCATAAAAGGGCCAAGTTTGAAGACCCCTGTCCTAGAAGATCAGTGCCAAGACAACATTGCTATTGTATGTGTCACAGTAGAGGTACAAAAGGAATGTTTGTGCGTGTGGTGTCTGTGTGTATATATATTCACACACATACACACACATTCTCCACTTTCTAGGGATGATAGATAGATAAGAGAGAGAGGGAGGGAGAGGGAGGGAGGAGGGAAAGAGAGGGGCAGGAAGGGGCAGGGGTAGGAAGAGAGAGGGAGGAGAAGGGAAGGAGGGAAAGGGAGGGAGGGAAGGAAAGAGAGAGAGAGAGAGAGAGACGGAGGCAACCAGTTTGGTGTAGTGGTTAGGGCACCGGGCTACAAAGCACGAGGCCCTGAGTTCTGCTCCCACTTAGGCGCAAAACCAGCTGGGTCATCTCTGGCCAGTCATTTTCTCTGAGTCCTAGAAAGCACGCAAGGGCAAACCACTTCTGAGAAAAAAAACCTTGCCAAGAAAACTGCAGCAACTAAACTTGTTAAAATGTCTGAGATTTCCATCCAGAATGATTCTGGCTGTGACCCTCAGGGCGGGCGAGGTTGTTCAGCCCTACCTTGGAAAAACTGAATCCTCACCGCAGAAAGCCAAAAAAACAATCAATACGTGCACTTCTTTAAAAACCCGGACTGGTTCCTTTAAGATCTCACAAGATTATTAATCAAGTCACTCCAGCTTTCTTTCCTTCCTAACCTACCTGGAACGGATGGTCTCTAACCGTTAGGCAGGATCAATTGTAAAAAGTGGAATTAGTCACTCTAAATCATGCAGCTATGGTCAAAGGGAGCTCTTCTTAAAAAAAAAAAAAATCATTAAACAATCATGTATTCCTATTGATTTATTCAAAATACCTTCAAGGGAAGCAGATTAAACACAAGGCCAAAAAAAAAAAAAAAAAAGTAAACTAATGCAGATTAAATGGATGAAGGATGGGCTGATGTTTCCCTAGGCAGTTTTTGTACTAATGAGAGGAAAATTATATGTACACTATTACCAGGATAAAAGGTCTATTAGAGGTCTTTTGCTTGACATATTTATGTATTTCAAATACTAAGTAGCACAGTGAATTAGGTTTATTCCTGGCATTTGCTGTTTTTATTGGGTCTCTGAGTGATAAACAGGCTGGCCATCAAGGGGAGGGCCTGGTTTGTTCAGTAGGAGAAGCTGCGCAAGGAGACTCGCAAATACAGATAGGCCTCAACTTATGATGCAGCCAAAAAAGGGGACTTACAACCTGGATCTGAAGTTCTGACAGTCACACACACACACACACACACACACACACATAGTCACACAAGCAGACTTCAGGCACTTGACAACCAACAGTGTCCCACAATCATCTGACCACGTTTTACGTTTCTGCCAAAAACTGGCACTTTCTTCTACACTTAATGGCCGCTGTGTTTGCTTAACAACTGCTGTGTTCATTCTGCGACTGCCGCGTTCACCTCACAGCCACCACAAAAAAGGGGATAAAATCAGGTCAGTTGTTTTATGACTGTTAGCAGCTTACGACTATAACTGCAGTGTGTTTTTGTAGCATTTTGTCTGTATAGGTTTATCTTTTTAATACTGTAAGCTGCCCAGAGTTATCCTGTAGTAAGATGGGAGGCCAATAAATTTAATAAAATAAATAAAATAAATAAAATAAATAAAATAAATAAAATAAATAAAATAAATAAAATAAATAAAATAAATAAAATAAATAAAATAAATAAAATAAATAAAATAAATAAAATAAATAAAATAAAATAATAAAATAATAAAATAAAATACAATAAATAAAACAATAAAATAATAAAATAAATAAGACAAAAAATAAAATAAAATAATAAAATAATAAAATACAATACAATAAATAAAACAATAAAATAAATAAAATAAAATAAAAAACAATAAAATAATAAAATACAATACAATAAATAAAACAATAAAATAATAAAATACAATACAATAAATAAAACAAAATAATAAAATAAATAAGACAAAAATAAAATGCAATAAAATAAAAAACAATGAAATAAAAAACAATAAAATAATAAAATAAAATACAATAAATAAAACAATAATATAATAATAAAATAAAATAAAATAATGTGCAGGCTCCATTAATGTCAAAACCTGAGAACTACCAATAGAACATTTGCAGAGTCTTTTTGGAAGAAGTTTATTAGAATGCAAGACCAATATCTTTATTTTAAATTTGCCCCTGTAAAATCAGCATGCAGGGTGTCCAGCAAATGGGAACGCTGAGGAGCTAAATTCAAATCCCAACATAAAAAGCTTTATTTGATATTGTGGCTGCTGCCTGTATGCTGGCCTTCCTTTTTGATGGATTCTTGAGTGGAATCTGTTGCAAAGCCCGAAGACTGATAGAATAATTTGCCAAGGGTAATGTTTTTACACTCTGCTTCCCCTCTCTGTACCACATCACTGGATGCAGAGTGGAAAGCTGAAGCCTGTATAAATTAGGACTGGGAAAATAGTGACAATATCCCCAATCCTCCTTTAACCACTTGTATCCTTTCAACCGAAACAGTGAAGATTCAGATTTTTGAATTTGCAGTATTATGAAACACTCATATGTAATTCCTCAAGCATGAAACACACTGCCCTATTTAGGAGATGACCTTTGCCCACACATGAAGGAAAAAAGTCTGCAGGATATGGTCAAATAAGTAAAGATGGTGGCCACCATGTATAGTCAAAGCTATGCCCATTTTTTTTTTACATGTGGTACACTGTTTTTATGAGATTTTAACATTTATGCTTTGTTTTATTTAAATCAGGGGTGTCCATCTTTGGAAACTTTAAGACTTGTGGGTAACTTGTGGATAACTAAGAAAAACAGATGAGTTAGAAAACAAACCAATCCAGAGTTTTCATTTGAGGCATAAATAACCAGGTTAAAATTATCATATTTTGAACTCTTTATGCAAAGCTCTCTTGAGAATTCCATAATGATGGAAAAGGTAGAAGGAAAGACACAAAGAAGATGAACAGCAGCAAGGTGGATGGACCTGCTTAGAGCAGTGATTAGTTTGGGAACTAGTCAACATGGAGAAAGTCTATCAATGTGACCAGTAAGAGTTCACAACAACTTAATAGCACATAATCAATCAGTCAATCAATCACCAAGGTTTCAACAAGCAGTAACCAATAAAGGTGACCATCTATTTTGGCATCTTCTATCTTGATCCTCAGTTAAACCCATTAAGTAGTAACTTAATTTCTCTAGAGTCCTGGACCCCATTTATCCTGTGCTCCATTTGGTGATGAATATCTTGCCTCCCTATTTTCTGACCCCTTTCCAATTGGCTCCCAATTTCACAATCTGAAATCCCCCCCCAAAACAATCTCCCATTTGAAAAATTGTAACATCCCAGGCAAATATATGATTTCACCAGAATTACTGAAGATAAATCCGGACTCCCATGTTAGTCCCATTGCTACTTTTAACAACTACCTATTATTTTCTAAATAGGGTTCAAAGGAAGAAAGAAAGAAAGAAAGAAAGAAAGAAAGAAAGAAAGAAAGAAAGAAAGAAAGAAAGAAAGAAAGAAAGAAAGAAAGAAAGAAAGAAAGAAAGAAAGAAAGAAAGAAAGAAAGAAAGAAAGAAACTTAAAGGTGATATTGTAAAATATTTTGCTAAATATTATCCAATCAGTCTTTTGCCAATTATCAATAAACTTTATGCCAGATTTCTCCACCATAAAATTTTACATTGGATATACCTGGAGAATTTCTTGGCCCCTGGTAGCTTTCAGATGAATATTCCACCATGGATCAGTGTGCAATTCTATACTATACTGTTTAGCTAAAAAAAAAAAAAAACTACCTCTCCTTACAATGCAATTTGCCTTTATTTATTTAAAATAGTCTTTAACTCTATTCCTTGTAAGAGACTTTGGAAGAAACTAGCTACAAGATCCTTTGATTGCCACCTTCTCAAGTTGATCATGTTGCTACCACAAAATACTACCATGCAAAATAGAGGTAACTATAACTGTTATAGCTCTAAATGGTGCTGAATGCTTGCCAGTCACCAAAGGTGTTGAGCACACTTTACACGCCATGGAGATGTGCAGGCGTCATTGGTCTTTAGGTGTTTCCCTCCCTGACAATATCAGCAAGTAATCAAGGAATCACCAGGAATGCTCCCACCAACATTGACAGAGCAAGCCATTAGTATATAAAAATAAAAGCAAACCCTACTCCCTTCTAGCACTGATGGTATTATCTAGTTTGGTAATAAAATGTCTACAAGAAAAGCACCAAGCTCAGAGAGCACCAAGGACCCCAAATAAAATATATATCTCAGCAGACCAATGGAAAAGTTCGAGTCTTTACTTGCTGCAGTTGCAGGGGACCGGTTGGTGTTCATAGATGCTGCTCTTTGGAATAGGATCAATCAATCAATGGTTCCAAAAAGCTGAATGAAGCAGTGGCATCAGCCTTGCCCCATTTGGTGTCCTCTAGAATCTGGGGTCCCCAACCCCTGGGCTGTGGACCGGTATCGGTCCACGACTTGTTAGGAACCGGGCTGCAAGCCAAGCTTCATCTGCACATGCATGGGATCTAGGTAGCATGCAAAACCATCCTCCTCCCCAGTCGGTGGAAAAAATGTGTTCCACAGAGGTCCCCAACCTTTCCGGGCTTGAGGACCGGACGAAAGGAGAGCAAGTTTAAAATTGGTGTGTGCACATAGGGCCACACACACTGGTGCAGCACTAGCAGCCCCATTCACGCATGCGATATGCGCTAGCGCTGTGTGCATGCGCGAATGGCCGTGCACCCCCAAGGTGGCTAGCGAACGGGCCACGCAAACCAACCAGGCTAGCTGCACATGCGCAAACAGGCTATGGAAACCCGCCACGTGCAAGCATCCCCGTTCGTGCCCGCGCGCATGCGCAAATGGGCCGCAGGCACTAGCGCAAGTGGGGGGGAAATGTGCACCCATGTGTACGCACCGGCCAGCTTTTCCGCAAACCACTGGCCAAGAGCCCACGGCCTGGTTGCGGGCCACAGATCAATTGGGGACCCCTGTTCTACAAAACCGGTCCCTGATGCCAAAAAGGTTGAGGACCTCTGCTCTAGACTTCAGCTTCAGCTTCCATAATATGCTAGGAAGTTGCTTCATCTAATTTCATGGCACCCTGCAAGTATCCCAACTGGCTCTGCATCTTTATGAGATCACCCTGTTCTCCGTGTGATCTCTAATGAGCTGGAACTCCCTCTGTGACTAAGTTAAGGAAGAAAATGCAGAGCAAGATCTAAAAGAAGATCAAACGGAAGAATTAGTGGCAGCAAAACAGGCGTGAAAAATGGTGGACATTTTGAGCATTAGGCACGTTGGAAAATATTTCAGTCCCTTGAAAACATTACCGTACTTTTCTCTGGACAATTTCAGTAGTGTAGTTTTTATAAAAACTAGACAAAAGTATTCTTTCATACTTTGATTCGGTGATTTTTGTCCTTATCAAAATCCCACCCTGGCTGAAACACACACTCCATTAGCAAAATGATATTAGCAATCTGTTGATTGTTAAAGAAAAGAAACAGCAACGAAAACCATGATTTCCCCTACAGCCATTATGGCTGCCCACATATGTGAGGTGACCCACAAATGCCATCTTCCTGTATCTAAAATTTGACTCAAGTGGGCCCCGTTCTGGAAACTTTCTTCCCTGTGAAGAATTGACTCCATTCAGCACTGTTCTTTCTTACAGCTCTGCTGCTCACATTCCTTGGGAAGATTACCGAGTTATTAAATAAACAGTTTTGAAATTGTTTTTTTTAAAAGAACCTGTTCCAACATTTCCCTTTGATGGGGAAATATTCACCAAAAGGTTTTTTTTTTCCAGAACCTTCTCTTCAAAACAGTTGCATCTAACTAAAACCACATTTTGGTTCGGCTCATTATTTTCAGTAGTTTGGAACTATTATTCTTTGTTTGTTTTTAATACTTGAAAGCCGTTATTTATGGACCCATTAAACCAGAAAATTGCTAAACTAGCCTCTACTCAGCAGTGAAAAAAATTGTACAGTGATTTAAAAAAATTACAGTCATTTCTGAATTTCTGAGAGGGTCTGTGCACATGAAAGTGTCTCATTTACCACTTACCGTTTTTAGGAAATATACAGCTAAATATAAGATCCAGTTTGGTGTAGTGGTTAAGGAACCTGGGCGTGTGTTAGTTAAGTTTGCATTAAAACCCCAGTAAGCACCAAAAGAGACATTTTTAAAGTCTGACTGCAGGGTAGGATAGGATAGGGAAAATCTGACTAGAATGAAGAGATTTTCCCAGTGTGGGAAGGCATTGGAAAAAACGAGAGAAGAAAGGATACGGATTAAGAATGAGAGAAGGGTTCAAAGAGAGAGTAGCTGAGTTATATACAATAGCTATACTAGGGCTTCCCTGTGCTACTTTGTGTTTAACCCCCCCCCCCCAAAAAAGTTAAGTTTCTCTTTTAAATAGAACTCCACTTTAGTTGAGTTCATTCTGAATTGAACTGAGAACAGTCTGACCACCTCTAATAAACTTGCTCAATTTACTTTTTAACGGCAGTGTTTGCATAAGTCTATTTTGCCATCTCAGTGCAAAGCATTATTCATTAACTAGCTAGGATGTGATATCCTTTACCCTCCACTTCTGATCAAACAACATTGCTGTGCTCAGCTCAACAGTTGCCGCATGTTGTTCTGCAGATGGTCGAGCTCTTCAGAAATGTCCAACACACATCATCAGAACATTCATCTGTAATTCCAAGTGTCTTTTGCTCATGGCTTGCAACAAGGTTTAGCTGATTTAGATCAGGGGTCCCCAACCCCTGGTCTGTGGACCGGTACCAGACTGCAGCATGCCAGCAACCGGTCTGCACAAACAAGCAAAGCCCCATCCATGGGATGCAGGCAATACACAAAACCACACACCCTCCTGTCCGTGGAAAAACCTCTCTCCATGGAACTGGTCCCTGGTGCCCAAAAGGTTGGGGACCTCTGATTTAGATGACTGCACCAGAAATTTTGTGATCCATTAAATAGATCTTAAATTTGGTCTTGCCTCCAACGAAACAATGGCACTCTTCAGACCTAGATCAAATGGTATCCTAGTGAATGTGTCTAATTTTATATCTCCAATTTGAATGGAATAAGACAATTACAAGTGCAGAGGTTTGTAAAATATAATTATGCTATGTGGATCTTGAAGGAATCAGGTGTTACTCAAGTATCCAGGTTGTTGATGAATAATTCCACAAATGGGGTACCAGAAATGCACTCCCTTTTAATTTAAATATAGGTAGATCTCGAGTTACAACCATTCATTTAGGGACCGTTCAAAGTTACAACAGCATTGAAAAAAAGAGACTTGTGACTATTTTTTATACTTACGACCATTTTATGACGAGTATTCCTATGGTCACATGATCAAAATTCAGCCGCTTAGCAACTGGCTCATATTTCTGATGATGGCAGTGTCTCAGATCATGTGATCCCCTTTCGTGACCCTGTTATTAACTTAAGAACTGCAGTAATTCCCTTTACTGTGGCAAGAAAGGTCATAAAATGGGGCAAAACTCACTTAACAACTGTCTTACTCAGCAACAAAAATTTTGGGCTCAATTGTGGTTGTAAGTCAAAGATTACCTGTATTCTATTTTCTCCTCTGGGCAGTACCTACAAAAAATAGAAAATAAAGCAAATGTTAGGTGAATGTCTTAACTAATCTCAGGGTGTTTGATTCTTTTTGTATAATATAGTATCCCAACCGTACTTATTTAAAGGGCTCCTGGGTTTAAATATCTAAGGAACTCTCTTTAAAAAAAAAAAAAAAAAGATGGATGAGGTTGCCATATCAATAATCATGTTGGTTTCACATTAATCCTTTTTTCCTATTATTTTTGGCAGAGTTTGAATGAATAACTGAGCCATAATAACCCTTTTAAATTCTGGTTGCCTGTCTTTAAATCTGGCCCTTTATTTCAGTTCAGAAATATTTTTTTAAAAACAAATAGTATTTTAAGTTATTTCCAAAATCAAATCAAACCTAGTGTTATATCTAAAATTGAAAGACTGAGTATGATTCAAAATCCAATAGAACAAAATAATCTTAACTGCATAGTTTAAAGACTGTAATCAGGAAGCCAGTCTCTGGCTGAAGGTCAATAAACAATCCTGCTTCCACAAAGGCTCTCTCTGAAGTACCCACCAAATTATGTGAGGGAAATACATACGTTTTCCAACAATTATAAACTAGACAGAGGTTCATATGGAAGGATGTGTTCCTTCAAATGTCTTGACTTTACAGGCCAAAGCTCGCACCTTGGATTGTGCCCACAAAAGACTGAAAACCAGACGAGTTTGTTTAAAAGCTAGCATAACTCTAAATGGAAAGTGATTAAAGGATTGATCTGCTTTTTGGAGAGGGACGACGTTTTTATCCTGATCAGTGAGGTCTTTAAGCCTTCAAGAAAGTCTCTCTTTCTCTCTTTCTCTCTGGCTGATCTCCATTACCTAGTTGTACCTCATTCAATGAGGTTATCTTTCCCTCTTTTAAGACATTTCTTTTCTTTCATCCTCAGTGGAATTCATACCATCATTTCAAGCAATAACAAATACTTACAAGGGATTTATCTGCACCCAGTTTTCGCTGCATTTCATTTAGTAATATATCTTTAACACTTCGCTTTCTCACTTTAAGAGCTTTCAAGTTCTCAAAATGAATTGCTATAATTGTTTTTAAGTTAGAGGAAATATCAGTGAGGAAGCCCCTTTTTGCGTTAGTAATAGAGCTAAAACTACAGTAGCTAGTGATAAATAATAATTCTGTGGATTCGTTCTTCTTGAATTTGACCACCGCTTCTACAAGGTCATTACGGAAGAGAGAGTACAGTATCGAAGGAATGTTTATTTGGTCGGCTTAAAATGTACAATTGGAAAATGTTAAGAAGGACTAAAGTAAGCACATTGAAGGTAGCATTAGATTCGATGAGGCTTCTGTTTTTCCTCTGTCTTTCCGTTGCCAATTTTTTTGTGTTGTTTTATTTATGTTTTAATTTATTTATCAAATTTGTATTGCTGTCTGTGTCAAAAGAAGTTTCTGGGTGGCGTACAACCATCAAATAAAAACAATAAAAACACACTTATTCTAAAAAATGTAAAACAATAATTGTTAAAAATGAAATATATTAAAAAGAGCAGGGCATGGCAAGAGGGAATGCGGGTCATCCTCGACTTACGACCACAATTGAGCCCAAAATTTCCATTGTTAAGCAAGACGGTTAAGTTGAGTTCTGCCCCATTTTACGACCTTTCTTGCCACAGTTGCTAAGTGAATCACTGCAGTTGTTAAACTAGTAACATGGTTATGAAGTGAAGGTGGCTTCCCCAATGACTTTGCTGGTCAGAAGGTCGCAAAAGGGGATCACGAGACCATGGGACACAGCAAAAACATAAATATGAGTCAGTTGCCCAGTATCTGATCATGATCATGGGGATGCTACAATGGTCATAAGTGTGAAAAACGGTCATAGGTCACTTTTTTCAGTTATGCTATAACTTCAAACAGTTACTGGATGAATGGTTGTAAGTCAAGGACTACCCGTATATCAATAGTGATGTTGTCTTAGAAGATGTTCTAGGCATCTTCAGTCCAACAAACATTCAACAAACTAGGTTCACACACCAATATAGTGTTCATAACCATACGGGAGAGTGTATGGTATAGGTTTAGGAGCTGAGAGTCCCAAGATTTGTGTCCGCCTTCAGCTACAAAGTTTCACTAGGACAAGTTCAGGAACTGACTCCTCAAAGACTCTTACAGTACACCCAAAGGAAAGAAAACCAAACTTTTTTTTTTAAAAAAAGAATTGCCCAGAAAAGTGAAATAACCAAACATTCCCCAAACCAGCAAAAGCTAACTAAGATTTGGCATCCACTCTAACCCCAAGCCTGGGAGTGGAGCCATATTTTTAATAACTTCCAGAATAGCTCTAGGGTGGAAGCCATTCCAATCTCCAGAGGGATGCTGTTCCAGAGGGCAAGCGCTGCTTTACAAAAGATGTGCTGCTTAGGTCCTGAGAGATGACCTTGGTTTGGTTGAGAGGACCTGGCATGCATTCGTTCTGTTTATTCCACACTGGGTAGACTGAAATTAGGCAGCTTTGTTAAATAACCAGGCCCTATGCCCTGTTATATTCTAGATCAGAGATGTCCAACCTTGGCAACTTTAAGACCTGTGGACTTCAATTCCCAGAATTCCCCAGCACACTGGCTGGAGAATTCTGAGAGTTGATGTCCACAAGTCTTAAGGTTGCCAAAGTTGGACATCCCTGATGCAGATGATAGCCAGCACCTTGTGGGCCTCTCAAAGTCAACTAGCAACCACATATGGGCATGATATGACATACCTGCCATGCCTGCCTTGCCCCATTCTGGAGAGCTATCAAGCTCTGCTCAAGAACCATCTAGAACAGAGGTCCCCAACCCCCAGTCCATGGACCAGTACCGGGCCACGGCAGGCCAGCAACCGGTCTGCACAAACAAGCAAAGTCCCATCCTCAGGATGCAGGCAGCACACAAAACCATGCCCCCTCCAGTCCACGGAAAAACCTCTCTCCACGTAACCAGTCCCTGGTGCCCAAAAGGTTGGGGACCTCTGATCTAGAACAATCCAGTCAACGTTCAATTCTTTATTTGCTCATTCCCAACAGACAGAATCTTGCCAGACTAAACTAATACTACTCTCACCCTAACAGGTATACCTGAGAGATTTTAGGGAGCAGCTATCCTAAATCTCTTCCCTTACTGCTAATCTAGCTCCAGGCTGTGTTGTCTCTTGTCTCACCCATTCCTTGGAATGTGCTTTGTCCTTCCGGGAAACTGTCTCTTCACTATGATCCATCCCACCCCTTCTCCCTTCATAGACACAATCTATCCCATCAGCAGAAGTTTCCAAGTGGTCTTCAATAAAAATCCCATGCACAGTAGATTGCAGGAATATTATCAGGGGGTAACAAGACAAAGGTTTGAAGGGACTCCTTCTCCAGGAAAAGGATGCAACTGGTCTAGTTACTTGACAGACTGCCTATCTCGTGTAGTGTTAGTCCAGTTGGTTTGATCCAGGTTCCTTCAATTAAGCAGTGCCATCTACTGCATTCCCGGAAGTGTGCCTTTTCTGTTGTGGTGTCTGCCCTCTGGAATGATGTTCTCCCTGAGATTGGGGTGGCTCCTTCTCTGATGGCCAAGTGGAGAACCTTACAGAAAATAAATCAAATAAATAAATAATAACTGGATCACCAGAAGAATGCTCTCCTGACCACACTTGCTATCTGTTCCTCAAACAGGAGCTGTGAGTCCAGATTATGTACCAATCTTGCTGGAGCTGTCCAGCTCTATTCAAGACCAAAGGTGAAAAGTCCTCAGATTCAGGGGCCCCAAATAACCATAGCTAATTGATCCTGTAAAGATTGAGCCAAAGTCTGTACCTCCCTATCTAGATCCAAACAGCCTGCAGGAACCTGGTCAACACATTAACAGCATCAGTTAGATCAGTGGTGGCGAACCTATGGCATGGGTGCCAGAGACGGCACTTGGAGCCCTCTCTGTGGGCACACGTGCCATTGCCCCAGCCTTGCCTCCCCCTGCAACCCCCTCCTCACCAGCAGCCCCCCTGGAGGAGTCGCCCCTGAGCGTGGCCCACGCGGAGCAGCGCAGCCAAGGACATGGCAGCCAGGCAGCATAGACAAGACTCTGCCCTCACGCCCCAACGCACACAGTTGATGCTGCAGGGCGTGGGCAGAAGGCGTGGTCGCCATGGTGCTGCTGGGCTGCCTGGGTGATCTGCAGCGGGCCCTGGAGGCGGTGAGTGGCCCTGCGGGCAGGCGGGGTGGGGCGGAGCAGGGGCGGGGCAGGGGGTGGAGCAGGGGCAGGGCCAGTTTTGGGGCACTCGGTCGCTAAAAGGTTCGCCATCACTGAGCTAGATAGTCCAGGGTTGAAATATGCAACTAAATTTCATCTCTATATTGATGATACCAAATCCCAAACCAACAGATGACCTCACCCAGCTTCATGTTGCTGTCATGTAGAAGGGGAGAGCCCTGAGGGGTTGCATAAGTGAAAAATTGGGGATGCCACCTTTCTCCTTCCATCAGTGCTGACCGAAACAAATTAGAGAGGAAGAATAACCACTCTAAAAATTGACTCTCACCTCTGACCCCTTGGCCCAGGGGTCCCCAACCCCGGTCCATGGACCGGCACCGGTCCACGGCATGCCAGAAACCGGTCCACGCAAACAAACGAAGCCCCACCCATGGGATACAGGCAGCACATGAAACCACGCCCCCTCCGGTCCACAGAAAAAAACTTTTCACTGAACCGGTCCCTAGTGCCCAAAAGGTAGGGGCCGCTGCCTTAGCCAATCCAAAAGAATACCAAAAGATCAAGGACAGATTGGACACCACCCTTCCTCCAACTCTGCCAAAGATCATCATGAACAATGCTCTCTCTGTACTGCACCCCACCCTTAAACTTCGCTGAAATAGGTCCAAATGATCTGCTTTTTTCTAAGGTTCTCTGCAACTGCTGTCCTACCACTTTCTCAACACTCTTCCCTAAAAATTCCAAATTCTCTTTCTCCCTTGTATCAAAGGTTTTGGGCTCCCTTTTTATAAATGCATTCAATATATATACCATCTTTCCTTTATCTATTCTTTCTGCAATACATCTTTGCCGTTGTCTTTTCATGTGTCCATCTTTGTATAAAATGGTATTATTATTATTACTTAGTTTAAGCTGTAATATTGCAAGAATGTGCTCATGAATGCAGCCACAGGTAGCACCAGGTTTTTGTTTTTGATAACTGAATAAAAGGTTTCCCTCGCTGCTAGCAGAGTACATCGTTAGTTTGGTTTTGATGTTGTTCGTCTGATATCCATGCATAGAGTCATCTTTTAAATCATTGGAAGAAGGAATATGCTATAAACATTGATTTTTCTTGGCAAAATTCTGATAGACTTGCTTCATTTCATTCACAAAGGTCAAATGTTCTTGTAATTTTAGATGAAAGTTTACTTCCAAATTTAACATTACAGTCTTTTATTATTATTAATTTTTGGGAGGAAGGGATGTTGTGTTAACATGTTGGAAGCTGTTATAACCCTGTTCAATTTCCACTTCTGCATTCATAATTGGATACTAGATCGGGATCACTGTAATATTGATTGGCTTGCCTTGGCTATGAATTGAAACAATTCCATCGTTCATGGGATTGATTTTGACACCATTTTATTAATAAGGATGGCTAGTCATTTTTCTGTGGTTTTTCTTGTCTACAATGGCAAAATCTGCTGGGAAGTGACCCATTCCAGTTCATTCCAGTTCACTGGTTTCCAGAATGTAAATGTTCAATGTTGACATTTCTGCTCTGACAACATAAAGTTTGCCTTAGTTCAGGGTTCTGAGATTTTATATACCAATAATATACAAATTTTTGCAGCAAAGGTTTCTTTTTGTCTTTGGGCCCATCAGAAGCTTGAATCCAGCCACATCATAGACACCATGCTATTCATACTTGCCTACTGCTCTTCCCCTGTAGCTTATTGGATACCTTCTGATTTGGGGAGATGGAAGGTGAGTTGCTCATCTTGCAATATCATTGTGATGCTCTCCTGGTTTTGAATGTCCACTTCATTGGCAAAATAATGGAATGGATTGTCATTTCTTTCTCCAGTGGATCCTATTTAGTCTGATCCCCCTTCTATTACTTGTCATGAGTGATTCTTTTGAGCGTACATTCATACACTCAATAGATACATAGATTTAAAAATATCTACATGCTATGCAAAAGAGACAAACAGCAAGCCAAAAATGGAATAGATCAAAATATCTCCCTACCATCAATCAGGACCTAGATGAGCATAGATTAACTCCAAGATTAATATCAGACCAACAATCAAGAAGTAAACAATGCCCCAGTCAAGGAACTGCCAAACAAGCTAACAGTAAACAACCCAATCAGAATAGAGCTGGAAGGGGCCATGGAGGTCTTCTAGTCCAACCCCCTGCTCGAGCAGGAGACCCTGTACAATGTGAGACAAGTGACTGTCCAGTCTCTTCTTAAAAACATCCAGTGATGAAGCACCCACAACTTCTGAAGGCAAGCTGTTCCACTGTTAGGAAGTTTCTCCTTAATTCCAGGTTGCTTCTCTCCTTGATTAGTTTCCATCCATTGTTTCTTGTCTTGCCTTCTGGTGCTTTGGAAAATAGGTTGACCCCTTCTTCTTTGTGGCAGCCCCTCAAATACTGGAATACTGCTATCATGTCATCCCTAGTCCTTATTTTCTCTAGACTAGCAATACTCAGTTCCTGTAACCGTTCTTCATATGTTTCAGTCTCCAGGCCTTTAATCGTCCTAGGACCTAGTTGCTTTTCTCTGTATTTTTTCAAAGGAATCTCCAAGACCAGTGGTGGCGAACCTATGGCACGCGTGCCAGAGGCGGCACTCAGAGCCCTCTCTGTGGGCATACATACCGTTGCCCCATCCCCGCCTCCTCCCATGGCCCCCTCCTCACTAGCAGCCCTCCGGAGGAGAGTTGCCCCCGGGCACGGCCCACGCAATGCTGCGCAGCCAAGGACATGGTAGCTGGGCAGCAGGGACAAGACTCCGCCCTTGCACCCCATCGCGCGCAGATGATGCTGCAGGGCATGGGCGGAGGGCGTGGCCACCATGGCGCTGCTGGGCTGCTTGGGTGATTTGTGGCGGGCCGTGGAGGTGGTGGGTGGTCCAGCGGGCACGCCGGAGCGGGGACGGGGGGGGTTTGGGCACTCGGTCTCTAAAAGGTTCGCCATCACTGTCCAAGACCATTCCGACCAATACTGACAGGGCAAGCCACCAGAATATAAACTAAGAGCACACCCTACTCCTTACTAGCACTAATGATGCTACCTAGTTTGAGTAATGAATCGTTTGCAAGAAAACAACCAAGCTCAGAGAGCATCAAGGACTCCTCATTTCAACCCTGAGCTACAAATATTCTCCTTTATTGGAGTGTACAATCCCATCAGGAGAGCTTATAGGAATGCACATGTCCCTTGCCCGCTACAGAGTGACACTCCATGAAAGAGAGATGTCAGATGTTCGCAAGATATTTATAGAATGTTCAACATACATTTGATGTTCAGTGCTGCCATATCTGCCATAGCAAGGTATTTTATTACCAGTGTTGCCATTTGCAAAGAAAATAATTTGTACCGCCTGGCTAAAACCACAGCAGTGGCAGCAGTGAGCCAAAGATCTGACTAGAGAAATGCACTCGAAAGTGATCTGCTGAGATCTTGCTGTGTGAAACATAAGAAAGCATCTTCTTCCTGTTTTAATATGAAAGCTGGCTGGACCTTCCATTAAATCCTCTTTTAAGATGGTCTGTAACCTATCTTCCCTTACTGCATGTTAATTCAAGATCATCAAGACTACTCCTCTGACTAGTATAATTTCATCCTCTTTAAAAGAGAAATAACTCAAAGATTCTGAAAGCAGGAAAGCTACATTATTATCTCCTAATGCCTCCTCCTTAAAATATTTGACTTTTTCTACTTAATGGTTACAGGATCGCTAGCAATAAATATTTATAGTTTGGGTTTTTTTATACAAGCTTATGATACTGGTAGGGACCCGACCTCAATATTCCTTTCTCATCTCTTCCTAGAATGGTAAATATCTTGAAACCCTAAAAGTTTCAATATATAACAAAGAACATTGTGAGAAATTGTTTGATTGCTTCTCCTCCTCCTCTCCCTTCCCTGCTGCCCTATTGTTCTGCAGTTTCTCCACAACTTGGCATGCATCATTGCCACCTGTACAAGATCAGTTACAGATCACATCCAGGAACACAAGAAAGGTCAGAAAGAAGAAAACAAGCAAACTGGGCTGTTAGGGGGGAACAAAGGCAGCAGCAGAAATGAATGCCAATACTTTGTGCTTTTTTTTAAGGTGACTGTAGGACTCTCTATGGCCAAGCTAACCAGTGCTTGAGAAATAATTTATTCCTGTGTGATGATAGATAGATAGATAGATAGATAGATAGATAGATAGATAGATAGATAGATAGATAGATAGATAGATAGATAGATAGATAGATAGATAGATAGATAGATAGATAGATAGATAGATAGATATATAGATAGATAGATAGATAGATAGATAGATAGATAGATAGATAGATAGATAGATAGATAGATAGATAGATAGATAGATAGATAGATAGATAGATAGATAGATAGATAGATAGATAGATAGATAGATAGATAGATAGATAGATAGATAGATATATATATATAGAGAGAGAGAGAGAGAGAGAGGCAGGCAGGCAGGCAGGCAGGCAGACAGACAGACAGACAATAGATAAACTTTCTGCTATACTACCATGCCTTACAACAGTAGTTGGGGGAGAGAGAGAGAGAGAGAGAGAGAGACAGATAGACAGACAGAGATAGAGATACAATAGCATTTAGGTTTATATATTGCTTCACAGTGCTTTACAGCCCTCTCTAAGCAGTTTACAGAGTCAGCATATTGCCCCAACAATCTGGGTCCTCATTTTACCGACCTCAGAAGGATGGAAGGCTGAGTCAACCTTGAGCTGGTGAGACTGGAACTGCTGAACTGCTAGCAGCCAGCAATCAGCAAAAGTAGCTTGTCGTACTGCATTCTAACCACGGCACCATCATGGCACAGATAGAGATAGAGATTAGATATAGGTGTAGGCGTCAATATTGAAATTGATATCAATATCAGTATTGATACCATTGATATCAATATTGATATAATAGGTAGACTTTCTGCTAGTATTACAGCAATTGGGAGAGAGAGAGCTTACATATTTGCTGCTTTAATTTCTGATGGCTCTTTTGTTACAATAATGGGGCTGCTGGTAATTGCGTAGTGTGGGCCAAGTGAAAGAAAGAGATTGGAGGTTTTTCCTGGTTTTGTTTTCTCTCTGACCAAGCACAACAGGATGGGATGGTGAGAGTTTAGACAGATGCTTAGAATAGTGGATTTGGCCACTGGTCAAGTTGCCCAACTAACAGTGGCAAGCTCTGAGCAGGAACATGGGATGAAATAGGAAGTTCTCCCAATGTTTCTGCTCAGCACAATTCCTCCTATGGTCTGACAGTCCAGCTATTTCTGAAGATGGATCTAGAATTCTTCTGAAAGAGGACTTAAAGCTATATTCAGAAACAGGGAAGTACTGATAGCTAGGAGAGAGCTATTGGTAACAAATGAAGTCCATCCCAAATACTGTTGCAAGGCATGGTAGTACTAGCAGAAAATCTAATTCTGTCCTCATGCACAGATCGACCTGGGGACGACTTCTGAAGTGCACGGAGCATGAAGCACACTAGAGTATACCTTGGATTCACACAGTTGCAGCAATGGAATCCTCACTTTATGTAGCAGTAGACAAAATGGCTTCTCCAACCCCACCCAGGGGGATCTAAATAAGCATGGTGTTTGTGCAAATACTACACAAATATAGAGTGGTCAACAGAAAGAGCAGAAAACCTTTAGGCATCCAAAGATGGCAAAACTACACATAGCTGGCAAAATGAAGCTGTCACTTCTAGGTTAGATTCTCTCGGTAGCAGAGAAGTAGCATTCTCTGAAAAATCTGTATTAAGTCCTGAGAAGTGCTATGGAAACTGCCAGGCAGTTTTACAGGGGCAACGCTTCTGAAGATACCTTGTGCCTGTTGCCATAGTGGTTAGAATGCTGTATTGTAGGCTAACACTGCCCACAGCCTGGAGTTCGATCCTGATGGGGCTCAAGGTTGACTCAGCTTTCCATCCTTCCAAGGTCGGTAAAATGAGGACCCAGATGGTTGGGCGCAATATGCTGAATACTATAAACTGCTCGGAAAGTACTGTATAAAGCACTAGGGAGCGGTAGATAACTCTAAGTGTTATTGCTATTCTCCTGCAACTCAGGGTCCAGTGACCAAAGGCAAGGAGCCAAAAGTCTACAACAGCCTAAATAAAAGAGAAAGCAGGAAGCTCGGGTTGAACTAAGGAACCTTGGTGTTTCTTGAGCTTGGTTGCCTAAAGCGGCCAACCAGAGCTGAGCAGATCCCACCTCTTGGCCAAATGAGGACTAGCAACCAAATGATGAGTGCCATGTTTCAGATTGTGCCCATGGCTGAAATGATACTAAGGGGAGGAGAAGGAAACCCCAAATTTAAGAGGAACATTTAAGACTGACCTTAAGCTGCCCCAAGTATTGGTATCCGCATACCGAGTGTCACACGTGCTGAATATGAGCAGAAGGTTATTAATAGCAATTGCTGCCATTATGTATTGTATGGTCTTCATTTGCCTGAGTATGGGGGAGCCAGGACCCAAGGCCTAATTCGTAGCTACTGCTTCTGACACACTTGTGGCCCTATTGCACCCGACATGACACAAGCGAAGCACGTGCACCCCAGCGAGAAAGGTGCTGTTCATCATAAGCGCTGCTGCCGTTTGCCAGAGGGAGGGGGGGAAATCTCTTATTTCATGCGGTGTTAATATCCGTTTTGTTGACAAAAGTAAATTGATGGCAGTCAAGAGGCGAAGCGTTTGGTGGGAAAAAAATTCTGTTGACCCTTCTCAGATTGAATTTGACCACAGAGCAGGATACCAGCAGTTGCAGAAATGATAGATTATTGTAATGACCGGCAGAATGGCCTTTTGGCATGTTTAAATGACAATAAATTTTACCAGGAAGAGGGCAATTTTGCTTCTTTCGGATCATGGAGACCCTGTTTGTTTGAGGTGCAAATAAATTGCGGTTCATTAAGAGCACACGTATTGCTTTCACCGATGTAGCGGTAAGTGGAGATGTTAATTTTTAATTTCAGCAAATCCGGCTAGGCAAGTTCACTACAAGCTTTCTAAATTTCTGCTTGATCATTTAGATTAAAACCATTGTAGCATTTATATTACACCAGAGAATGTATACAGAACATTGCATGCACTATATGACTACAATTTATACAACAACTCGGTAAGATAGGGCAGTCACTTCCTCCCCACAAGTAAACTACAGATGCCTATGTTTGAGGAACAAGGACTGTTTGACACAACCTGCTACATTTTGCAAGCAAAGGTAAGAATATGCTCATAAAACCTCATGTTACTTCTAATTACACATTACTAGAGACTCTGGAACAGCTTTTACGCTATAAAATCACATTTACTTTATTTATTTATTTATTTATTTTATTCATTTAATTATATCCCACCTTTCAGCAGTTCGATCCTGACCGGCTCAAGGTTGACTTAGCCTTCCATCTTTCTGAGGTCGGTAAAATGAGGGCCCAGATTGTTGGGGGGCAATAGGTTGACTCTGTAAACGGCTTTGAGAGGCCTGTAAAGCACTGCGAAGCGGTATATAAGCCTAAGTGCTATTGCTATTATTTTCAAAAATAACTCAAGGCGGCAAATATATCCAACAAGCCTTCATCCTCCTACTTTCCCCTGTGAGGTCAGTTGGGCTGAGAGAGAGAAGGACTGGTCCAAGGTCATCCAGCCAGCTTTCATGTCTCTTGCTTTCTAGCCTGGTGCCTTAACCACTAGATCAAAATGGTTCTCCATATAGTTGGGGTCACCAAAAGCTATTTAGTCCAGTTCAATGCTTTGCAATGCAAATGTAAAAAAGACGTTGAGACTCTGGAAAGAGTGCAGAGAAGAGCAGCAAAGATGATTAGGGGACTGGAGGCTAAAGCATATAAGGAACGGCTGCTGGAATTGGGTATGTCTAGTTTAATGAAGAGAAGGACGAGGGGGGACATGATAACAGTGTTCCAATATCTCAGGGGCTGCCACAAAGAAGAGGGAGTCAAACTATTCTCCAAAGCGCCTGCCTGAAGGCAGGACAAGAAGCAACGGATGGAAACTAGTCAAGGAGAGAAGCAACCTAGAACTAAGGAGAAACTTCCTGACAGTTAGAACAATTAACCAGTGGAACAACCTGCCTCCAGAAGCGGTGAATGCTCCAACACTGGAAGTTTTTAAGAAGAAACTGGACAGCCATTTGTCTGAAATGGTATAGGGTTTCCTGCCTGAGCAGGGGGTTGGACTAGATGACCTTCAAGGTCCCTTCCAACTTTATTATTATTATTATTATTATGTGCTGCTTAGGGGACAATCAGGAATTTGCTCTCATTCCAATAGTGAACAGTAGGCAAAATGCATGTCACATGCATTTGGTGCCCGGGCATAGCATGTGGTCCTCACTCTAGGACTTCCTTTCTAGAGACTCAGGAAGTGGTAAAGTGGGAAACTATGAGCCCTGAAGACTGGTGGTACCAAGTGACAACCTCTTTTAAACAGAAATAATTGGGGTATACAGCAATGAGGTAGCAGTGAATGGATTACTGGAAGAAGAAGTAAGCTTTGAATCAAAGAGTAATGATCTGGATTTGGACAAGGGATGGTCTCCTTTGGTTGACCAGGAAGCACACCTAACATTTTGGAGGAACAAACGGCCACTGTGTGAAGAAGTGTCAAATGAGTGAGGACATGTCCCTAGTGTAGGTAGAGCCAATATTTGCTCTCTTTAGTTGTCAGGAGAATCTGATATCAAACTTTGCCTAACATTCAATATGCTTTGTGGAGTTCCATATGGCATTTTCTATGGGGGATACCTACAACAATCAAGATTCCTGCATTAGGTGCTTGTAACATTTATTTATTAAATTTATAGGCTGCCCATCTCCCTGATAAGGCAATTCTGGGCGGTTTATTGTAAAAAAGATAAATAAATAGTTTAAAACTATGCAAATTAACATTATTCTTTTTAGATATGCCAGTGTCTTGCAGAAGATATGATTGCTTTCTTAACTGTCTAGGATTTATGTAACCCAAAGCCCTCATTTGTATATGATTTATATTTATATCCTGTGACCATTTTCCTTTTCCCTGTCAGAAAATATGCTAAGCTTTAACAAGGCATCTCTGCAGAATATTTGCATGGATCATTTGCACTAATTAGAAAATTTGCACAGGTAAAATATTAAAAAGGCAAACCTTACTTTTTAAACTAAAATCTTCTGTTTTAGTTAGTTATCAATAAAATATCTCCTCTGATTGTTTAATACAGATTCTAAAGGGTTACTATGAATGGTTTTATAATCAAGTTACATCAAGGAAAAAGACCCAAACTAATATAATAATGGCATTTATGCATTTATATGTGTACTTTAATGGAATATTTATATATAGTGCTTAAATAACATTTCCAGGATGGTTTTTATACCACTCAGTATATTTTCAAGAATTCAATTTAGTAGAAATGATACAAAAGATGGAAGTATGTTCAAGCATATGAAAAATAAGAATCCCTTTGATTTTCATAAAATGCTTTGGAGTTGAAAAGAATAAGACTTCGCCCATAATTGATGGCTATAATGTGATTTATTACATTTTTCTAGGCACTTTCATCGTGCAGCAGATCAAGCCAATGTGGGGGAACTGGCTCACCTTCAAACCAAATCAGCCTGTGGGATCTTAGAAGAATGGAATGGAATGGAATGGAATTCTTTATTGGCAAAGTGTGATTGGACACACAAGGAATTTGTCTCTGGTGCATCAGCTCTCAGTGTACATACAAGCAACAAGTGTTAAATTATGATCATAAAATGCAATCATCATAATCATAAGATACAATATTCAGTGATAATCATAGGATACTACATAAGCAATCAACATAAATCGTAATAGGATACTAATAAAAGCAATCAACATAAATCATAAGATACAAACAACAAAGTTATAGTCATAAGAAACTAAGGAAATAAGTAATAGGAAAGATGAGAAGGATAATAATAATACAGCCCTTCTAGGTGGTTTGACATCCCAGGGCATAAGATAGTGTTGTGGCAATTAGTTGTTTAGCAGAGTGATAGCATGGGGGGAGGGGGGAAACTGTCCTTGTGTCTAGTTGTTTTTTGTTGGCACCAGCACAGTTGCACCACAGTGGCCTAAGACCAGCCACGCCGAAGGCATTGAGACTTGCAAGTCCCTTCAGATGTGTGTTGGGTTATTCATGTCAGAAGCATCACAATTAAAATAAGGCATACTATATGACACGAGATATAAAATGTAAAATACAAGATTAAAATATGTACAAATTAAACAGATCTTGCTCAGAAACTAGCAACATTAATTGTGTTCTGTCGCACTGCAATGAGGTCCTCAAGTGTATGCTGATTGGGACACAAAGGACAGGTGTACATATGTGTTGTTGTCTGCGTGTCACCACAATCGCAAGGAACAGAACCTGCCAAAGTGTAGTCCTTTCAGATATTCTGAGAACATGGACCCTTCCTCGCGTCCAGCTAAATGTAATACGACCCCCTCCACTACTCTTCAGTTTCTAGTCCTCGTTATATTTCCAAGCTTCAACTGCGACAGCCTCCTTAGCCATTCCAGTTTTAAATTTTGACTCCCACAGAGGCAAAGGGAGACCAGGAGGAAGAAGCAGATCACCGAAGGACGTCAGGAAGGCAACTTCAGGCAGCCTCTTCCCTGCTCTTCCTTCACCCTCTTCTTGCTTCGTTCAGATGGTACTTTGACAGAAGATTAATTCAAGTCAGCTGCTGAAAATAATTATTGTATTATGGGAGCAGTAATCATTATTTAGAACATGATTAAATATGTCTGCATCTATTGACTCTGCCTATGATTTATGTATTTGTTTAGTCAATAGTCTAATGTAAATTATGTAATTAATTATAGATGGTCGTGTCAGGTCATTGGTAAAAACAATTTGATAAGCACATAGGCTCCCTTTCTCCCCTTTCCTTCTTTCATGACAGATGCCCAGAGGAGGAGGAAGAGGAGGAGGAGGAGGAGGAGGAGGGAGGGAGGAGGGAGGGAGGGAGGGAGGGCACAGATAAGGGAATTCCAAAGGGTGTTTTTTCATGTGTGAATGGCATTCGCTCCTGGGCTTTCCATTTGCATGTTGTCTCTCTCTTGTTCAGCATTCGTTTTAGAAATTGAAATAACTTGTTAACCAAAAAGGACACAGGGGACCAGTCAGGGTGAGCAGCTAAAGAGCCAGCTGCTCCCAAACACGAGGGAGCGTGCCATGATCATTTACCGCTTCATAAAATTAAATGTTTTCCAGATTAAATCACGAGGCAGCATGCAGGAGGCCCTCTATCTCTAATAACAATTTTTCAATCAATATCAAGAAGCCTGTTGGAAGGAAAATGGAGGAGGAGGAGGAGGAGGAGGAAGGCTAAGGAGATGGGAAGTGGGGACAAGAGTCAGGGTAGGAGCTGAGAAGAAGAAAGAATAATGTTTCAAATGCTGAATCTTTCAATCAAGGTGGTTTTATATTTATATATATAAATATATACACATATACACAGGCGCACGTGCGCGCGCGCATACACACACACATGGTGTATTCTCCATCAGTGTGAGTCTATTCCCCGTAGATTTTTCTCTTAACTGATAATTCGGTCAGTCACATTCCTCAGAGGGGGGGGTCAAAGGTCACCCTTCCCACTGTCAGGCCTTGGAGAAACCATTTCCATTTTAATGCTGCAGCTATAATCTATCAAAGATGTGATGTACAAGATACAATGAATTTAAGTGGTCTTCATATATCACCAAGCTTTCATGCCTTCACCTGGGTAATAGTCTGAATTACTCTCCCTACCTCACAATCTGTCACCCTCAGTAAAATAACTGCCACACTAGAGTTAATGGCAGGTGTGTCCAAATTGTGGCCAGGCGTGATAGCCAGGGACATTACACATCATAAATGTTAGCATTTGGGGCTTAGCTTGAAGATCACCAGGCTGGACAGCCATTCCACAGAGAGTCTTGCAGATAAAACGTCTGCATTTTGCTGCTTCTGTTGCTGTTATTCATCATCATCATTTCTCTGCACAAGTAGTCCTCAGCTTACAACAGTTCCATTTAGTGACCGTTTTGAAGTTACAACGGAACTGAAAATAGTGACTTATGACCATTTTCCACAACAACTGTTGCAGCATCAGGAGGCCTGCTGGAAGGAAAATGGAGGGGGGGGGAGGAGGAGGAGGAGGAGGAGGTCAAGTGATCAAAATTCAGATCCTTGGCAACTGACTCATATTTAACAATGGTTAAATGGATTTTGCCCATTTTATAACCTTTCTTACCACAGTTGTTAAGTGAATTGCTGCGGTTGGTAAGTTAGCAAGAGAGTTGTTAAGTGAATCTGGCTTCCCCATTGATCTTGCACCTCAGAAGGTGATAAAAGGTGATCACGTGACCCATGGACACTGCAACAATCATAAATATGAATCTGTTGCCAAGCGTCCAAATTTTGATCAGGTGGAATGCTATAACGCTCGTTAAGTGTGAAAAACGGTCATAGGTCACTTTTTTCAGTGCCATTGTATCTTTGAACAATCACTAAATCAGGCATGTCAAACTGCCGGCCCGCGGGCCGGATGCATCATACTGAAACTGCGCCCACCCCATTGCCGGCAATGGGGGAGTGACGTTGCAGGTTTGACATCCCTGCACTAAATGAATTGTTGTAAGTCGAGGACTACCTGTAATATAAACATGCATTGTACGTACCACCAACATGCAAGCCAGATATAGGGAAAGCTATCCATCACGCCCTTGGTGATAAGATTGTTGCCACTGGAATTAGCTCTGAATGAGGGGCCAAGAGTTCAAGACTGGATAACAAAGGCTACTTCTAAAGTCTCCTGTTTTTTAAACGCATTGACAGAGACAGCAATGTGTACTGATAAAACATGGACACAGTTACTTCCAGATAAAGGTTTCCTGCCCCCCCCCCCATCCACCATCCACCATCCCGTGGGAAAAAAAGGCACCTTGCTTTTTTCAAAAAAAAAAAGATCAGGTGACCATAGTTAATTTGTGCCCCAATGTTTGTTCACTTCAGAAACGACAAAGCTTTCTCTGAGACTCTAAGGATCAACATACCACATATAAAAACAAAGACTATCTAATTGTTTATCCTCACTATTTAGTCCTCTTTTATATTAACTCACACTTTAGGTGTTCAAAGAAAAGTTTTTGTTATGGGTTTCTCAGTGCTTCACAATGCCAAAACACATCTTATCTATGATATTTGAGAAAAGACACTTACCTTGTTAAAGAGTGAGAGAAAGCAGCACCAACAGAAGGAATGTGCATGTAGTAAGGCTAATACATGTTGGATATTGAGATAATTATATATCATCATCATTAACTTATGCAATTGATTAGTTCCAATCACAATAATGTGCTTTATGACTTAGGAACAAATACTTGAGGATCAATTATTTCCAGGAAAACATCCCATCCCATTATCTAAGATTATCTAGTATCAGTTATTATTACCTTCTAAGGAAGTCTTGATACCAATATTTGACAGAATTTTTTCTGTGGCTATATGTGAACTCAGTGCTCCAGGAAAGGTGACATCCATTTTTACTTAAATATTACTTAAATTCTGCTAGTAGTTTTTTTTTTCCCTTAAGCTTTTGATTTTAAATTTCCACAGGGTCTTTGGGCTGTTTTTTGTTGTTGTTGTTGTTGTTGTTATTTTTAGCTAAGTGATATGCATATTTTCTGTTTTTATTAAGAGATATGCTACATTTATTAATGGTATATTTATATTGCCTTATGTATACTCTGAATCATATAAAAAGTCAAAAGCTTTGAAAAGTAGGCAACTCGTAGCTAAATAAGCTAAAATCATGCCGATAAATAAAATTTAATTCTACAGGCATCGTCCCCAAGCAGCCTTAATAATTTCTTACAGAAATGAAGGGGTGAAGGAAATATGGGATGTGTAGCACTTTTGGGGGGCCATATTATATCCACATATATTGAACCTGGAGTCCAGTCCATTAGATTAGAATAATGCAATGACTTTCCAATGAATTGCAGCCCCTACCTTATGGAATACCTTCTCCCCAGAGATCTCACAAGTATCCATTCTTTTAACCTTCAAAAGAGCACATAAGACTCTTCCCCCAAATCTTAGCACAGGGTGAGGTCACAACAGGAGGAAAATGCAATGGGATTCATCAATGATTTGTGCTTTGGAAGTCAGTTTTTTCTGTTTTTGGTTACTGGTTTTACTGTTTCTTTGGGTTTTCTATGCACGTTGTTTTATTTTTGGTCATAAATTGTAAATTTGGTTGTAGAGATGGGCAATGTAAGATGGGCAGCTGTACAAACGTTTTAAATAAATAACTTAGAACAGAGCTCTGTTCTAAATGAATTCGTGTGTTAACAGGACCTCTTAATAATCAAAGCAGTCACTTTACCATAGGCAAGTGCTTGCTTTTCTTCTAAATTTGAATCAGGTTGGTGTGTTTGTGTGTGTGTGTGTGTGTGTAATATACTTTGGAATGTTGGATATTATTTACTTCCAATAAATTGGCCTTTCTTTAAGCCTGACATATTACACTGATCTATGGCTTTACTCCCATTTCATCTTGTTAACCGGAAGCCTACTTTATCATGAAATATGTTTCTCATATTTTCTTCCACCTACTGAGTGAAACACACTGATAATCATCATAAATTTCTATGGGTTTCCTTCATAGCTACTTGCAGATTGCCAGCGAGTAAGAAGGAGGCAGTTAATCCCTGTTGTATTACTTGGACACAAAGCCCCAGTTCATATTCATATATATATATATAAATAGATATATATATCCAGGAGTGGGATCACCTAAAAAGAATGGGACTAAAGTTGCACATGTGATCACACACCTGAGTAAACCTTTCTCTGCACAATTGCTGTGGGGTGGGGGTGGGGCAGGAATCGGGGAGAAGAAGTGATTTAATAACCCCTGCATGCAGAAATTTCTCATTCAATCCCTGTCATCGCTGATTAAAAGAAGGTGCAAAACTGGAAAGGATGTCTGCATTGAAGCTAGGAAATCTGCTGTAACAATAAACAAGAATATTTGTAGCTCAGGGTTCATATGAGGGGTCCTTGGTGCTCTCTGAGCCAGGTTGTTTTCTTTTTTTTTGTTTTAATACATTTTATTACATTATAGAGTAAAATACAAAGCAAATAGTAGGACACAGTGGGGAGGGAAAAGGGAAAGAAAAGTGAGGGGGAGAAGGGAAAAGGGACAAAAAAGACATTGACTTCCGATTTCCTCTGTTGCAGTAGAATCAAGCCTCAACTTTTTACTTTTCCATAATAGCATTATCTAACCATTTCTATAACTATAAATCAATTTAATCAGCAAAACCCAAAATCAAAGTTTCATTTTTTTCCCACCTCAAGCACAAAATCCAGAAGCTGTCTCCATGTAGAAACAAAAGTACGTATATTCTTTTCTTTAACCAAACAGAATTTTGCCATCTCTGCCAACTCCATCAGCTTCTGTAGCCATTCGTCCATAGTGGGCATCGAAATTTCCTTCCATTTTTGTGCATACAATAGTTTTGCTGCCGTCAACATATATAAGATCAAAATTCCAAAACATTTTTCCAAGTCTTTCTCCATTGAGCCCAGAAGGAAAGTTTCTGGTTTCATCTTTGTCTTTACTTTAAGAATTTTCTGTATTAGAATATGAATCCTACTCCAATATTTCTTTGCTGAGCTAGGTTGTTTTCTTGAAAACATTTCGTTACCTAAACTAGGTAACATCATCAATGCTGATCCAAACTAGATAATATCAGTGCTAGGTAACATTAGAATAGTATAGAGCTGGAAGGGGCCTTGGAGGTCTTCTAATCCAGCCCCCTGCTCAAGCAGGAGAACCTATACCATCTCAGACAAGTGACTGTCTAGCCTCTTCTTAAAAATCTCCAGGGATTAAATGCCCACGATTTCTGGGGGTAAGTTGTTCCACTGGTTAATTGTCCTCACTGTCAGGAAGTTTCTCCTTAATTCTAGGTTGCTTCTCTCTTTGATCAGTTTCCAACCATTGTTTCTCGTCCTTCCCTCTGGTGCTTTGGTGAATAACATGACCCCCCTCTTCTTTGTGGCAACCCCTCAAATACTGGAATACTGCTATCATGTCTCCTCTATTTCTTCTTTTCTTTAGACTAGCCAAACCCAAGTTCCACAGCCGTTCTTCGTATGTTTTAGTCTCCAGGCCTTTGGTCATCTCTGAATTTTTTCCAAACTCTCAACATCTTTTTTGTGATATGGTGACCAAAATTGGCTGCAGTATTCCAAGTGTGGTCTTACTAGGGTTTTATAAAGTGGTACTAATACTTCGCATGATCTTGATTCTATGCCTCTGTTTATACAACCCAGGATTGTATTAGCTTTTTTGGCTGCTGCTGCACACTGCTGGCTCATGGTTAAGTGATCGTCCACTAGGACTCCAAGGTCCCTCTCACAATCACTGTTTTTAACCCAGGTCTCACCCAGTCTGTACTTGTACCTTTGATTTTTCCTGCCTAAATGTAAGACTTTGCTAAATGTAAGACATCATCAATGACAACCAGCAACAAATGTCATGGACTCAGTGACAGTGATAATGAGTGAACTGTTGGGAGGCTTGAAAGAACAGATTAAGGATATACAATCATGTAGATCTATCTAAATAGTCACTAGGAGTAAAAAAAATGATGACACACAATCAATCAATCAATCAAAATATCAGTGCGAGGAGTCCTTGGTGCTCTCTAAACTTGGTTCTTTTCTTGCAGACATTTCATTAACCAAACTAGATAGCATTAGGTGATACTAGCACTTGATGATGTTACCTAGTTTGGGTAATGAAACGTCTGCAAGAAAACAACCTAGGTCAGAGAGGACCCCATATTTATTGTAAATTGGAGGTGATCAGGAATTAGTTATGGGAAGCCTGCCAGGCACCAAACATCCACCTCCATCCAATGTCCCCCACAAATTAAACTAAATAAAAACAAAAACAATTAAAATGACACCCACTCTATATTTTCAATGCCTCAAAATTTATAAGATCACCAAATCAGATGAGATTTCGTGATCGCCCGTGAGACGTTGGCAATGCATGTCTCTAGTGCCTTGTGCCCCAGATTCCTGTATAAAAGTAAGTAAAAGGACTCAGGTTCTACCTTTATAGAATATTGTGTAAAAATTAGAGCAACTCCAGGAGGTTAGAAAATATGGTTTTTTTGCTGCATAGTTTTCAAACATGGTTCAGAGGCCCCTGGAAATGAAGTCTCTTTTCCATATATCTCATATATGCTGTCTCTGGCAGCCATCTTCTCTCCAATCCGGGGGTGCAAATCCTAACATTTGTGACCCGATTCTAATTATTTCACAAATAGGGAATATGTTGTTGCTATGGAGATAGACGGGAAAGGAAGAAAAAAAGTCTTGCTTCCAAAGGAGCCTCCATCATTTTCAGAAGAGGCTATAAATCTTTGCTATTCAGTAGAAATGAGCTGGAAGGTAGAAAAAGGGGAAATAAGGCTTGTATTGACTTCTCCGATCTAACATTAATTAATTGTGCTGTCATTGGCCAGGAAAGAAGAGACTGCATTGCGTTCTGCTCTCCTGGTCTCTGGATAAGAAGTTGTGTTGTTATCACAGTCACTTTATGAAGATGTTGAATGGAATCGTATGCCATGCTCCGCCACAAAGCAGCCAAACGCCTTTTACTCCATGTGGTTATGGAGTTCATGTTTCAGTGTGTCACAGGAAACCCAGAAATTTGAGTTAATTCAGAACCATCATTAAGTTCATTGTGAGTGAGTATATAGTAGAACATAGCTTATCTTCTGTAGAGAGTGGTTTTATCCCTCAGAATCTCTAATATCAAGCTGAATGAGGAATCTTGGGGGGAAACAGGGTTTTTTTGCATAGTAGTGACTAAATCTTTGCTTCCCTTCTTTTTGTTGACTTTGGAGAAGTGAAAGAGATTTAGTGTGAGAAGGCAAAAGGTCATGATCACTTGCTAATTCAATCCTCCAGGATGTGGAAAGAAACTCATTGAGCTATGGATGCAACTGTCACGTTGGATACTGCCTTGCATCCTTATTGTTGGAAATATGTCATGATCGGAGGAGGAGGAGGAGGAGGAGGAGGAGGAGGGGAGGAGGAGAGAGGGGGGGTGGGGGTGGTTGGGTGGGTGGGTGGGAGGGAGGGTGGTGGGAGGGAGGAGGAAAGGAAGGAAGGAAGGAAGGAAGGAAGGAAGGAAGGAAGGAAGGAAGAGGAAAGGAAGGAAGGAAGGAAGAAGAAGGAAGGAAGGAAGGAAGGAAGAGAAGAAAATAGGTAAGGAAAAGGAAGAGGCAAAGGGCAACAAGGGGGAGGTGGAGGGGAGAAGGAAGGAAGGAAGGAAGGAAGGAAGAAGGAAGGAAGGAAGGGAAGGAAGAAGGGAAGGAAGAGAAGGAAGGAAGAGAAGAAAATAGGTAAGGAAAAGGAAGGCAAAGGGCAACAAGGGGAGGTGAGGAGAGAAGGAAGGAAGGAAGGAAGGAAGGAAGGAAGGAAGGAAGGAAGGAAGGAAGGAAGGAAGGAAGGAAGGAAGAGAAGAAAATACGTAAGGAAAAGGAAGAGGCAAAGGGCAACAAGGGGGAGGTGGAGGGAGAAGGAAGGAAGGAAGGAAGGAAGGAAGGAAGGAAGGAAGGAAGGAAGGAAGGAAGGAAGGAAGGAAGGAAGGAAGGAAGGAAGAGAAGAAAATACGTAAGGAAAAGGAAGAGGCAAAGGGCAACAAGGGGGAGGTGGAGGGAGAAGGAAGGAAGGAAGGAAGGAAGGAAGGACAAGAAAGAGAAGATAGGCAAAGAAATGGAAGAGGCAATGGACATCAAGGGGAAGAAGGAGGAGGAGGAGGAGGAGGAGGAGGAGGAGGAGGACTTTCTGTACACAACCGCCATTTATTTTGAGATATTTTGTCCCTTTTGTATTCTTTGGGACATCTCAACAGAACAGTGATACTTTAAATGCTGATATTGTTTTGTGTTCTGTTTTTGTTTTGTTTTTTGTTTTAATGCCTCAGATAATGGGCTAGTCACAGACTCATGGATTTAAACAAACTCTATTTGGGCGCCTGACTGACTGGCAATTGTGGGCAATCATTTTAACTGTCACAAGGTGTGCGGCAAAGTGTGAGTGCTCTTCCATGAAATGTTTATATTTCATAAACAAAATGATGTGCTTAACGGTCGGAGCAATGGGAGGGTTCCAGTTAATGCATTTTCCAATGTGTGAGGTAGATTATTAATGCGCTCCAGTAGCTGTTAATTTCAGTTTGCTGAAATGATTTATGAGGAGGTAAAGGAGAGAGACATAATCTAATTGAGATCAGAACCACTGTTCTAGGCGAAAAGCACCACCATAGATTCCAGCCACAACAGAATGATTAATATCCAATAAGTAAATAATCCATTTAATTACTGCAAACATTACTTTTGACAATTCCTTTGTCAATAGATGAACGAGGAAGGAAGACAATACCCTCTCTAACCTCCAAAAGAAAAGAAAAAATCTTTTTAGGATGTCCTCCCATAGAAGAGGCATGAAAAAGTATTTTCACAGAGGTTACCCTAGCTGCAAAGAATGCATATTTCCTAACCATTCCATTGAGATGGCAATGGAAAAATTTGTACTGTGATATGAAAAACCACTCAGCTATCAAAATAAAATCGGTCTAAAAGCAGAGAGGAGAAAGGTTGAAAAAAGAGGACCTGTACTTTGCTATTTCTGTTTCAAATAAAAAATGGCTTTTCGTGGATTGATTATGTTATCTTCATTAACCCAGGAAAAAGACAGAGGTAGATTTTTCTACTGTTGCACATTTGTGTTGAACTTTTAAGCTACCTGCCTGCTCATAGTAGATCAGCAAGTGCTTCTTGGCTCCCAGTTGTTTAACAATAACATTATGAAATGAAAGAGAAAGAGAGATTATAGAGATTATAAAGGAGAGAGAAAGAAAGGGAGAAGGAGAGGGAAAGTGAGGGAAATTATCTGCCATTAACTGGCCATGGAATAAATATTTTATTTATTTTTCAGATTTATATCCCATCTTTCTTCCAGGATTCAAGACAATATACAGGCAGTCCTCGACTCACAACCACGACTGAGACCAAAATTTCTGTTGCTAAGTGAGACGTTTGTTAAGTGAATTTTGCCCTATTTTATGACTTTGTTTTGGCCACAGCTGTTAAGTGAATCACTGCCGTTGTTAAGTTAGTAACACGGTTGTTAGGTGAATCTGGCTTCCCCATTGACTTTGCTTCCCAGAGGATCACAAAAGGTGATCACATGACCCTGGGACACTGCGACCCTCAGTGGCCCATGTGTCTGAATTTCGATCATAGGACCATGGGGATGCCTCAACTGTCGTGTGAAAAACGGTCATAATTCACTTTTTTCCCTGCCATTCTAACCTCAAATGGTCACTAAATGAACTGTTTGTAAGTTGAGGACTACCTGTAGAAATCCACCCCTCCTCCAATTTTTCCCTAAGCAACACCAACCCTATTGTCAGAGCGTGCACAGTCTTATTGCACTGAGATAACCCAGGAGTAAACACAGTAAACGGGGGTCTATATTAAATGGTGCTTTATTTTATGCTATCTACAATATCATACACCAGGAACGATGTACATACACGTGTTAATACAGCAGGCTCCAGCACACAGCAGTTACAGCAGGAAACAAAAGAGAGAGAACACATCTGCAGAGCCTTCCCTTTTATACCAAATGTACAGGTATAGTATAGGTCAGTGGTGGCGAACCTATGGCACGGGTGCCAGAGGTGGCACTCGGAGCCCTCTCTGTGGGCACACGTGCCGTTGCCCTAGCCTTGCCTCCGCCCGTGACTCCCTTCTCACCAGCAGTCCCCCTGGAGGAGAGCCGCCCCCAAGCGTGGCCCACACGGAGCAGCGCAGCCAAGGACATGGCAGCCAGGCAGCGTAGACAAGACTCTGCCCTCATGCCCCAATACGCACAGTTGATGCTGCTGGGCACGGGCAGAGAGCGTGGCTGCCATGGCGCTGCTGGGCTGCCTGGACGATCTGCGGCGGGCCCTGGAGGCGGTGAGTGGCCCTGTTGGGCAGGCAGGGTGGGGCGGGGCAGGGGGTGGGGTAGGGGCGGGAAACCCTATACCATTTCAGACAAATGGCTGTCCAGTCTCTTCTTAAAAACTTCCAGTGTTGGAGCATTCACCGCTTCTGGAGGCAGGTTGTTCCACTGGTTAATTGTTCTAACTGTCAGGAAGTTTCTCCTTAGTTCTAGGTTGCTTCTCTCCTTGATGAGTTTCTTGTCCTGCCTTCAGGCGCCTTGGAAAATAGCTTCACTCCCTCTTCTTTGTGGCAGCCCCTGAGATATTGGAATACTGCTATCATGTCCCCCCTCGTCCTTCTCTTCATTAAACTAGACATACCCAATTCCAGCAGCCGTTCCTTATATGCTTTAGCCTCCAGTCCCCTAATCATCTTTGTTGCTCTTCTCTGTATTCTTTCTAGAGTCTCAACGTCTTTTTTACATCGTGGTGACCAAAACTGGATGCAGTATTCCAAGTGTGGCCTTACCAAGACATTGTAAAGTGGTATTAATACTTCACGTGATCTTGATTCTATCCCTCTGTTAATGCAGCCTAGCACTGTGTTGGCCTTTTTGGCAGCTGCAGCACACTGCTGGCTGATATTTAAGTGATTGTCCACTAGGACTCAGAGGTCCCTCTCACAGTTACTGCTATTGATAAAAGTGAAACTAAGTACTACAAAATCTGGAAACAATTTTATGATTGGATAGATAACAAGAGGGTAGCCAAGACAAATGTATAGTGTTAGAACAAAAAAAATAGATGTTATTATAGACAAATGTATGTTTAAGAGATAAATAAATATGCAGAAATGAGGGAAAAAGTATTAATTAATATTATATGATATTTTGCTTAAATAATGAATAAAGCTTAAGAATTATATGTTTATATGAATAGTAATATTATTGTAAAGTGACGGAAGATGTATGGAACCAGTGATGTCATATCTATGTCCAATGTTTTTTTAATTTTGTATTATTAAGAAAAAACTTTAAAAATTAAAAAAAAGAATATACCAATATACAGAAGCATTTAAAGTTACATTTTAAAGTTAACATGGCCAGCAGTAGTACACACCAGCCAACGACCTCTTTTCCATTTGCTTAATTTAGTCCTGAACTCTGTGCATGACTCATTCTAATATCAACTATGAGAAACTACATAACCTCATGGAATTTGTGTTTCTTAGAAGAGTTGTTGCCTTTGGCAAAGGAGAGCTGTATTGTACCCCTCACAGATGTGGAATGGTCTTCTTAAAAATCATTTAATATGTTCTTTCCTGCTATAAGACTATTCTAAAAAAAAAAAGCATGTTGCTTTGTCCTGTTTCACCCTAGACATGTAGATCTTAAAGGTCTTGAGAAGAACTGGTCTCAAGGGCCCCATGGAATTTAACAAAAACGTTTCAGCTGATGCTTTCACGAAACAGCTTCTGGCAGGACTTGTGTGTATGCAGTGATTGTGCATGAAGGAAGCAGATATGCAAAAATAGATTATTCTTTGGCAGATCACTCAGATTCATTTGAATCTGTGCTTCTTTCTTTCTTTTATAGAAGAGCAAGTTCCTAGTCCTTATGGCTGAGAAGGCATTGGGGACAATGCTTTCTGAAATCACTACAAAGCTACAGGTCAGATGAATAAAACATCAGGAGTTGGAAGATAGACCTTCAATATCTTATTTGCTCCTTGCCTTTCCCCATGATTAATTGAACTCATGCTGATCAATCATATGTGCATGATTTGCATAATTTATATAGGTAAGTGAATCCTGGATTTGCAGATACAGAAACTGGATTGTCTTCATGCAAAGATTGCAATTGCGTGTTTTTTTTCCCTTTAGTGGACACACAGCTTACCCATAATGGGATTAGTATGGATCCATCCTTGGAATAAGACCAACAAAAAAAGAATATATTTTTTCTATTCATAATAATTTGCACAGTGTCTCCTTGTTAGATGCTATCCACCTTGCAGAGAAAGCTGTCTTAAATTCAACAAGATTGCATTGCAATCCAGATCATGAAAGCATTTAATGGGCATTTTACCACTGATTTCAAGTGGATATAAAATTTCCTGGAAGATCCACCCAGCTAGATTACTTCCTTATCTTGAATCAGTTAGATAAGCTTGTAGCAAACGAATGACATAAAGGTGTGTTCAGAGATTGATTGATTGATTTCAAGCCATCCAGTCAGTCTGGTGCAATGGTTAAGGTGCTGGTCTAGAAACTAAGCGACTGTGAATTTCACATCTGTCCCTTAGACATAAAAGCTGGTTGGGTGACTTTGGGCCAGTCACTCTCTCACACCACAGCCCCCCTGTGAAAATAGCAGGCATGAGAATTTGGTAATGTTTGGAATTTCTCGAAGTTGACTTGTTCCCAACCTGGACTTCAGATCTTCCAATGGTGCATCCATCACAGCTGTAACTGAGGTGATTACCAATCCCAGAATTCTCCAGCCACGAACGGGCTTACATCAAAAAATAGTGTATAAATTAAATCAATAAACAAAACTGGGAGCTCCATCCCAGCACATAACTGGGGAAAGTTAAATTAGAGAGTAAATTGCCAAAAAATACATTCTTATTTAGTGTGTAAGGGGTGGGTCAGACTTCTCTAGTGAGTATTTCACATTAATTATAGTCTTCAAAAATCATGAAAGTTGGATGTGACCTTTGAAGCGCTAAAAATACAGTTCCTAATAATATAGAACCCTTTCCCTCCCTAAACTAAGCCATTCTGACTGTAAATTATGAGCCTAACAGCTGGCTGCCAATGAAGCTAAGTATTAATTGTGTGCTCACTACAATGCCTTGTGTAAATCAATATAAGCAATGAGCGTGGTAGCCTTCTTCTCTATACCAGGGTGATATAGATACCTTACCCACTATGTGGAATAATTTAAGGCCGGCTGTCATGTCTCTTGGACCAAGCATCATCCTTTGTGTCTTTGCTGTAAACAAGAGGGTAAGGGGGAGACAGGGAATTAGGAAAATATTGCATCCCGTGAAAGAAAAACTTTAGCAAATTTTCCCAACTATGCTGACAAAACCTGTTCTTCACCATGAGTTTTCATACCTCCAAGGAGGTCAAAATTGTCTGTGGAGATTCTCAGTCATCCAGGTCATAGTTGTCTCAAAGATGCTTTTTCAAAAGGCAACTGGACTGTGTTTTTTTTTTCTTGAGGAAGAAGAAAAAGACATTTCACTTCTTATCCAAGAAGCTTCATCAGTTCTGGCAGGATGGTGAGGGCGATGGAAGGGCATCCTGTCAGAACTAATCCTTCCATCACCTCCATCCAGTGGTGGGATTCAAATACCTGAACAACCGGTTCTCTGCATGGATGCAGGCCTGGGCCTCTGAGGCCTAGAACAGACTTCCAGAAGTGACATCCACGCATTTCCTGTGGGCCATTCTAGGCCTGGGAGACCTCCTCCAGGCCTCCAAGGCCTAGAACGGAATTTCGGAAGCAGCGTGGGTTCAGCCGGTTCTCCGAACTCAATAAAATTTAGCTACAGGTTCTGCCGAACCGGTGCGAACCGGCTGAATCCCATCACTGCTTCCATCATCCTGCCAGAACCTATGAAGCTTCTTGGATGAGAAGTGAAACCTCTTCTTTTTCTTCTTCCTCAAGAAAAAACAGTCCAGTTGCCTTTTGAAAAAGCACTTTTAAGATCAAAATTGCTTTTATGTTTATTTTGGTGGTGGCGCTGAGCACCAGACTTTGTTGTGAGATAAGTGAGAATGCCATTTTAATTGTTGCCGTTTTCACAGACAACGCTCTCTAATGGTCTGTGAGCTCCCTGGCTACCCAATGCTTCCTACTGTGAAATGGTTGCATGTTCTTTTTTTTTTCTTATCACGCATCTCTTCATTATTATAAAGCCTCTTTGGCCACCCAAGTTTTGTAAATTAAGAGAGGGGAAAACATGGAGGGAGGGAGGGGAATTCCTTCCTGGAGTCTTTTCTTTGGGTTGAATTGAGGCATGGGAAACTATTATTCCTGACAAAATGAAGGAGAGAAAAAAAGCGGATTAAAAAATGTGGAATTGTTTTGGAACACCGCAAAATCCGACAATAAGGTAAAATGGTAAAATGGTCATTGCTCCTCCGAAAACTAAGTATGCTTTATCTACTGGTTCAAGTAACCATAGAGATGTGACCTGGCAACTGACACTATTGATCAAAAATAGCTCCCTCCCCATAGCGAGCAGCTATGTGGGTAATTTTCATCAAGTCCACAACACACAGAGAACAAGAGAAACTGGCTCTTCTTTTTAAAGAAAGTATATTAAACAAAAAATGCTTTTAAGGCAGTGGCTGGATTCCCAAACTATGCTAAAATATATTGTGGCTCATTTTGTTTTGGCATCCTATTCTGTGAAAATCAACCATTTATGGAGTTTTTAGTGCTTGGCCCTCCAAAATACAGTATTTTATATACAGCCAGATTGCTCTTTCCAAATGGCACCCCTCCTTACTTTGGGTATCTCAAAATCAACTGAAAACTGTACTTCTTCAGTAGAGTTTGGTCCCTAATGAGAACATCTAGGTGACCAATAAGTTTACTATTGTTGAATACTGCATTTTAATGAAGGGAATAAAAAAGGCAAGGAAGGAAGGAAGGAAGGAAGGAAGGAAGGAAGGAAGGAAGGAAGGAAGGAAGGAAGGAAGGAAGGGGAAGGGGAAGGGGAAAGGGAAGGGAAGGGAAGGGGAGAGGGGAGGGAAGAAGGAAGATTGGCATAGGATAAAGTGGGAATCCAACCATTTGTGGCTTATTCACTAAACCATGATCATATGTCTCTTGTGTGAGCTCAATAGATTATCCCTAATGTTTAGGCACAAGCCAGATGTTTTAATATTTGCCACGGGAGATAAATAATCAAATCAATGAAAAGTTTTGTTTCAAAGTAAACAGACTGCAACTTCAATTAAGGTTGATGCTTGCATGAAATTAGAGTGATATTGCTCTTTCCAAGTGGCACACCTCCTTTCATTAAAGCCATATGTAAACCAATTATATTATAACCTCGGTGCTGAACGAAATCTCTTAAACCCATTATATATGATTTAGGAACCTAAGTCCAGAGTTCAAGTCAGATTGACATGGCCCCAAACAGGTTTTTTTTTGGGGGGGGGAGGGTGTGGATGGATGAGTGGATAGCTAGAGTGTGATAGAGAAACATTTTCCATCAGCAAAGTCTCTCCCTGGTCTTTTTCAGTTGAAGAGAAACGCAAAATATGAGAAAACCAGCCAGCTGAAAACAAGCTGATGTAATATTACAGAGCCTAGTTCCACAAACCATGTTCCTGGCAGTAGATTGGATTACCTGTATATTGTACAATAAATGGGTTAGAAATCCCAGCAGTAACTGCACTCATTTTTGCATGCATGGGGGGGGGACAACATTTATATGTCACAAAGCCTTTGACAAAGGTTATTTCCATACTTAAATTGAGCAATGCTTCGAAGCTGGCAAAAGGAAAGGAAGGGGGGGGGATACAGAGCTTGCGTTACAATGGTGCCTTTAAAAAAATTGCTTTATCTATTGATAGTTTTGTCCCACACTCAAAGCAATTTCCAGAATACAGAATGTGGAGCCGGGAAGCAAACGGAGTTCTAATTAAATCAGCAAAGGATTTCTTTATTTCACGTGAACAATGTGAGTCAAAAGTGATCGTTTCCATGAGGAAAAATTAAATTAAGCTCGATGTGAGAAGTCTGCCATCCCCAATGTATTTCCACATCCAATGTTTGTAGCGGCTTTTATTCTCTTCATAATGGCTTCAATGAGAGAGGGGAATCTCTCTAAATATATAAGTCCAAAATCCTATTCTGAAGGAGAATACATTTTAACCTCTTCTCTAAGGTTGAAATAATAGAAAAGCCCCTTTGCTTTTTTTTAATGGTTTCAGTAACAAAACCTGCCAAGTTAATAAATCTCCTTATTTTAATATTTAATTACAGGAATCCAGGCTAATGCATGTAATGCACAGGCTGCCTTCATAAGCTTAATGATGGTGGGTAATTGCCCTAGAACAGGGTATTAATTTGTACAAACGGTCAGAGTAAATTAACTGAAGCAGCAGCGTTCTGTACGATGGGAAAGAGACACCCAAGTCCCAGAATTCTCCACTTTTACCATATTCCTTCTTGCATGAAAAAAAGCATTATTCCTGGTGCCTATAATCATTTCTCTCTTTTTGGGGTAGGGTCATGTCGTTTTTTAATCTGATTCTTGGAAGCAAACTATATCCACAGTTTTTCCAACCTTTTGCTCCACAGTCTGTGTCCACCACAGAGCACTAAGCCCATTCGGTGGCTTTGTAATAATGGTCTTCCACTAGGTGCAGAGTCTGTCTCCCAGTTGATGTCAGGGTAGTTAAAATCCCCCATTACTATTGAGATGTGTTTCCTACATATCTTAGTTAACTGATTAGCAAAAAGTTCATCTGTTTCTTCTGTTTGGTTGGGTGGCCTGTAGTATATACCTATGGCAGGGGTCTTCAAACTTGGCCCTTTTATGACTTGTGGACTTCAACTCCCAGAATTCCTCAGCCAGCCTGGCTGAGGAATTCTGGGAGTTGAAGTCCACAAGTCATAAAAGGGCCAAGTTTGTAGACCCCTGACCTATGGCAATGTCATTCCTTTCTCCTTTTATATTAACCCAAATGCATTCAAAACTTACAATCAGCCACAATGTGATCTACAGTTTGACATGGCACCCCGTAATCACATTGAGGGGAGGGATACTATGCCCCATTTATACAGAGTCCCGGCAGACACCGTATATGGTGCAAATCCTATTCAAGATTGTCCATTGCTGATGTTTCTATGTCTGGCATTCAATGACCCCTTTGGCTTTCCATTGGGAATCAATGTTAAAGTTGTTGGGCAGATGTTGGGCAAGTGCCAGTGGGAATTTCCTGGATTTGAATCTTCCGGCTGATAAATCAGGACGGTTGACATGCACCAGTAGGAGTGAGTTGTTCATAATTTTTTTGTATTCTCTCACTAGTGCATCTTGCCTAAAGCACATTTTTCTCCTCCTATTTTCCTCACAACTACCTTGTGAGGTGGGTTATGCTGAGAGAGAAAGACCTAACATCATCCAACTGGCTTTCATGGCTAAGGCAGGACTTGAACTCACGGTCTCCTTCTTTCTAACCTGGTGCCTTAACCACTACACCACAAACTGGCTCTCATCTATTGTAATGTTGTTATAAGGGCGCCATTCCTCATGCAAGGAACTCAAATTGTGATTATTCTTCTACAGAGTGACATTCATGAGGTGGGTGCCTATATAAATAAGATAAATAAGGAAACAAATAATGTTTATAATATTCTATTTCACAGAATATAATTGGATTTGATTATGGAGGGAGGAAAGACAGTTTTGGTGGAAGTCCTTATTGGCATGAGAAGTTCTAGCAAAAAAGAACTTCTCCTCTGGGGCTTTTTCAAATCAGAGGGGAGGAAAGGCAGTCAGAGAGGTAGCAATCAGATGGGAAGTTGAAAATCAAAACCCAACAATAGAACTTCCTGTCATCCAGCAACAATCAAAAATCAATTGAAATTAATTCTAAAGCACCCTGAAATTGAAGCAGAAAAATAAAAGCCTCCATGGATTTCAGTGCCCTATTTATTGGGAAATTGAACAAATTTTGTTTTTGTTTTTGTTTTCAATTTCAATTTCATTGAGTAATTTCAATAAGCTGAACTCAGAACAGGTCCCAGAGATATATGGGTATCACTGAAAGGGGGGGAGGGGGGAGAGGCCGAACCAAACTTTCGCGGCTTGATGTCTGCACCAGGTATGGGATGGAAGAAGATGATAATAAAAGAAGAATGGGGAGTTTGCAATCCACAAACTAATTTGTGTTGTTTCTGCAACACTGCAAAAGTGTGACTCATGCATATGTTAATGAACTTGCAACGAAAGCTTTGGCTCCATTTCATCAGCGTTGCTAGATTAAGGAGCAGCAGGCAAAGGGGCTGGCATCTAAAAAAAAATGCTATGGTGGGTTGGGCACCAATTTGCAACCCTCTTATTCAGAATAAAATTGCAGCAGTTTAAGTAAAAGCAGGCTTGCATTGGATAGAAGGCACAGAGAGCTGATTGCTCAGGGAAGAACCCCTGCCATAGCACTATCTATGCAGAGTGCAGAGAAGAGCAACAAAGATGATCAGGGAACTGGAGGCTAAAATATATAAAGAACGGTTGCTGGAATTGGGTATGTCTAGTTTAAAGAAAAGAAGGACTAGAGGGTGACATGATAGCAGTGTTCCAATACTTGAGTGGCTGCTACAAAGAAGAGGGAGTCAAGCTATTCTCCAAAGCACCTGAAGGCAGGACAAGAAGCAATGAAGTTACAAAGGCACTGAAAAAAGTGACTTATGACTGTTTTTTGAAGCATCCCCATGGTCACGTGATCAAAATTCAGATGCTTGGCAATTGGTTCATATTTATGACGGTTGCAGTGTCCCAGAATCATGTGATCACATTTGTGACCTTCTGAGAAGCAAGGTCAATGGGAAAGCAAGATTCACTCAACAACCGTGTTACTACCTTAACAACTGCCGTAACTCACTTAACAACTGAGGCAAGAAAAGTTGTAAAATGGGGCAAAACTCACTTAGCAAATGTTTTGTTTAGCGACCAAACTTTTGGGCTCAATTGTGGTTGTTTATTTCACAAACAATCATGGTTTAGAACAAAGAAGCCTTCAGCCCTTCAGATAGTTTAGCATAGGGGTAGGCAACCTTGGCTCTTTTATGACTCGTGGACTTCAACTCCCAGAATTCCTGAGCCAGCCATGCTGAGGGGAAAGGGAGAGTTTCCAAGCTGAGCCATGCTGACTCAGGAATTCTGGGAGTTGAAGTCCACAAATCATAAAAGAGCCAAGGTTGCCTACCCCTGATTTAGGATGACAGGCAAATGGGATCATTTCTAGGGGGGGGGGGCAGAAGGTCAAAATGGTGGCCACAGCCATGCAATTGAAGCCCTTACCTTCATATATGTGTGTGATGTCAACATACACACCAGAGGGGCAAGTCTTTGATCACACAGCTACAATCCCTATCTTCACTTTTTTGACCCTTGTGGACACGGCTGGCTTCCAACAAGCAAAGTCAATTGAGGAAGCTGGATTCCTTTAACGACTGCATGATTCATTTAACAACGGTGGCAAAAGTTATAAAATCGGGCTGACTCATTTAACAACAATGTTAAATAACAGCAGAAATTCTGGTCCCAGTTCTGGTCATTAGTCAAGTAACAAATTGTTCAGATCTCCTGCTTAAACTCCCTCTCCCTTAGTGCATAAGTGAAATCTCTGTATGAAATATTTTCCATTAATTATAGATTTCACAGGCTGGCTTGGAGTTCTGAGAAATATCCCTTTAATACATTTTGGATAACTGAATTATAATTCATGGCTTCCCAAGGATCAGGAGAGAACCATCAGTCTATAAAAGCTAAAGCATTTACCTAGAAGAAAATCTCGGTCCAGTGCTATCTTATTAAATTCAACTTTAATTTTTAATATTTATTTATTCCATTTATAAAGCCGGCTGATCAAGACAGGAATCCCTAAGCACATGAATCAATAAAACATATGTTGGCAAGGCCAGCACTATGGAGCATTCATAAGGAATCGGTCCTGTGACTCCTATAGAAGAAGAAAAATTACCCCACACGTCACAGCCACCGAGGCTGAGGTCCCACTTGCTCCAAAGCTGACTATGAGGTTGGGGTGGCCTGCTGTTAGTGCTGAACATGTGAACATTTATTTTTGAGAGAGAGGCAAAGTTTTTTGCGTAGTGGAGCTTGCTGATTCATGCTGCAATCAAGGTGTATCCTCAAGGAATGGGTAAAAAAAAGAGATGGTGAATTCAATGGGGCAATTGGAGCTCTGCCTGTTTTTATGTGCTGGAAGGAGGCCCTGAGCAGTGGCATCTGCAGCTGTAGGAGATGACCAGGCTGAGCCCAAGGGAGGGGTCAAACGCGTCATAAGTCCTGAGTCCCCGTGCGCCCCAAGAGATCTAAGTCCAGCCCACTTTGGATGCCTGTTTTATCTCCCGCTCATTTCCTTTGACTGTTAGTTGGCCAGATTCTTGTAGAGAGTTTAAGCTTGCAATAAATCGTTATACTCATTTGAACTGCCTGAATCGCCTGATTTCCCAGGTACTTAACAGCAGCATCTTATTTATTTATTAGATTTTTATCCTGTCTTTATTACTTTATAAGTAACTTATAAATACAGGTAAACATGTCATATTCTCTCCTCCTCTCATTTTCCTCACAACAACCACCCGGGAGGTAGGTTGGGCTGAGAGAATGTGTGACTGGCCCAATGTCCCGCAGCCAGCTTTCATGCTTAAAGCGGGACTAGAACTCACAGACTCCTGGTTTCTAGCCTGGAGCCTTAACCATTATACCACATTGGCTCTTAGCTTATAGCTTTTGTCAGAATGAAACACAAAGAGAAAAGCGACATGGCTTGAATTAGTGTTACAGTGCTGTTTCATCCCCCAACCCTTCCCAACCATGGACCCCACTGGCATTGAGGCTGGGAATTCTCCATGCCTTGCTTGTTGTCCTCAAGTGGGGAGAAACACATTCTGTTAGCAGAATTTATTCAGATGGGACTCCCAGAGGTGCTTTTTTTTCAAGCGGCAAGTGGACTTTCTTTGTTTTTCCTTGAAGAGTTTTCGCTTCTCATCCAGGAAGCTTCTTCAGTTCTGACTGAACGGTGGAGAATGGAAGGATTTATATTCCTTGCAGTATCTGGTCGTTAGCACTGAACTTTCCATTTCCAAATGAAGAATGGGGAGGGGAGGGAGGAGATACTTTCCTCTATCATTTTCTTCTTCCTTCTATCCATTTTATTTTAATTACAAACCTATACAGGGCAGGTGTGTACTATTGTTCTTTCACTCCTTAAAGTAGTGTTTCTCAAACCCAAGCTATTTTACAAGAGCTGGACTTCAACTCCCAGAATTCCCCAGCCAAGGAATTCTGGGAGTTGAAGTCCACCTCTTGTAAAGGGGCCAAGGTTGAGAAACATTGCTATAAAGCAGACATGTCAAACTCACGACGTCACGTGACATTGCACAACGTATCGGAGCTTTTCCCCCATTGTCAGCAATGGGGTGGGCGTGGTTTCCTGGTGACGTGTCCGGCCCGCAGGCCGGCAGTTTGACACCCCTGCTATAAAGTATAGTATAGGTTATTATCATTATTATTGTTCCGTTTACCAACAGAAATCAATTAATAAATCATGGCATAAGAATCACATTCAGCTTCAAGCAACTCTACCGTCAAAATGCACCTCATAATTTTGGACTGAGACTCTTTCCTCTTAAAAAAAAAAAAAAGGCATATTTGCTCAATCTTTCTGGAAGTGTTTTTGTTTAGCTTCTTGAATTAGCAGTGGTAGTTGAACCCGGTAGAGGACAAAGCTGCCTAGAATCCTTAATGCCCAGCTTGGTGTAGGCTATTCTTGCTTTAATGCAGTGATCCAATTAACCTTTTGGCAGAATTAAATGACCTTCGGTTGGCCCAGTGACCCCCAATGCTGCACGTTGTTAACTTTAAGCAAGCTTTTTGAGATGGCCATGAACAACATCTGTTAACATTTGACAAAAGGTCAAATCCATTTAAGTTAACTGGACCACACGTGGCTGATGGGACGGCCATATATGGCAAAATGAAGAAAGGAGTCAATTTGAAACTCCAGTGTTGAGTCTGAATTCTACAGCGTATACCAAAACCTCAAGACACTTAATCTGGTTCAGGTTCTGAACATATTCTACTTTGAGTCTTATGCTGAAAGGAATGGGCAAGGAGGTAACCTGTATGGTTCTTCCTTCCTTTTGTAGCCCCTTATGCCTCCAGAAAAGCTACTCCAGATAACATGTGAACCTGCTAGAAAACAGAGCAGGGAAAGGCAATATTTTGGCCAATCCATCTATCTCCATTGTAGATGACAATAAGAGAGAATGGGGGACAGAGGGACAGGGAGGGAGGGAGGGAGGGACGAAGGAAGGAAGGAAGGAAGGAAGGAAGGAAGGAAGGAAGGAAGGAAGGAAGGAAGGAAGGAAGGAAGGAAGGAAGGAAGGAAGGAAGGAAGGAAGGAAGGAAGGACATACATGTAACCTTTGTCTATTTTTGATTCTGATCGTCTTCAAACTTTCATGAAGCTAGACTATCACTTCCTAAGGAACGTGGACCTTCAGATGAAATGGGAGATTTCCTCCATGTACCTTTCCCCAGCTCCTCATGCATCCATTCATTACAAACTGTTGAAAAATGACAATTTTTCCTCTTGGTTTTGATCTGGAAAGGAATATCCTACAGTGCTCTATGTTTTAATAGAAGGGTGGATAATCTGAATTTCCCATTCATAACTCTTGGAGCTCCCTTGGAGTATAATTACTGAAACCTGTTGCCAGAGTTTCAGTCATTTTTAAGAGGGAAACAATTGTAGCTCTGGCTCCAATATAAGGTTGTCGTGGTTAAAGCAAAAAAGGGAACCTTGCAAAAATACAGAATAGAATATAGAATAGCAGAGTTGGAAGAGACCTTGGAGGTCTTCTAGTCCAACCCTCTGTCCAAAGCAGGAGACCCTATGCCAGAGGTAGGCAACCTTGGCTCTTTTATGACTCGTGGACTTCAACTCCCAGAATTCCTGAACCAGCCACGCTGAGGGGAAAGGGAGAGGTTTCCAAGCTGAGCCATGCTGGCTCAGGAATTCTGGGAGTTGAAGTCCACGAGTCATAAAAGGACCAAGGTTGCCTACCCCTGCCCTATGCCATTCCAGATAAATGGTTGTCCTATCTTTTCTTAAAAGCCTCCAGTGATGAAGCACCCACAATTTCTGAAGGGAAACCATTCCACTGATTGAATCATTCTGTTAGCAAAATTCTCTTTAATTCTAAGTTGGTTCTCTCTATTATAACTTACCATCCATTACTTCTTGTCTTGCCTTCAGGTGCTTCGGAGAATATGTTATTGCCTTCTTCTTTGTAACAGCCTCTCAAATATTGGAAAACTGCAATTGCAAGAATTCCTTTCCAAAATCCTCCTCCAAAGCAGTTGTTGGGTACGTGTTGCCACCTCACCCACATTGCCACCTTGTGATTCATAGGAACAACACACAGGCCTTCAGCTATTGATTTGAGCTGAAGCATGGATAGAAGGGCTGAGTCAAGGTTGACTCAGCCGTTCCAAGGTTGACTTAGCATGTTAGCCGTTCCATCCTTCCGAGGTCGGTAAAATGAGGACCCAGATTGTGGGGGGCAATAGGCTGACTCTAGAAACCGCTTAGAGAGGACCACAAAGCACTGTGAAGCTTTATATAATTATACTTAGACTTATAAGTCTAATTGCTATTGTTATTCCTATTTACATCAATCTCAGTGATATAATTGCTTTATCAGTGAGATGGGTGGCATATACAATCAATCAATCAATAAATAAATTTTGCTTAATTTCATTTCCCTGTGCAAACCAGTTAGAATGAACACAGCAGATGAGAATTTTTTCTATTATTTTGATCCCTGTAACGCCAAAACTTTTTTCTCAAAAATGGTCCACAGATCTTTTTCTTTAGCCCTTTCCTTCTGGGGGAGGGGGGGAGGAACAAAAAAATAAACATGTTAATGAACTGCATTAACATAGTGCATTAAGTTGGGTAATGTGGTAATTATTTTTGCATAATCAATATCGTCAAGTTCCTTTTCTGAGCCTCCTTTGGTGTTTATTTACATTTATTCCGGAGGCGTCAGATTCTATCAGGAGCAAAAACCGATTTTCTTTCCGAACTCTTCATCTTACCTCTAATTCCCCCCCTCAAATCCATTTGGGTTCTGCTTAGCATCCCTGTTTTGCGTTCGGCATAGGAGCCTTGCGTGTGTAAAACAAGCTTTTTAGTGCACCAAGGCGTGAAAGAACAGGAGGGCCTTATATTAATTGCTGTTACGCTGATGATTATTTATGATAATTATTTATTTTTCCAAGCCATTTCTGTTTATGATGTGATGCATTTCAGCCCTAAGGACATTAGGTGCATTATTCATTGGGTACATTAGTCAGAACATGTATGTGTATAAAGAACTAATGATCCATATTAAATTAATGATGCTATAAAAAAGAAAAATGTGCCCCTATACCACCCAGCTAAGGAAGACAACTCTGGTTTTAGAGGGACCTTGGGAAGGGGGGCAGAAATCTAATCAAATGAAGCATTGGACTGTTCTGCTCTCCAAAAATTTCATTTCTCGAAATGTGCTTGTACACAATGTTGGTTTTTATTAAAACAAATTAATTCAGTCATTAAGGAATCATACGGCAAGTGTCTCATAAGTCAGGACCTTCAGTGTAACAAATTGATTAAATGACTGTGTAATAGTCTCTTTAAACAAATCTAGTGTAACAAGTTAATAGATCTGCTCAATTACTATGCTGGAGTGGTGGGAATGCAGGCCTTGCTCATTAAACCTGGGCGACTGTTCTTGAAGATTTTCTGTGGTGTTCCTTTCCTTTTAAAGAAAAAAAAAATTAAAATACCCACTGAAAATTGATTGCTAGCCTGCCAATAAATATTTTAAAAAGCAGAGTTGGCGGGGGTGAATTAGAAGCGTGGAGCAAGTAGGAGGGAGGGAGAAACTTCTAAAGTAAGGGATTTTACTAAATGTACAGTATATTCATGAAACTGCTATATCAAGGGCTCTGTTTGATACATAATGTAGGTCAGCCTCACTGAGATACCCTACATCAGGGGTCCCCAAACCCGGGCTGTGGACTAGTCCCAGTTCGCAACCATTTAGGAATCGGGCCTTGCAAGCAGGGGGTGAGCGTGCCAATGCAGGGATTAGGTTGTGCGCGTGAAACCATCCCCTCCCCACTTCACCCCCACCCAGTCCATCCCCCTTTGAATTCCATTGACCCTTACCTAGTGCCAGTATGGTACTGTTAGTTGATCAGATTCTTGTGTATTGTCTGACAAATTTGGGAATAAGACATTTCTTCTCCACTTCTTTATTTTCCCAGCAATATATGCTAGAACTGATCTGGGACCTATAAGCACCATCACAGTTTACCCTCTTCTGAAGCCTACTGCTACTACGGTAATACATTGCAGAGAAATGCCAAATATTTACTAGTCATCCACAAAGAAATGAGCCTGCCACAGTGATGGATAAATCAGTCCGTGTTGGTTTCACTTCGTTCCCGTTTCCTCTAACATTAATTTCAGACTTTTTCTCCTTCTACCAAGTGAATTTTATGTTTTTGAAGTCTGTGTGAAAACAGTTATGCTTTTTCAAGGGCATGCCTTTGAAGACATCTCATGTTTTTCCTAGTGCATACACACTTATATAAGTAGCTTCCCTTTCATACAGTTAATGGCGTATATACATTTCCCTATACAGGTAGTCCTCAACTTACAATTGAGCCCAAAATTTCTGTGGCTAACTGAGACAAAACTAAGTGAGTTTTGCCCCATTTTACAACCTTTCTTGCCACAGCTGTTAAGTGAATCGCTGCAGTTGTTAAGTTAGTAACACGGTTGTTAAGTGAATCTGGCTTCCCCATTGACCTTGCTTGTCAGAAGGTTGCTAAAGGCGATCACATGACCCCAGGGTACTGCAACCGTCATAAATAAGAGACAGTTGCCAAGTTGTCTGAATTTTGATCATGTGACCAAGGGGATGATGCAACAGTCATCAGTCTGAAAAATGGTCATACGTCACTTTTCCAGTGCTATTGTAACTTTGAATGGTCGAATGGTCACTAAATGAATTGTTGTAAGTCGAGAACTATCTGTATTTATGTGTATATTTATCAAGTTGGAAGCTGCTTCAGAAAATTCTGCCAGGTATGAATGCGGATGCGGATGTGATTTTCATAATCCATAAACTGAAGAAATGCAAACTGCTCATTTAATTAAAATTGTAAACTTAGCTGATTCCTAATGTGGTAGATGAGTGTGCCAGTGTTCTTACACACTTCCATAAGTTCCATAATAAAACACAGAATTCTGCCCTTTCACTGTATCACCTTTCTACCCTCATCTGCAAAATAAGAAATGACTTGTGGAAAATAGAAAAAAAATGTGGGATTCATAGAGAATGTTCTCACAGCACGCTGAAGGCGGGTTGCCAGTGAAATCTTAAACTAATCCAGCAGGCTGGGTTGACACAATACTTTAAGCCATCCCATAATAGCAACAATAATAAATGAATTAAGCCGCTAGGTTTAATTAAACTAGGCCTTGTTAAAAAGTGAATTGAGCACATTCACCCTGTCGTCTAGTCCTCTTGATTTTCCAAAGTCTTTCTGTTTAGTAACTGTTATTGAGTAAATTAACACAAATTCATATAGGTCACAATAAACAAATATTGAGTTTCCAGATTCCAGTTGGAATCCTAAAGGGATGTTTTAGACCAGTGTTTTTCAGCCTTAGCAACTTTAAGACCTGTGGACTTCAACTCCCAGAATTCCCCAGCCAGGAATCCTGGGAATTGAAGTCTACTTAAAGTTGCCAAGATTGAGAAAGACTGTTTTAGATGCTCTCTCAAAATAGCTGGAAAAATAGCTCATTTGCAAAATGGCTGCCCTAATCATTGTGGCCAATCCAAAACATTCTTTCACCCAAAGGAAATGTCCTAAAAATGCTACTTTCCTATCACCCTTCCTGATCGTTAAGGGAAACCATGACTGCATCTTTGGAATTTAACCTGTCAAATGTAGCTAGCAATAGCAAGTAAGCTGTTGATAACATGTCTAACGAGCCATGAGTTTAAAAAAAGAAAATTATTTGTATTATTTCAAGCAAACCACATAGTAATCTGACTGGGAGCAAAAGTGTCATATATTTGATAGCTATTGTTTCTTCCTTTGGATAGCGAACTGCAAATAATAGGTTTTTTAAAAACAAATCCTTCCTTTTAGCGTCTTTTCTTCTTTACTTGTCATGGATAAGGAATTCCTTGGAGATTAATCAACCAAACTCCCAATCCTTTGGGTGGGATTCATCACTGTGAATTGATGGACTATATCTTCTTCAAAACATCAATGTTTGGCAATAAAAGCAAATTCAGCATGGATTGCTGGGTGATATTGGATAGTATTATACAGTCTTTTTAAAAGCCATTGGATTTAAAGACAAAATGCACTTGCCACTGTGATGAGAAGCCCAGTATGATTTTTCTATGATAAAAAGATTGAGTGATACTTTCCAATTCTCCACGAAGCTTCAAGAACCAATCAGAGCTATATATACAACATATGCATATGACTTTGGGGGCTTTTAACGCACTTTTTTTAATCTCTTAAACGTTTTGTGTTTTCTTTTTGTCCCTTTTGTTGTTTTTTTCTGTTGTATTTTAACTTACTTTTGAATAAAATAAAAGTCTATACCAAAAAAAAAAAAAAAACCAAGAACCAGTCGGAGTCAATCTACCCATTTAAGAGGAATCAGATTTTGCTATACTTTGCAGCACATCTAATGAAAAGTTGTCCTTTATATGCTTCAATGTTCCAGAATGCAAAATTCCCTCAAAATCTAGCAAAATGAGTAAATGGTAGAACAATAGACAGGATATACCTGCACGGATTGACCTTCAGTGTACAAAAAAGGTATTTCTCCATTACGTCCCCTTCCTTGCAATCGACATGATATGCACCAGTAAGAACAGAACCATGTGGGCACCTATTCTATGTGCAAATCAGCAGAGCATGCAAATGGGGCATATTGACGAGCTGGGCATAACAGCTGTTCTATGATCATTGATGGTAGGAGATCCTTTGGAAATTTGAGAGCTATCCAGCAATACGTTGCAACAGGAAACAGTGGGAACCTTGGGAATTTGAGCTATTATTGGAAAGCATTTTATAGAATCAATAACAACAGAGGGGAAAATAGCAGAATGTGATTAACATGCAAACCTAGATTTGGAGGGAATTAAGTTTGCAGAAGTCTGATTGAAATTGCAAAGGCTTTGATTTGATGAGGAGGAACCTGATGATTTAGAGGAGGAAAAAACCACACCCTTCACCCATAGCCTTTCAGTGTTACTTTTATTATTGGTCAAACCAGCCAAACCAATTATATTTATATCTTCTGGGGGGGGGACCCTCCATGGTCTCAGGAATTTGTGAAGCTCTTGAGCAGGGGTCTTCAAACTTGACCCTTGCCTGGCTGAGGAATTCTGGGAGTTGAAGTCCACAAGTCATAAAAGGGCCAAGTTTGAAGACCCCTGCTCTTGAGTCACCTTCTCCCTTAAAAAACCAAAAGCAGGTTGAGAAAGAATTCCTGCATGTGGCAATACACTGCTGCAAAGAAAACAATAATTGATTTTTTTCAAATACACTGTGGCTGAATTTAAAAAAATGACTCTGCTGTCATTATGGGGGACCACAAGGATCTGGAAGAGCTTTCATACTAGTGCAGAATCTGATAAGAAATCATCTACCAGTTAGGGAAATACAGGCAGAGGACTTTCTGTGGCTTTGGATTTGTTATTTATTTGTACTCATTGTAAGGCGGCTTCGGGTTCATCTGAGTAAAAAATGTCATAGAAATTTTCTAAATAAGGGGAACAGTCATGTCAGACGTTAAAAAATAAATCCAATTGTTATTTAACTTCGGGTGGCAAGTTATATCTTCTCTCTCATGGTCTTGTTTTATTCATGTTTATTGTTTTTCATGGGTTTCCATTGGTTTGTAGAATGTTTCATCTATCTATCTATCTATCTATCTATCTATCTATCTATCTATCTATCTATCTATCTATCTATCTATCTATCTATCATCTATCTATCTATCTATCTATCTATCTATCTATCTATCTATCTATCTATCTATCTATCTATCTATTAAATTTATTTGCCACCCATCTCATTTCAAAATGACTCCTTTTTAATGGTAAATTTTATAGCACGCCAGCCAGAGTCACTTCATGTTAGATGGGTGGCCATACAAATTTGACAAAGCAGTAAACACATAAACTCAAAATCTATGAAGTTGTCATCTTTCATAAAATTGTACCCAGTGCGCCCAGGAAATTACATATGAGAAGACCAAAATGTCTTCAGATTTAGTCAATTTATGATATTTCAGATATTTTTATGTATGCCCCAGTGTGCCTGGCTGAGGAATTCTGGGAGTTGAAGTCCACAAGTCATAAAAGGGCCAAGTTTGAAGACCCCTGTGATAGACAGATGATAGATAGACAAACAGACAGACAGACAGACAGACAGAAAGAAAGAAAGAAAGAAAGAAAGAAAGAAAGAAAGAAAGAAAGAAAGAAAGAAAGAAAGAAAGAAAGAAAGAGAAAGAAAGAAAGAAAGAAAGAAAGAAAGAAAGAAAGAAAGAAAGAAAGAAAGAAAGAAAGAAAGAAAGAAAGAAAGAAAGAAAGAAAGAAAGAAAGAAAGAAAGAAAGAAAGAAAGAAAGAAAGAAAGAAAGAGAAAGTAGACAGGAATTTTCTCCTCCTTTTTTTCCTCTCTCCACTCATAAGTCATTTGCTGAAAGAATAAGGGTTTGGATGTCTGTCACCTTCAGTTTAACCAAATGCTGCAATTTTATTAACTCCCCTTGAGCATTTGCTGAGTAGTAATCCTGCCCACACTGAAGGTCAGACAGTGATGGCCCATTACTTAAATGGAGTAGGTCCTTCACATAAGCAGTCCTTGAAAAGAAAGTGATGTTGCTCAGAGTGAGCAGAGAGATCATTCTGAGCCAGACCGTCAGAGTGTGTACTCAGAAACAAATTTTAATTCTTAGCATTCTATTCCTATCCATCCCCACCAAAACCAGACTTCCGTCTTTCAAAACTTCCTATTTTTGTCCAGTGACCACATTCTGAAGGTTGAGAATATGCTATGCCATGTTGTAGTTGCCATGATGAATGCTCACTCATTCCCAAATTGAGCAGGACGAGTGATGTGTCTGGTTGAACAGGAAAAACAGAGAACACAACTCCTGGAGGATGACAAGGGGAAGGTGTGCAGATATATTTGTACTTAGAGACACCCGGGTGGACCTCAACATTTATGGTCTTTCTGATGAGTTAAATTGATTTTCCTCCTTCTGTAGTGTGTTTGGCTCAAAGATGCCCAGTTTGTAAGAAAAACAGCCCTTAAATAAAACTATCATAATAAAATCAGCCATCTTTAAAAACCATAAATGTAAAAATACCCTTGCGGAGGGCCATTTCTAGATCCATGGCAATCTAAATACAGATAGTTCTCAACTTATGACCACAATTGAATCCCAAATTTCCTTTATGACCTTTTTGGCCATAGTTGTCACAGCAGTCGTTAAATGAATCATGTGGTTAAGTGAATCTTGCTTCTCCAATGACTTTGCTTGTCAGAAGCCAGCTTTGGAAGGTTACAAATGGTGATCACATGACCCAAGGACACCGCAACTATTGTGAAAAAATGTGATTATCAAGTGCCCAAATTCTGATCACGTGACTATGGGGATGCTGCAACAATCATAGATGTGAAAAATGGTTCCTTAGCATAATTTCAAACAATAAATGAATGGTTGCAAGACTAGGACTACCCATATTCCTGAGGGGACTGGTCTCTTCCAGAACAACCTAAATGAAATTTCAATATTCAAAGTTACCGTATTTTTCTGTGTATAAGACGCTATTTTTTCCAGCAAACACCCTGTTCAAAAATCAGGTGCGTCTTATACAAGTGCAGCGTCTTGTACACGAAAAAATAATGGTAACCTCCGCAATCCAGGGCATGCCTGTGTGGGTTCTTTACATGCCGCTGCCATGCTGCCTGGTGCAGGAGGATATCGCTGCCCCAAGGATGCCGCCGGTCCCACTGAAGCCACCTTCTATGACCCGTTTTTCACTGGCACGACACAGGCTGAAGCCGCAAGAGGCCCGGGGAAGCCGCCTCAGTACAGTAATTGACGGCTGAGGGGGTGGGCAGGACTAAGCCCGCAGAGCGCCATCTGATTGGAGGAAGTCGCCTCCCTTGTGTGATGGCATGGCCACTTGTTTTACTGCCACTAAAGATGTGGTTTGTTTAATATTTAAAACGTTGATTTCTGAATTTTTGTTTAGAAAATTGGGGGCCGTCTTATACAAGGGTGCGTCTTATAGACGGAAAAATACGGGTATGTTAACTATTCTTAGGATCTGATTCTAAGGGCCAGCTCCAACTAATTAATGTATCCTGGATTGGCGTTCTATTTTTTTATTATTATTATTATTATTGGGACGTAGCAGTATTACATTTCTGAGTTTTGTCAGAAACCATTGAAAAATGACTCAAGGTGAAAAGATAAATCTTATGAAGGCTACTCACATTGTTCCCCACTGCTCTAAAGCCAGGGATATGGAAACTGCCTTATTATGACACCTGAATTGGACTCTCTTTAACTTCTACATCAAACAATAGGTTTGCTTTGGCAGACAGCCTAACCCATTGTTTCTGAATCTCGGTTGCTTTCCGATGGGTGGATACAAGCTCCCAGAATTCCCCAGCCAGCCATGCTGGCTGAGGAATTCTGGGAGCTTCAGTCCACCCAACAGAAAGCAGGCAAAGTTGAGAAATTGAGCCTCAACAAAATCCAGCAAAATCACATCTGATTTTTTCCCCTTCTGCAGCTAGAATTTTACTTTTATGCAACTACTAGGTAGCTGTGAAGAACATAAATTCACTGGAAAACTATGTTCACTCTTGTGTTTCATGAAACAAAAAAAAAATACCCCTCTTCCTAATAATGAGCAATTTTATCCCTCTTTATTTTCACCCATAAAAATGGTGTTTTTTAAGGCCGCCTGATTTTTGTAGCTGAAATCAATCCTTATTACATATTGATGGCATTCACCCAATGTGCATAAAAAGGGCTGATAAAGCCCTGCTCACTGCATTTGCCAACATGTTACATTTGGTTCCTGTTGGCTACTGTTGGAGTTTTGTTGTAGTTGTTATTTTTAGGGGGGGGGGGAGATTATGCTATTTTGTGTAAATTAATCTGATAGGTTAGTTTATGCTTCAGTACAATGCCTTGTGCAAATCTAGAAAATGAATTCATAGAGATAGACCTCAACCTATGATTACAACTGAGCCTAAAATTTCCATTGCTTAGTTTTGTTAAGTGAGTTTTACCTTGTTTTGTGACCTTTCCTGCCCCAGTTGTTAAGGGAATCCCTGCAGTTCGTAACATGATTGTTGAGTGAATCTTGCTTTCCCATTGACTTTGCTTGTCAAAAGATTGCAAAAGGGGATCACATGACCCAGTAGTGGGATTCAGCTGGTTTGCACCGGTTCGGTAGAACTGGTAGCTAAATTTTGCTGCATTCGGAGAACCAGCTGGCTTCCAGAAGTCCAGTCTAGGCCTTAGAGGCTTGGAGGAGGCCTCCCAGGCCTAGAACAGCCCACTGGAAGTGTGTGGATGCCACTTCCAGAAGTCCGTTCTAGGCCTCGGAGGCCTGGAGGAGGCCACCCAGGGCTAGAACAGCCCACTGGAAGTGCGTGGATGCCACTTCTGGAAGTCCGTTCTAGGCCTCGGAGGCCCAGGCCTGCATCGAATAAGAAAACCAGTTGTTCAGGTATTTGAATTCCACCACTGCCCCAGGGTACTGCAACCATCATAAATATGAGCCAATTGCCAAGAGTCTGAATTATGATCATATGACCATGGGGATGCTGCAATGGTTGTAAGTGTGAAAAATAGTCATAGGTCACTTTTTTCAACGCTGTTGTAACTTTGAATGGTCACTAAACGAATGGTTGAAGACCACCTGTGACCTCTTTATATATCTTGTATGAACACATCCTTTCAAAAGTTGTAAGGCCTTGAGATATTCCTGAAGTCTCCAAAGTACAACTATCCAATAGCCTCAATAGCATGATTACTAATGGGGGTATACTGGGATTTGTAGTTTTGCAACAGTTGGGCAGCCCTAAAATTCCCACTCCTGCTTTCCCATAGTGTGTGTTTGTTCTGCTCATTTCATTTCTACAGCTTCTGAAAATGGCAGAAATTTAGCACGGAAATATTATGAAGATAGGAAAAGAGAACAAGTCATATCTTACTGTTATGTGTGGTTTGAAGTAGGAAAACCACCCTTTAAAATAGGTCTAATGCACTCCTTTTCACAAATCACAGGATCTTAGAGTGGAAAGGGATGGTGAGGTCATCCAATCCAACCCCACTGTCCATTGCAGGAATCCCAAAGTAAGGAATCCATGGGAAATGGCTGTCTAGCTTCTGCTTGAACATATGAATGGAGGGAACATTTACATCTGTGTCGAGTAACTGATTCCAGCTCTTAACCACAGTATTAGGAAGCTTCTCTTAATATTTAATTAGCATTTGCATTTCTCTATCTTAAATCTATGCCATGCATAGATTTATGAGTAAGAATAAGTTTACCTTCTATGTATTTTCCTTCTATGTATTTGAAGAATGCTGTGATTTAGTTGTCTTTTTCCAAGGCTAAAGACACCAGCGTTAGTGGTGTTAGAGGTTCTTTGCTTAGGCTGTTTGGCAGAGGATTTTTTTTTTGTTAACAGTCTTTTATTCTCCCAATTTGCTGACAACCTGGTTTTTAATTTCTGGATGTTAACTAAATGGGCTTCAATACTGCTGGATAGTTTCAAAGTTTGTAGGTAGCACTGAATTCTGGGAAAGGTGGCATATTAATTACTAAACTGAATTTTAGAATCTCTAAGAACGGATTTGTTTATGTATGACATTTTCAAGACAAAAGTAAAAGTATATTGTCAGGTCTGCTTTCTTTTGGAGTATGGTAAAATAGTTGTTTGCTAATTGGTTTCTTTAAAGAAGGAACATGACTCCACTGTATGGCTATAGCAAGAGAAACTGGAGTACAAAATTAAAAGAATCACAATCCCCACAGACTGTTATTTAAACTCTGCTGGATCACACAGAAAACTGGATGATTCAGAGACCCAAAATAAACTTGGCACAATCTGGAATATTGGGATTCAGGAACTGCTTGCTAATAATAAAACAACAACACAAACACAACGGGAACCCCTCTGGGGCACGTCTAAAGCAGGAATTTTGACAATAAACTCCCCAATGTTCATTATTTCAAGCAACTCTGGGAATTACAGCCTCATGAAAAGCAAAAGTGCTTGTAAAAAAATCATCTTCAATCTCTTCCCAAAATTACAACATCTGAAATGGCTTTTTAGAACAGTTTATTAAATAGGATTTATTCAGCCTCTGAGTCTCGCTACAGATTTTGTACCTTGGAAGACTGTTGAATTATTCCGTGTTCATCCCTATCCTGATCCCACACATTATTGGGAAGGGTATGCTTGATTGAGGGATTCGATCATAATGCCCAAATGGCATTGGCATTCCTCAAAAAGGGAAGCAAAAAAAAATCTAGTTTAACATTTTGTTGTTAAAAAGTTCTGTTTGGCTGCATGAGGAAGTAGAGTTTTAAAATGGCATATCATTTGTTGAAGGCAAATACACGTACATACATGAGTTTTTTTAAAAATATATTTTAAATTGGCTTCAACACTCCTAACTTAATCTTAATTTTGCTCAGCTGATCAGTGAACCAAACATCCCCTTTTTCTAAGGCAGTTTATTCTTGCCACTTTTAGTCCAGAAACTGAACAAAATAGAAACAAACACATGGATTTCCATCTACTCTAATACTTTGGTTCTTCAGCATGACTGCACATAATAGCATCTGATAGACTCAAGGTAGACTGCCACTGGGCATGGAATCTCCATTTGAGCTATCCACTCAAACTGGCAAATGAAGACACCTAACCTGTGGGCATCATTACATCTTGAAAGCAGGAAACCATCATGAGCTATAGATTTTTATTATTAGACAGAATAGGCTCTTTTTAAGGGAGGGAGATGTTTTAAGATATTATTAGACTGCATGATGCCTACAGGAAAGACTTATAATTTATGGGGCTTTTAGCCACTATCTTGAAAGGTTAGGAAGTGAGGACAATATACACCACCACTCGCCATTCTTAAAAGGCTTGCTTTTAATCGAGGCTCAAGTTCACACACAGGTTCTTATAACTTAGAAGCAGAGGCGGGCGCTGTTTCTCAAATATCATTGGCTGACTTCGGAAGACGTGCCCTCCAGTTTATCCAATCAAGTCAATTGTCTGGGTCCGTAGGGTTTACCGAAACCTGAACGGACCATCCTAAGAAGGTCGGAACAATCTGCGGGGCCAACAGGGTGTTGGCCGATTTGGGCTTCGGTGCTTTATTCGCAAGACACATCTAAGCGCAAACTAGCCAGCCCGTCTTGGTTCCGCGTCTCGTGAGAACGCGACCTAATTCGCCTCGTCCTTTTTTTTCTCCATCTTTGTTCCTTCGCAACCTTTTTTTTTTTTCTTTTTTTTTCTTCATCGTTCTTTTCTTCTTTATCAGTTTTTCTCACCTTTTGCCTCGTCTTTCTCCCATTCTCTAGTCTAGAACCCTGTTCGTTTTCAGGGATCCATTCTTCCGAAATCACCCGGCAAACTGCGAATAACTAGAGGAACCAAGAAGTCTTTCATTCTGTGTTTAAAGGAATGCGTAATTCTATATATAAAACCAAAACGAGGCGGACGAGATTTTAAAATACTTTATATGTTCTTTATAAGCTTTCTGTTAGGGGGCTTTAGCCTTAGGGGGAAAAACCAAAAGAACTGCCTATATTCGGTATATAAAATAACAGAAATAATTGATCAATTGTAATGATTTTTATTGATTTATTTATGACCAATTTTATTTCATCTCAGATGAGACATTTTCTGCACCCTTCGTTTTCTTCCAGGCAACAGACGTGAAATAACTGACTTAAATTGATTTATCCTTTTAAAACAAAACAAAGTGCATTGAGTTAATCTGGTCTTGGTAGGGCTGTCTTTGTTCACTTTGCGAACTGAAATGTCTTCGTATAAATTAATAAAAGGTTAAAACGCTAATACATTAGCTTTAAAAAAAAGAAAAAGCAATGTACATGTTCATTTAAAAAAAAAGTCGACATTCCACATTTCAAATTCTATTGAACGGCCGCGAATTCGGGGTTTCAAAACCAACCATGAAGTTTACTTGCAATTTTATTATTTGCAAAAGAGATTTTCTCGAATGCTTGGTTTCCTCTTTTCTCGCTTTACTTCTGCTTTTCAAAGCAAAATACAAGAAAGTTAGAATTTCGCACCACCACCCCCAAACGTGTGTGTGTAGGGGGGGACGACGTCATTTGGCAGGACTCAATTGGAGAGAAAATTAAAAGGAGCTTTAAACTACAATATCTAGGTTATACACGTTCATCTTTAAATAGCTGTTTCGAAGGAGCTGACTGCCCTGGTTCACTCGACGAAAGAGCAAGAGCTCATTTATTCCAATTTGAAATGGCAACCAAGAACTTTTAATGTCCAGGTTACACAGACCGCTTCTTCTTCTTCGGCCCCAGAAAAGTTTTCTGCGTTGCTCTAGCTTGTCCATTCTCCCAATTGGGAAAAATTATTAAAAAAAAAAAAAAAAGAGGTTTTGCTGAAGGAAACCAATTACATTTCAATCCCCCGCACCCTCCAGTGCAGACCATTCGCGTCCGCGTTGAAAGTTGGGAGTTAAGCTAGCGACGAAAACTCATGAGCTACTACGAGAAAGAAGCCGCCGCCTTTACAGTCACAAAACTCCACGCAATCAAAGCCGAAGGAGAAGAGTCTGAGGAGCGGAGGCGGAGGCGGAGATAAACAAGCCGACTCAACGGCGCGAATCTCCCGACCGCCGACGCTCCGGCTGCGAACTAGCCGGGACTTAAGATATTAGGCTTAAATATTCACTGTGTGAATAAAGTCCGTGAATAAAGCTTCTATTTACAATAAAGAGGCGCCTCTGCCGCAGCTGGGCTTGTAGCGGGTCCCTTTGGCGGGAAAGGCCGGGCGGCGCTGGGCCCCGGGCCTGTCTGTCGAGGCTCCCCCGCCGCAACCTTCCCCAAGAAACCCACCCGGGCAGGAGCAGCTCTCGAGGGGCCGTCCGCCCGTCCGCCCTCCTCCTCCTTTCCCTGGTCGGAAAAAGCAACTGGGTCCGTGGAGCGCGGCCTCGGCGGGGCTCTCAGCTCGTCCTTTGGCGGCCGCGCGGCGGTTTTTTTCCCCGCGCCGCCTAGGAGGAGGCCTCGTTCTCTGAGGCGTGGAGCAGCAGGCCGGCGCTGGGCCCGCCCGTCTTGTGCTTCTTGAGCAACTGCGTGATCTTCTCGTCGTCCGAGTTGGGGTCCAGGGGCCGGTTGTAGTCGTCGTCCTCGTCCTCGTTCTCCGAGGCGCCTTTCAGCCGCTCCGTCTCCGAGTCCTGCTTCTTCTTGGCGGTCGCCATCTCGGCCGCGTGCTTCTTCCGCCACTTGGTCCGCCGGTTCTGGAACCAGACCTGGAAGGAGGAGAGAGAGAGAGAGGAAGGCCGGTGAAGGAGAGCCGGACGGGCGGCGGGCCTGCTGTCTGAGCCCCGTTTTACGCTCGAGAGCTCCCGCTAGATTCCCGGCTAGCCCGTTCGGAGGAGTGGATCCGGATCGGCCGCTTCCTCCTCTCGGATTCGCAAGGCCGTTTACCACAAGGTGCTGGGTTTTCAAGGAGATGCACAGCCTCTCCGCTTTGGGAGGATTCGCACTCTGTGCTAACCGAGAGGAGCAGGTGGGCATTTTTCACATCCTTCCAGAAGAAGCAGGGATTTTCAAACCTGGTAACCTCAAGATGGGTGGACTTTAACTTCCAGAAGCCCCCAGACAGCATTTGGGGTGGGGTGGGGGGAATTCTGGGAGTTGAAGTCCACACATTTTAAAAGTTGCCAAGTTTGAAAAACTCTAATCTAGACCATAATCTGGTTGGTTGGATTATGGTCTTATTCTAGACCATAATCTGGTTGATGTAAAAACCCAGACATCAGTAATACACAATTATTTCTAGTTGAATATGATAAGAGAGCCAGTTTGGTATAGTGATTAAACGCACCAGGCTAGAAACTGGGAGACTATGAGTTCTAGTCCTGCCTTAGGCATAAAAGCAGCTGGGTGACCTTGGGCCAGTCTCTATTTCTCAGCCCCAGGAAGAAGACAATGGCAAATCTTGCCAAAGAAACTGCAGGGACTTCTCTAGACAGTTTCCAGGAGTCAAGAATGGCTCTACAAAGGAGGGGTTGGAAAGGTATGGGAGAATACTGGAAAATTGCAGAGCTGTAGGCTACATAGTAAAGGAGGAAAAAACCTGAAAGTAACTGCTACCATCTCTATTGTTTCTTTCCAGAAAACATAGATATTTATTTGAAGTTACCAAAGAGTCAAGCCCATTCTTTAAAGGAATTACATGTGCCTGCCTACACTTGGTTCAAAAGAAGGCTAGTATATAAAACTGATGCACACACCCTTCAAAGAACAAGCCTGATTTTAGAAATTATTATCATAGCATCATGAATTAGTGTACATGCATTGAAAAGGTGTCTTCATATCCTCCAGGACGGCACCAAGTCTCAGAACATACGTTTGCAGACTGCAAATGTAGTACATGTCTGCAACTGTTTAAAGTGCCCAAACTTTTCCTGGAATCACACAACTTAACCCAAAAATGTGATAACTCTGTGTTTTTCCAACTTGGCAACTTTAAGATGTGTGGACTTCACTTCCCAGAATTCCCCAGCCACTTACCAAGTTTGAAAAACACTGCTGTAACTGCTCTGCAAGCAAGTATGTACTGCCTACTCCTCCAATTTGGACTGAGGAGACCCTGGAATTAGAATCTCTCCATAAACACATCCTGGAAAATGTCTTCCATTTTGGGTACACATACTGACTGTGTAGGACACTTTAACGAAGGGGAACAACTGAAAATCTGGGCCAGTTCAAGGGGCTGGTGTGCATGGCATAGGGCCGGGTTATCTTCAGGACTGCCTCCTTCTGTGGACATCTACCTATCCCAGTAGATTGGATAAGGTGGGTTCTGTCAGCATCCGAAGTAGGGAAACATGAGTTAATTCTATTTTGTTATAGGGATTTATTAACAGAATCTTGCAAGTCTGAAAGTACAACTCTCCCACCACATCTCTTTCCTGCCTTAAGGAGGATTCTTTCTGAGTTTCCCTCTCTGCTTATTTTGCAGCTATGGGCTTCCCCTTCCTTCCTTTTATCAGTATGTCTCTCTTTGCCAAGATCATTCCTACATACCATTACAGGTCCAAACTATGTCTCCTCTCTAAAATGCGGTTATCTGTGAGGATCTAGGAACTTTACATAGCTGTGCCTGCTTTGGGGAACAGCCTCTCTCCCCTGAGATTCGGGGGGGGGGGTCCCTACCCATCTCACCTTCCAAGGAGTTCTGCAGATCTCAGGTATTAGTTCTTGTCTTTCAGGTATTAATTCAGGAGGGCAGGAGAGGCCAGCAGGTGTGATTTTATGATGATATTGTTATGGTGCTTAGTAGTATGAGAAGGTTTTTAATTTGGAATATTTTGCTATTTGTTTATATGCTGTTAGCCATTCAAGGGTTAATTTTATAAAACGTGAGCAGCCCTACAAATCTTTTTTAAAAATAAATAAAATTGGTCAGCACTCAGGCAGCCTGTCTTAATAATAATAATAATAATAATAATAATAATAATAATAATAATAATAATAATAATAATAATAATAATAATAATAAAAAGTTGGAAGGGACCTTGGAGGTCATCTAGTCCAACCCCCTGCTCAGACAGGAAACCCTATACCATTTCGGACAAATGGCTGTCCAGTCTCTTAAAAACTTCCAGTGTTGGAGCATTCACCGCTTCTGGAGGCAGGTTGTTCCACTGGTTAATTGTTCTCACTGTCAGGAAATTTCTCCTTAGTTCTAGGTTGCTTCTCTCCTTGGTTAGTTTCCATCCGTTGCTTCTTGTCCTGCCTTCAGGCGCTTTGAAGAAGTTCTCATAGTTGAATCATTGTGAAGTAATTGTTTTTTCTATTACTGTAGTGGAAAAATCTACTTTTAAATTATGTTGTCTATTTCCCAGCCCTAACTTTCCTGCCCAGGCATAGTAAATATAAATTTAATGGAGGTAGTTGGGTTTAATATGCAGTATAAACTAGTTTTAAAACTAGAATCTAGTTTTAGAACTAGATTCTAAAACTGGTTATTTCAGAGTTAATGTCCTTGAGATTGACAGAATTTGCTCCAAGCTTTAGGACTAGCACTCCAAAAGGTTTGCTGTCCAAAAATGCAATTCACTGAAAAGTTGTTATGGGTGTGATCAGTGGTACCTGTAAAAAGGTTAGCATGATAGCTGCGATTGTACAACTGAAGGTCATAAAAATAGACTGAGCTGTGTTCACATTATTGTAGCCACCATCTTGAGGTGTTTTTTTAACTATACCCTGCATATAAGTCTTAGTGTGATAGTACATTTTTATATGTTTCATGGAAATGTTTCTAAGTCTATACAAGACAAAAAGACTCTTCACCCCAACTGGCTTTATGATTCAGATCAACTTAACTGAAAAATGAACAGTCTAATCCCATCTCATTTCAAGTAGACTGGAAATAATTCTGAAGTTAGCAATCTGAGCTGAGTTAATGACGGGACCTTCTATGCTTAAACGACATTCTGAATCACAAATCAGCCAAAGACATTTTAACACAGCATGTTATGGCCAAATAATTGCTTCTGATGTCTTAAAACAATATTGTTTATATTTGTGTGAAGTTTTACAACAAAAGTTAACATTATTGTCTCCATCGCTATTGATCGTATTATTTTTATTTGCTTACTGAGATTTCAACATATTTAGTTAAATACATTGGGTTGAATCCAGATTTAGCCAGGCTTAAAGTAAACCCATCAGAACCAATAATAAATCATTTCTACCTAAGATATCAATGATTTAATAAGTCTACTTCTAAATATGCTTAACTCTAAATAATAATAATAATAATAATAATAGTTGGAAAGGACCTTGGAGGTCATCTAGTCCAACCCCCTGCTCAGGCAGAAAACCCTAAACCATTTCAGACAAATGGCTGTCCAGTCCCTTCTTAAAAACTTCCAGTGTTGGAGCATTCACCGCTTCTGGTGGCACTGGTTAATTGTTCTAACTGTCAGGAAGTTTCTCCTTAGTTCTAAGTTGCTTCTCTCTTTGATTAGTTTATGAGTGGATGTGATTTAACTGTTCTGTAGATTCTTAGTTTAAGAAATTACAAATTCAATTTTAAGATCTGTTTGGAACCATTTTTTTAGAATTGTTTTGGATCATAGTTTTTTTTTTATACACACAAAAGAGAATGCCTTTTTCAAGACAATGGTAGCTGCAACATCTTTTTTTTCACTACACATGCATTTATAATATTCATGATGCGTTTTTCTCCAAGCACTGCTAAAAACGTAGACATTATCATTTCAAACATCATCCTAGGCAAAAACTAGTGGAAAAGTACAGAAGGGAAAGTATGCTGAGCTTTCATTTTTCAGTGCATCTGGCACAAAAGGACTTATTACACATTTGCTGTCTGCACTAAATTCCACTCTGCATTACTACTATTAACTAACTGTTGTTAGTTCCTATGGTAATATACCGGTAGGCACTACTGTATATCACAGATATCCCCAGAACAGTTATTCTGCATTTGACTCTGCAATTTTAATTGTGTTTCTCCAATCCAGCAAAAGTTTATTTCATGCATGGACAATATACTCCTGCATCTTTTTTTCCCCTCAGTGTTATGTGAATGCCAATTTATGTCCTGGAATCAAGTGTCATGCCTCATGCATTCATGTGATGATACCACATAACTGCCATTATTTTGGTGTCATTAAGGTTTACCTGGCTGTACAGTGCCATTTCAATGGTCCATTGATACACTCATCTCCAATGTAATATTCATTCTGATGACTTTTTCACTTTCTCTTGGGCCAATAAAAATAAAGTCAAGCCCAAAAGTGTTCATATGTTTCTTGACAATGATATGAAAGGTTTTTTTTTCCCCAGCTTCCAGTGTAGTTTACAGCCATAGCATTTCCTGGTGGTCTTCCATTCAAATATCATCCAGAAATAATTTGTTTAGTATTTTGAGATCAGTTAAGTTGATTAGACACTTGATTGTTTATATGCAATTGTTTATATATAATCAAGTTGGTGTCAGCTCTTAGCAACCAATTAGATAGACTATCTCCAGGATGATCTGTCCCAAGGATAGGTCTTCCAGGAGTGCACCACCATCATCGATTACATACTACTAAGCTACAAAATCTCAAAAGTCCTATTAAAACAATGGAGCTTGCTACTTCCAAAGGAATGAGATTGAACACTATGGTTTCCACTCTTTTAATGCCACAGGTTGCTGTTAAATCAGTCCATCATGTAGGATTATTTATATGCACCCAAATTATTTTTACATCCCCTATTTAATTGACTATTCTTATTGCTATGGTTCAAAGCAGTGAATGCAGTAAGCCCATTATCCTCAAAAGTGCCTACTCCCAAGTAATTGGGTATATGGGTGCAATTAACCATTCATATTTGTCAGCTGGATTTCAATCATGCTAGCCTATCAACTTATCAAAATGCAAATGAGCCATTAATAGGAGCGTAGCAGCAGAAGCTACTGTACTATCACCAGAGATTCACTTAAAACTAGTTGCAGATAATTGGTCTTCATATTAACAATCGTCTCAACCACTATTGTCTTCTCTGGGAGCATCCTAACTACCATCACAAAGCTTTGGTGACTGAGGCCCCAGATATTGTAAGATTCCACTACTAAATTCACTCAGCAATCCAGAAGGCACATCTAGATATTGTGCCTGGAATCAATTTTTTTTTTTTCTTCAAACCAAGTCCTGCTTTTTAACTACCCCCACCATCACTAAATAGGCACATCTGACTTAGTGCTCACCAACCTAAACAGAATAATTCCCTTCTGTGTTCAGCAAGGCTAATGCTGAAGTAAAGAATGAATTACAGGGCTAAATTATCTCATACCCAACATGCAGGGTCTGGTTGCGATCCTAAGTATATTTGCTGAAGAAGAACTTATCAAGCTAAAAGGATCTGTGTATTAACAAAAGCACACAGAATAAAACTTTACATGGGCTTAACCACATTTCCTTATATTCATTCCATATTCGGTGGGAGGGGTATTTCCCAAACTTCAGACAGTTGAGGCCATCTCTTATTGGTCCATGCTGCCAAACAGCCCTTTCTTGCCCATGCCTCTTTCAAATGGGTTCAATACAATGCCCATCATCCACACACAATAGGAGAAGGGCACGCCAACCCAGATAGGGAGCATTTGGTTGGGTGCACACTGCTGTAAGGATTGGGTAGTAGCTGAGCCTTGCCCGCATGGAACCCAGCAATGAAAGCAGGCAGATACAGATGAAATTGCCTTTCACAAATTCAATCGTTTTCCCACCCTTGTATCTGGACTTCGCTTCCTGGCATTTTGTCCCCTTAACAAGATTGTGTGAGTCAGTGTTATAATCCTGCAGATGTTGCTGAAGGCTGCAGCCCTTCGCTAAAAGGGGGAAAGGGGCGTTTGCTTTGGGTTTCTACAGGGGAGGGACCATCCAGAGTAGGACTCGAGAGAGCCGGGAGTAAAACTCACCAGTTAAAAGGAAATTTAGAATTATTTTGGTGCTTTGGGTTTCATCATACAATTCAACTTACAGTGCTATTGACATGGGGGGGGGGGAGGAATCAAATCACATTTTTTTTGCAGGGAAAAGTGAAGTGTGGGAGAGGCCGTGCTTCAAAATCAAAAAGCCCCAGGAAGCTGAGTGAATCTTCCTTCTGTGCAGACATACAAAAAAGTCTCGCATTATTAACCCCAATATAGTTATGGAAATTAAAGCAGCCCCACTGTTTGGAGAATGGCAACAACCGCAGCCCAAACAGACTCAATTAACTTTTTGCACACACTGCTGAACTGGTTCGCCTTTAGATTCCTTCCTTTTCTCCTTGCTTACAACCTGTTATTTCTTCCTTTCTTCTTTCTCCCCTTCCTGCTCTCTTCCATGCCTCTGATTTGTTTTTGTGTTTTTTTTCCCCTCTTTTTCTCCCGTTTTCCTTCCCTGATCTCTAGATGCATCCTCATTCATTTATTCTCGCTTCCTCACCTCTAAGTCCATTGAAAGTGGAAGCCTACTTTTGTAAGTCAAAAGTGCCAGATGGCTGGAGAGGAGACTACACAAGCAGAACGGGGTGGAAACAAACAAATTGCTACTCTCTTTTTTTTTTACCCTTACGCCTTCGAAATTAGATGAATACATTTGCACACTATGCTGGTTGCATTCATACTCCATGCTAAACCATAACATGCTTTGTTGCAATTTGCTTTTTTCCGCTTTAAGCCTGAACCATTTATTTATTCAGGGTTAAGTAATGGTTTAACATAATTCATGGAATTAGCCCTGGTTTTTCATTTTATGATAAACTGCATCCAAGTAAAGGTAACTGAGTCTAGTGCAACTTCCAGGCTGCTTGAAGCTTAGAGGCGATGCTGTTTACTCTGGAGGAAACCCAATGGAAGGAAAAGCTATTTACTGTCAGGAAGAAACACATAGAACTTAATTTGGGGCAGAAAACCATATAGATATAATGAGGCTTTGTTCCTAATAGAGATGTTGTGTTTTTGCATTTTATTTTTTACATGTCCTTTTTGGGTTTAATTTGTTGTCATCTTTTCATGTATTATTACAAGCCACCCAATGTATCCTTATACCCTAGGACAAAGATAAATACAGAAACCAGTCTTATTGTTGAAAGATAAAAACTTCCTACAGACAGTGGAGGAGAGCCCAATTCACTCCTGAAGATTATAAAAAAATGATTATCATCAAATTGGGGCTGACTGCACTTAATTGCTTAATTCGTGCTGAAATCAAGGCAGCATAAATGACCTCAGTGCCAAACTTTTTCTGGGCTGGTTTGAGATCAGATGAAAGGTGTTGGAACAAGAGACAAGACAAACCTAAAAGTTTCTTGCTCCCTGGCGAACCTCCTTCACTGCAAAGGGACTTACTCAAGAGTAAATACTGCTTCTCCTAACGAAAAGTGTAGCGTTTTCCACTTGGTGACTTTTAGAAAACAAAACACACACGAATCCTTCATTTCCCATTCTGGACCAGGCTGCTCTGTTCAAATTAACATCTGATTCACAATGCACCCTTTTTTTAAAATAAATAAATAAATAACCCCCTCCCCTCCTCAAACACACTGCACTAAATGGTGGGGCATATTAGTGGGAAAGGCAGTCATTTATTCAAAGCCTTTCCCACATATTTACAGTGACAAATGAGGGTCTCTGGATAACTTTTGAAATAAAGTGACAATTCGTAAAAGGGAGGTTTGCCCTCCACCACCACCACCCACCACCCTCATCCATTTGAATACTCAGAAATAAATGGTTTCATCAGATGTCTAAAGAATTTTCTGTTGTTGGGAAAGGAAAAGGAAGGAAAGGAAAGGAAAGGAAAGGAAAGGAAAAGATTTGCTATTCTTATAACATTCCCAGTTGCTCCATCAGACAAGATTTCATTTTATGCTGAAATCAAACAATTCAAGGAACTGAGCAACGCCACATCAGATCGACCTTTATGCTTCATTTAACTCTTCTCACCCAGAGAAAAGGTTCCTCTTGTTCAAACAGTTACAAAGCTCTCCTGAATTCCCACGTGCAAAACGAAAACACCCACAAGCAGAAGTACCTAATCCAAACAACCCCAGTTGCACTTTTACGCTGAGCGCAATCCTAGATGCTTCTACCTGAAAGATTGACTCTCTGAACACTATCTGAAAAATGAGTATAAAACACACACACACACACACACACACAGCAGCAACAGATGAACAACACAGAGAGCTGGACTTGTTAAGTTTGATTTTCCTTCAAATTTGCATCTATTTCCTAGAGCTACCTAGAAGATTTTTTTTTTAAATGATTCCTTCCAAATAAATGAAAAACTGAGTTAATTTGCAGCTTTCCAGTGTAAGCCTATATTGGTCTGCTCAGAAAGGATTCCATTGTATTGAACACTTATATTCAGATAAATATGCAGGAGGGGAGCCATAACAGTCTATTTTATTTTTACATATATACAGGCCTATAAAGGAATTATAAACGGGGTGGGGAAAAAGAACCGATTAGTTAGATTTTGCTCTTGGCTGGAATCAATGTAAGGTAAACTTTAGTCCTGGAGATGCCCACCCAGAAATAAAATTTGTAATGAGTTTGGTAAGATTTATTCCCACATATATAAAGTACAACAGGAAAATTTCTTCCAAAAATGTCTGAATTTGCCTGCCAGACATGCTATGTATGCTATGCAATGTGTGTGTGTCTGTGTGTGTCTGTGTGATATGCATGCCCATAATTGTACAGAAAAGTTGGCTTTACTTCTGCTTTTGTGAAATCCCAACAGTATATGGGTGGACAATTGAAATAATAAGAAAACTTGAAGTGCATTTTGAGGTGTGGGATTTTTTTTTTCCCCACTACAGAATGAAGGCAAGAGAATTAAAGGTTTCCAAGGGCATCTTAAAATGATTCTGCCTATCATGACTACGACTTCAGCTTTAGGGAAGTAGAGGTTTCTTGCTCAGCTATAACATAGGTGGATTTTAATTCACCAACCTTTAGGGCTTTACTGAATTCAATAAATTTGTCTTCAGGGTGCGTTTCTCGGGAGCTCCAGAGGAGTGTAAGAATGAACAGGTTTACACCAAAAAGTAACAGATGTCTTGAGATTCTTAAGGTAATGAACTCAATGAGAAGAGTTAGGTCTTGAATGCACTAACACATTGCCAAATGCACTACTCTAATACACAAGTTGCAGAGTTGGCCTTGACCACCCCAGTTCACAGGACAACCCCTGTCACAGCATTCACACAGAAGTGAGTCCCCTTCAAATCTTGGTTGGGAGCTGGATGGGAGAGCAATCAAGTCTCCCTGTCTACCTTCCATTCCCCACCATCCAGTCAGAGCTGAAGAAGCTTCTGGGATGAGAAGCGAAAGATCTTCAAAGAAAAACAAGAAAGCCCACTTGCCTCCTGAAAAAGCACCTTTGGGACTAGAGAAGGGAGACCACCCAAGCTACAAGGCTGAGTGTTTGGAATAGAGTGGGAACTTTTCATTCCAGATACTCCAAGGATTAGTTAAAATGTTAGTCTCAAATGTTATTTAGGCTTCCCTGTCTTGTTCCAGTTCTGAGTCGACTTCAATGGGGCCAGTAGAGAAAGAGAAAGAAAGCAAAATACAGTCGGGGAATGCTGGGCAAAAGACTTAAATGAACACCATGCTGGAGCTTTTCAACTTTTTAAAAGGCCTAGAAGATCTTAGGATTGCCCTAGGTGTGTGGGTGCACAGGATTTGAGGGTCACTCATTCACACCCGCTCCTAATTAGTGCTGCAAAATGCAAACTAGTTCCTATTTACACACCCAGATACCTTTCTGGAACTTATTTTTAGCACCCTGATTTATTTATTTTTTTAAAAAAGCTGCCCTAATCTCCTACCCTCTTTACTTGACAAATTAGGCTTTACTTTACTCGCTAGTAAATGCCTTCAATCTTCCTTGAACTAGCCTTGCAGACCGGCTCTTTTGAACCCACTTCTCCTAGTTCATCAACACAGACCCCTAAAGCTATTTATCAGCCCTTCCTTCCTACAACGATTGAACCCCAGTTGATTAAAACCTGGACAGAAGGAACAATGTGCTTGTGGGGTGGCGGGGGAGACTCTTTATTTATTTATTTATTTATTTATTTATTTATTTATTTATTTATTCCCTTTCCCATTAATTTCGAGGCCGTCAAGTTAGAAACAGGAAGAGCTGAATAGACCAGTTCCTGCCACGAACCTCGCTATTTTTTCCTAAAGCGTCTTGAACACGAAGTCAAGAGCTGGACTTTCAATTTTCTTGATCACAACCCACCGGATCGGGGAAGAGCGTGGTTCCCATTCGGTTGTTTTTTTGCCCAGGACCCCCGTCTGTGAACGACCTTAAGCTCCCTTCCTTAAGCTCCCCGGGCGAACGAGCGCCGTCGTCTGAATCGGGGCCGTCTCTCTTCCCTGCCCGCAGCCGCTCTCACCTTGACTTGGCTCTCCGTCATCCCCAGCGAATAGGCGAGTCTCGCTCTCTCCGGCCCAGCTAAGTACTTGGTTTGCTCAAAAGTCTTTTCCAAAGCGAAGATCTGCTGGCCGGAGAAGGTGGGCCTCGTGTGCTTCCTTTTGCCGTCTTTATCCAGCAGAATGGAGCCTTGATCTAGAGGGGGGTTGGAAAAGGGAAAAAGGAAAGGGGAAGATGCCACGTAAGGGACACTGTATATATGTATATATATATGCACTGTATACATATATATATATGCTCGGAGATAACCGAGAGGCTGTTCGCACAAGGGTAAGAAAACCGCGCGTTCCGCCCAGCGCTACGTTTGCTCAACCGGAAAAAGGGGAAATTTCAGCACTCGGAAATTGAAGCAACCAGCGCCGTTTGCAAAATTCGGCAGTTGACGGGGTTTCGGCCTCCCTCCGTTGCAGGAACAGAGCCGGTTCGTTCTAGTCTCGACTTGGGGGGGCAAAACAACAACAACAACAACAAAAAAGAACAAACAGAAGGTGTCCGGAAACACTTTTTCCCCAAGTAACAAGTTCGTAAGAATTGTTAGTTGGAAAAAGCGCTACCGGAAACTTCCTGATTTTTATTTTTATTTTATTTTATTTTTATTTTTTTTTGACATTTAGGGTTTGAGAAGCTGGAGTTTTTGTTAAAAAAAAAATTACCCAGCTAGATTAAGAAGATAAGGCAGCGAACGAAGGCAGAGAAGCAAGGAAGGCAGGAGAAAGGAAAGGAAGGGAAGGGAAGGGAAAGGAAAGGAAAGGAAAGGAAAGGAAAGGAAAGGAAAGGAAAGGAAAGGAAAGGAAAGGAAAGGAAAGGAAAGGAAAGGAATAATGGTCTAGTCTAGATAATGGTCTTTCTACATTAAAGGCCGGCATTTTCCCTTAGAGGCAAAATGTTATTAAACAAAGAACTAGATCCATTATTTCAAATACTAACAGTTGGCATCTCAACTGAAACAGATGTCTAAATTTCAGTTAGTATTGAAAGTTATTTCGCCTGAAGGGGGCAAAGAAGATATTCCAGTGGCGGGGGTCTCTCTTTTCCCCCTTCAACTGCTTCCCCCCAAAGAAAAGTTTTTGTGTGTGTGTTTTTTTTAAAGCGAGGACAAAAGCGCCACGGCGGCCTTCTTAGCAAGCCCCCCCTAACCAAGTTCGCTCAAAAAGGGAACTCCACCAGTTTCAAAGGAACTGGCTTCCGAGCGGGTCTCCCGCGAAAGGGACGGGCTGCCGGGTTCAGGGCGTCGCCCCCATTGGATCTGTTTTCGGGGGTGAAAAAAAGGAGAGCCAAGCCAATCAGCAGGAACGGACCGCTTAATTTTTTTCTGGTGGAGCTCGACTCGCTCTTTTTAGGCGAGAGGAAAGAAGCCGGGCTGAGCATTAAGGCGAGAAGGGGGAGCTGGGCCGGCCTCCTCCGGGGAAGGGCTGGCCAAGAAGCCGCAAGAATCGAGGGAGCAGCTCCGTTGCAAAGGCAACGAGCTAGACTAGACCATCAACCCCAGGAGTCCGGTTCAGGGGGGGTGGGGAAGTAAGAGGGGCGATGCGACGGGAGGGGGGGCTTTCGGGTCTAGCGGTGGCTGCAGCGCCCCTACTTGAAAAGACCGCTGAAGGAAGCGATTCCTTGCAGCGCCTTGTCCCCCAGTTGCTCTCACGTGTGGATGCGTGACGCGGAGTGCATCTTTCTGTCGTGAGGGTAGCCACACTGCACAGTTGGGGCACACTGAGTGGCTTCAAAGCAGAGCCTGTTCCCCACTTAGGATGGCTGGGACTACAACTCCCATTCACCCCCACCCCCTTCAATAAGGCAACCCATCCGGAGAGGGCAGCAGGTCAAAGCCAGAATGCCAGCCCTGGATTGTACGGTCTGGGCTCGCCTGACAGGCCCGCTTTCATCTTGGCAACAGCAAGTAGCACAGGGCGGAGAGTGTGCAAAGCGGGTGCCCCCCCCAGCGGTGGGGCAGGGAACTCCCTTTAGCCCCCCAGGCAGCCCAGGGCAAGGGATTGTGGGAGTTGTGGTCCAAAGCAGCTGGAGGGCACCAGTCCTCTATTGGGTTCGGGAAAAGGAGAGGATGGCAGGGGACGGGGGGGGGGAAGAGAGACCCTCGCTGTCTCCTTATCCACATCAGGTTCTCCGGCCCAGGGAAAGGATTTGGTAGGGAAGGCACAGCTGGACAGATGTGTCTGTGTGTGGGGGGGCATATTGTCCAATGACAACAGCAAAAGCGGGCCCCCGGAATTTGCCTTCTTCCCAAACAGAATTGGGGCAGCGCAGTCATGAATATGGGCCTCGGGGTGGGGAAGGAGCCGCTTCGACAGCCCGAAGGTAGAACTGGGGAAGAACCGAGCGACAGAAGAGCCGGTTAAGGCGACTCAGCCTTCCTCTATCGGAGCCCTCGAGGACGCCAGCTTCCCCGGCCAGGAGGCGGCGGCCCTTGCGCCTCTCCCGTCGGGAAGGCGCCAAGGCTTGGAGGCCCGGGAAGGAGGAAGAGAGGGAGGGAGGGCCGCGCTGGGGCTCCCAGACTGAGGAGGAGGAGGCGATACTTACGGGGCGAGCAGGCGAGGCGGGCGTCCCTCCACGGAGGGCTCTGCATGACCCCCGGCCAAAAGATGGGCGTCCTGCCGGGCAGCTCGGCCAAAGGCTTGGGGTACCTCCCCACGGCGGCCACGGCGGCGGCGGCTGCGGCAGCGGCGCTGGGGCTGAAGTAGAGGCCCGGGGGCGGCGGGGGCGGCGGCGGAGGCGGCGGGCTGAGGCTGCTGAAGCGGGGCAGGCCGGCCAGGAGCCCGGCGGCCGGCGAGGCGGAGGACGAAGAGGCGGAGGAGGCGGAGGCGGCGGCCAGAAGCGGCATGGACGGCCGGCTCAAGATGTCGTTGATGCCGTGCGGGGTGGCGGCCAAGTGGTGCTGCGGGGGCGAGCCCAGCGCCGACAGAGCCCCCGCGCCGTGGAGCTTCAGGCCGGCGGGCGTCGGCGAACCCAACGGAGGGGAAGGCGAGGCGGACGCCGAGGAGGAGGAGGAGGAGGAGGACGACGACGACGCAGCCGAGGAAGAGGAGGAGGAGGAGAGGGAGGAAGGTCCGCTGGCAGCGGCGGCGGCGGGTGGCAGCTGGTAGGCGGCGGCGGCGGCAGCGGCAGCAGCGGCGGCCGAGTAGAGCGGCGTCTTCATCTCGGCCATGCTGTGCAGGGCGGCCAGCGGCGGGCTGCTGAGCAGGAAGGCGCTGGGCCGGGAGGTGCCATCCATCGGCCCCACCGCCAGCATCCCCAGGTCGGACGGCCGGGCAGGGCGCTGGCGCCGACGGGCTGTTCCTCTTCGGGAGCCGCCTTTGGACGGGCAGGAGAAGCCGTCTCCCGCGGACGGACCGGCGCCTAGGGCCGAAGGGAAGAGCCCCCAAAGGGCAGAGAGGGCCGGGGACGGAGAGATATATAGGAAAGTGGGGTGGGAGTCAATTGCGGGGAGCCTCTTCTGCTATTGCGGGGGGTGGTGGAGGCTGAGCTGCTGGAGCAGAGAGAGGGCGGCTAAGCGGAGTCAGGAGGCCAGCATTGAAAGGGAAAGCGATATTCCCTGACCGAGCTTTGGGGGGGGAAAGAGAGAGAGAGAGAGAGAGAGAGAGAGACCAGCTTCTCCCTTTCTGGGCTGAAGCAGAGGCGTTGGAAGGGCCTGCCTGGAGCGAGGAGTTCAAGGAACGTGGGAAGAGCCAGACGCTGGGAGAACTTCAGGAAGGCTCCGCTCAGGAGGAGCGGAGGGTTGAAGCGGAGACGACGGGTCGGCGCAGGGCAAGAGAAGCGAGGCCGCCCTCTTCTGGATGCCCTGAAAGTGCCCCTTGGTTCGGAAGAAGAAGCGAGGATCGGGGCTAGGAGGGGCTCGCTTGGATCGGACGGGGAGCTGTAGCCGAGCTCAGGGGCTCCTTTCGAAGAATCCCGGGGAGAGGCACCGGTCCCGGATAATCTTCCCCCCCCCAAAATAATAATAATAATAATAAAGCGGGGGAAAAAAACTCCTCCAAACTTTAACCAGCGCTCTCATAGAAGGCGGGCAGCGGAGGGGCGGGAAACTTCCGTGGAGGGGTCGGAACTTCCAGCCGTCTCTGGGAGGAGCTGCCGGCGACGGGCGGAGGAGAGCGAAGAGCTGCCGGCGGGATTAAGGGATGGTGGGAAGAGCGAAGTCCGTCCTGTGGCTTCCTCCTCTCGGGCTTGTCTCCGGCTCCTTTCCGGGCGAAGGGCGGCTCGGCCAGCCCCGTCGTTCCCTGGCCGGCCGCTCGGTGAGGGGAGCAAACGGAGACCAGGGCCAGGCTCCCGGGGAAGGAAAACGGCATTCACTCGGCGCGGGAAGAGCGAGGCGCGCCGGCGGGTGGAGCGCGCGGAAATCAGCCCCGTCGAAGGCGCCGAGCCGCGGCCGGCCGGACTGAAGGAGGCTCCGCTCGGCTCTGGTTCCCTTCTCCGCGGCTGGAGAGACCCCGGTCGGGCTCTGGGAGATCCTCCTGCGCTCCCTCCGGACGCGATCGCGTGATCCCCAGGGAGAAAGCGCCGCCGAAGCCGCCGCCGCCGCCGCCTCTTCCTTCAGCCCGCCTCAGGCTTTGTGGGTTGCCTGCGGAGAAAATCCTCCCGATCTTCGGACATGTAGAGGAATTTCTGCCCTTTTTTCCCCTTCTTTCCCCCCCCACCCTTCCTAAACGCAGGCCAGGCAGGTTAGGCGCTCCCTCTGCGGCCGGTCGGGGAGATCCCGGTTTTCCTTTCCCGGCTTGGCTCGTCGCTTTTCCCGCTCTCTCTCTCTCTCTCTTTTTTGTGTTGTTGTTTTTTTGAGTCGCGCCGCTCACCTTTCCCGCCCGTTTCCTTCGCGGCCGGGCCAGGCTCGTCTTTGCCTCCGCGGCGCGCTCTTTCCGCGGCTCTCCTTCCTCTGACAGACCCCAAACAACCACTCAGAGGTAATAAAACATTTTCAATCGCCCCCCCCCCCCGTCTCCCGTCTCCTTTGGCTATTGGGGGGTGGGGGTGGGGTGGACGGCGAGGGGGGGGAGTGGGAGAGAGAGAGAGAGAGAGGGAGAGAGAGAGAACTTTGGAGAGGTGTCAATAAACAGCAGTGGGTGGGACGGAGCCGGGCCCCAGCCATTCTATTGGCCCTGCCTTCTCGGTGGGGAGAAACGTGGAACCAGAAGGAAGAGAAGGCGACGCGGAAGGCGAGCCGGCACCTCCGCCCGCCCCTCCCTTAGAGCGAAGGGGCGGGGCCGGCCAAGGCCCCTCATTTGCATACGGAGCGCGCCAAGCCGGAGCGGCTGAAACTGCAAAGGAGACTCGGAGCGGGAGGGAGGGAGGGAGGGAGGGAGGGGGAGCTCGGAAGGGGACGGCCCAGAAATCGAAGGGTTTGCCCTGAAAACCGAAATCAGAGTCAGTAAATCAGTAAAGGGTTGTCTTTCCCCCCCCCCCGTTTATGTTTCTTTTTTTTCCCTTCCCTTTCAGCCAATCAGATTCCCAAAGTCGCCGGCAGGTTAAAGGACTAATCTCTCCCGCGGTCTCGGGTTCCAGGTCCCATCGTCCCCAACCCACCCACCCTTTGCGGTCCCAGATGTGCCGCCTTGGGGATATCGGGGGGGGGAGGGTTCCTCTGAACATCCTTCAGAGGCGCTCGGGAAAATGGGAGCGAGCAACGCGCTGCTGTTTCTAAACTTAGGGACGTCCGACGCTCCCTCCCTACTACCGCCCCCCCCCCGCCCCTTGCCCGCGCCTGGGCTCCCCTGCGCGCCGGCCAAAGGGGGGGGTGAAGCTGTTCCTCCCACCGCCACGCCTCCTGCCCGGACTCTTCCCCCCCCCCTTTCCCCTCCTCCCGGTCTCCTCTCGGCCGTTTCGCCCTTGCTCTGTTCAAGCCGCTAGGCCAGGGTGTGTTACGTCCTTCGGTCCCAACAAGGAGGCTTTGCGCTCCACATGAAGCGTAGCCAGTCCCGGGCATCCGCCTGCCAGCGTTTGGGGGGCTGTTGCAAAGCAGAGATTTTATTAAGCTTTTGCTTTGATTAAGCAAAGCCTTGCCCGCACCATCCATCCATCTCTCTCCTCTCCTCTCCTCTCTCTCTCTCTCTCCCTCTCCTCTCTCTCTCTCCCTCTCCCTCTCCTCTCCTCTCCCTCTCCTCTCCCTCTTATCTATACTCTCTCTCTCTCTATCCTCTCTCGCCCTATCCTCCTCCTCTCCTCTCCTTCCTCCTTCTCGCTCGCTCTCTCTCCCTTCTCTCCTCTCTCTCTCTCCCTCTCCTCTCTCTCTCCTCTCTCTCCTCTCTCTTCTCTTTCTCTCTCTCTCTCTCTCTCCTCTCTCTCTCCTCTCTCTCCTCTCTCTCTTCTCTCTCTCTCCTCTCTCTTCTCCTCTCTCCTCTCTTCTTTCTCTCTCTCCTCTCTCTCTCCTCTCTCTCCTCTCTTCTCCTCTCTCCTCTCTCTCTTCTCTCTCTCTGTCTCTCTCTCTCTCTCTCTCTCCTCTCTCTCTCTCGTCTCTCTCTCTCTCTCTCTCTCTCCTCCCTCCCTCCATCTCTCCTCTCTCCTCTCTCCTCTCTCTCTTTCCCCCTTCTCCTCTCCCTATTCCCGCGACCTCCGATTCCCTTCGAAAAACAGACTTGGGAGACTCGAAACAGCCCCAACGAACTTTGCTTTTCAGAGCGAAACGCCAAGGCGGCCCGAGAGAGAGAGAGAGAGAGACCTCGCTCCTAAAGGGGGAACATTCCGGGTTAGCTGGCCACGGGCATCTTTCTCGAAACGGGTTTCGCCGCCCGTTTCTAGAATCCCGCGGATTGAAGATGTCCCCAAAGGGAGGGCAGGGCTCGGGCTGCATAACAGAACACGCAAAGAGACTCGGCTCGGCTCGGAAGTCAATAGCTCGAAGCCCCCCCCCCCTCCCCCCGCCTCCTGCCCCGGGGCCGAACGAGCGACGGCTGTGGGTAATCAGCGGTCTACAAATGCAAGCAGGCTCCGGAGGCTTTGCAAGCGCTGAGGTTGAGAAGAACGGGACACCGGGCACCCCGAGAGACTGAGCTGTTTGGCCGCTCTTACCATTCGTTGCTGGATTTGCATGAGCTTGATCGTGTATCGTTGTTAGGGAAAGTAAACCGCCTCTATCAAAAAGCGTTAGAGACAATAGAGCACTGATAGCATTTTGACCTTTCTCTTTTTATTTCCAACTCTTTAAGCTTCTTTAACAATAGAACGTTAATACAGTGGCTTTTAATCACCTCATCTAGACATCACAGCAATGTACTGAAACGTGTATTAAATTAATACAATGTACCATAAAAAGAAAAAAAAAAGGAAAAGAAAAGAACAAGTCTAATGGGGTCCGGGTGTGTGTGTGTGTGTGCCATTTCAGAGGTGCGTCCTCGAGGCTGTTTTGTACTACAGACTTTGGGAGGGAGGCAGGGAGATAGTTTTGTTCCGGCTAGAAACTCAATTAAATAAATTAATAAACCTGCCTCTTGATTCACCGAAGGTGCTTCTTTTCTTTCTTTCTCTTTCTCTCGGCAACAATTCCGGCCAAAGACAAAGTGATTTCCAAACGTGTTTTTTGAACTGTCCGTTGGTTGGGTTGGTGCGATGACATACCGGCGGTTAACTGAACCATGAAATTGCTCAATTAATCCATTATTCTGCTCCTGGTTGTAACTCTGGACCCTAAAAATACTGGGACTGAGTTCGCGCAACACTTTGGATAGAAATGTGGCACTCCTCGGATAGTCTCCAGTCAAGCCTTCCAGGCCCTTTAGACACATTAGGTTTAATAAATTGGGGTCATCCCTTGGAGACGGTGCTTTCCCAACAGACTCATTGAAGCTGGGCCTTGGTGGAAGGAATAATGCCCTGTAGAGAGAAACGGAGAACATATAACTAAGCAGTCCCGTTTGTATGTATGTGGGCCAGGCGAGTCAAGTCACCCACAAAATAACTGGTTAAACACACTAAAAAGGAAAAGGATTCCTTTAAAATATCTGCCCTAAGCCCTTTTCCTAAGCTGGTCAGGTAAATTTTATTTCCCCCAATTTCATTCATCTGACTTTTCTGTTAAAGTTTGGGGCTCTCTGTCTCCTCCCCAATTGGGGTCCTACTGCAACTCAATCATCTAAACTCAACCATCTCTGGGTTATCAATGGACTACAACTCCCGAAGTCTATACTGGGCTAAGAGTTCTGGAAATTGTAATTCCAGGCAGTAGATCTGGACAGCACCTGGATTAAACTGAGGGAAACCCGGAAATATAAATCATACTGTGCTTGTTTGTGGCTTACCAGAGTTTGGTATTTAGTAAATCTTGGTGGTTAAACAAACTGGGCTTGTTTAGTGTGTTGAATGAACGAAGTCACGGTAACTCCTAAGTCTCATCCAAAAATCTCCCCCCCCCCGGGGTCGACAGATTGTCGTCTTCCACGGCCTGCCCGTTAACAAAGCAATGGGAAGAACCCAGCCATTGTCTTCACACATTTGGAGTTAAGTGCATTGTGTGAACACAGCCAACCACCACCTTTTAGCCCGGCACGTTGGGTGGAATCAGCCCATCTGCTTAGTTAAGCAGTCCGCCCTGCAGCGCAAATCTAGTAAAGTGAGTTCAAGAAACCAGGCAGGGTTAAGTTAACGGTGGAAATTTCGTCCTGAGATCCGCAATCTAAAAACTCCCCTAAATTGGCATTTGTTGCTTGGGATTGCAAGGTAAGCAGAAATGATTTAGAGAGGAGCATTCTTTTTTACTGCTGCACCCCACGCCACGAGACAAAGAAACCTGTGGAATAGCTGCCTTTAAAAAAAAAAAAAAAAGTCCAGCAGAATTAAGTTAGGCAACTTATCCACACGCTATAAGGGGGCTTGGCGGTGCGAAGATCGGGCGCATGGACGCGGCTGTCTCCGCGGCATTTCGACGCTTTCTCCGATCTAGCCAGGAATCGAGGAAGCGCTCTGAGGCTTCTGGATCTCTTGGGCCCGCGGCAGACGGGTTGCTAACCTGCGGGACCGCGAACCCTCCTCCTTAGATGCCTCTTCCCGGGAGGAAAGGGCGGCAGGAGCGCGCAGGAACAAAATTAGGATTTTGATCCCTAGGCAGCTTCTAACACTCTTCTGCTAGGCAGGGGAGACGCTCCTGGATTCCGTTCGCATCCGCTCTCTGCTTCGATCCCAAGGCGCTTTCAGCGCAAGCTTTTATTCAAACACCCCCCAGGAGAGGGGGGGGGGGACGCTCTGGATTCCAACAGAGGCCGCAGCAATTTTCTCTAGAGCTAGGGGGGTTGCGCACTCGGGCTCTTTTACCTTATGAGAAGCAGTTTAGGACCACAGAATAGGGCTAGGACTGCTACACAACGCCCCTCCCCCTATTTCCCTTCCCTTCCCTCCCTCCTTCCTCCCTCCCTCCCCTCCCTCCCTTTCCTTCCTTCCTTCCCCTTCCCTTCCCACCTTCCTTTCCTTCCTTTCTTCCTTCCCTTCTTCCTTCCTTCCTTCCTTCCTTCCCTCCCCTCCTTCCCTTCCTTTCCTTTCCTTCCTTTCTTCCTTTCTTTCCTTCTTTTCCTTCCCTTCCTTCCCTTCCCTTCTTTCTCTTCCCTTCCTTCCCTTTCCTTCCTTCCTTCCCTTCCCTTCCCTTCCCTTCCCTTCCTTCCTTCCTTCCCTTCCCTTCCTTCCTTCCGTTCCCTTCCCTTCCCTTCCCTCCCTCCCTTCCTTCCTTCCATTTTTCTCCGTTTTCGGAACCTTGCTTTGAATTATTTCTGAAAACTGACTCAATAGAACATCCTGCCCCCTCCCTCCTCTTCCCCGCGGATAAACCCCACTCTGATTCCAACCTTCGACCCCTGAAGATATATTGGACTATAAGTGCCCCCCCCCACCCCCGACTCTTGTCTCGGATGATGGGCGTTGCGCAAGCGAAGAGACACCTAGAGGCCAGGAGACTGTGATTCTCCTACTATTTGCAGTCGGTCCATCCTGATTATTAATATCGCCAGCTTCCTAATTCATACTGGAGCCCAGTTCAGAAGGCTGGCCGCGCCTCGATCTCCAAAGTCTCGGCGGCTTGGAAGGGCTTGGAAAATCCCGAAGGAAAGGTTGGTCCGCCCCTTCCAACGCTTCGTCAGCGACCCGAACCTCAAAGTCCCGAAATGAAACGGGTCCGGCCCGCTTCAGTGCATCCACACGCTCTGCCTTACGGAGCCGCGGCTGGTAATGACAGCAACGAGGCGGAACGGGCGGGAAGCAGCCGAGGATGCTGGCAGCTGGGAACGGCCGGCGGGTTTTCCAAGGGGGCGGCTGGCCGTTTGCACGCGAAGGCAGCCGATTAGCATTTTAATCGGCGAGGGGGAAATGAATTTGCTTCCGAGGGGGGGAAGGTTCGGAACCTGGAGTCTGAAAACATGACGTAAAAGCCGATCAAAGAGAGAGAAAAAGAGGCCGTGTCTGCGCAAAACCCTTTTGGCTAAGCGATGTCTAGTTTATAGTTTAGAATGTTGGGTCTATTTTAACGGCAGTTCTAAAGGCACCGCTAAATGGGCCTTGGATGGATGGATGGAAGACCACTAAGAAAGGCCAGACCAGGTTGAGAAATCAAAGGCAAATCACTTCTTTGTTCCACGGAAATCCCCAATTCTTGGGAGTCCCCCGCAGTCATCTTTTTTCCATTTCATTTCCATTTCCAGTCTCGTGGGACGAAAAGCCTGGTAGGCTGCAGATCCAGGATACGTGCAGGCAAATCGGTGTGGGAAAAAAAACACAAAAACCACCCTGGAGCCGGCCTTTGATTTCCAAGGTGGGAAACTGGACAATCTTCCAAAGAAGTGAATCCAAGCAGGGTCACAGAAACTCTCGGAAACCCATACAGGGCACGTGTGGTGTCAGAACCGTTCCTCGGAGGGGGAGGGGGGATTTAGGCTTCTCTGTCTGCTTGCAAGAGGGGGGTGTGTGCGCGCGCGTGCGTGCGTAGGTCGGCCTACCTTTGCACTGTTGCTCCCACATACCAAAACAACAGCACAGCTCTAGTGAAGGTGCAATTCCCCTTACGGAGGGTGGCTGTGGAAGGAAGGGGGTATTTGAAAAGGACACCACCAGGAAATGCCCAGTTGTAGGATAGGCTAGGAAGTTGGAAACCATTCTAGATTTGGAAACTGATTAATTCCTACAAACTATGTAGGACGTTCTCATAAAGCCACAAAGGACAAAGAACTTTATTTTTTAAAACGGGCTCAACCTCACAGCGCATCCTTCCCCTGTGATCTCGAATCCACATTCTGTACGCTGTCTGGATGAAGCCCGTTTTCCTGCTCAGTCTCTACACTTCGTTTCAAAGCTTTTGGTTAATCCTTGAATTAGGAGCTATGCAAATAAATTAAAACTGGGTTTCCCCCCCAATGCGCAAAGCCCTCGACTGTTTAACCCCGGTTTGTTCACACGAACTCTCCTGCCCCGTCACCTTCCCTGGAGAAATTGATGAGGAACTCGGGGGCGCATGCGAGTCGGAGACCCGGGCCTCGGTTTGAAAGCATCTTAGTGGGCAGATTTCCCCCCCCAAGGGGTTGGGGGGACCCCCAACGATCCTGACGCGGCTAAAGAAAGCAGTTAGGGAATGGGGACCCTGGCAAGGAACAGACGCCCCTATCGACAAGAACGGGCCGAGGCGGCCACCCATGGAGAGCAATCGTTTGTTTGCTCGCTCTCATTGAAGTTCTCGCCTAGACTTGCCTGGTTAAAAACACACACACGCGTGGAAATCGCCGAGAAAGTGATGCGAGGGCAACGTCGAGAAGGGACCGAAAGACGCCCGTCAAAGGGTTTCCGGCCTATTTCGTTGAGTTTCGCGTTGCAGACCCGCGACACATTGTCGTCTGTCAGTAGGAAGCGTGAGAAATGCGGGCTGGTCTTTATTAATACTGGTTAGTCAAGTTAAGCCCCCCCCCCTTTCTTTAATTTACATATTTAAGTCCTGTTTGCTTGCGGAATTAATTCTGGCTTCTAGCAATATATCGAATGGAAACTAACCGAACCAGCTGGGCTTAAAACGCGAAACCAAGGAACTAGCCAACATTGAAAGTATCCGTACTTGGCAGGCAGGTCGTTCGAATGCTGCCGCTTTGTATTTGACTGACCTGGGGAAGCGCGTATCGGGAAGAAAGCTCAGAGATGGACTTGGATTGAACCGTCATTATCCTTGACGTCCTGACAAAAATCTCCTTAAAAAGGAATGGCGAGGGAGAAGCGTTTGGGTTTGAAAAAAGAGCTAATGTTTAAGTAGCGGTACCAATCAAATCTTTCGAGCTGCGTTCACACGTGCAATTTGTTAATTGGTTCCAGCGGAGCCTGAAACGCGTGTAAAGGCTGCGGATACAGTTCCCGCCCTCGCCCCGGGCACAGAGCGCGGCGTTTTTTTCCCCGTGGGGACAGAAAAGGCGCAGTCAGCGGGTTTAGAGAAACGGACAAACAAACACGTGGGAATCAGCCTTTAAAGGGCGGCGAGTCAATCCACTCCAGACAAAGGAATTCATTGGGAGAGCCGGGAAGGTGTAACCTCTCGCGTTCTTGTTAAGGAAGGTCACTTTTAGAAATTCCTTTCCTAGAAATTAAGGCGCGAGAATTTGCGCGGGTGGATCTTCTCAGTTTTGGGATTACGGGGAGGAACCGGACTACTCATCCCATCGTCCACCCGATAGCACGGTCGAATGGGTAGGGGTGGCTAATGGGCACTGTAATCCGAAAATAAGTTAAGTAAGTAAATAAATAAAAGATCGTTATTGTCTTGTGGAGCAAGGTAATCTTGCAAAAGCGAAATCAAAAGGGAGCGACAGAGTGACTAGAAGTCTCCTTAGGTAATTCTGACTGAGCGTGTTAAGGGCGCTATCGCCGTCTTTTATTTTATTTCAAAATGAAAAGTATATCGCGATGTTTAATTTTCAACCGATTCCCAAGAACATTGCTCCTTCCGCCGCCTCAATTCGCCAAGCGGCTCTTTCTAGCCCGTAGCTGCGTGTGAAGCCCGTTACGGGGAGTGCCGTTTGCTTTTAAAGGGTGATCGGTCGATGTAATGCAAACAATTTGTAATGTAATGCATTAGATGCTTGAATAGAAAAGGACTTTTTTTTCTTCTTCTTCTGCCGACGGTAACCGGGAAGTATTTCACAGGGAATTCTTGAGCTGCGCCCGCCCCCTTGTGGCTGAAGGAAAAAACGCCGCTTAGACAGCCAGCTTCTGGCTGCACGAACGGAATAGAACTTGGAGTACAATCAAAAGGCTCTTTTTCAGCAGCCGTTGAACTTTGAAACCGCTCAGTCGCTGGGTCGGCAGCGAGCCCAAAATAGCTTTCGCAAACAAAACCACTGGAAATGTGAGTAGATTTCTCCTCGGCGGTTTTTAATTGCTTTTCCCTGGAGACAAATGCAGCCTGGAGTGGTCTAATGTCTGGAAAGAGGAATTTATGTGTGCAAAGCTCTGGAAACGGAGGGAAGGTGCAAAGGAACGATTATTTATCTCTCCTTCGGAACCCAATAAAGGGTGCCTGAATCAAGATCGGAGCTGGGAAAGTTGTAATTCTGCGCCCTGTTGTGTTTGTTGGGTAGGGAAGAACTCGGGCAGGGAATGCATGGCTGTGTAAACACGCTGGCCAGCAGTGGTTTTCTTATATTTCCGAGTCCACACAGCATGCTGAACCGTATACTCACAACACAGACTGAGTTTGTGCAACTGCTGAGCCACCAGCCCTTTTAACGACAGGCATCATGGAAAACCAGGGTATGAAAGAAAAGATGTTCTGGAAGAAGAAAAAAAAACCAGGGAAGAATAAACCCAGTAGAAATGTAAGGAACCACTTCAATCCACATCTTAAGAAAGCAGAACTCTTGGAAACGATCTCTTCCAACAGGAACTTTTATTAAGAGAAATTGATAGCAGGCATGATAGACAGGATCTGAGGGATTTCCTTACAAATCGATGTTTTAAAGTGTCCCTAAGCAACCTCCCACCCCGCAGTTCTTCCGGGCAATTCAGATCGGCAGATTTCTAGGTATTAAATCCAGGAAAGATAACATCAATCCGGCTCTGTTGTACACAATCATTCAACAGTTCCTCACACCTTATTCTGATGACGGATAAATAAACCAGATTCCGGAGGCTGTATCTTTTCACCCCCCTTTCCCTAGCTGGCCGGTAAGGAGAAGTTCAGAGGGGCATAGGATAAAAGGCCAATGGTTACATTGTGATGGGTTAGCAGACCCGAGGCGAATAAACAAAAGGTTACTTTGTAGTGAATAGAGGAAGTGAAAGTAATAAAACCCTCATGCATACCCCCCTCCCCCTTAGGAGTATGGCAGGATCCAGGAGAGGGTAAGAATTGGTTTTATATCAGAGAAGATAGAAAGAAAGGAAATATAACTGGATTCTGACAAGAAAGTTGGAAACATCTCTGTATCTAGGCATCTTTATAATACTGATCTTTCAACTCTGTGTAATGAGAATTTGTGACTAATTGAGTGGTGCGAGTTCCTGATAAAGCCAACTAAGAGTGGCAATTTGCTCAGGGCAGGTGAAAAGAAGATGGCTGTGTTTATTGCAGCTCTTTTGTCACCTGCTCCACAAGGAGTACTTGTAGACTGCCTGAGGCAGTCTAGCTCTTGATGGGAAGAAGCAGGCAGTGGTGGGATTCAGCCAGTTCGCACCCCTTTGGCAGAACCGGTAACTAATTTTTTGTTGCCCAGGCCCAGAATGGACTTCCGGAAGTGGCATCCACACAGAGAACTGGTTGTTCACATATTTGAATCCCACCACTGGAAGCAGGTTTATAAGCAGCAAAACACTGGGGATTTGCTCACTGCACCGGCTACCAATAAGTTTCTGGGATTCATTTCAAGATGGTGGTTTCAACCGATCAAGCCTTCCATGATTCATCTCACACAGGCCTTCAGGATCATCCTTTCTAGGTAGTATTGGTCTGACTTGCGGGTTCTTCCCAAAACAGGATGTTTATAGAGTCCCCTGCCTCAGGAAGCATTTCTTCTCGGATATGGTCCACATATTGTAAAAAGAGTTTATAAGCTTGGTTGGTCTTTATTGGCTTCCAAAAGGCCATGGAGAGATTTCTCTTGAGAAATATGCAGATACTAGGGGTGGTGCTGAGCTGCCTTTTAGCTTTGTTCTTTTGCTGGGGTGGACACAAAACATGCAAAGTCTTTAGGGCTATGCAAACATTTGGATTAAAAGAACAATAAGCGGTTCATAGGATATATAGCGTTTAACAGCTGTCAGTCACCGTAATGTGCTACTTAATGTGTCCCCCTCCCCAAATCCAGACTTTCCATGGCCTTATTAGACATCTAAGCATGGTTTATTCTTTTAAACCAATTATCTGGGTTTACATAGGATGCTGACTCCTGCAATAGCCCTGAGAACAGGACTAAAATGCGTTTCCCTAGCTTGTCATTCATGCGCCATGAATATGTAACGAAGTGAGAACTGCTATGGTTTCTTACTCTTACTTGTAGTGGGGCAGGAGAGGACCCTATTGAATTTGGGGTACTGTATCTCTGGGTTTGTGCCAGGTGATTCTGCCCAATGTTACTATCAACGTCCAGACATTTCAGAAAGTCCACGGTTGCAAGATAATACTGCAAACTTTTAAATTCTGTTCTAAAGAAAAGCTCATGAAATTTGGCTGGGTGAGACTTCAAAGTGACCTAGGGAAGACCTCTTCCCAGGATATCCAACCTCACTCCGTGGACGGTACTGCCTGGTTAAGTCTGCCCTGCTGAAATGTCCAGGGCCATCGAACATTTGGCCAGGCAATTATCCCACACCTACGCAACTGTAGCCAGTAGTGCAAGCAAGACTGAGGGGCTGTAGCTATTACACTCTCAGCTTCTTCACATCCTTGAGGTTTGGTTTCCTTGTCCCCATAATCCAGGGGTCTTCAAACTTGGCCCTTTTATGACTTGTGGACTTCAGCTCCCAGAATTCCTCAGCCAGTGTGCCTGGCTGAGGAATTCTGGGAGTTGAAGTCCACAAGTCATAAAAGGGCCACGTTTGAAGACCCCTGCCATAATCTCTCCTCCAACAGTCTTCTCCTTTTCTTTCTTCTAACTTGCTAGAAGCAAAGCCTAAGAGAAGTCTTCATTTCCCAGAGAGCCTCTAGGTCAGTGGTGGCGAACCTATGGCACGGGTGCCAGAGGCGGCACTCAGAGCCCTCTCTGTGGGCACGTGCGCCGTCGCCCCAGTCCTAGGCCTTCAGCTGGGTTTTATAAAACCTTTTCGCTTTAGGCCTCCGCCGCCGTGTGCAAAAAAAAAAAAAAAAAAAAAGGTTCAATCAGTCAATTTCAACTTCTCGCGGAAAAAAAAAAGATCTTGCAAAGTTGAACTTTTTTAAATTTCAGAATACTCTGAAAGTTGAACTTTTTAGTCCCACCCTGTCTGCCGTTACCACCGCAGCCACACCCACCCAACTGGCCACGCCCACCCAACTGGCCACACCCAGCCGGCACTCGACGATGCATAAGTGGGTTTTGGGTTGCAGTTTGGGCACTCAGTCTCTAAAAGGTTCGCCATCACTGCTCTAGGTGCTGAACGAAGATGGACAGAGTAAGTCTTCTTTTGTTTCTTAAATCAGTAGAGCACTTAATTGGGGCTCTCTCCAAGCTGCCACTGGATTTAGTCCATTGCTTACAGGTTAAGCTAAATGTACAGTCACTTTTAAGACAATTCCTAGTGACTTCATGTCCATGTAATTGGCAACAGTGGGGAAATAATTATCCACTGCTTCCTTCTGGAATATTTTTAACTTCCCAGTCTAACTTGTATCTCTGGTATCATCTGATGGTTTTCCAACCAAACCAAACCCAAACCAAATCAAATTTGCTTAGCTTCTGAGCTCACCCAAGATTATCTAGGTGATGCCACTTGCTGAAATGATGGTTGGTTGAGTATCTTTAGGTGTAATTGTATCCTGCGGAGTTGGAGGCTTCTCTACAAGTACTTCTATTTACAGTCAGGTGACCATAACTGGCTTGAAGAATTCCAAATGGTCACCAGATGGCAACTCAATCTCTTTGGTAGCACCTAGTGGTGGTCTGGATTTTTGCAGCCCAGAAATGAGGGCTCTGTGACCATGCTACTTAAGGATTCTCTTTGCCACGCTAGTTGATAGGACACCAGGCTGGAAACTGGGAGACTGTGAGTTCTAGTCCCATCTTAGGCTAGGTGACTTTGGATCAGGCGCTGTCTCTCAGACCAACCCACCTCACAGGATTGTTGCTGTGGGGAAAATAGAACAGATTATTACAGTAAGTATGCTCGTCTCAAGTTATTTATGAAAAAATGAAAAAATAAGATGCTATAATCAATAAATTACACATAGTACTGTAGCAATAATTTTAAAAGAATTTGAACTTTTCCCGGATCAACATAGATAGGTTTACAGAGAAAAAGCCTTGTCAGGTCCAATAGGCTTTATTCCCAACTACACAGTCCTTCTGTGTGGCCAACAAGAAGATGCTATTTGTGTTGCAGTTTGCCAAGACTGCATAATCTGTACCAAACTAGCAAGCCAGCTGTTGATTAGTCTCTTAACCCAGAGGTCCCCAACCTTTTGGGCACCAGGGACCAGTTCCGCGGAGAGAGGTTTTTCCGCGGACCGGAGGGTGCGTGGTTTCGGTGCTGCCTGCATCCCGCGGATGGGGCTTTGAGTGGACCGGTTGCTGGCATGTCGCGGCCCGGTAGCAGTCCACAGACTGGGGGTTGGGGACCCCTGTCTTAACCCAAATGTTGGCACATGAATGAATGGTGAGCCATTTCCCCCCCTCCCCGCCAGTTCTAACAGAAGAGTATTCTGAAATTTAACAGAAGAGTATTCTGAAATTTAAGAAAGCAAAGTGGAAAATGATAATATTCCCTTTGGATATTTGAAGAGAGTGTTGTGTGCTTCTCATATCATCAGTCTTCCTGGAAACCTCACAGTGAACTCCAAACCAAGTCCTCTTCTTCAGAAATTGTTGGCAGGTTAAGTCCTGGTACCAGCCACCTAGGTGTCATTAAATTTATGTGTATCTAAGTGATATTTTGGAAATTATGGTTGTGATGTGCACATGTGATTTTTTATTTAAAAAAACAGTATTTCAGCATTTTCCTTGCCATCTAAATTCTTGATCAAAAAGGGAAGAGCAGTCCTTAATCAGCACTTTTAGACTAAATCATAAACCCACGTTTTGTTTGTTATGGATGATTTTTTAAAAAGCAAGAAGCTTGAGATGTTTGTTTTACATTACGGACAAATATTAAAGATGGCCAGCTGGGCTTCTTGGGAGTTTTTTTTAATCTAGAAAGGAGGTGAATGAGAGGGAACATGGTTGAGGTAAACAAAGTTATGTGCGCTGTGGATAAAATGGAAAAGGAGAAGCCATTTTTCCCTTCCCAAAATACTAGAACCAGGGGTCACCTAATGAAATTGAATCTTGGAACAATCGGAACAGGCAAAAAAATGATTTTTTTTTTTGTGCAACACACAGTTCAACTTTGCAGTTTTCTACCACGAGATGCTGTGTTGGCTGCCAGCTGGGTTGGCTTCAAAAAAAGAGTTAGATCAATTCATGGAAGTCATGGGGATCCATGACTATTAGCCCTGAAGGCAGTGGGATTACTCTGAAAGTCACTGCAGGCAGACTTGTGGGTTTCCTTGTGTAGTTGGTTGGCCACTGTGAGAACAGACTGCTGCGCTAGATGGGCTGGTGGTCCAATCCAGTAGCGTAATACTTATGCTCTTATGTACTTATGTGCGTTTTATCAGAGCCATGTGGAGGCTATATTAACCCTGTCTTCCCCAACCTTACAGGTGTGTGAGTTTTCAAGTGTCAGAATGCTGCCATCGGGGATCAACGCATCCAAGCCAAATCAGTAAGCATTCTTTCCTAGGAGTAAGACATTATGTTTATTTGCAAATGATCATGCCTTCAAGTACCGTTTCAAAGTTTCCATAGAGTAGAGAGAGAGAGAGAGAGGGTAAATATTCAGGGGAAAATTCTGTGGTTTGATTCAATGGCAGACAAAATTACAAATATCTGTCTATGTAAATAGATATTGTTAGAAATACAAAAAGCAGGCTAGTTAGAGCAACAGCAAGGCTTTTCAACCAGTGGTACGGGTACGACCTGTGGTACATTGGCACCTGGCAGGTGGTACGCGACCATCCTAGAAAAGTGGTAGCGGGGGAGGGGAATGAGCTGAACCGGTGGCAGCACCGCACAAACCTGAGCTAGAGACGGTTGGAGCTGCAAGGCTGTCAGGGCTCAGCGGAAGCGCCAGGATCAGCGCCAGGCTCCAGCTGGAAAGCAGCACTGATCCTGGCGCTTCTGCTGAGCCCAGAAGAAGCGCCGATCAGCTGGAATGTTGCAGCATCTCCAGGGTCTTGTGATTTACATTCAGATGCTTGGCAACGGATTCATAGTTATGACGGTCACAGTGTCCCAGGGTCATGTGAAGTGACCAAAACCTGCTGCAACCACCCAGCAGACGGGGGGAATAAAAACCAAACACCCCCCCCCCCGCTGCCAATCCTCAACAGAAATGCTCACAACAATGAAAACCTTGGACAGGAGGAAGAGCGCCGCCGGGTGGGCAGGCAGGTGTCTTGCTCGGCTGTGGCTTGGGGGGCAATTTTTTCAGTGCCATTGTAACTTCGAACAGTCACTAAGCGAACTGTTGTAAGTCGAGGACTACCTGTACTTTATCACTTTTTTCCTTTTTTTTTTTTGTCATCAAGTTTTTGACATCTTGCTAGGCGACTGGTGGTACTCGGATGTTGCCATATCCTAAAAGTGGTACTACAATGGGTGAAAAGGTTGAAAAGCCCTGCCCTACAGTGTGTGAGAGTTAGACGGTAAGAATGGCTGGCTGAAGAACTGATGCCTTCGAACTGTGGTGCCGGCGTAAATTATTGCACATACCACGGACAGCCAGAACAAGCAACAGGCGCTGAATTGTATAAAACCAGAAACATCACGAGAAGCTGAAAACCACAAGACTACGTCTGATTTACTTTGGCCACATCGTGCGTGCAAATTCAATGGAGAAGGCAAATGATGCTAGGAATGGCTAGCGGAATAAGAAGAAGGGGCAATATGAAATCTGATACAAAGTTGAGCATCCAACAACTGAAAGAAGCTGTGCTTGAGATGGTAGCGTGGAGAGTGTTTGCCTACAAAGTCGCCAAGAATTGGACACGACTAAACAGGGGAGAATGAATGAAGTATATGTAATAGGAATATTTCCAATACTGTGATCAGTATCAGAGCAATCTGGTTGTATACACTGAGCAAGGAAAGGGATATGGATGGGCAACTTTTGATAGATATAGGACCACTCTTTTATGTATTTGGGGGTAACTCTGTGTTGAAGGCTTATCAATATATAGTTGGATTTACTCTCTTTTTAGTAGAGAAACTGAATTTCCCGTTTTCAGTTTATTAAGTTTATTTTAGGTTTGTGGTTCTCAGAGAAAAAGAGGACAGTAGCATAAAACCTGCTCTTCCCCCCCCCCCCCCAAAAAAAAAAAAACACATGTTTTCCTCTGTGTGTCTTTACAGGACTGTCAAAATTAAGCTTTCCCAATTTTTGCAACTGCTGGCTGGGGAATACTGGGAGTTGAAATCCACACGTGTTAAAGTTGCAAAGGTTGGAAAATCCTGGTCAAAATATTACTGAGTAGTTTTATGAAGAAAATCTTGAACACTAGCAACAAGCGGGGTTTTAAGTTAAAGTAGAGTCACAAAGAAATGTATTGAAAAAATTAGTTATTTCCATCCTATCACACAAAGCCAAGTTAAGTATGAATAAATAAATAATTAAAAATAAACAGATGGGCCCTGTTTGCTAAAGTAATCATACAGCTGGCAAGATTTTTGTACCTTCAACCAGTGCTCTTACTTCTGTGGCAAGATTCGTTCCTCTATAAATAGAACTGACCGTCTCATTACTTTTGATTTACTTGTAACCTTTCATTCACCAGGGACCAGCGGTTTTTGTTGAGAGCAAATACAAGCCACAGGGAAATATTTTTGCAAAGCAAATAATAGGAATTCAGGTGCAACTTCTTTAAGTCATCTTGGACCAGTTTAATGAAATACAAAGGTAACTTCTCAACATCTTTAACATAGTCACTACAAACCAATTAGTTATATTTTGAATATAACTTGCCTGAATCATCTGCTTGGCAGAATCTGCCATATAATTCGGGTACTCTGTCAGCTTCAGAAGTGCCTGAAATGCTTAGAAGTTCAACAGATATTGTATCTGAAGTAAAACTAATGATCCAAGGTAGGTAATTCTTGACTTATAACTGTTTATTTAACAACAATTCAAAGTTATGAGGACCTCAGAAAAAGTGACTTACAATCTATCCTTGAAATTACGACTATTGCACCATCCCCAAGTTCATGTGATTGCATTTCAGGTGCTTGGCAACTGGCTTACATTTATGACAGTGGCAGCATCCACTTGATCATGATTTGTGACTTTCCCAGCTGGCTTCCTGCTGGGAAAATTGTCAATTGAGAAAGCCAGATTGGCTTAGTGACAGCATGATTCACTTAACAACCATGTGATTTGACCATGGCATGATGAGTTTAATATCCAGGGCTTTTTTTGTCATAGAATGCCCAGAACGGAGTTCCGGCACCTTTTTTGGATGGAACCTTGTAGGGTAGGCAAGGCGGGTTGTATGACGTGTGTGAGTTCCGGCACCTTTTTTTTTTTTTTTTTTTACAAAAAAAGCACTGTTAATATCCATGGTAAAATGGTTGTAAAATTGGGTCTGGTCATGTGATAACTCATCTAACAACTGCATCTCTTATGAACAAAATTCCAGGCCCAACTAGGAACTGCTTCCATCCTGCGACGATATCTGTAATACCATCAAACATCCACATCTGCCTATCCCAGGTCCTTGGTAAGGACTCGATAGGTAGACAAAAATGCCAAATCCAGTCTGAACATCTGGCTGACTGCGCGATGATCCTTAAATAATAATAATAATAATAATAATAATAATAATAATAAAGGTGGAAGGGACCTTGAAGGTTATCTAGTCCAACCCCCTGCTCAGGCAGGAAACCCTATACCATTACAGACAAATGGCTGTCCAGTCTCTTCTTAAAAATTTCCAGTGTTGGAGCATGTTTCCTTATTATGGCTGAAAAATGGAAGCCAGAGAATAGCTTGCTTCAGGCCACTTTTGAGTTAAAGCTAGAAATATGAGGCTAATCACAGCTTCTTGATTTGTGGCTTATCTTTTGCATGGGATCAGGGTGTTCTACTTTCAAAGATGGTTGGCTGGACAAGAGCCACAGGAGATGTAATTTCAGTTAGAGGCAGCTTGATTGTGGAAGTTTGTAAAATCTTTAAGTAAAGACTGTCATACAAAGAAATGAAGATGATCAAATTGGCTAAGCCATTACACAATTTATTTGTACTGAAGGAAGATTATACGTAAGTCTATTTCTGCATTTGTTAAGTCTTCACTGGTCAATCAACTTTTAATAGCAACAAAAATTGGAGATACTGTACCCAAGCGATCAACTATATTTGCAGGTTATGAAATGTCTTTCAAAAGGCATTGACATTCATTCAAGTGAAATCCAGAAAGTGAGTTTCCAGATATTGTTTTTAACACAATTATTTTTTCCCCTCTCTTAAAAAGCATTTCTGAGATTCAGCTATTTTGTACAGTACTCAAGCAAAATTGAAACTTGCAAAGGATAATTGAGCTTTGCATGGAAAGCATCACTAAACATTATTTTATTCTGTGTTACAACTGAGCCATCTACTGTCCATTTTCCTTGTTGCTCTTTTTAATGCTGGCGTTCAGAGGTGATTGTAATCTTAAAACAGACGGTTTTCAGGTTTCTGAACCTCTGTTTTAGACATGGCTTTGGTACATACATTGTGCTAAGCACGATTTGTTTAGTCATTTTTTTTTTTACTAAGCACAATTGGTTGGATTTACAATGTGCCATGGTTACATATCTACCTGTGTGCTCCCATTGTCTTGGAACTAAAGCTTTCTTAGGCCATTCTGGGAAGGAATTCTGGCAGATGTTGCCCAGAACATCTTGAGTATGCCCCCAAAACGTCTAAAAACATACAGGGCAACTTCACATGAATATGTAATACAGAAGCAAGGCATGTCAAGTCCTGCACTGTGGGTGTGTTTCAAATGGCCTGTGGAGGCAGCTAAGTAGCTTTGCAATAATACAGCTGTATATTACAGGGAACATCAGTCGATTACAAAATGCCAGCTCCTGAGTAATTAAGGAACAGGTAAGACATAACTTTCAAATAGATTAAAACAGAAAAGCAAAGATGTAGTTGGCCCCTGAGTTGTGATTTGAAGTTGCCTGCTCAAAAGCGGGTGGGACAGGAAAAGAATTTTTTAATGAAGATATTTAATGTGATTATTCCTTAGGCATTTAACATTTTGACTTGTCTACAATGTTATAGTTCTGTAAAAACTCTTGGGGGAGCCCTGGGGATTATATCCAAGACCCTGGGGAGTCTCATAATTAGGTCATCCTATTTGCTTTTAAGAACCTGATTCGTGATTCATAACTAAAGGCTAAACCAGGGGTCGGCCACCTGAAACATTGAAAGAGCTGTTTCCCTAAAAAAAAAAAACCCTGGGAGCCGCAAAATGCGCATGCGCGTGTCCGCGCCCGTCCGCGCATGCCTGTCCGCGCATTCGTACCCATCCGCGCATGCGCACCCGCGCATGCACAGACGGGTGCGCATGCGCGCATACGCTCCCCCAAATGGCGGAGGAGGCTCCGGAGCCGCAGGTGATAGCTCAAAGAGCCGCATGCGGCTCCGGAGCCGCGGGTTGCCGACCCGTGGGCTAAACAGTCCAGGTTCTGTAACCAGATTAAGTACCCAAATACTTTTGAAAAGCTTAAACGAAAGCTTTCCAGAAGTACAGGAAGCCCTTGACATATGACCACAATTGAGCCCAAAATTGATGTTAAGTGAGACATTTGTTAAGTGTGTTCTGCCCCATTTCATGACTTTTCTTGCCACAGTTGTTAAGTGAATCGCTACAGTTGTTAAATGAATCTGGCTTCCCCCATTGACTTTGTCAGAAGATCACAAAAAGGGGATCACATGACCCCGGGACACTGCAACCATCATAAATACGAACCAGTTGCCAAGCATCTGAAATTTGATCATGTGACCACGGGGATGCTGCAATGGTTATAAATGTGAACAACAGTCCTGAGTCACTTTTTTCAGTGCAAATGTAACTTTGAATACTCACTAAATAAACTGTTGTAAGTCAAAGACTACCGGTACAGTACTGGAGAGCCAGTTTGGTGCAGTTGTCAAGGCTTCAGGCTAGAAACCAGGAGACCAGGAGTTCTAGCCTCTAGCCTTAGGAAAAAGAGAAGGTGTAGTGGCAGTGAGGAAGACCATTGTTATTTTGAGGAATTTAATGGCATATTTCGATTTCTCCTTCGTATTAAGAAAAGTCCAGAAATTTAGAGCTCATTCTGGCCTAACCTGCTTGGTTGTTTTATTCTTTCTTTATTGAATAAAAGAGAAGAGGGAAGAATGTTGGGTACTGTGGAAACTACTGTCAATATTAAGGAGCTCCTGGCAGCTTGTACGAGATTTTGGTATCATCTTGCTTGGTATGTATGTTTTTTGTGTTGTGCTTTTAGTTAATAATAAAGCTTAAAAATCCCCTTATTTATTGATGTGCTTATTGTCTCTGGATCCAAAAAAACCAATTCCCTAGGCACTTGATCACTGCCCTGACATTTGGCAAAACACTAGAACAAACCACTTCCGAAATTGCTGCCAAGTAAACCACAGGGACTGGCACAAAGGCACACATTTTCTTCCTACATGAAAGCTATTCTTTCTCCTGGGGACTGGCTGTTCAAAGATCTGCAGAAACATTCTCAATCCTGATAGTCTCCAGTTGTGTTGGGACATAAATTTCCAGCAACCCCAACCGGTGTGTCATTCTATGCCCTATCCTTGGTGAAGGAGTTGGGAGTTGACGTCTAGCAGGATTGGGGTGGAGTATTCTGCTAAATAACACAAGGCATCTCCATCATAGCTGTGAAAATTCTTTCAGTCACAAACTTGCCTCCATACAGAACAGCTATTAGATACATACACAGTACATATTATATACCTATATGTTTTTCTCTTCAATCTCCTGCTATGCCTGAAAAGTTTTTGATCAGTGTGTGCTACCTGCTCTAACGTACGTCGGTGAAACATGGACACTAATATCACAATCGATACAAAAGCTACGAGTGGCGCAAAGAGCCATGGAAACATACACGCTCGGCATCACAGAACAAGATAGAAAGACCTGCACATGGGTTAGAGAACAAACAAAAAGTATACAATATCATCAAGAGAGTAAAAGAATTGAAACGGAAATGGGCTGGTCCCATAGCAAGAAGAATTGATGGCAGGTGGACCAAGGCGGTCATAGAATGGAACCCACTTAATAAAAAGCGTCCACGATAGAGACCTAATACAAGAAGGATCGGGGACATCAGCAAGTACGGCGGGCCCAATTGGCAAAAAAAAAAAAAGCTCAGGACCGTTTTGGTTGGAAACGTGCAGAACAGGCCTTCATCCTACAGTGGATAGACAATGGCTAAAATGATGATGATACATATAGTAAAAGTGGAGAGGACTTCTCAGTGACCCCTGTGCAAATGGAGCACTATGTATGCCTACAAATGTCTGAGGTAGAACAGTCAACCATAATGTCCTTGGTTGCACATTTCAAAAGTAAGGCTGCACCAAGGATGTCATTACAGTAATAATTAATGATCCTCAAATGAATATGTGACAATCCAAGCTTATAGCCTAAATGTATGATAAGATCAGATCCTTCAAGCAATGGGTTCCTTGCAATCTCCTTAAAGCCACATAAGTATCTATATAACTTTAAGACAGGGCCACTTTCTGACAAGGCAAATTGACTAAATCATTTCCAGATTTCAGCTGAGTATAAGTTATCAGATTTTGGCAGCCTCTTTAAACCTGGAGATATACCTTTTTTTTTTTTATACCTTGTCTGATAAAGAGTTACAGAAGCTGTAGCCAAGATATCAAAACCGTAATTGGACAGGGCAGGATTGAAATTTTGGTCCAAGATTTTTCTAGCAATGGGGAACACTGAAAAGCTAACAGGTTTCCATTTTGTCCCTAAAGCTCACAAAAATAAGCCCAAATATTTGGGGGGGTGGGTAGAGTAGTTGTTTTTTTTAAAGATATCTTTCGAAGTTATTTCCTCAAGGTTTAAGGCACTCATTTTGATCTTTCAACTTCCTCCAAGTCATAACAACAATACTAAAAAAAGACCATGATGTTCAAGTCCACTCATTTGGAAAGTATTGTGTAGGTAGGCTGCGCATCCTGAACCGATCATGAAATTTTAAAGAAGGTCAATTGTTTTATAAAATTAAAACAAACTTACCCTTTGCTAATGATATCTATTAGGAACCCGATTATTTGAGATGCTTCAAGAATCCAGTCACAATTGGTGCTGACCCTTGTGAGTTTTCAGCACTAGCTTGTTTGGCTAAATTTGTGCTGTTGTGTCTTTTATTCCATGCTTTAGTTGTTGCTCTGTGCTATCATATTTTTAGATTAATATGTTAAATCTAAACATCTGACATCTATATGTTTAGTACAGCATTTAGTGAAGTTTTATTAGCTTGCATCATTCCTATTTTTTATTATTAATCCACTTTATATATTTTTAACGTTCATTATTTTAAATGCTAGGATGCTTTTAACAATATGTGTATTGAAATTGAGCAAATTAAATATTTAATGGTGAAAATTCACTGCCATTTCATAGCATGCTCAGGACTTTACTTTTCACGAGTTGTTTGAAGACAAAGGGAAATTTTGGCAAAGCGAGGGAGTGGATTGATATCATACCTTGTTTTTTCTTCAAGATAATCCCAAGGTATAGTTCCTTTTCAAATCAAACCACAAGAATTATAATATGTAAAAATATTTCAAACAAAAATAATACCGCAGTAAAAAAACTAACAAGTTGATATCTTTTGATTCCCCCCCCCCCCAGTCATCTAATCTTCCTGCTGGCTTGGGAATTCTGGGAGCTGAAATCAACTTATCTTAGTTGTCAGGTTTGAAAAACACTGCTTAATGTCTGGGAGAATAATACCAGGCCACCTAGATAGGCATATTTACACTGATTTAACTTAAAGAGGTGTGAAAAAGTTGTTCTGTTCAAGAAGGAAGAAAGGGCCGGATTCATCACCCCATTCTATACACATGGGAACTTCTGCTCCTCAAGGAGTCTACAAAGACAACACTTTTGGAAGTCCTAAAACCATCCTTTATATGAATCAGCAAGAGGAAGGAAATGGGCAGGCAACAAGACCCATTGAAAAAGGTGTTTCCTCTTGGTCCTACAACACTAAACATTTAAGAGGTCTTAGGATGATCCTTCAAGTCCTGGAAGATAACCAGTTTTTCTCATTTAAGCGATTATAGAGCTGAGGTATGTAAATCATGTTCTTCACTGAGGTATGTAAATCATGCTCTTCATTCCCTTACTGATCTAGAACAGGGGTCTTCAAATTTGGTCCTTTTATGACTTGTGGACTTCAACTCCCAGAATTCCTCAGCCAGGCATACTGGCTGAGGAATTCTGGGAGCTGAAGTCCACAAGTCATAAAAGGGCCAGGTTTGAAGACCTCTGACTTAGGAGGTGTGTTCACATAACCAAATTGGCCCTAATGGGTCAGTTAGAAGAACAGCTGTGTCTTAGGAGGGGTCATGGAGTTATGTCCCACTTGTACTAGTTCATTATCAGGTACAATCCTCAATCAAGATAACATGGTTTGATAGCAACAAGAGGCAAGAAGTTCTATCAGTTCAGCGAAGACTGAGTTATTTTAAAAATTTCTAATCCACAAAGGTTCCTAATCCCCTAACCAAAATCATTCTCATCTTCCTGATGTAAAGACTCTGATTCCTTCTGCCAAACCAGAATGTGTGTTGCCATTGGCAGGGGACAACTGGAGGATTTATTACTCTTGAATTTGCAGAGCTGGGAAAACCACTGTATTGTCTTTCACTTAATGTTAGGTGTAACCTGATACCAGCATTGATTTATATTATTATATCTGTTTAAAGCAGGTGTGTCCAAATAGCAGCCCGTGGGGTCACATGCAGCCCTAGACAGCTAGAAATAATAATAATAATAATAATAATAATAATAATAATAATAATAATAATAATAATAATAATAATAATAATAATAATAATAATAATAATAATAATAATAATAATAATAATAATAATAATAATAATAATAATGTTGGAAGGGACCTTGGAGGTCATCGAGTCCAACCCCCTGCTCAGGCAGGAAACCCTATACAATTTCGGACAAAGGGCTGTCCAGTCTCTTCTTAAAAACTTCCAGTGTTGGAGCATTCACCGCTTCTGGAGGCAGGTTGTTCCACTGGTTAATTGTTCTAACTGTCAGGAAGTTTCTCCTCAGTTCCAGGTTGCTTCTCTCCTTGACTAGTTTCCATCCATTACTTCTTGTCCTGCCCTCAGGCGCCTTGGAGAATAGCTTGACTCCCTCTTCTTTGTGGCAACCCCTGAGATATTGGAATACTGCTATCATGTAACCCCTAGTCCTTCTTTTCATTAAACTAGACCAGGGGTAGGCAACCCAAAACACTCAAAGAGCCACTTGGACCTGTTTCCCACCAAAAACAAAACACTGGGAGCTGCAAAACTCTTTTGATATCTAAAATGAAGATAACACTGCATATATCCTTTTTTACCTTTATTATAGGTATATATATATGTGTGTGTGTGTGTGTGTTTATATATATGTATGTGTGTATATATGTGTGCATATATATATACACACACACATATATATACACACACACACACATATATATAAAATAAAGGTAAAAAAGGATATATGCAGTGTTATCTTCATTTTAGATGTCAAAAGGGTCTCGCCCTCTGTCTCCCCCCCCCTCCCATCTTCTGCTCACCTGGCAAGCTGGCTTCAAGCTGTTCTGCAACAAGCTCAGGGGTGGGCAACCTCGGCTCTTTTATAACTCATGGACTTCAACTCCCAGAATTCCTGAGTCAGCATAGCTGGGCTAGCTAGCTCTCTCCTGCCCTTCCTGCTTCCTGCTTCCTGCAGAGACGCAGCAAAGGGAGAAGCCCCACCCAGCTTCTCAGCTCTTCGGAACAGAGTGAGGCTACTCTCTTTTTTACACACACACACACACAAGGCTGGGAGCCGCAGGGGAAGGCTCAAAGAGCCACATGCGGCTCTGGAGCCGCAGGTTGCCGACCTGTGAACTAGACATACCCAATTCCAGCAAACGTTCCTGATATGTTTTAGCCTCCAGTCCCCTAATCAACTTTGTTGCCCTTCTCTGCACTCTTTCTAGAGTCTCAACATCTTTTTTACATCGTGGTGACCAAAACTGGATGCAGTATTCCAAGTGTGGCCTTACCAAGGCATTGTAAAGTGGTATTAATACTTCACGTGATCTTGATTCTATCCCTCTGTTAATGCAGCCCAGCACTGTGTTGGCTTTTTTGGCAGCTGCAGCACACTGCAGCTCCACAAGATTGTAAACTTTAATGCTTTAAGCCTCCTGGTTGAAACATCGACTTAATTCTTCATTTTTATAGCTCTTGCCGGTTTGTTTCATTTTCATTGGTCTCAACAAAGGCATGCAACATTCGTGGACTCTGGATTTTGTTTTTTCACCAGTGTAAACTACTAGCTTTCTTTTGGGATTTCATAGTATGGCCAGGTTGGCAGGAATTGAGAATTGTACCTCAACTCATCTGAAGGCTACTACAGGGGAGAGGCTAATTTACCTTGAAGACGAGTCCTAGAGTTTACCTCCTATGGTTCAGCTTTGTAAAGTTGCCACAAACCTTTTAAATTCTGTGGAATCCAGTACCTAGTCTTGAAAGCTGCTCAGAGGACTGGTCAAACCAGAATCCTAAGAGTAACGCCTTCCATTACGCAAGAGTTATGGAATGTATAATTAGTAAATGATTAGTTCATATAGCTGATGCGAATGTGTCACGGCTTTCGAAGATTTGTTGACTCTCTGATGAGAAATTATTGAAAGACTTACAACATCTTCACAGAAAACAACAAATATAATATATTGTTATTTTATCAGGGTAGCAAAATATCTCAATAATAGATATTTGTTGAAGAAGGACATTGAGAATAGGAATTCTCATGAGGGCTAAGCTGAATGAAGGGGAAAATGTTCATATTTTGCAAAATGTATTATTTCAACAATATTTTTGGAGAGAGAAAATCTGCTAAATTGGCAGCGTCCAAGATTCAGATGATGGAGAAGCACTGCATTCCGTCTGATTTGATTTTGTTATCACAAATCCAAATCTGTGTGGCTGAGAGATTCAGACAGTCCCTTGTGGCATGTATAAAACTGGCTTAGCTGCACAAGTAAAAGGGGATGAGATTCCGCCAAATATGCACCAGACTTCTTCTGAAGTTTGCAGTCAGAATAGCACTGAACTCATACAAGCTGAGCAAAGACTGCAAGAATTTTCATTTATTTATCAATCAAATTTATAGAGCTGCCCATCTCCTCCCAAGGGTGACTTTGAGCGGGGTACAACAATAAATGAAATAGCCAATATAAGTAGGTAAAAATCTAGAAACTCGCAGTGATAAATTGCATAAAAACAAAAATAGTAACCAATAGAGCCATCGAAATAGATTCTCTAACCCTGGAAGCCCCAGACCTGGCAGCATATCCAGATTCAGGGCGTCATGAAAAATAAAAAAGAATTGGGCCATTTCAGGGGGATGAATATCCCATAAGGGGAGTCACAACAGAAAAGGCAGGTTTCCTGGGACCCACCAGATTTAGGTCTGTAGCTGCAGAATGCCTTCTCTGCAAAATCTAACGGGTTGGGGGTTGTTGTACCCAGGGAGAGACGGTCCCTTAATTGATCCAATCCCATGCTTAAACTTTAAAGGCTAAATCTAGAAACTTGCCAGAAGCAAACTAGCAACCAATGCAGTTCAAAGGACAGAGGTGCAACGTGCACTGCTCTAGGAGGCAACATAACTCTCGGCACTGCCGCAGAGTCACCTTACAGCAGACATGTCAAACACAAGACCCGCGGGCCTGGTCCGGCCAGCAGACATGTCAAACACACAGCTAGCATTTCCACCCACACTGACATTCCTCCCACTATAGTTATATATGCTATATTATGGATACATTTCACTTACTAACTTGATTTAAATTGAATAAATGCATGCTGTGCATATATAATTTTGTATCACTGAATCATCTTAAACTAGAAAGATAAATGGGATTTGTTTCTGCTTCCCTTGTGCTAACCACATTTATTTAGAAATAAAATAGCTGTTTTATTGAAGAAAGAGGTAATTTTAAAGTGAAAACCATACAACATCTGTACTCATGAATCTACGCAGAACACCATTTGGGACTAGAGAAAGCTTGGCTTTCTAGACCTGATTGGAAATCTCTCCCCTACTTTACACAGAGGCATAATAAATTACACCTTTTATTTATTTCACACTTTATTTGGTGGCTTCCAAAACGCTTGAATTTGAAGTACAGAAGAAAACCACTGCCATCACGACTTATAATTAGTCACTTGTCTTTTTGAATAAAGAGCTTAGAGGATGGCATTAAAAGATTTGCATTCCCTACAAGATGACCCAAAATAGTATCGAATATTTTACAAATACCCCAAACACTGTGAATTGAATTCTGTATTTATTCTAAGTGCGATGTCCTGAATTAAAAAAAGGCTGGGAAATCTCAGATGTATCTTCTTAAGTCTGCAAGGCAGAATTTTGGATGAAATCCCACATTACATTCTAATCTGTTAGCTATACAGGTAGTCCTTGACTTACGACCCCAACTGAGCCCCAAATGTATGTTGCTAAGTGAGAAATTTGTTAAGTGACTTTTGTCCCATTTTACAACTTTTCTTGCCACATTTGTTAAGCGTATCACTGCAGTTGTTAAATTGGTAATAGCAATAGCACTTAAGACTTATCTACTGCTTCACAGTGCTTTACAGCCCTCTCTAAGCGGTTTGCAAAGTCAGCACGATGCCCCCAACAATCTCGGTCCTCATTTTACCGACCTCGGAAGGATGGAAGGCTGAATCAACCTTGAGCCGGTAAGAATCGAACTCCTGGCAGTCAGCAATGAATTAGCCTACAAGACTGAGTGAATCTGGCTTCCCCATTGACTTTACTTGCCAGAAGGTCGCAAGAGATGGTGACATGACCCCGGGGACACTGCAACCGTCATAAATATGAACCAGTTGTCAAGCATCTGAATGTAAATCACGTGACCATGGATGGGGATGCTTCAACGGTCATAAGTGGGGAAAATCATCGGAAGTCACTTTTTTCAGTGCCGTGGTAACTTCAAACGGTCACTAAACGAACTGTTGTAAGATGAGGACTACCTGTACTCTTGAAATGGTCCCTTCACTTTTACCTGCCTTCAGCTGCTACATCCTCGGTGGCTTACCTTACTCACTTACCTTTTTCACATCCACCTTAGTCAGACCCGCCTGCTTCTGTTTGCTCATATACTCGCACATCTGACTTAGTCTTACCGAGTCTTAAAGTTTACTTCTTATACTTCTGCTATAAGGTGCCTTTACTTTGGCAGGTATCCTATCCATACCAAAGGTGAAAGGACTCCTAATTCCTTCTCCTCTTTCTCCTGCTCCTCTTTCATCCAAGATGTATTTCCTGAGACTGGCCGCATACTTGTGCAAGGCCGGGAAACATTGAATTATGTATTTATTTACACTTTTACATTGCTTACCTCGCTGGCGTAACTATACCCCTCTCGCCCCCGCTGTGCCGAGTCGAAAAGAGAGAGAGAGAGAGAGAGAGAGAGGCGGAGCTAAGCGCCTCATACGAGGGGGCGTGGCCCGGCTGCCGCGCGACGGGCCGAACGGCCCTAAAGCCAGAAGCGGGAGGTTGCTTAGCAGAAGCAGGCGCGCGTGTGTGTGCGCGCGCAGGCAACCGTCTCTTCGCGCTCGCGCTCCGGGGGCTTTTTTTTTTTTTCCCCCGGAGGGGAGGGAGGGAGGGGGGCGTCAGGGGAAGGTCTGTCGGGGGGAAGGGTCGTTGGACCCCCCCCAACTTCCAAATAGGGGCAGGCGGAGGGAGGCGAGGGGCTTTGGCTGTCCGTTCTTCTGAGAGGCCTTTCGAGGGGCGCCTCTGTGGAAAGCATGGGGAGGTGCGGGGGGGACGCTTGCGCTTCGTAGCTTTGGGTTTGTGGGGTTTTATGAAGGGGGGGGGAGGCGACGGAGCTAGATGAACTTTACAGTGGGGATGTGGGAGTGAGGGCGGGGCCAAGTCCGGGTGCGTGAGAAGGGAGTCCTGCCTGCCTGCCTGGAGAACTGGTCAGTTGGTCCGGTTTCTTAGGAAGACCCCCAACTTCCTCCGAAGTGGAGAAAAAAAAAGCCACCTCTTTTGATTTTCCATCCTAATTTTCGGAAAAGGTCGGAAGATTGGATTTGTGGGCTATTCTTTCAGCCAGGACTGGGGGTGGCTCCCCCCCCCCCCGTGAGTCCCTGCCATAAAAGAACTGTGGAAGGCTTTTTGAATGGAAGGGAAGGTTACGTGGACTCGTTTTTATTTTTTTTTAAATCTGACCCTTCCCCGTGGGAAGTAGCCAGCCTTCTTCCCCTTTCCGTGAAGGATTAGCAAAAAAAAAAAAAAAGCACTCTTGGGGATTGAATGAAGGTTTTTGTTTTTTTTTCCCCCTCCGATTTGAGAGGCCCTCCTGCTTGGATGTGAAAAACAAGAGAGACCTTCAGGACGCCTTCCAAAATGCTGTCTCTTAAGGCTTAGTCTGCAAAAAAACAGAGAGACTCCCAGGCAGCAGAGAAGTGATTTCAGGTGCTCTGCTCCGTAAAGAGGAAATAGGATTTTTTTTCATTGACAGGTTCCTTCCTAGGTGGCATCCGGGATATAAAATGTACTAGAGGCCTAACCTTTGGAATAAAATCTGGCATAGCTCAGCTCTAAGACAGGGTTGACACCCTGCACATCTTCATATTGCTTCCTTGTGCCCTTGCTGCTGCTTTAATGTCTTCCGAAATGTCGTCGGAGCTCAGGAGGCGAGGAGCTGGCGGAGATCATGAAACAGAAAACCTTGGTGACAAGGTAAGTCTGAATGAGCCTCCCGGTGTCTTCTACCTGTCTCCAGGTATGCAGCCAGAGAGAATATGGGAGTTCTCTGATTCTCATCCAGCTTCACAGCCTTTCTTCCTTGACTTGTAATGTAGCTTCCCTTCATTTTTGAAGGAGGAGGGACTGATGATGCATATTTCTTCACCATCTCTTCTTTCCGTGGAGTACAGAGTCACTTTTCAAGATAATGCTTGAGTAATGTATTTAGGGGTGGTGTTTGTTTCCATGTCTTCCCTCTCAGGGAGTTTTTTCTCCCCCCTGACCTTCTGCATTTGATGAATTTTAAGGAAGCAAATGTATGATATCAGAGTTGCTATTTTTCATTGCCTTTGTTATCACTCTACTATAAAATGGGAACTGGTTAAGCTTAAAAATGTGGCAGTTCTGCTTTTCCCACTTCTGCGGTAAGAGGCCATTTCCTCTCTACCTGCAGTCTGCGTTCTATGTAGGAGGCTGCTCATATATCACTCCTCCCCTTATTTGCTGACTTATAGGATGTAAACGGCTTATTAATTTATGGACTTTGTATAGCTGAAAGAGGTAAAACATAGATACTGCATTTTCTATTCTTACCATTTATCAGTATACACATATTCTCTGTTACAAGCACTCAGTTCAAAGTCTAACATGACTGGAAACAGCATTTAAAGAGCTTTAAAGTGATTTTAAAATACCTGAGAACCTTTTGCATTGAATTTTGTGACTATTTGAGAGGATGGATTGTAATTACTATGTAACACAATTTTTGTTCCTGGCTCCTAAATTTTGTATTTAAATTGCTTATGTCTAAAGCCTATAAAAATCTGCTATATTCATCACAAACTTTGATTTTGTGACCACAGCCTACAGAAGTTTCATATTTACAAAACAGGCAAATGTTTATCTTTTTAAGCAGTTAGAGAAAGAACAATATATACTTGCAAGGCAAATACACAAAGACAGTCAAAACCACTCAAGGGTTCAGAATGAGTAGATTTTCTAGATTTGCGGCTATACTGCAAATCGCTTTCTCAAAGAGGCCCCCAAACATAGTACCCCCATCGTGTTTTCATTATACCGCCCTTGGTAACGACAGTATATCCTGGTGAAAGCATTCGTGTTGCTTGGAGTAAGCACCCATGTTCTCCTTCAATTTGTCAAGATAAGCATCAAGGGTAAGAATTTTGGAGGACATTCTGTATCCCATTTTGGCATAGTTCTTTATGAGAGTCTGAACCAGCTGCTCATAGTTTTCAGCCTTGTGATTGCCCAAAAAGTCATGAACCACTACAACGAAATTGTTCCAAGCTGCTTTCTCCATCCTGTTCAGTTTCTTGGTGAATTTGTCACACTCTTATGATCTTCTTTATCTGTGGTCCAACGAAGATACCAGCTTTAACTTTTACCTCCAACAGCTGTGGGAAGAGACCTTGAAGGTGTCTTGAAAGCTGCTGACTCCTTGTCTAGAGCTGTGACAGATTGTTTGATGTGCAGTGGTGGTATCAGCACCTTCTAAGGGTCTACCAGCGGCTCCCACTTTATGTTGTTCTTCCCTACAGACAACTCAGTCCGATGTGGCCAGTCCCTTCTGTGATAGTGTGCCTTAGTGTCCCGGCTATCCAGAGGCAAAGAAAACAAGAAAACTTTGTGAAACCGCCTTGGAGGCCCATCAGGAATGATACCATGTTGAAGTCTCCAATGATCTCCCAGCCATAGTCATCATTCTTCAAGGCACTCAGCAACATCTTGCCACTGGTGTAGTCCTCTTTGAGATGCATAGAGTGAACCATAAGGAGAGGGGTATTTTTCCCCCATTATGAAGCAGCACAGCTTTGAGGCTCCTGGATGAATATGGCGGCATTTACTTAGGTTGCAGGTGATTCCTATAGCCTCGAAAAGACTGGCCACATTGTTGCAGAAGCACAGCCAATCTTGCCAACTGAAGAAGTTGGAAAAAAATTGGTGACACTTTGTCTGATCTGTGACATGCACACTTTCAACCAGCAAGTTCCACTCCTTGAACCTAGATGTCAAAAGCTCAGCATGGGACTTGGGAAGACCAGACTCTCTGATCAGACAGTTGAGGTCTTTCTGATTGAGGAAGTATGGCTTTTTCTCCTCAGCTGCATCTGTGAAATTGTAATCTATATGTGCATTATTTTCCTCGCTGTCTGACATGCTTCTCACTCTTGAAGATGGCTGATCAGGCTCTGGAGTGTGGTACCGGGGCGATGGATGAAGGAATGTCTGGATACATGATAGGAAGCGCGCTTTCGCCAGTTTGACTTTTGGAAGGGTCCACCATGCAGAAGTAGCAGTTGCTTGAGTAGTCAGTTGGTTTCCACCAAATACTTGGAATAGCAAACGTCATTACTCTCTTTTCTCCTTTGTACCAGCCTGTAAACATAGCAGAAGTATATATATATTTTAAAAAATGGTATTTCACACATCTAATTTTGTGCGAGATTGTATTACCATAGGGCACAATATATATTGTAGTCTGTATTTCCCTAGAACATTGAAAATAGTGAAACTTTTCTTAATTGCAACTCTTTTAAATTGTAATAAATCACTGAAATTCCATCTAGCGAGCAGCAATTGTTCATCTTACCTTCAAGAGTTTTGCTGTTGTGTTTGCATGTGAAATGAGGTACCCAGGGCTTATCTTGATCCCCAGCAGACATGCCAAAGTATTTGTAGGCCTCGTATATCTTAACAGATGCTTTTATGGAGTACTTTTTCACTCTTGTCTTAATAAATTGTTCAAACACGTAGTAAACTGCATCTGCTGAGTGCAAGCCACCTCTTGATGCCATCTAAATCAAATATTGCTAATTATTCTCTTACTCAGCAATTAGACACTAAAATGGTGGTTTAAGGCACCTGTACTTTTATACTTCTATGGATACTACCAGATAGTCCCAGAAAGTGCTTGAAAGTTCTAAAAGATTCCAGAAAGTTTTAGAAAATTCTGGCCACTTCTAGAACCTTTTGGACAGTTCTCACGGTTCCAGAATATTCTGGAAGTCTACTGAGCATTGAATGTGAATTGAGAATGTTCTCAAAAATAGATAAATTTCAAAATATCATTGTCCTGATTTTGTGGAACAATAGCTATTTTCTATTTATTTTAGGCATAAGAGATTAGGAAAACACACAGGAATAAAAATTAAATTGAAATTTTTACCTAGTGAATTTATCTAAGGTTGTTTCTCATTTTAAATAGACATGTTTTTTAAAAAAGCACCATATGCTTTCACAATTATGTATAGTTCTGTGCCTAAAAAAATAAAACTAGTATTATATAAAATAAAGCTGCATTATTATAATTCTAGTTATAATAGTAAGTCTTAAATTCTTTTAATATAATTGGGATTAAACTTGGAAATAGATGAATCATTTTTCTTTGGCAATTTTATTACTACAAGATATAAAAAGTCATGGAGAATGGAGAGATCCTATGCTACTTTTTAATATGAACTGGAATCTATAAATATTTTATTTTGAGGTAAGATGTGGAATCCATATGCCATACTGTTTTTACCAACTAACTTAACTAAGCAACTAAGTATAGTTAACTCTTTGAATTGTTCACCTTTGGTTGCAAGTAACATGCAAACAGTTCAGTATTCATAGAGCTATGTACCTCTATAGCCATTGAAATGATGCTAGTATTATTTTGTATATTATCACTGTGGGGGGTGGTAGATATATTTGTTGCCACACCACTATTGTCCCATAATTAAATCTAACATAAATGGTTTGGTACCTTTTTAGTATATACTGCTTTTTTGGTCTATTGTCTAGGCATAGGTTATAATATTCTGTAAGTATTTTAGATATATTTTAAATTGCTGCACTTACAGATTTATAACTGAGCAGTGCTGGTCTACTGTTCTTCCTGATGTATTAAGTTTTATTGTACAGATTTATTTTTTAAAAGGATGAGAAATCAGATCTCCCCTAGTCCAACTATCCTTCAACTATTGTTGCTGTCGAAGTCTCTTGGACCATGACATTCTGAAAGTGTAATTTAATATATATCACAAATATATCTTTAGTTAAGTTGCCAGATCAGAGCGGTTTAGGGTGAAATTCTGATAACAAGCTTCCAAAGTGTCATCGAGTTTCTGAAATAGACCTGTGGGTACAAATGATCATAGGTTGCGTGATCATTACAATGCAGTACATTACAATGCATATCAAACTGTAAGAAGGATTATTATTTATGCATCCAGAGATTTGCTAGGTTTATTTTAAAATCAATTCCATGGGTGAAATTTCATAAAACAGTCTGGTTTAGATAAATAAGCTATATTTCATTTGATTTTGCCATCTACTGTGAATTAGGTAAAACCTATAGAGCCCTTTACATTTCTTCTTCCTGTTGTATCTCCTCTTAAAGGTTGCCCTGCATATTCCCCCAACCTTTATGAATGACTTTTTAGTTTGAATTGTGCTGATTTGTGGAGTAAAGATGTTTGGGATGTTAGGATACTTCTGTTTGAGATAATATATATACAAGAACTTTCCATACTTGCATCTAACTATGGTACCTTGGCAATGTCTTTTTTGCAATTTTCCTTTATCTCATCCTCAACCCCAGAGTCAGAGAGGCTTAAGTTGTCTTAACTTGTAGTAAAGTAATGTTTTCCCCCTTAAACTAACAGTGACCAGTGGCATTTGCAAATAGTATAAATCTGATGCACTTTTCAACCCATTTTATTGGTGACAGATTCAAATGACTCTAGCAATTGAGGTCAATTGGATAAATCTTGGTAGTTTGAGAATGACCTGGTTACATTCCCATCTCTTTTTGTCCCCTGGCAACCACTTTTGTGCCATTGTTTGTGTTTTCAGTATAGAGGAAATAGAAAAAAAGCAGAGGTGAAAGTTTTTACTTCTGTAAAAACTCTTGTGTAGTGTGTAGGCGGGTGCCCCAGGGCTCTGTTCTGGGCCCAGTGCTTCTCAACATCTTCATCAATGATCTGGATGAGGGGATAGATGGGGAACTCATAAAATTTGCAGACGACACCAAGCTGGCAGGAATAGCCAACACTCCAGAAGATAGGCTTAAGATACAGAAGGATCTTGACAGACTTGAACACTGGGCGCTATCTTAACAAGATGAAATTCAATGGTGAAAAAAGTAAGGTTCTACATTTAGGCAAGAAAAACCAAATGCACAGGTATAGTATAGGTGGTTCCTTGCTCAATAGTAGTAACTGTGAAAGGGATCTCAGTGTCTTAGTGGACAATCACTTAAATATGAGCCAGCAGTGTGCTGCAGCTGCCAAAAAAAGCCAACACAGTGCTAGGCTGCATTAACAGGGATAGAATCAAGATCACATGAAGTAATACCACTTTACAAGGCCTTGGTAAGGCCACACTTGGAATACTGCATCCAGTTTTGATCACCACGATGTAAAAAAGATGTTGAGACTCTAGAAAGAGTACAGAGAAGAGCAACAAGGATGATCAGGGGACTGGAGGCTAAAACATATAAGGAACGGTTGCTGGAATTGGGTATGTCTAGTTTAACGAAGACAAGGACGAGGGGGGACATGATAGCGGAGTTCCAATATCTCAGGGGTTGCCACAAAGAAGAGGGAGTCAAGCTGTCCTCCATGCTGTTATGTTTGTCTGTAAATCTGGATTTTACTTTAATCTACCTACATAAAGCCCAATCCACTGTACTTCAGTGAACAGATACATTATTTTGTGCTAGAACAAATCAGTGTTTGCATTATCTTGGGCAACTTTAAAATATGACTTATTAGTTGAATTTAATTATGTATATCACCTATTCGGATTTCATGGTTTTATGTTATTATAGTTTAACACTACTGTTGCAACTGCAGCTCTACTCCAACTAATCAAGAGACTCAGTTACTCCCATAATGTCAATTAGCAAAAATGAAAGGATGTACATGATCCTTGTTTAGTCACTTCTGTGATTACCTATCTGTCTCCTCCTAAACCTAAATGTTCACAACAATATCCCTTTTGCTGGAAAGTGATACTGATGAGTTCATTTTGCCTCTTTATCTAATGCAAGGAAACCAGTAGTGCAGTGCATCTAATCAAACATCTTTTTTGGTGATACATATCTAGTGATTTTTCCTTGACTGCTATGTAGCTAAAGGACAACATTTAAATTTTCCCATCTCCATTTATTCTGTGCTCTTAACTATTTCTCAATTGCTATGAATAGTACTAATTATATTTCTTAGTTACTAGACAACCACCCGTTAGGTTATCCTTTCAGAGATATTTCCTTATCTAACTGATAAACAGAATAACTATAGATGAACAAAAAAAGAAAAGAAACCAATGGGAATAGGATGAACTTACTTCTGAATTCTGAATTCCTGTCAACATTCCCATTGATTTTGCTTGTAGGAAGCTGGCAGGGAGTGTCAGAAGTGATGATTGTGTGCCTATGGTGATACTACAGCAGTCACAACCTTGCAATTACAACTGGTGTGAAGATGCTTGAAATTTCAATTACACAGAAGTAATGACTTCCAGATTATGTACTCATTCTTTTAAGTTAGTGGATTTGAGGTATGTTGATTCAAACATTTTAGCACGATGATGCATCAGTTGGTCTATTTGCATCCAGAAATAACTCTATTTATTTATTACACATGTTTTTATGTGGCCCATTTGGAATCAATTCCTGATTTATAAAAGTTAAGATTATTTGTTGTTAAGAGACGGTGTAATTCCTTACAACAAAATGTTCCCACAAGGCTTTTTAGAAAGAAATTTGTTCTGATAAGGAGCATTGGAAGAGTATGATTTTGGATTTAAACTTTAATTAGCACATCCATATACCATTAAAATTCTGTTTGATGTCTGTTGTGATTTTTGTTGTTGTTTGATTTTTTTTTGTAATCAATTGGAAACAGCGCATCATAAGGCAACATAGCTCAAATGGGCTAATTTAGAGAATTTGTCAAAAATCTGGGACTCATGACTTCTGTGAAATTGAAATTTGGCAAAGTTGTGGCTGCTTCAGTGCTTTTTGCCGCCACAATCAGTCACAGCCACGTGATATTCATTTCTAACAATTCCTGCCAGCTTCCTACCAGGAAAGTCAATTGAGAAGCTGACAGGAAGTTAGAAGTTGTTCCCATTCCCTTTGCCTGTCCACGATCTTTCTGTTTTTATATTCAGGCAAGGAAATATCTCTAAAACCTTGACCCAACAGATCACAGGCTGTCTAGTACATTATAAGAGTGGAATTATGTAAATATTGCTAATATATGGTTTTTGCATAGCAAATGCTAAAGTGCAGCAAATGGTAATGTATTTTTCTGAGTGGAGTTTTTGCAATACTTCGCTAAGAAAGTCTCTGTGCAATTAGAAACCATGGCTTATGGAGTAGATAGATCTCAAAAGAACATGTATAATTCAGTACTGAATTACATATTTTGCATATGTACAACAGAATAATGAAATAGCCTCTTTCTTTATTTTCCTTCAAGTTAAGGAAATCTGGAATTTCAGGGTAACAATCTTAGTATTTAAAACACCAATATTAGTTGTTGATAAACCATGTGACTTATTCTTTGCATAAAAACATAACTCAAGCTATTCTGAAAAAATTAATAGTTGATTTAACAAACATGCCAATTTATTTTCATATTTTTTATTGTTGATTAAAACTGTACCTGAGATTTATGTTCAGTTTTGATATGTATGAAAATTTTAAATGTGAACATTTTGTTTCTAACATGATAATTTAGGAACACTTTTACACAATAAACAGTTAAACAGTTTTATGTGATTATGCCATTGGCTCAAGCTGAGCAAAAGGACCATGTTGCCTTTTAGTTTGGTTTGGTACTTTTCAATAAGATTTTACTTTAATTGTTTGTTTTAATTATATTGCTGTTACGTTTTTTATTGCCCACCATCCATTGGGCATGAGGCACCTTAGAAAAATCACTGAATGAAGAAAGAAATAAAAGAGTCATGGTTGCTTGTTTTAGAACATTTTGACATGCTACAGTTGCAACCTAAAATTCACCTTTATGGACTTCTTTCAGCTGCTTTATTAAAAGAAGCTTTTATGCATTTGGAAATAAGAATAGATGTGTGATGCCTTAAAATCATGCCTTGAGAGAATATTTCAAAGTTGTCTGTCTAGGTATTCGTAGTCATTTTCTTGTTATTCTTATATAGTATTAAAATAGCACATGTTATTTCCCTCTCTAATGTGTTAACTTACTGATTCCCACAGTAAATCTTACAACTATATGCTGATGGGGTCAAGGATGTATATACAAAGTCCCAGGTTCCAGAAAGCCTAATTCTGTGAGCAGTTAAGATTTTATACTGAAACTGTTAACTGCTATAGTCAGTCTCCAAATGAGAAGAAAACAGCATTACCTATCTCAGTTTAAATAGTTTGGAGATCTAATTGCATCCTTTCGTTTTTGGGGGCAAAGCAGCTATATTAGTTATACTTGCAGTTTTATTTGGTTGTACAAATAAAATTCTGGTATGTATGTGCTTAGATTGCTAAATATTATGTTTCCGTCTTGCACTTTGTGTTTTAGGATATAGATGAAGATGAAAAAATTGCTGAACTGGACCTCAGAAATGATTTAGAAGTTCCTGAAGTTGTTCCAGCAACAGACAGCACTCCAGAAATTTTTAAAAAGGCTCTTTCTGGCTTATCTTCCAGGTATGAGGGACAGATGCACCTGGAGTGATATTAACTTAAACTTAATATTTGTCACAGGCTATATGCAAAGTTTGCTTTTGAATAAGTTGTTTAGAACGGTCTTCAGCAACCATTTAAATGGAAGTGGGCATGTTAACAAAGTTCAGACCACTCTTTTACGTACAAATGTTGAGTTAGTTAAACATTTCTAATGCACTGTAGTTTTATTGTATACTTCACATATGTATCTCACTAACAGAACGACTGTCTGAATCCTGTGATTATTTCCTTAGAAGTAAGATCATTGAATACAAGTAGACCTATTTCTGATAGATGTATGTTGTCAGTTCTCATGTGGAAGTTGAATTTATTTTTAAGAAATTCCTGTATTCAAAACTTTCATTGTTCGTAATGTTACTGATTAGCTAAACATTATAAGAGTTTGTAAAACCAACTTTTTTCCCCCTTTTTCAGATGGAAGAACTGGTGGATTCGTGGAATTTTAACTTTAGCAATGATTTCAGGTTTCTCCCTTATCATATACATGGGATCATTTATGCTGATGCTGCTTGTAAGTTTTATAGCTTAACGTTTCATGTAATTCTAGGTGGAACTATAAAAGTCACAATCCAAGGATTAATTATAACAAAAATGAATGAAGATGTTCATGCACACAGAGGTGCCTTGCAATGTTGCAATGAATGGGCAATTTTCAGAATTCCTGTGGTTTTGTTGGAATAATATGGTTCTCTATAAGAGCAGAAGGACAATTCAGTTTCATTTAGTTAAGACAAACTGACTTGTACAAATTCTAGAAAGGACAGCATATGAATATTTTGTAATCTCTCATGCTTCTGGAAAACCCTGTGTTAGAACTTCTGTTACCTCTTTCCATTATTTCAGGTCTTAAGCATACAAGTCAAGTGCTTTCATGAAATCATCACTATAGGTTACAGAGTTTATCGATCTTACGACTTACCGTGGTTTAGAACATTAAGCTGGTACGTAACAACTGGATTTTTAAAAAACTTTAGCTCTGATTCCAAACTTCTTTTTTTTATCATGGTTGCTTTCTAAGAAAAATATCAACCTAGAATTTCGTGATTCTGCTTCCAACCCCTGGGTGTTGCTTCCATTCTAAATGCATTTAAACTGAACCCTATTGAGAACCCCTCAACAGTGGGATCAAATCAACTTAATTGAATTAATAAAGTGTTCCAAATTATAAACATCAAATAACACTAATTTAAATAATTGTATTCTTCATAGGGCAAAATATGACTATTTTAGACAACCGTCGACATCAGTTGTCTGGTGTGTTTTAAAGCAGGGCTTTTCAACCTTTTCACCCATTGTACCACTTTTAGGATATGGCAACATCTGAGTACCACCAGTCGCCTAGCAAAGTGTCAAAAACTTGAGGACCAAAAAAAAAAGGGAAAAAGTGATAAAGTACAGGTAGTCCTCGACTTACAACAGTTCGCTTAGTGACTGTTCGAAGTTACAATGGCACTGAAAAAAGCGCCCCCCCCAAGCCACAGCCGAGCAAGACAGCACCTGGCAGCGCTCTTCCTCCTGTCCAAGGTTTTCATTGTTGTGAGCATTTCTGTTGAGGATTGGCAGTGGGGGTGGGGTGGAGGGGTGTTTGGTTTTTATTCCCCCGTCTGCTGGGTGGTTGCAGCAGGTTTTGGTCACTTCACATGACCCTGGGACGCTGTGACCGTCATAAATATGAATCAGTTGCCAAGCATCTGTAAATCACAAGACCCTGGAGATGCTGCAACATTCCAGCTGATTGGCGCTTCTTCTGGGCTCAGCAGAAGCACCAGGATCAGTGCTGCTTTCCAGCTGATTGGCGCTTCTTCAAGGCTCAGCAGAAGCACCAGGATCAGTGCCGAGCTCCAGCTGGAGCCTGGCACTGATCCTGGCGCTTCCACTGAGCCCTGACAGCCACGAAGAAGCGCCGATCAGCTGGAAAGCGGCACTGATCCTGGCACTTCCGCTCAGCCCTGACAGCCCTGCAGCTCCAGCCATCTCTCGCTCAGGCTTGTGCAGTGCTGCCGCCGGTTCAGCTCATTCCCCTCCCCCGCTACCACTTTTCTAGGATGGTCGCGTACCACCTGCCAGGTGCCAATGTACCACAGGTGGTACCCGTACCACTGGTTGAAAAGCCCTGTTTTAAAGTATCAGAATATTGGGATTTTATTAAATTGAGTGAATGTTTTGATTCTATCAAGTTATATGTAATATGTATAGATCTCACAAAGTAATTAATCTATAATGTGTGTTGCAGGTATTTCTTGTTATGTGTGAACTATTTCTTTTACGGTGAGACAGTAGCAGATTACTTTGCTACTTTTGTTCAGAGACGAGAACAACTTCAATTCCTAATTCGCTACCACCGATTTATATCTTTTACACTTTATCTGGCAGGTAATAATAAAGCTCCTCAGTAGTCAATGTATTTTGTGTGCTTTGATGTAACCTGTTGAACCTTCCACTTCTGGTACTCTTCTTCAAAATAGAAAATGTGGCCCTTATATATGGCCTTAATACACTTATTAGGGAGAATGGAGAACATTCATAGCAATGTGTTGCAAAGTGAGTTGACATAAGCAGTGGCCGTGGGCGTCTTCCAAGGACATTTCTGCATGCAGGTGCACATAAAACGTTTTGCTGGCAGAAAATCCGAAAGAGCTTTTGCAACTGCTTTCACAAGGCTTTCTGGAGAATGTCTTGGTCTTTAAGGAGATTCTCTTTGTTTGCACCAACATGCTTTGTGAAACACACTTTGAATACTTGGCATAGCTCCATAGCCTTTGAAGATTAAAAAGAAAGTAATATAAAATACATATTCAAGAGTTACAGTGAATATTGTAGACTTATCAAATCCTTTTGTTACTCTTTCTGTCATCTATTCTTAATGAAGATTTATACTATAGATTAGCTCTGATATTGGAGTATGGATCAGAAAAGACATGGCAATTTTTTGTTTAGTCCTGAGAGCATAAATTTAACTGTAGCATTGTAATAATAATAGAAGTAACTAATCGTTTTCTCTATTATGTATTTTATATGGGGGGGGGACGGGACATGTCAGGTCAACTCTTTGTCAGATTTCTTTAGTTTCCTCTCCATTTAATTTCAAGCTGTGTTTAGCAAGAGCGCTAACATTTTCAAGGAAGAAGAAATTCTCTGGATCACATAGCAGGCAGAGTTATATTGCATATTTTCAAAAATTGCATTCCTGCTTTGTAAATGTCATGTGTATTAGTAGCTGCAGAGATTCTAATCTAGGGCATTTTGGGTAGTAGATTATATATGATAGAAGCTGCCCTTTCATGTGCCTTTCCCTACCAAACTTGCATGGAGTACAGATCATCAAGGTGTATGTTAAATTTGCAGAGCTTTATTAACAGATAAGGAAGAATAAATGTTACATAGAATTTGCATTTTTAATAGGGGACAAAATTACAGTTTCAGAAGATTTATAGAAATTCATTGATTAACCGACTCACTGCTTAAGATGAAGAACAATCTAGAAACATTGGTTTTTTTAAAAAAATATTTTCTGCAAAGCTAAACAAATAGCTAGGACTTCTATTTAAAAAGTATTTGACGCAAACAGGTTAGTTTTTCAGATGCAATAAATTATAACTTAATTTATGCCACTGTGTTTTAAAGACTTCCCTGAATCAGAATACAGTAGTTACATTTGCAGATATTAATTAACAGAACTTGAGAAATGGGATCTTTGCTTACAGTTTTCATACTGCAAATCATGCGGTTTATCTTAAATTATATAGTGTGTAAACTGACCTAGTGAATGTCTGAAGGGGAAAGAAACTTGGATGGTGACAAGTGACATCACATACATCATGATAGAAATGACACAAATACGTACATACGTTTTGTGTGTCATGATGGAAACAACACAGTATTGAATGTATTCAAAATATTTATAGATTGCAGTGTGGGCTCTTAGTACAAATGAACTAATAATCAACACTCTTCTGATGAACTTGATATGATTTATTTAGCATAAAAAGAACAATGCTGTAAAACATACACCTGTCTTCTTTATTTGTATAGGATTTTGTATGTTTGTGTTGAGTTTGGTGAAGAGACATTATCGCTTACAGTTTTATATGGTATGTATCAATCTTTGGGTATCTCAGTTCCTTTTTAAAACATATTTTGGTTTTGCAATAGAAATGTTCATAAAGTAAATTTTAAAGACTCATAGACACAGGTCAAAATTATTTACATCATGTTATTATTTCCACTTTTTATTTGATTGCAGTAGGGATACCTTTAGTAGTGAATAATCCCAGATTCTTAAAATGGGAAGATTATTCTAACATTAATTATTCAATAATTCTAAGAATGTTACAATGTTTTCAGCACAAAGAAAGATTCCTATTTTCTATAGACTTCAGTCAGCAAAGCTGCCTATATTCTAAATGTTCTGAATGAACATTTAAATACGAAATTGACAATTTTTGCATCTTGTGACTGTATATTAATGCAAGAGCTGTCTTGGAAAATCTCCTTGTAGCACTGCTTTGCAGGGCCCTAACCCTATCTCTGGTAGAAAAGACACAAAATCTTAAATGATTGTTTGTGTGGTAACGTCTCTATTCCAAGCCTATTTAGAGCTAATATGAGTTTTAACTGATGGCCATTTCAATTAAGTTAGGAGTTTGAAAATTCTCTAGAAACAGAAAATGAAGGTTATGTGCTTATATTGGAAAAGACATTTCTTTTAGTATTTTCACTAGATCAAACTAATAAAGATCTGGGTCAAATCTAACAAAGTAATTGGTAGAATGCAAATGGAAACTAAACCTTTTATGTTAGTTGAGCAAGCATTAAATATATTGAGATTGTTACTTCATTATACAAGTATTACAAGGGGCAGCACATTGAATTTATCGATAAGAACGGACTTTTTATCTAGTTCTCTGGAGATCACATTTTAAGAATTAAGAATTTGTAGAATTTACATACAGTTTTTCAGAGTTACATAGCATGATTTCATCATGTCATATATCATTAACATTTTAATATTCCAGTTCTGAATTGTGTATACAGCTAGACTGATTATTATGATTTTCACTATATGCCATTCATATTAAGTTAATTTCTACATTTTTTATTAACAAGTGGAAGATATAAATATTGTTATCGATGTCTGTTCTCATAACTGTCTTGTCTTGTAAAGTTTTTTGCTCTTGTAAACTAATTGTTGTGTTATTACACTATTACCAGTTCGCATGGACTCATGTCACTTTGCTGATCACTGTAACTCAGTCTCATCTTGTCATCCAAAATCTGTTTGAAGGCATGATCTGGTAAGGGAACAATAATTCTTGCAAATGTGGGTACTTATATATCTATATCTATATTCTGTCTCTAAGGAGCGTTACTATTTTTCAGTGGTTCTTCCTGGTTTTGAAGTGAGACCTTTCTTATCTCTCAGCAAGAATATACTGCTATAAAGTTTCACAGTTAAATCCTTCGGTCCTCTGATTGATAAGAATTGGCCATGATAATCAAGCTTTCATCTGGTGTGGGTAGGTTTGAATTAGAAGGTTATTTTTGCCTCGTGGGAGAGCAGAGAGAGGTGGGCAGGTGCCAGGATAAGGTGTAGATGGATAAAGTGTGTCAACTGGCTTCAAAACAAGGTTGGGCATGAATTCCAATAACCATGGAATATCTGAAAGGAAAAGTAGAGTCCGGCAGCCATTCCATGTCCATCAGAGACACTGAGCAACCACTTTCCTTTCCCCACACTGGCAATTGAAGGATAACTTAAGCCTATGCATTGGTAGCACTTCAGAGCAGCAGACAGCATTGTTGAACTGAGAGTAAGCAGGATGCCACCTAGCAACAGAAGCCAACTAACTTCAAGGTGGCTAAAGAGATACTTTTAAGAGTACAAAAAAACTGCAGATGGGATTCTTTAGGATTCAGGAATACAATGTGTGTGGGAATATATGCAGAGATAAATAGGGTTTCGTGCTAAGAGTTAAATGGCAAATTAAGAAGTAAATAAGTACAAGTGGTTCTTGACCCCAATTAGGAGCAGCATTTCCATTGCTAAGCAAGATGGTTGTTAAGTGAGTCACACCCAATTTTACCACCTTTTGGCCATGATTGTTAAAAGTGAATCATTGCAGTGGTTAAATGCATCATGAAGTCAGTAAGCAAATCCAGCTTCTTCCATTGACTTTGCTTGTCAGAAGCCAGTTGGGAAGGTTGCAAATAGCAATCATATGAACTCTTGGAATGCCGCAACTGTCATAAATACCTGCCCAAAGTTTGATCACATGACCATAGAGATGCTGTAACTGTCATAAATGCAAGGATCGGTCATAAGTCTCTTTTCAGCGCTGTTGCAACTTTAAATAGTCACTAAACAAATGGTTATAAGTCAAGGGCTAACTGTACCATAACGTTAATGAGCATTATTGTGTTAAGCTTATTGTATAATACAGGGGTGTCAAACTGCCGGCCCGCGGGCCGGATGCGTCATGCCGAAACCGCGCCCACCCCATTGCCGGCAATGGCGAAAAAGTCGTGATACATCGCAACACGTCATGTGACATTGCGAGTTTGACACCCCTGGTATAATATAACAAGCAAGATAACACTACATTTTTTTTTTTGATCTGCACCTTTTTCTAAAGTCCTCACAAATCCAACCAACATAGTAGCAGCACTTGCTACTATAGGATACTTAGAGTACAGTATCTGCTTGTTGAAAATGATACCTGGATATCCAATGATATCCAATGATACTTGGAGTATAATGATGCGTGGAGTACAATATCTGTGTGTTGAAAACTCATGGAGGAATATAGTGTAGCAACCATGTATTATTGAAAATCACTCTCCCTGATTCAAATGGCTATAGTTTCACTGGTTTGGGCTACCATTATTCCTTGCGTGAACCAAAGCTACATGCCTACCTCATTTTCTTGTTCAGCAGCTGCTCTTAAATTAAATGAAAATAAGGTTCCCTTTGGCGAAAAGATAATGACTCTCTTGAACTGAGTTCAGTTCTTGGTGATTTAGTAGATACAGTATTGTTGAAGTATACATTACAGATCAAGGCATTATGGTGATAATACGGTCTGTTTTTTTAAAAATTTAAATAATTTAACTTCCCCCCCCCCTTGCTGTGCAGGTTTCTTGTTCCAATCTCAAGTGTCATTTGCAATGATATTGCTGCTTATATATTTGGATTCTTCTTTGGCAGAACACCATTAATTAAGGTAAATGAGTAAAAATACATAGTTTGAAATATGCACATTGATTACAAGATAGTTCAGAGAAATTTTTTTAAACACTTCCAGTATTTTCTCACATTGCTTGATATCTGAGTGACATTTCCTCATCCAGTCTATGTAGAAACCATCTCTGGTTTTGAAAAATACTTTATTATTTGAGAGGCATCCCTTATAAAGTTTTTTTTAGAAATCCGTCAGAATTGGTAGGAGACATAAAGGGTGTTTTTCTGACAGTGAAAGTGCAAAATAAAATAGTTTGTGCTTGTATTTCTAACACTATAACCTTAGTTTAACAATCTAATATACAGTACATTCACATTAGCTGGATAACACTATCTTGTGATTGTTATAATTCTACTGGATTGTAAATTGCTTGATTTATTCTATTCCTAGTTATTTTCTATGCCTGATTGTTTCATATTACAGTGACACAAAGTGGAAATAGAGTTGCTGCAGTGAGATTATGGTTGTGTATAAAAATACTAATTCGTATAGTTGATCGGGATATGTATATTATAAAAAATATAAGCATCCTTATTTCTTACTGATATTACCACCATTCCATACCAAATTATGATTGCTAGAAAAGTAAATCTTATTACCCTCCTAGAAATATCATTACTCAAATCAGACAGTACAGTGATGCTTAACACTTTGTGAACTCTTTTGAATTTACAATATTTTGACATAAATACAACCTAAAACATGATTTATTCTCTACACAAGTCCTAAAACTAGATAAATTAACCAAACAAATGAAAAACATTAGACTTGTTTTTTTTTTATCATTTAGGAAAATGATCCAAAGCTATATATTTGCATGTGGCAAAGGAATGTATACCTTTATTTTCAGTAATTCTGTGCCCACTTGGGCATCAGTAACTTCAACTGAACATTTCCAATTCTGCATATTAGCTTTGAGAAATTTTAGCCAGCCCAAAACATTAACTTTCCTCTGCTTTAACTATCCCTTCGTTGTATGATTTCTGAGTTTTGGGTCATAGTCTTAACTTTCTTTTGAGCTTCAGTTCATGGAAAGATACCCTGCCATTTTCCTATAAAATTGGCTGGTACGATTTAGAATTCAAAATTCCAACAATGATGGCAAGCCATCCTAGCCTGGAGGCAGCAAAGCAGGCCGGAACTATGATACTGCCACCACCATATTTCACAGATGGGATAAGGTTCTTACACAGGTATAGTATAGGGGGTACCTTGCTCAATAGCAGTAACTGTGAGAGGGACCTCGGAGTCCTAGTGGACAATCACTTAAATATGAGCCAGCAGTGTGCTGCAGCTGCCAAAAAGGCCAACACAGTGCTAGGCTGCATTAACAGAGGGATAGAATCAAGATCACGTGAAGTATTAATACCACTTTACAATGCCTTGGTAAGACCACATTTGGAATACTGCATCCAGTTTTGGTCACCACGGTGTAAAAAAGATGTTGAGACTCTAGAAAGAGTACAGAGAAGAGCAACAAAGATGATCAGGGGACTGGAGGCTAAAGCATATAAGGAACATTTGCTGGAATTGGGTATGTCTAGTTTAATGAAGAGAAGGACGAAGGGGGACATGATAGCAGTGTTCCAATATCTCAGGGGCTGCCCCAAAGAAGAGGGAGTCAAGCTGTTCTCCAAAGCGCCTGAAGGCAGGACAAGAAGCAACGGATGGAAATTAATCAAGGAGAGAAGCAACCTAGAACTAAGGAGAAACTTCCTGACAGTTAGAACAATTAACCAGTGGAACAACCTGCCTCCAGAAGCGGTGAATGCTCCAACACTGGAAGTTTTTAAGAAGAGACTGGACAGCCATTTGTCTGAAATGGTATAGGGTTTCCTGCCTGAGCAGGGGGTTGGACTAGATGACCTCCAAGGTCCCTTCCAACTTTATTATTATTATTATTATTATTATTATTATTATTATTATTATTATTATTATTATTATTTATTATTATTACTGGAATACAGTGTTTGTCTTTCGACGAACATAATGCTTTTCATTCAAGGCAAAAAGTTCTATTTTGGTCTCCTCCGTTCAAAGAACATTCTTCCAATAGCCTTCTGGCTTATCCATGTGATCATTCACAAACTATAGATGGCCAGCAATGAAATGTAGTTTTCTTTTTGCAACCCCATCATGCACACCATTGTTCTTTAGTATTCTACTGGTGGTGCTGTCATAAGGGCCAATGTTTGCCAATGTAAAAGAGGCCTTTAATTCCTTAGATGTTATTATCCTGGGGGGTTTTGAGACCTCCCAGATTATTTACATGCCTTATTTTTGGGGTGATCTTGGTGGGTCAAACACTCCTGAGGAGGAAAATAGTAATGTTGGATTGCCCCCATTGTATATATACTGCCTGACAGAAGACAGGTGGAGTCCAAACTCTGGATAGAGTTTTGTAAATTTCTCTACTGGTGAACCTCACAAGATGTTTTTCAGAGATCCTCAGAAATCTCCTTTGTCTTTAAGCCACGATATACTTCCACAAACCTATGTTGTAACAACCTTATTTTGATAGAGACTACGCAGAATTCTGTTCTTTAAATAAAGCAGGACCTCCCACGTTCACACCTGATTATTATCCCATTGATTGAAACAACTCTAATTTCCTCTTCAAATGAACTGATAAGTCTAGAGATTCACATACTTTTGCCACATACTGTTATATAGCTTTGGATCATTTTTCTCAAATTAATAAATGTAATGTTTTTGAATCATTTATTTAATTGTATTCTCTTTACCTAGTTTTAGAACTTGTGTGGAGCAGAGGTCAGGTTTTAGGTTATATTGAAAATTTAAAAGTGTTCACAAACTTTTAAGCACCACTGTATATATTCTTATTTAGCGTGTTGAGGCACCTGTTTGATCACGTTAGCAATTACATTGCTAATAGGATGTATTTCTCTCACCCATCTTCTTAAAGGTTTTTTTTTAACATGTGGATATGTAAAAACTAAGGGTTCTAATTTGTTTTATAGATACTATATACTATTTTATTTATTTATTACATTTCTGTGCTGCCCATCTCACTGTCAAGTGACTCTGGACAGGTTAGAACATCAATAAAAAGAGGAATATAAAAGAGTAAAACAATAAGACATCAAACATTAAAAGTTATTTAAAAAATTGGATAAACTAAGGGCCAATACACAAACAGGATGGAGATGAGATCTATTGAAAGATAGTATAGGAGATGACCAGGCTATACCTGAGGGAGGGGTCAAATGTGTCATCAGTTTTGAGTCCCTTTGTACCCACTAGAGTTCTATGTCCAGCCCACCTTGAATTCTGTTCACTCTTACCTACCACAAACTTGCTTTGACTGTTAGTAGTTCAGATTTCTTATAGGGAGCTTACAATACAATAAACGTATATATATTTTTAAACTGCCTGGACTCCTGATTTCCTGCGCTTGACAGATTGTTCCACCTTTCATGGAATAAGTGACCTTTTTTGTATAACCGTGTCTCAGTTTTCATGTTGTTTGGAAGGAACCTGGGCAAAAATAAATGAATCATCATTTTCTAGAGTAGCAGTATGCTTGCCAGAAGAGAAAAGAGTCTTGTGCCACCTGCTGCTTTTTAATTTCTTATTTTCTCTCTTTAATTAGCTCTCTCCCAAAAAGACCTGGGAAGGTTTCATTGGTGGCTTCTTTATCACAGTCATATTTGGATTTATTGTAAGTGGATGCAGTATCTTCTATATTATTGTTGTATTATTTGGGGCTGGTATTGAAATTGGAATGAAGGACTAGAATTGCTGCTAATCTGTAGCCTTTAAGCATTAAACAGTAAGTTAAAACCTAATGCTCTATTCTTATTGAGGTTTATGGGTGGCAGATATTACAGTGGTTGGTTATTAATATGCTATGTGTATTAGTAAGCCTTCTGTAACCACCATAATAAAAATCATTGTGGAAGCTGAGAAGTAACTCACATGCAGCTGAACAATATGTACATTATTTCTAGATTTTTTAAAGACATGGCTCTCAGATGAGTATTGTGAATACAAATAAGAGGTATTATGGTAAACTGTTATCTAATGTAACTATTAAAAGTTTCATTAAGATAAGTAAAACTTATAACAGATTCAAAACCCTGCACTGCGGGGACATTTAAAAAAAGCAGGCTGCAATATAGTAAAGACATTGAAGTAATCTTACAAATGTAAGGACCTTGTGTAATTCAAAGCAGTTTCATAGCCAGTGGATCACTGCTGAGGCAGCTTTAACTTTGCCAGCAACCCTAATTATTTTTACTGATTGGCCTCAGGTCAGAAACCAAAAGTTTATCTTAAGCACATGGTTGGGATTATTACTTATACACTGCTCTGCAATGATAGCATTTTTCAGTAGTAACATAATTCAATGTAATTTATAGCTGGATGATATGCATTGGCAGATCTTGATATTGCCAAATGGAGTTCTGCATCCATAAATAGGGATAAGGAAGAACAGCTGGTTTTGAATAATAAACTGAATCCATCAGGTGTTCTTGCTGTTCCTGGGTGGCTCATGGAATAAGATTTATGTTGTCCTAATTGGTACAAAGCACAATGTGAGATAGTGGGTGATTACCCTTGGTTGCAAGATTTCTAGACCAGTGATGGCGAACCTTTTAGAGACCGAGTGCCCAAACCACAACCCAAAACCCACTTATTTATCACAAAGTGCCAGGGCCGCATCAGCATTGTGGTGCCCTCAGGGGGGACATGGGGGTGTGGCCCACTGGGTGGGCATGGCTGCGGTTGTCATGGCATACTGGGTGGGCGTGGCTGGGATGGGCATGGCCACCTCGATGTTGCTCATGGGGGGATGCCTGTGGGGGCCGGGCAGGGTTGGGGGAGATCCAGGGGGTCTCTGGCGGGTGGGGCGGTGGGCAGGAGGCTCAGTATAAATGGGGGGAGGCACGCAATACTAGCTGGGACTGGGGGGCCATGGTGCCGATGGGATTCGGCTTTCCCTGCTCGGGGTGGCCTTTGGCTTGCTGGGTGTGGGCGTGCTCTACCACCTCTACTCGAGCTTGCTAGCTGGCTGATTCGCCTCCTTTGTGCTGGATGGGTTTGCCGCTCCGGGCGGCGGCCTAATGGACCTGCGCAAGCTGCTGGCAGCGGTGGCGCGCGTGCCCACAAAGAGGGCTCTGAGTGCCTCCTCTGGCACGTGTGCCATAGGTTCGCCACCACTGTTATAGACAGTCTACCTGATATAAATCCTAAAAGGACAGATACTTTTAAGAATTGACTTAGAAGTAGACAAGGCCTCTTCTTAGTCTGTACGCTAGCATTCAGTATTGCAAATGTGTGGGCATTTTGCTTAATTTTGGTAATAGTTTGGTAATAATAGTTGAGTAATGGTTTGGTAAAAATGAAAAGTTATCAAGAGTAACAGGTTTAGCCAGCCAGCCAGCCTAGCCAAGTTGTGTCTCTTCCTCCCAAGTTTTCTTTCCAGCCACCATTTACCTAATTTCAGAGGATATAAAGGCTTGGTGGAGGATTGGAGAAGTTCATAATTACACCCCAACTCTACAGGAAGCCCTTAATCAGCAACATCTAAGGGTATCTATTGTCCTTTCAGGTTGCTCATCTTCTGGCACAATACCAGTACTTTGTATGTCCTGTGGAATACAGCAGCGAAACTAACAGGTTTGTCACAGAATGTGAACCATCAGAAATTTTCCAGCTAAAGAAGTACTCCTTACCACCCTTGCTTCAAGTTGTTCTGAGAAAGGTATGTAAAGCTAAGCCCTTAAAGAAAAGCTAGATCTTAAGCATTCAGAAAATTGGCTACAAAAAGGGCTAAAGCAGGGGTGTCAAACTTGCAACGTCACGTGACGGGTCGCGACGTATCGCGACTTTTTTTTGCCATTGCTGGCAATGGGGTGGGCACGGTTTCGTTATGTTGCATCCGGCCCGCAGGCCGGCAGTTTGACACCCCTGGGCTAAAGTATCTAAAATGCCCAGCTCTCCTTCCGGTTAGCTTGTTAGAACAAATAAAATAACGTTAGGAACAAGCATTTCACCGTATTTCCCACAGGTGCAAGAATATATCACATAGAAAATCACTGTTAAGTTTTTCTTTTATGGAGAAAAACGCAGTGGCTCAGGGGTAAAGATGCTGGGCTTCTCAGCTGGAAAGCTAACAGTCCAGGTTTGAAACCCGAGCGCTGCGCAACAGGTTGAGCGCCTGTTATTCCTGCCCACTTAGCCGTTTTAAAGCATGCAAATGTGAGTAGATAAACAGGTACCACTTCAGTGGGAAGGTAACCGTGTTCTGTGTGCCTCGGCGTTCAGTCTTTCTGGCCACGTGACCACGGAAGTGTCTTTGGACAACGCTGGCTCTCTTGGCTAAGAAACGGACGTGAGCACTGCTCCCTAGAGTTGGGACATGACTGAACAAGGGAAACCTTTACTTTTAGGGTTTTTTTTTAATTTTATGACACTCCTCTATCCTTGGCAGAGGGTGAGAACCTCATTTGACCCAGTATGGCAGAATAGGCAGAAAGAAAGGTCCATTTTGCACTTTGATAGCACGATGTGAAACAAACCAATTCTGTGGATTGTCCTCTGGGTTTAAGAAGGACTTTCTACCACCTTGAGAACTTTCTTGCAGCTAGAAAGGCCCAATTATGTGCCTTTCATTTAAATAACAAGAGCATAATTCTGGTACAAGTCTCTGTGTTGTGGTCCGAAGGAGGATACAGTCCTTGAAAACGGAGACATTATTCTCTGTTTTAGTTTCTTTATTTTGCATTCCTTGCCAGGAGTTTTGATACAACCCTTCGGTACATTACAAAGCGGATGCCAGAATCTGGATTTCTCTGGCTGGCGTCTGTCTTATCTTGCTAACTCCTCCCTTACTTTATTGTCATGATTTACGTCTTCCAATTAGGCTGGAGGCCAAAGATTCACTTCCCTTCCCAATCTCCCGCTTTCTTCACAATTCTCCTCCCTCTGTCTTGTCATCTGATTTAACTCCAAAAATACCAAACAGTTCTGCATATCTTGTCAATGCAATAATATCCCATATTAACAGCGTTGACACTCTGATTATACACACCTTTCTTCTGCTGGACAGAGCTTCAGTTACTTTGCTTGCTTCTATACCTGGATAGATTAATTTGATGATGCTGATGAGGAAAGAACTAATCATTCAGCAACATGGCTTGGGTGAAATCATACTTCTTCTGGCCTAAGCTAGCCTCAAAAGAGGATTCATTTACCCTTTTCATAACAGAAAAGGGTCATATGAACTTCTATGGATGATATATCTCCAACCTTTACTTCAACTTTTACTATGGCTGCCAGGGGTATTTCCTGTTTTGTCAATTTAGCTTGAAAGCTTTTAATCCTTTAATATGCTAAATTTAGGACTAATTTTCTCTGTGTTAATGTCAAATAAATGCTGATTAAAAATTAACACTTATGTCTTACTGCAGGAAACTGTGACGATGTATCCATTCCAGATGCACAGCTTTGCACTGTCAACATTTGCATCTTTAATTGGGCCATTTGGAGGGTTTTTTGCTAGTGGATTCAAAAGAGCTTTCAAAATCAAGGTGAGTACATAACCTACTGTGGCTTTTTGCAAGTACACATTTAAAAAAATGTTTCTTCAGTTGCTAAAGATGATAAACTATTATTAATTGACTACTGCAGTGATAATTAACTTTCAACTCATTAGTTTAAAAGATAGCAACAATGAAACCTCATAATGCTTAATAATTTAGAGGAGAAAGAGATGTCTCATATTCACAAAAGTCTGTTCAATACAAAAACATGCAAACATAGCAATTTATGTTATTTGGGTAATGAGATCATTATGCAAGTTAAGCCACTTGTATCAATTTATGCCTTTTGTGTGATGGCCTCATTATGCAAATGGCATAAATTGATACAAAATAATGTAATTTGCCTAAACACATTATGCAAATAGCACAAGTCAATCCAAAATAATGTCATTTGCATGTCATTATGCAAATGACAACATTGCTACAAATTATGTAATTTGCATAATGACATCATCATCACACACTTTTGCAAATTACTCGCTGGAATTCTATGCATTGTCCATTCTACTGAGATCTGCCAGATCAGAGTTTCACTGTGGTAACGGTCAATTGGTTGACGGTCCTACTAAACGGTTCTAACTGTACTCAAATACTTAATATAGGGACATCCTTTTCTCTTTAAGGATTTTGCTGATACTATTCCTGGCCACGGTGGAATAATGGATCGTTTTGATTGTCAGTACTTGATGGCTACTTTTGTACATGTCTATATTACCAGTTTCATAAGGTATGTTTCTGCAAGTTGTCATTGTAGAGTTTCTTGGGAAAAATACAAATGCTTTTGTATCAGCCTTGTCTCAAACGCTGGGCTGTGTCAAATTGGTGTTGGGAGCAAAGAAGCTAATTAAACCATTCCTTTGGACTCCAAAATGGGTGAAACTGCAGCTAGGAAGCTGCACGTAGTTCCCCAGCACCTCATTTTTGCACCCAGGTTTTCTGAGAATGGGGTGCTGAACCCCAATCAAATGGCCAGGTTTTGGAGAAAACCCTTTGGGAAGCAAACTGTTTAATTCTCATCTATAAACCCCAACACCAGAAAACCTGAAAAATAGCCTGAAATTGGGCTGGTTAATTTCAGCCATTTTTCGAGGAAAAACTGGCAGTGTGATTGGAAATGGAAATGGTTTATCTTCCAGAGACTAACCATAGCCGTTTCCATCCTCTGAATCAGCTGCCTGCCTGCTTCCTGACAACCTGGTAATGTCGTGTTGCTCCACTGTGGGAGCTGCATTGTTGCCAATTATGTTCTGAGTACTGTTTGCTAAAAGGGCCGTATAGCTTTATAATTGGCCCTGTCGATTCTTCTCATCCTCAAACGTTACTCACTTTCTGCTCTTAAAAATAACAATAGTTTAAACATTTGAGCTGAAATAAAAATATATCACAACAAGCAGCCTTTTGAGAGGAATGGAATGAGACTGTTTAATTTTGCTAAGGAAAGCTCAGCATTATTTTTGCAAAAGAGGCTGCATCAGACTTTTATGAGTTCCTGAATGTGTCAGCAGTTAGAAACCGAAGGCCCAGTAGTAGTTTGCCTATAAAATGATATCTTAAGAAAGGCACAAAGAGGATGTATTGTTTCTGTGTTCAGCAGCAGGCTAAAAATAGAAAGTATAGATAAGGGTAGCAGGGCAAGCAATTTCTTCATTGCATAGAATTTTGCATTACCTCTAAATAAGGAAGGATTGCCACGGTATATAATTAGAATCGCTTATTTTCACTCGTCTTGAACATTGTGTAAAATACAGGTAGTCCTCAGGTTATGACCATAATTGAGCCCAACATTTATGTTGCTAAGTGAAAGGTTTGTTAAGTGAGTTTGCCCCGTTTTACGACATTTTTGCCACAGTTGTTAAGAGAATCACTGCATTTGTTAAATTAGTAACAGTTGTTAAGTGAATCTGGATTCCCCCTTGACTTTGCTGATCAGAACGTTGCAAAAGCTGGTCACAGGACACCCAGGACACTGCAACCGTCATAAATGTGAACCACTTGCCAAGCACCTGAATTTTGATCATGTGACCACGGGGGATGCTGTAACGATCCTAAGTGTGAAAAACGGTCACAAGTCCCTTTTTTCAGTGCCGTTGCAATTTTGAACGGTCACTAAATGAACTGTTGTAAGTTGAGGACTACCTGTATTTAGCAAAACTCCTGGGTCCCACTTGTTATCTTCCTTATCATCTCAAATCACTATTCCAGTGGCATTTGAAACAGGGAAGCAAAGCAGAGATGAATTAGGGATTCATCTGAGCAGAAATGAGAAATTCAGAGCTCTGATGGCAAAGCCAGTACGGCTTCCATCCTCTCATGCGGAATCTGTAATAGTGCTTGGTCAGCCATGCAAGAGAAGTCAGCCATTTATGCTTTCGATGGCAAATTCTCTAGTTATCTAATAGCGAATTCCCTGGCAGCCATTTATAATGGGAAAGTAGGCTTGCTATTGTTAGAGGAAGCACTTCGTGTTCCTGGAGAACAGGATCCAGCCCAAGTAAGGATTACAGAAGCAGGTTTTGTAATCTAAACAGAAAGACTTATTCACAGGAAGTCCATGAGGCAGTCAGAAAAGCCTAATGCTCAGCTAATTCTATCTCGCCAGGAGTATAGTCAAAGAGGAGAGCTCTCATGGATGCATGCTAGAAAACAAAAGCAGGAAGGAAGGAACTCTGACATTAACAATCAAACAAACAAGGAGCAGGAAGGAATTAGATTTACAGATGAAATGCAGGACTTATTGTTAACATATTGTCGTGTCCCGTTCCCGCCCCCCCCCCCCCCCCCGCTGCTCCTTGTGGTCAGTAGGTTGTGAAGTGCTAAGAGGCAGCACATCCGAAATCACATCTTCAGCAATGAGGATCAGTTGAAATTTGCCTTTTTTGCTTCTGTCCCTCGCAAAACTGTTGTAGTGCTTATTTTGCTTCCAGTGCACACAGCTTAGGAAAAAAAACATTAAACAAAAATTACTGAATGAAAAGCCCAGGCCGCCTCACAGCTAGATTTTGCAATAACACTCTACATGGGGGTATTCTTGAAGACTACTCAAAAGGTTGAGTTGGTTCAGAATGTACCAGTACAGGCAGTGTTCAGGGACAGAGAGCATTACCACCTCTACTTACCAGACTCCACAGGTTGCCAGTTGCTTCTGGGTGCAACTCACAATTCTGGCTGTTGGCTATAAAGCCCTACGGGGCATAGGGTCAGCTACTTGAGGGAGCCAAGTATCTACCTGGTGGCTTTGATCCAACAGAGTTGCTGTGCTCTGGATCTCTTCAATTAAAAAGTGCCATATATTGGGACTCCAGAAGCACAGCCTCTGTGTTACAACACCTGCCCTCTGGAATGAAGTTCCCAAGATCCTCCTGGTATTTTGGAGTGCTTTGAAGACCAGATTCTTCATCAGGCCTTTGGCAAGAAAGGGGATGGATCCTTCTGAGGAAGGGGCATGTTTTGCTGCTGCCTAGTTTTGCCATCTTTGCATTTGGGGGGGGGGTTTCTTTTTTTATTGCTGTATTGTTTTTATAATCGCTATACAAATTAAACCAACAAGTAGAAAAGTGGCACTGCAGATTGAAATGTTGTCTTCTTAAATCTAATCACCCAGAGGTCCGAATCCCAGCAAATTGCTGAACCAACTCTTGGTACTCCAGCCAGAGGAGCAATTAAACATTTATAAAACTTTGAAATCACACCTCATTGAGAAAGGATTCCTCCAGCCATCCTTGAGGGGATAGGAGGACTGAATGATGGACTACCAAGGGAAGCCCAGCTGGGACTGCAGTTCTGCTTCTGTGGAGAGAGCTGTGTGGGAATCAAGCCAGCCTGTGTCCAAAGATATGACTGTTTACGGAGAATACTGTGAACACCCAGGATGCCATGCAAGATTTTACGTTTCTTTTTAACAACCGCATGTTTTTGCAATAATTTATATTCTTGAATTAATGGAATGAGACTTCTTGCTTTGGTCTTAACTGTTCTGTTCTGAGCAATTGATGCATCTACTCCTAGTAAATAAAAGTTACAAGAAACAATTAGGGTGTGCAATTTATATATTTAAAAAAAACCCTCATTTAGTGCAATGATATTAATGACACCAGCTCAGTGGATGGCATTCTGTAGTACAGTGTTGGTATCTCAGTTATTTGATAATATAACTTAAAGTAATAACCGAATGGCAATAGGAGCTGTTTTGCTCTATTGCTTCCTTTTCCCCATCCCTGCCAAAGCAGAGAAATGGGCAAATTTGTATCTTTTTTGAGTTTCTCAGGTTGACTGTGCTCGTAATAAAAAAAAAAACCACTAGGTATGTATTGGGGAGGGAAGAGTCGAGTACGAGCTTTTAGGGTATCTTTTCTGTGGGAGCTGAAGTGACGATTGGATACTCCTTAACTGGATTACAGGGCTCTAGTTACCTGAGGGGTGGCCTGCATTTTCCCAAGCAAGTTCCACTCAGAGCTTTTAGGCTCCCAAGAAACGTGCCTCAAAATGTTCAGATGTGTTAAGTTTAATTGCTGTGTGTCTTTTACGGTAAGTGCAGTAGAAGGGCTCTTCGGCAACTAGAATGTTTTCAGGAAGTACCGAGGCTTGGTTCAGTGTGGTTTTCTGCTTTTATGGGATGGTTCAGTGTTTCCATCCTCTTAACCTGGAAGGAGGACTTCAAGCACGAGTCACCTGCTCTATCTGAAGGACAACCCTGAGATGCGCCCAATTTTATTCAAACTTTTCTTGAGCCTCGCATAAACTGTCACATTTTAAAGAGCTCCTTAATTTCTTTAGTTCTTCTGCATGATTTCTTTTTATCAGGTCACAATCCCAAAAAAAACTTATTTTTAAATTCAAATAACAGTTAAGTGGGAAGCCAAAAAACATGATAGGAATGTGACTGACTAAATAGGATTTAAGGTATTACAGCTGCACGCCTTTACAGACTTTCCTTGCTCTGCAAATGAAGGGAGCAGCACAACGGCTCAGTTCATTTAATTGGATTGGGCAAGATTCTTTGCAGTGAGCATTCAAGGCTTCTTATTTTGGTAGGATTTTAAGGCAACCGGCTTAAGCCCTATTTTTGTCCTGTTTGGCTTACCTTTTTAAAGCAGTTTTGTGGAATCGACTATCGGTCTTTGACTTCCAAAATAATGAAGCCTGTGTGTTTGATTTTCAGCAATAGTAAGATTACTCTGGACGAGGCTAAAATCCAATAGATTCAGACTAATGTTATCAACCGAAACTGCTGTAAATGAGGAATATTGCCAATATTTAAACACTGGGGATTCCTTGTAATCTGTCTTTAGTAATAGGGAAGCAGCAGTAGTGTTTGTCCTGTCTGTATTGCTATATTATTAGCAAAAGCTATAATAAAAGGTTATAATAAAAGCAGGATTTTTTCCTTCGGCCATTGTCTTTGGCCCTCCTAGTACTTGCAGCAGCTGAGATGGTTTTGGCTAACCTAAAGAGGCCCTGAGGCTGGCTTCAGATTCTTTTTCTTGAACATCCAAAGACACATTTGCCATACTGAGAAATGTGTATGGAACTGGGGTTCTCTGAATACGTCCGTTGTTCAGTCCCCTGACATCCACTCTTTTTCTTTTCAATTGTGATGGTTGTAAAGGCAGGCACCAGACGTCTTCAGACGACACTGGTGTAGAAGAGCCATCCTTATAGTCACACTATAAGGTAGATCACCAGATTTGCTGAGGCTACTTACGCCTTTGGGATAAGGCTGCAGCTACTCGTAACTGAAACCTGTCTGGGTAGGTGCCGTTTCTTCAGGTTGCATAAAATACTTGTTTGGTAGGGATTATACAGAATGAATCCCACGGTTGGCATTCCATATCCTCCTTTATGTTCAGCAAGGTGGGGTAGAAGAAGGAAGAAGGTGTAGATGAAAGATTAGATTTCTAAAATGATACTACCAACTTTCACACTAAACAAGAGGATAAAGCCCAGTGGACCTGGCCGTTTAAGGAGAAAAGCAGGGCGAAAAAGACCATACCTAACAAAGAGATGCTGGCATCGAGTTAAAGATTAGTTAGGAATATTTGCACTGAACATGCTAGTCATTCATTTGTATGTTTGTAAAAAATAAGACTTTAAAAAGTTTTCTTTAGAAAACATGCTACTTATTCCATCTTGATGGTGAATCATAAAAATATGTAAAGTTCAGTTTTAATATAAAATTGTAATTTTGGGGTTATGTTTGTGTAATTTTTAAATATTTTTTTTTAATTTCAATTAGTTTGTGTTTAAGCAACTGAATGCAAATGAATTAAAGCAGTCGGCTTTGTTTGCACTAATAAGGGACACCACTGTATAATGCTGCTATTCCTTCAACTGAAAAAGCCTTCTTGATAATGTTAGTTGTGCTTCAGCGTCATTTTATGTTTAGGATATCTTTTAAATAAAACCCTTTTTGGTGACAATGTAAGAATAGCATAATAAACTGCTACAGAAATATTTCAAAAGATGTTTATATATGTACTCAAACATATATAAGAAGCAGTGCCAATAAGCCATTCACAAAGAATGAGTTTCGCTTTATAGGTTTAGTGAAAGCAACTGGAAAATGTCCGAATTGTATTGGCTGAATTAGAACATGTACTGGATGTCTTTTTAAGAATACAACTCCGCTTTAGGTTTTTCTTTCCGTTATATGCAATAGAGATTTTCAGCAACCTCTATTCTAACAGTGTGATCCAAAGGAAACTCTTCGCTTATATCTGCCTTTAATTTGCACTTTTCAGTAAAACACTTCCACTTGCTTAGCAAAATTGTGCATACTGTAAATGTTTGAACATTGAGATGTGTTTTGACTATTTTGTAGAACTGAGCTGGAGATAATAAAGCCCTGCTGGAAAAAAAAAACAGCATTGTGAGGTTTGTGTGTATGTGAAAAGTATTTACAGATTGCAGTTAATTTGTAAGTTCTGCTTTAATTCCTCAAGAAGCTAACTGATGCTTCTATTAGGTTACTAATAAACCAAGGGAAAAGTGATTTTTTTTTTTAATCCAGTTTTGATATTTAATGGCCAGGAACACACAATATAAACTTGGTTAGCAATTGCTGTGTTTACTTATGTTCCCAAGTAAACCGTATTTTGAAGTAATGGTCTAATAATTCAAGCAACATGCTTCTCTACAGAAGCACAAACTACCAATCCAATTCAACCTTCTGCCAATCCAGGCCTGATTTTCTAGAGGTTTTTTCCCCCACTTTCAATTAACTCTTATTAGGAAGGGGACTTAATGCAACATGACTCATTTATTCTAGAACCTGATTGAAATGCACAGCAGGAGTAAAAAAAAAACATTTACAAAAATATCAGCTAAATTCCCTTTATCCACTTAGGGAAAAACACATTTACTCCTTGATCCAAAACTTCCGAAAAGAAAAAAACAAACTGCCGTTTGCAGATATTGAGGACTGTTTCAAAGCGAATGAAAATTTATTCTGTGTACTACAATGACACATGGACCTGTGTGTCAAGAACTTACTTAGCCAGGCAACCAAGTCATTTTTTTTAACCTTGCATACAGTTTTGTGCATTTGCTTGTGAGGTAAGCAGCTTAGGAAAAGTTATGTATCATTTCCTAGCCTCTTAATTGAGTTGCCCATGGTTACAAAGCTGCAGGGCTTATAAGAGAGATGCCTCTAGTCTAGCCACAAAATACCTATTATTTTCTGAGAGCAATTAAGCCACACAGGGAGGCTTCAACTTGTTTGCTGCATAGATGAGTGTGTTTCAGATAATTGGAATCCTACTGTGATTCCATTTCATAGTTTTCTTTTATATTTTTTGAAAGAGAGCAGATTTGGAAGGGACATCAAGCGCTGATGCAGGTTAAGAGGAATATCATATGGATGGTAAAAAGTCTCATGTAAATTCAAGGAAATAGTTCTTTACACTTCATGCTTCCTTTTAGTGCTACTATAGCACAATATATAAACTAGCATCTTGGTTTTTATTATTTGAATAATGCAAGCTTCTGGAAAACTCACTTTTCATTCAAAGTTAAACAGTCCTATACGCTTAATCACTGCAACAACTCGGATCAAAACAGTTCAGTGCTTTGTATTAACTTCTTAGTTTGCACTGGATAAACACTTGGGAGTTACTTTGATTTTGGGGTGGGTTGAGTTTGACTTGGCTGGAAACAGAATTCTTGGTGCAAGCTCCTTATCCAGTAGTTTAAAAATACATGTTTCAAAAGCTGGTTATACAATTTTTCAAAGAGATCTGGACAGAAAAACTTGGTGGTAAATAGTATTTATTTGAAATGAAAAACAAAAAAGGTACCTGAACTATTGCATTTAATCATGTATTGTATTTGTGTTACTCTACCTTTTTGCATTGGAGACAAATATACAATAAAACATTCAGATATCACAGATTGCACACTAGATAGTAATTCTTCAGGCCTTTTACATAACCACCAAAAACAGATATTGGATTCTTCAATATAGTACAAAAGTCCACCCCTCCAGTCCTAGCCAGTTATCTTCAATTTCCTCCTGTTGCTGTACAAATAAACGGCCATTTACCCCAAGGCTTACAAATTAATAACAGGACAAAAAATATACATTATACTGACACAAAAAGTCAGTTGTGTTAAGTCATGCAACAAGTAACCAAACTTGCTGAAATTAAAAATATTTTCTAAAAACAGTTTTAACTGCATAAATATTTTTTTTTTTTATACACAGTTCATTTACCAAAACCAAAGGAGTCTGGAACAAAGCAAAAAAAAAAAAAGAGTTCCTACTAATTTTTATACATAAGAAAGTGCAAAACAATGTCTCTAAAAAGTCTTTTGCTCTTGGACTGGCAGATGACGGATGGGGCTGCCACTCTGACCTTCTTAAGCATGAACACTACAGTCACACATTACAAAACAAAGAGTGTATGGACACCTTCAGGGAGAACCACATCAAAGGACGAGGGGAGGATGAGGCGAGCTGCTTGACAGTGCAAAGGGCGATTTGGCTGCTGCTTAACCAATGTTCAGTCACAAAAAAGCAAATTGCAACTGCTGGAAAAAATAGAGCCACTGTTTGTGGTTGAGACCAGAGTTGCTCAATCCAATCTCAGCATCTTCCAAGGTGTGTGGACTTCAACTTTCAGAATTCCCCAGCTATGGAATTCTGGGAACTGAAGTCCACACAGCTTCAAGATGCTGAATTGGGCTAGAACGTTCTGATAAAACATTTATGGGACTGGGGAAAAAAAAAAAGCATTCTGACAGGAGCTGTCGAGGTTTCGCTACACCAAAGAATTGTATTGCTCAGTATCCATTTATTCCAGTGGGACTTGAAGGGGCTTCAAGGTAGGAATGGATGGGGCCACACCATTCCTTGGTGCAGAGGAACCCCCACATTTCCCTCTCTCATCAACAGGATGCAACTTTGCAGTTACCCTTGGAGTAGATAAATAAGGGTAGAAATCTGGAAGACTTCATCCCCAATCAAGTAGCTAATTTGTTCAGCACACTGAACTTCAAACACAAGCATACACATTTAACCAACACTGCCACACAGGAGAAAAGTCACCCTCCCTCTGAGAACACCCAATGTAAAAAGTGTAGAATAACACCGGTACAATATGTCTATGTACTCAAAATTAGTCAAAACAAAACAAAACAAAACCCAGTAAATCGCTATGTATCTTCTAATGAGCCAGCATTAGTGTCGTAAGATGTTAGTGCCATCCAGTGCTTGGAATTTATTTTATTTGGGAGGAATTAATTGAGAGTTGAAAAAATAATTTTCAAGCTGAAAAAAGACAAATCTTCAGATTAAGAACTTCTAAGTTAAGTTTAGTTTTTCTTTATTGGGGGGAGGGGAGAATTTTCAGTGGAGTGAAGGTGACTGAGAGAATTTCAGCCTGCTTTTCTTTTTTACGGACATTATAGTTGTACTTCAGAAATTTCTGTTGTTAGGCTGAGTTTAATGACCACATAAGCAGCCCTGTGCCTATGATTGCAGAGTCTGTGTTACTCCAGCATAACCTCAGTAGTTAAAATAATATTGAGAAACTTGGCAGATATCAAACTTGGCAGCACTGAGCAAGGCAGAGTAGCCGTTAGATCAATGCTGGTTATAATAGAAAAACCCAGTGGGAAAAACAACTTTCATAAACCTGTGTGTGCTTGTGTGGAAGGGCTCCTTCAGGGACCTGAAATACATTTATTACAACCACAATTAAGTCTTGCAATCCATCATAACAATTAAAAAGATCATCAACATACAGACTTAACCTAATCACTGCATTAATTTCTAACCAGGGATGTTTAGACAGAGAAAATTGCTAGGTACAAACTATTCAAATTATTTTAAATTCATTTTCCTCCCAACTGAAGTGTTAACAAATCACAGTTTATGTTGTGCTACATTCGATTCCATTTCATGATGTGCCGTGTTGCTTTTGAGTTACTTTTTTTTTAACGGCTTCTGTCTCACCATAGTTAAAATGCAGTAACAATAATCTCATCACCCATTAACTAAGGAGAAAAAAGAAAAGAAAAGAAAAAAGAAAGAAAAAAAGAAAGAAAGGATAAAACCAGTACATGGGAAAAAAAGAAAATAAAGAACTATACTTCAAAGCCTCACTTCACTGAGATGTTGTTTGATTGGATCTGATCTGTATATTTTTCATTATACCACAAATGCTAATATATAAAATAGTTGAATTTATGTCCTCTGAGTGAACCAATGAATGATGAAATTGGGTGCAACAACAGGTTCAACTCCTAAGTAAAGGAGTAAGTCTGAATTTAATTTTGCAACTCATTGGGACCCCTCTAAGCATTGCCCAGTTGTAAGGACAAAGTTTCCAAGTCCATTTTGCAAAACAACAACAAAAACACCTAAGAGAGAAACAATGGTCCATTGTTTTCTTTGGAAACAAAACAAAACAAAAAGTATTAAATCTGATTTTCTTGCAAGCCATTTACTAGTGTTTTAAGTAAGACTTGCCTTAGACCTATTGGGATTAGCTGATTACTTACAATGGCAAAGAATAAGCAGGCAGCAAGGCCCACACTGTATAAAAACAGACCTTATTTAAATATGAAGACAGATTCTAAATAGACGTATTAAAAATGCAACAGAAATGGGGCCGCTTTTGGTTATCTTACAGTTTAGAATAAAATGTTTGAAGTCCTATGCCCCAAAACAAAAAGATGATTCCCCCCCCATCTTCAAAATTGCTTGGCTTAAGTTAAGATCATGAGAGTAACTGAAAAATCATGCAGTTGGAATAGTAAAGAAAAAAAACCCAGATAATGCCTCTTGATGCTTTTTCTTTTCATTTTTTTTTAAAAAAAATCATGTTTAAATAGATGAGCTAAAGAAGAAATGCAAAGTATAGTGGTCTGAAGTCCCATGTAACAGGCAGTTCAGTTCGTATTTTGATAAAAAGGCCATTTTCTCTATTTACAATATCCACAGTTTGCTCGCGAAGAAGGCAAATTTACAACTATTTTTTTTTCTAAAAAGCCTTCTGCTTCTGGCAACCCAAATAAGGTGACTAACTACAAAATCAAGATGGAACAAGAAGATGGTTAATGAGGTCCCTTCTTAGTGGAGAAGATGGAAGGGGCTTGAGGGTCCTTGATGCAGTTGGGGTAATTATGCACTTCCCGCCAGATCCTAGCTGATGTTTCTGGCTCCATCGCTGCAAAGGTACCCCCAAAATAATTAATGATCCCTTTTGCTTGCAGTCCTTTCGTAGGAAGATGACACATAGGAATGGCAAACGCTGCAACCTCTTGGAACGGGCTGCTCATTCCTGTAATTAATTCCGGTCGGCTGAGTTCTTGCTGGCCCTGCAATATGAAGACTGGGTCTGCCGTATTTCTCCTGACGGCGTTAATTCCAGGATCCCTCCTCCGGGCCTCGCTCGTGCTGCAAATTGTAATAACAGTTTTGGCAAACCCGAACCGGGGAAGAGATTTTCAACCTCTTGATTTCGGACTGAAAACGGCTGCATCTGGAGTAGAAAGAAAAGTGGGGTTAAGACCAGTTTCTCTTCCCATTCCTTGTTCAGCATCAGATTCCTAGTCAGTGCAAAACTCTTGTCCTTGTAAAGCAGGGTCAGTTGTGCTACACAACTTGTGTCTAGGGGTGGGGGTGGAAGATACACACCAGGCTTTGAATGCTATAGAACATAGAATAATGGGAGTTGGAAGGGACCTTGGAGGTCTTCTAGTCCAACCCACTGCTCGAGCAAGAAACCCTATACCAGGGGTGTTAAACTCAATTTCATTGAGGGCCGCATCAGCATTGCGGTTGCCCTCAGGGGGCCGGATGGGTGTGGCCAGGGTGGGTGCGGCCTACTGGGTGGGTGTGGATGGAGTGGGTGTGGCCTACTGGGTGGGCATGGCCAGCTCTACATCGTTCGTGTCAAGGGGGCCTGTGGGGGCCTGGGCAGGAGTGGGACAGATCTGAGGGTCTCTGGCAGAAGGGCGTGGGACCAGGGCAAGTGCCAAGGCATGGTCCACTGGAGGAGCCTCCCCAGCATGCACCCAGGGGGCGGGGCCGACGAGGCAGGGGCCGGTTCCTCGCTGTTTCCAGACGGCCTTGTGGAGCTAAGACTGAATGCGTTTCAGCATAGATGGCCACCACAAAATTGTACATTGGCTCCCGGCCGGCCTGGGCCAGGGCCAAGGCAGCGGGGGCCATTCCCTCACTGTTTCCAGGATGGCTTCGCGGGCCACATGAAACCACTTCGCGGGCCGCATCTGGCCCCCGGGCCTTGTGTTTGACATGTCTGTCCTATACCATTTCAGACAAATGGTTGTCCAGTCTCTTCTTAAAAACCTCGAGTGACGGAGCGCCCACGATTTCTGAAGGCAAAGCTGTTCCACTGCTAGGAAGTTTCTCCTTAATTCCAGCTTGCCTCTCTCTCTGGTCAGTTTTCAACCATAGCTTCTTGTCCTGCCTTCAGGTGCTTTGGAGAATATGTCAGAGGCTCCTTTCCTCCTCCTTTTGTTTTTTGTTTTTTTTTTTTGGAAAGGAGCCTACGATGTTGGAGGCTCCTTCCCCCCCCCCCAAAAAAAAACAAAAACAAAAATGGAGCCATATATAAAAGAGTTGGGTTTTTTTTTTTAAAGTGGAGGGCACCAGCTTGAAAAGTTAATGAAATATTTTGTTGTTGTTAGTTGCGAAGTCGTGTCCGACCCATCGCGACCCCATGGACAACGTTCCTCCAGGCCTTCCTGTCCTCTACCATCTTCTGGAGTCCATTTAAGCTCACGCCTCCTGCTTCAGTGACTCCATCCAGCCACCTCATTCTCTGTCGTCCCCTTCTTCTATTGCCCTCAATCTTTCCCAGCATTAGGCTCTTCTCCAGTGAGTCCTTCCTTCTCATTAGGTGGCCAAAGTATTTGAGTTTCAACTCAGGATCTGGCCTTCTAAGGAGCAGTCAGGGTTGATCTCCTCTAGGACTGACCGGTTTGATCGCCTTGCAGTCCAAGGGACTCGCAGGAGTCTTCTCCAGCACCATAGTTCAAAGGTCTCAATTCTTTTGCGTTCAGCCTTTCTTATGGGCCAACTTTCACAGCCATACATTGCAACTGGGAAAACCATGGCCTTGACTATATGTACTTTTGTTGGCAGGGTGATGTCTCTGCTTTTTAGTATGCTGTCTAAATTTGCCATAGCTTTCCTCCCCAGGAGCAAGCGTCTTTTAATTTCTTGGCTGCAGTCCCCATCTGTGATGATCTTGGAGCCCAGGAAGATAAAATCTGTCACTACCTCCATTTCTTCCCCATCTATTTGCCAGGAATTGAGAGGTCCGGATGCCATGATCTTGGTTTTCTTAATGTTGAGTTTCAAGCCAACTTTTGCACTCTCCTTCTTCACCCACCTCAAGAGGCTCTTTAGTTCCTCTTCACTTTCTGCCATTAGAGTGGTATCATCTGCATATCTTAGGTTGTTGATATTTCCCCCGGCAATCTTAATTCCAACTTTTGATTCATCTAGCCCTGCCTTTCTCATGATGTGCTCTGCATATAAGTTAAATAGGCAGGGCGACTTGTGGGGTGGAAGGACAGGAGGTGGCAAGACGAAAGCGAGAAGTAGTAGGGAATGGTTCTTCTTGGTGATGCTGCAATTGGTGTGGGGGAATTGAGGCACGAGGCTGAGAAGCTCTGGGACTCATCCAGTTGTAAGGGGGTAGCTGGGGTAGGATGAGGTCCAGAGGAGTGGAGGATAAGATTGGTGGCAGTAACAGGATTAGGGCTAGTGAAGTGGGAGTCGTACGGTGGTCCCATCTATGTTCTAAGACGGAGGTCTCCAAACTTCATAATTTTTAAGACTTGTGGACTTCAACTCCCAGAATCCCCAAGTCTGCAGGGCTGGGGGACTCTGGAAGTTGAAGTCCACAAGTCTTAAACTTGCCAAGTTTGGAGAAACCCTGTTCTAGAAGGCTATCGACTTGGAAGAGGGAAAAATATTTGCCGCCCCCACCCCAGGGGATACCCTCCCCCTGCAGATGAAGCGGGCCCCCACTCTCCTGGCCTTCCAAAAGAAGGTCAAAACATGGCCTTGCAGCCTTGTGTGGGGAGCCAAAGGAATATGCAGTCACAGAGCTGGTTGGTGCTGTAAGAGCCCTCTCTCGTCCTTCATCAGCCAATTTTTGCCAGGGTTAAATTGCCTCCTCCAACATTATCTTGCCTCTTTGAAATTTCTTGTAAACTTATCATCTTTTAAAATGTATACTCATATACTGTTTTATAGTTCGATACTGTACCGTACACTGCCCGGAGCGCCTCTCTGAGGGAGATGGGTGGTCCAGAAATGTGAAATATAAATCTAAATAAATAAATACTGAGCTGGCAAGCAATTTCTGCCAGCTTCTGTAGGGTAAGTGAAGTAAGGAGAATATTTGTAGCTCAGGATTGAAATAAGGGATCCTTGGAGCTCTCTGAGCTTGGCTGTTTTCTTGCAGTCATTTCATTAGCCAAACCAGTTAACATCATCAGGACTAGCACTGATGATGTTACCTAGTTTGGGTAATGAAACGTCTGCAAGGAAAGCAACAAAGCTCAGAGAGCAGCAAGGACCCCTCATTTCACTCCTGACCTATAAATACCCTCCTTTATTGATAAGTGAAGTAAAAAGGGCCATGAATCCTTTTTAAAAAAAATAAAAATGGAAAGAATACACAGCCTAATTTTTTTCCTAGACCCAATGAAGCTAATTTTCCAGACAGGTTCCTGGAGACGAGAATCGTTTGGTTACAGAGAAGTGGAGCCTCAGAAGAGGCTGTTCTTACTTCTGACAGAAGAGTTGTCCACAGTTCCTGCAATGGTGACGCCTTTCCGTAAGAGAGAACCGGACCGAGCAGCTGGAGCAACTGTCCCCTCCCTCATCTTTCACCCAGTGGTCTGCTGCAGAGCGGCCCGGCTGGTCACTCACAGACCAGCTGAAGACTCGGCCTCGGCTGTCCCCTACGAGGATCCTGCTGTGATCCCTGGAAGAAACAAATACCTATTAGCTTTCGGTCAAAAACCTCTGGCTGAAGAGGAGAGTGCAATCCAGCAGGTCAAAAGAAACCAGGCCTGTCTCATATCATCCCTCCATTACAGGTAGTACTTGACTTACGACTACAATTGGAACTGAAAGTTCTGTCATGAAACAATATGGTCGTTAAGTGAGACATGCCCAATTTTATGAACATATGTTTAGTCATGGGATCAAAATCCGAGTGCCTTTATTTACAATGGCCCCAGAGTCATGTGATCACCATTTATGACTTTCACAGAGAGCTCATCACAAACAAAATCAATGGGGGAAGCTGGATTCTCTTAACAACCACGTGGTTCAGTTAACAGCTGCAAAGAAGGTTGTAACATTGGGTGTGACTTACTTAACAACTGCCTTGTTTAGCAATGGAAACTCTGGTCACAGTTGTGATCGTGAGGACTACCTATATGCTTTTTTTTTTTGGGCTAAAATTCTTTCAGAGCCCCTGAAGGATAGTTTTCAGTGAAATGGGCTTTTGCTATTTTATTAACATTTTGCATTTTGCAAAATAGTTTTGAGGCCTCACTTCCTTTCGATGCCTCTTACGTCAGCCAACCAAATACAGACAGTCCTCGCCTTATGACCATAATCGAGCTGAAAATTTTTGTTGCTGAGACATTTGTTAAGTGAGTTTTGCTCCATTTTACCACCTTTCTTGCCACAGTTATGAAGTGAATCACTGCAGTTGTTAAATTAGCAACAAGGTTGTTGAGGGAATCCGGTTTTCCCACTGACTTTGCTTGTCAGGAGGTCACAAAAGGGGATCACATGGCTCTGGGACACTTAACAACGGTCATAAATGTGAGTCAGTTCCCAAGCCTCTGAATTTTGATCACATGACCGTGGTGATGCTGCAATGGTTGTTAAGTGTGAAAACTGTTATAAGTCACTTTTTTCCCCAGTGCCGTTGTAACTTCGAACGGTCACTAAATGAACTGTTGTAAGTTGAGGACTACCTGTATTATTAGCCTGCAACTAAGGAGCCAGTGAGATGGTCACCCTTGTGTTCTCAGAACCAGATGGCATAACTATCTCAACTAGCGGTCTTTTTATGATGAATCAATTTAATGCGATTTTCAGCCAGATCACAGCAGATTTTTTTTTTTTTCTATTTTGCTCCGGGTGATCTGAAGCCTCAATGCACTACTAAGCCTTCTGCTGCATTCAGGAGAGTTATGCACAAGACATTAAAGAGAGGGCAACCTACTTACTTGGAAATGGCCAGGGCTGTAATTTCTGCAGGGTGTGCATTGTCCTTGCGATCAAAGGCGGTGTGCATAGTTAATTTGCTTCTGAACACTAGCTGCCTCTCCCATCTGTAGCCTAAAAAAGAGATACAGGTTATAAGGGAAGCATACATGGAAAAGCCTGGCAAGGGAGAAACTTCTGATCCATGACCTCTTCAGAAAGAAAAAATAACACTGGATTGGAAACAGGGGTGTGTAAATCTCCTGGCCGTGGAACAGCTGGTCCTTTTTCAGAACATGCCACGGGGCTAAGAGGGAGAAAAGGTTACCAATTCCTAACGTGGGTGGAAGAAAAAACCAAAACTCTCCACACCAGGGGTGTCCAACTGTCGGCCCGCGTGGCGGTTGCATCATGCGGAGGCCGCGCCCACCCCAGCTCCAGCAATGCAAAAAAAAGTCACGATGACGTCGTGGCACGTCACGCGGCACGTTTGACACACCAGTGCTCTACGCCGATGTTGATGAATAATTCTCAGTCATCCAGGTCGAGTTGTCTGGAAGCCGATTCATGGCAACTGAACTTCTTGTCTTTTTGGTTTTGAAACTTTTTTGCTGCTTCAGCCTGAAGAAGCTGCTTGGATAAGCGGCAAAACTTTTCAAAGCCAAAAGAAAAGAAGTCCAGTTGCCAAGACTCAACTTCCAGGTCTACCCCGATGACTTTTTCCAACATAGAACAGGCGTTTGTGAGACTGATAATCCCCACTTAGCTTGCAGGAGCCGTTGTGTTTTCTTCGACATGGATCAACACAGACATTTGAATGCATTTAAAAATCCCTCGTTTTCCTAGAAGAAAGGCTGCGACATTCCGGCGACTGCTCAAGCTTGCAAAAACCTGACCTGCGACTACCGAATCAAGACAACCACCCGTCTCCGCTGTAACTCCTTCCTGTTCCCCTATCATTAGGCATGGTGCTGCTAGAGAAGGTAAAGTCTCCCCCCCCAGCACCCATATCACATCTAATTCTGTATTTGATACCTGGTTTGAGCTTGATGTAATGCCGTAATTCCCCTGGGTTGGCAGTTGAATGGTTTGCTGGAGCATGCGAGTATCCCTTGGTTTGTCTGTCGGAATAGTTCACAAAAATGAAGCCGTCTTTTTCGTCCAAGCTTAGGTGGTCAGACCAACGCCTCGAGTCTTCAGAGCTGGTTTCTACTGACCATGCAGCTGCTGCTCGAGCTGAGGATGAGCGAGGCCTGTGATTGACAGGGGCCTGCTGGGGCTGGCTCTCAGGCAGCTTGGCATCCTGGGCAGGGGCTTGGTCCTCTGCTTCAGAATCGCTGCTATCTTCGTCGGGACCTTCTTGCCCTTCTATTTGGAAGGCAAAAAAATCAATGCTTTAATAACAACCCTTGGGCGGTGTGATGGCTCAGCGGTTAAAAAGCTGAGCTTGTCATCTGGAAAACTGACAGCCCAGGTTCGAGACCCGAGCGCCGCATAATGGAGTGAGCTCCCGTTCCTTGCTCCAGCTCCCGCCCGCCCTAGCAGTTCAAAAGCATGCAAATGTGAGTAGATAAATAGGTATCGCTGTGATGGGAAGGTAACAGTGCTCCGTGATATCATGCTGGCCACAAGGCCAGCTACAACTAGTGGAATTAAAATCTGCCGGGACTCTCTTTTAATAACAACGCTACTCGTGCATAATTTTCTTCTTCAGCCCCACAATCACTGCTTTACAGAATGAATGAAATTTCAATTTTTTTTAAATACAATTGATTTGCATTTTATTTTTTAAAGTCTATGTTGGCCTTGTATTATTAGCATGTTAAGATGGCAGGAACCTGACAGCAATTGTTTCTCTTAGTCCAGGGGTCAGCAACCTTAAACACTCAAAGAGCCACTTGGACCCGTTTCCCACAGAAAAGAAAACACTGGGAGCCACAAAACGCGTGTGCGCCAGAGGAGGGAGCTTGATTGAAGAGTTTAATTAAAAAGAAATAGAGGCTGCTGTGCATGAGACGCAGCAAAGGCAGGAGCCCCGCCCAATAAGCTTGTCGTGTCGGAGAACAGCGTGAGGCCACTCTCTTTTACACACACACACACAGAGAGAGAGAGAGAGAGAGAGAGAGAGAGAGAGAGAGAGAGAGAGAGAGAGAGAGAGAAGGGAAGCGCAAGTGCCTCTCTCTGTCTGCAAATGGCAGAGGAGGACTGGGAGCCACAGTAGAAGGCTCAAAGAGCCACATGCGGCTCTGGAGCTGTGGGTTGCCGACCCGTGTCTTAGTCTGATTCATGAAGGAAGAAAAAAATTGCACTTGTATTCGTTTTCTCCCTGGTTGATTTGCAGCATCTCAGAGCGCCATCCAATGGATACCCTCTTCGTGCGTGAGAAGTAGCTTTCAAGCATCTGAAAATTCCATTTCACCTTTGACCTAAAACTTTCACTTGTTCTAAACCCACATATGCAATTTTCTTAAACCACAGTCTGATCATAAATCATTACACAGGTAGTCCTCAAGTTACGACCACAACGGAGATCACCATTTGGGCTTTCTAAGTTGTTGCAGTCTTTGAGCTAGGTGCCCACGTGATCTCCTCATCAACGTCTGCAATTCCAGTTCCCCCAGTTGCAGCCATTAAATGACCCATAGTGGGGCGGTCCTATGGCCATAAGAGTGGGTGTGCTGCTGCTTTTTGTCATGTGACCTCAGGGGTACTGCAATGGTTGGGACTTGGGAAGGATTCTTATGCCCCTTAGTTCAGTACTGTTGTAATTTCAGACGGACATTGAGCAAACCAGTTGCAAGTGGAGGACTACCTGTATTTCACAGTTGAAAAAAAAAAGAAAGGTAATTTAGAATGTAAAATAAAGCACCTATTTGTGGATCTGGACAGTCTTCCTGCATTTCAAGCAACTCCACAGGTTCAGGAGCTGGTGTTTCCGGGACCTGTAGAAACTCCATCCGCCAAAACTAGGATGACAAATAAACGATGTATAACATCCTTTGACATAGATTATTTTTACATTGGCTTAACTTTCTTTCTACCTATGTACTAGAGCAAATCATGGTTCATTAAAATGTAAGGATTAACATTTTGAACATTTAATAGCAATAGTAATAGCACTTAGACGTATATACCACCCCATAGCACTTTACACCCCTCTCTGGGTGGTTTATAATGTCAGCATTATTTGCACATTGCCCCCAACAATCTGGGTCCTCATTTTCCCGACCTCGGAAGGATGGAAGGCTGAGTCAACCATGAGCCCCATCAGGATTGAACTTCAGACTGTGGGCAGAGTTTGCCTGCAATACTGCACTTTAACCACCCAGCCACGAAGGCTCCTAACATTTAAATTAAAATCAACTCCATTCTCATAAAAACATGAGAAACAGAAAAGAGTTTGGGAGTAATGAATAGAACCATTATGATATTAAGAAAATTTACAGAAACGGCAGCAATGTAATGGGAAATCCTAGAAAGTTACTTCATGATACGAATTTAAAATAATAGTTCAAAATTAAGAATTAATTTATTTTTTGGTTTCTCCCACGAACATGCACAACCACTGGTCAAAATAATGATGGCCTTCAAGATATACATGTAGGATGAATTATTCAAATCATACGAAGGTAAAAAAAAAAAAAAAGAGGAGAAATAAGTTGCTCCTTTACTACAGGTACTTACTCGGACGACTCCATCCGAATGCCCAGTCACAATAACATTCTGAGTATCCCATTCATTCATCTCTGACATGCAGCAACAGAGGATCTGCTGGCTGCGTCCAGTGAAAGTGTTCACACTCACAATGGGGTTGCCGTTAATGCTCCAGACATGAATGTAAGTCCCTGCACAGGATACAATATCACCCTAAAAGAGGAGGAAAACATCTTAGTATTAGTACCACTTTATAAAGCCTTAGTAAGGCCACACATGGAACACCGCATCCAGTTTTGGTCACCACATTACAAAAAAGATGTTGAGACTTGGGAAAAAGTGCAAAGAAGAGCAACTAAGATGATTAAAGGCCTGGAGACTCCCTAGTCCAGGAGTAGGCAACCTTGGCTCTTTTATGACTCGTGGACTTCAGCTCCCAGAATTCCTGAGCCAGCCATGCTGAGGGGAAAGGGAGAGGTTTCCAAGCTGAGCCATGCTGGCTCAGGAATTCTGGGAGTTGAAGTCCACGAGTGCATCAACTTTAAAAACATGGCAAGAAAGATACATTGCTTGGACATGCAACGTAATGTTTGAAATCTATTAGAATGAATACAGGTAGTCGTTGACTTATGACTATAACTGAACCCAATATTTCAACTGCTAAGCAAGACGTTAAGTGAGTTTTACGATCTTTCTTGCCACAGCTGTTAACAGAATCTCTGCAGCTGTTAAGTAAGTAGCATTTTCTTAAGTGAATCCGGCTCCCCCATTGACTTTGCTTGCCAGCTGGTTGCAAAAGGTGATCACATGACCCTGGGACACTGCGCTGTCATAAATATGAACCAATTGCCAAGCATCCGAATTTTGATTACGTGACCGTGCATAATTAAGTCTCCATCAGTGCATTGCTCCATGTAGCTATTTGTATTTACTATGCTTGTTATATTTATATATCGTGCCAGAAAGTTATGACTTATGTGTGTGGCCACACTGCGAGCAAATTTGTTTTTAGATGCAAATTAATCCCGCAACTTTGGGAGTAAATCTCATTGAAGGCAGATCATTTTCTCGACCATTGAGCCCAAAATGTCTGTTGCTAAGTGAGACATTTGTGAAGTGAGTTTTGCCCTCATTGTACGACCTTTCTTGCCACAATTGTTAAGTAGTTGTTAAGTTAGTAACACAATTATTAAGTGAATCTGGCTTCCCCATTGATGTTGTTTGTTAGGTGGTCACAAAAGGTGAGCACATGATCCCAGGTCACTGCCACTGTCATAAATAGGAGTCAATTGCCAAGCGTTTGAATTTTGATTGAATTGAATTTTGATGCTGCAATGGTCATAAGTGTGAAAAATGGTCCTAAGTCACCTTTTCCAGTATCATTATAACTCTGACTGGTCACTAAATGAATGGTTGTAAATCAAGAACTACCTGCAAAACACATTATAAAGCCTCATCTGCTCAGTTTATTAGGCATGGGTTTACTCGTACCGTCAGTTCATTGATGCCGAGGGCTGAAACAGGAGCCCTGTGACCCCGAAGTTGGGTTACGAAGGAAAGTTTATTCAAATCCCAGATGATGCAGGTGTGGTCACATGACCCACTCACAATGATGTGATAGGCCAGTGAAGCTGTTAAACAGGTGACCGTCTCCGTATGGCCAAGAAGTGCCTAAATGCAAAGCAAAAGAGAACGAAAGTCAAAATCAAGACACACTTTGCAACTACACAACTTGCAAACAGTTATTTCTTCGGAAACGTGAAAAACAAGGCTTGGAAATGTATGGTTAATAGAATATAGAAGATCAATTAGAAGATCAATTAAAGCTGTAGGAAGAAACCCATGGTGGCGCAGTGGTTAGAATTCAATATTGCAGGCAAACTCTGCTCATAGCTTGGAGTTTGATCCTGACGGGGCTCAAGGTTGACTTAGCCTTCCATCCTTCCGAAGTCGGTAAACTCAGGACCCAGATTGTTGAAGGCAAGAGGCTGACTCTGTAAACTGCTTAGAGAGGGTTGTTAAGTGGCATATAAATCTAAGTGCTATTGCTATGGGGAAAGCGAGCCTAGAACAGTGCCTGCAAAAAAAAACGCCAAACTTGGTGAGCTGTGTCTAAGGAACAACCTGATCCAAGAATTTAACAGACACCATATGCAATATTTTCATCTTCCTAGTTTTTAGTAGTACACAATCTATGGCTTACCAGAAATTTTGGATCCATCATTTTTTATAACCATCTGGGGCTTAAAGGAGATGCAATCTAAGATATCTACTGGGTACCTTGTCAGGATAAGCAAGGGGTAGACCTGAGTGTATTTAATTTAGACTTGAACATTTGAAGCAGAGATGTGTATCTTAGACAGGTGCTTTGTCCCAAAGGTGCTTTTTCCAAAAGATAACTGGACATTTTTGTTTGAAAATGTTTCACTACTCGTCCAAGAAGCTTCTTCAGTTCTTACACGTTTTCAAACAAAACCCAAGAGAGTCCAGTTGCTTTTTGGAAAAAAACATATTTGGGACAACCATGACCTGGATGATTGACAATCTCCATAGACATCTTAGACCAGGGCTGGGCAACCTTGGCTCTTTTATGACTCGTGGACTTCAACTCCCAGAATTCCTGAGCCGGCATTGCTCAGCTTGGAAACCTGTCTCTTTCCCCTCAGCATGGCTGGCTCAGGAATTCTGGGAGTTGAAGTCCACGAGTCATAAAAGAGCCAAGGTTTGCCTACCCCTTAGACCAATATAAGTGGAATGTTTTCCAGAATTCAGGACTCTCATTTCCTTCCTTCAGCAAAGGAAAAAAACTTCCTCAATCTGTCTCTGCCAACAACAGACAGAAAAAAAAGGCCAAAACCCCCCTTTCAGTTTAGAACTAGACAGTGAAGATTTTGGCTCATCAAAATTGTCCAATTAGGCTAGGTTTTTACAGAGTTTTTATAGATTTCAGGTAACTTTCCTGCAACTGTAGAAGAGGACAACACGCTACCTGGGGGAATGCTTTCCGTATTTAGAAAAATGGGGAAAACTGGCAAGCGTTTTCCAAAATGGTGACAGCCTCGAAGAGCTTTTCGTACTAAAATATTTAGTCGCATAATGTGGCAATAATACTTTGCAGAGGTTTTCTGGAAGACCTTTCAAGATTTTATGCAGAATTTTAATTTACCTGCTTGAGGGTCAGCATTTTGGCTTTTTCCTTGGAGGTGCCCATCTCCCATACGCAGACAACGGTGCTGATGCCTCCAGTAATGACCAGTTTAGGGTTTGGACAGATGGCACACAGAACCTGTCCCCATTCCGATAAGCATTCATAAACAGTCACTGCCTAAAAAAAACCAAAAAAGGATGAATCGTACATGCATTGACTTTCAGGACATCCAGTCCCGAATATTCTATCACTCTGGGTTTCTTGAGTGTTCTCTTAGGCTGATTGTTTTCTTGCAGACATTTCATAACCAATCTAGGCAACATCATCAGTCCTATGATGTTATCTAGTTTGGTAATGAAACGTCTGCAAGAAAACGACCAAGCTTAGAGAGCACCAAAGAACCCACAATTGGTCACTGAGCTACAAATATTCTCTTCTGTCAGTACCATTCTATCACTGTGTTAGTATAAATAATTTGAAGACACTGGTTAGGAAGGAGCACCTGAAAGAACCAAGTGTCAACGCTGCTAACATCGGATGTTTTTGCTTTGACAATAGTTAGAGATGCAACCGTTTTCTTCCTATGTTTTAAGAGTTTTTAGAGTTAGATGATGCTGGGGGGGAGGAATGTGCATGAGAATTTAGATAGGCACAATAATACTGGACCTAATGTTAATGAAATAAGAGATGATAAGAATTGGCGGGCTGGAGAACTGGAGGGAGAGCCTGCATTTCAAACTAATCAAATAATGTGATTTATGACTGTTAATTGGAGGAGGGAATTGTGCTTTGATACTATGTGCTCAGGGGAGGGGAATCCAGTTTTTGGCTTCGGCTGTGTTAGTGCTGACTCTATGCTTCTCAAATAAAGATTCTTTAAGGTAAACAATGCCTCAAAGTTCTTTGAAGAGTTTCATCTGTCGGAACCATGACACCAAGACTAATTCTGATAAACGGTCAAGGAAGGCATAGTAATACATTTTCTACTTTATGATTTTGGAATCAAAGACCTGCCTCTCTCTCTCTTTTTTTTCCCCAAAAGAGCACAGGGATGGTAGCAATGAATTGTTAAAACCTCATTCAACTAAGAAACTCAATTTGAAAGTTGGGTTTAGGAACCACCTTTTTGTTTCTATGTTCAACCATAATTTATATCCCATTTTCCCCGGCTATGAGATCAAAAATAACATAAGAGATCAAAGTAACATTCTAAAAAGTAAAATGATTTTTACTAGTGAAAGTAAAATTTACCAAACCCGACCCTGATTATAATCCTGATTAACAGGAAACATTTTAACTCCCCTCCCTAAAATGGGTTACAAGTGATTGAAATAATGGAAGTGCCATCTCTTGAAAAAGCGCTTAGCTCTACTCTTTTGGAAGTGAACAACTGTGAGTTTATTTGCTGATGATGCTAAAAGGCAAGGCCAGACCAGTTTCTATGTCAAATAGGCAGAATAGGACACTTGTACATATTTATTATGTAAATACATGGTTTTACCAAGCCCCACTATTGAGATGTTGTATTTGACCCAAATAATTCAACAACCCAGTATATAAGCCAGAGAGATACAAACCTTATCTGATTCGTAGGTTCCTAACCTACAGCTGAGATCCGCATATCCCCAAGCCAAAGTTTTATTCCAGGTGGGTGGAAGGAGAACTTTATTCATTTCTACAGCCAAAATTCCTTTGTCTGTGCATACTATCTGCCCTATAAGCTCCTTGAGTTCTGTTTTAAAGAAAAACAAGAGATAATCGGGATTCACATTATTTATCTTTTCATAAAAAGCACTTTCCTAATGAGATTTGAAGAAAGCCATACTAGGGACATACAAGTAGTCCTCAACTTACGACAGACCGGCCAAAAGCTTCAGTTGACCTGATTTTGAAGTTATCACGTGATTGCATTTTCAGTGCTTGGCAACAGGCTCACCTTTATGATGGTTTGCAGTGTCCCGTGGTCAAATGATCATAATTTTCAATGTTTTTTGACAGTTTCTTTTTGACATTTACTTCCACTGTTTGGCAAATGCTCACTGGATAAGCAACTGCTGCAAACAATGTTGTAAAATCAGCTCCAGCCACATGACAACCGATGAACCCCCTTAATGACTGTAATTCTGGGCTCGGTTACGGTTGTAAGTCGAAAACTACCTGTATAAAATGCCCGAATAGTTCACGTAAATTTAAAATTTATTTCTGATAGTCTTTTTATATTCTCAATTATTTTAGTTATTTTTAAAATATAAAATAGCTATTTTATAACTATCAGCAAGTGGAAAAGGAACTTTCCAAATATACCAAGTGCTTGAGTATGGTACAGAAATTCGTGGTTCTCCTCTCAGTACTTTGGCTTAAGAATCAAGTTTTGGTTCAATATTATGAGTGGTGAAAAAGATACTGGAAGTTTTTAAAAAGATACTGGAAGTTTTTAAGAAGAGACTGGACAGCCATTTGTCCGAAATGGTATAGGGTTTCCTGCCTGAGCAGGGGGTTGGACTCGATGACCTCCAAGGTCCCTTCCAACTTTATTATTATTATTATTATTATTATACCAGGTGTTGGAGCGGTTTATGGAGATGAGGGACAGGGATTAATTAAAACCAACAGTGGATAAAAACCATAAATAAAATCACTTAAAACAAAGCTTTGAACGATGCATGCCATGTTCTAAATTACTTAAAAAAAACCAGCAACCAAAATAGCACAAAGCATAATCAATCATCAGTAGGGTATACATTATAAGGTTGGTTTCTAAAATGGATTACATCTATATATATGAAATCAGTAAGTAAATATTTAAATTTGAAATGGTAAGGCCAGGTACCTCCACTGAACTCCACTGATAAATGTAACTGTGGGAGAAGGAACAGCAAAGCAGACTATGATACTATTGAAATAAACCAAGAGTAAGGAAAAGGATCATGTCTACCTTTTACTGGTGCAAGGGAAGGCTTCAGGTTGTCTAAATGGTGGAAAAAAATCTTGTCATTTGTAATGCCAGGGGGAACAGAAATTCCGCTTATTTCTCCATTAATTCTGCTTCTCACTCGTTTTGGTGGGTGAGGTTTCTTAAATAACTGCAATTATAGGAAAGAGAACACTGCAGGCTTAATACCACGATTAGACAGATTTGCAGCAAAACTGCCTAATTTGCAGAAATGCCGTCCAAAAGGTCTCAGTGTCATAACTCTTTTTTGCAAGTACATGCTTTTATTTAACTTCTCTTTTTCCTGCCCAAAAAAAGGCTTATCAATTCCCCAGTACTTCTGCGAGGAAGAACAAGAAGACTGCTTGAAATATTGGGCTACTATGCATACAGTAACAGAAGGCGTGAAAAGCAGGCATATCCTAATATCACATGGTATCATTCTGTGAGAACTATTTTTGGTTGGGTTATCAACATTTTGAGGGAGACTGGATTCCTGGCTATTTTGGGGGACAACTTGATGTCTGGGTTTCCTTGTTTTTCCTTGCCGTTGACCTTTCACCTGGTTATATCACCATGCAGTGAGGTTTCTAATCAAGTAATCTGCCACTACTGAATTCAGGAATATGGCCCATTTGCAGTATCATGAGTTAACAGTTGAGTCTAAATATCTGAGAATAAATGCTTCAACATAAAATTATAATAAACACAGCTATGAGATTCAAATTTCTTCTTCCCTTGGAGCTGTGCAATGTAACAATCTTCCAGCTCAATGCTTTTCTGAAGAATTTCGGTTGTAATTTCCAGAAATTCCTAAAGTTGAGGGGTCTTTGGTGCTCTCTGAGCTGGGTTGTTTTCATTACCCAACGTTTCCATTACCCAAACTAGGTAACATCATCAGTGCTAGTAGGGCTTGCTCTCACTTTATATTCTAGTGGCTTGCCCTGCCAATGTTGGTGGGGATGGTCTTAGAGAGTCTTTAGTTGGGCTGTTTACTGTTGGCTTGTCTGGCAGTTCCTTGATTGGGGTATTGTTTATTTGATTATTGGTCTGATGTTAATTTGGTGTTAATCTATGCTCAACTGGGTGCTGATTGGTGGTGGTGAGGTGTGTTGGTCTTTTTGTTCTCTTTTGTATCTTTTGCATAACATGTAGATATTGTTGATGTCTATATGTCTAATTAGCACTGTAGATGTCCCCTTACTAGCACTGATGATGTTACCTAGTTTGGATGATGAAACGTCTGCAAGAAAACAACCAAGCTCAGAGAGCAACAAGGACCCCTCATTTCAACCCTGAGCTACAAATATTCTCCTTTATTGGTACTCCTAAAGCTAGAGCCTGGAGTTGCTATAGTTACCAAAATCCCAACGTATCTAGAAGGCAGCGGGCTGGGGAAAACATAAGACTTACAGATCTCCCACACTGAGAGTTAAAAATAAATTCTTTCAAAAAATACTACCTGTTTAGGTATCTGCCCAAAATTATTAATGAATCCAATGGTAGCTGTTTCTTTCAACGGATCATTGATGTTGTAGATGTCCACTTGCCCCTCATAGAAGAGATGATGGAACACATTGACAGCTTCTACTGCAGCTGGCCCTTGCTGTTTGTAGCCAAAAATTAAGTCAATCCATTCATGTAGATGTGCACTCACGAAATCACACTCCAAAGCCTGCAATTTAGAATGTGGAGGTTCAATAGAGACAACCTATTCTATTTACCATGGATGAGTGAGAGTAAGAGTTAAAGAAACAGGGCGACTTGCCTGCACACCCAAGGATTATTTTTCCAGAAAAGAGAGTAATTCATTCCATATTTTATCTGAGCAAAAATGTAAGCTGGAATATTTTATTAGATTTGTATCCCTCTTTTATTACTTTATAAGTAACTCAAGGCAATGAACATATGTAAGAAATATATATTTCTTCCTCCTTCTAGTTCCCCCACAACAACTCTGTGAGGTGAGTTGGGCTAAGAGAGGGATTGACCCAAAGTCACCCAACTGGCTTTCACGGCTAAGGCGGGGCTGGAACTCATAGTCTCCTGGTGATTGGCCCAAAGTCACCCAGCTGGCTTTCACGGCTAAGGCGGGGCTGGAACTCATAGTCTCCTGGTGATTGGCCCAAAGTCACCCAGCTGGCTTTCATGGCTAAGGCGGGGCTGGAACTCATAGTCTCCTGGTAATTGGCTCAAAGTCACCCAGCTGGCTTCTGTGCTTACGGCAGGACTAAAACTCATAGTAATTGGTCCAAAGTCACCAAGTCAACTTTGATGCCTAAGGCGGGAACACATAGTCTAGAACACATAGTCTCCTGTTTCTAAGCCAGCACTTTAACCACTACACCAAACTGTCTCTCTCAATTTATTACAACACAACTCAGTGTGTCTGCCTATTCTTTTTTAAATTTCTCTCTCTTGTTTTTAAAACAGAAAGTTGTATTACCTCCCGATGTACTCTAATGAATTCACGGGGATCCCCTTTTGCCCATGGAGGAAGGATTACATCTCCAAGTTTGGTGCCATTCTGTTTGCAACCTATAAAACAAAAACATATTTATCTCTTTATTACTGCATAATTCATTGTACTTGCTTGCCTCCTTGGGAGATTTGAATAATATTCTATCTATAAAATAGGAGCATAAAATGCTAATTTTATTTTTTGAAACCAATCCTGGTAGGCGGGCCTTGATATGTTTTCTTTTCTTTTCAGAATGTCAAGATCCAACAGCTAGCGCTTAGTCCAAAGGAAATACACAATTAAAGAATATGGTGCTTTCAAGTTACGTCAAAGATTAAGGATTTGTTCTTATTTGGGGGAACTGTATTAAATTCTCAACCCCTTTCTAGTTACTTCCAAGCTATTTTTACTTAAAAAAATAAATAAACTTAAGTAGGTGGTTCCTATTGTTAAACTATTGTCATGACATTATTAGGTGATTTGTTGCAAACCAGTCATAAATGTACCACAAAGAGGTCCTGGTCTAGTTTTTGCACACCTCTATCTAAACCAACGGTCCCCAACTCCTGGGCCGTGGCCCACTAGTGGGCTGCAGTCTGTTCAGAACCGGGCTGCACGAGTGGTGAGCGTGCGCGCATAGCAGCTGTACTTGCACGAGTGGTGAGCACAGGCACCTGCCACTTGTGCAAATGGAACTTCACGTGCACCTACCACTTGCACAGAACCGTCCCCTCTCCCCCTCCCCCCGGCCGGGCCAGCAAGCCAGAAAGGTTGGGGATGGCTGATCTAAACAATATAACTCTGATCCTTCCAAGTAAATCTATAGAAATATGCAAGAACTATTACCTAGGCAAGGGGGGGGAGAGGAACTGAAGTATTTTTTTAAGTACTGGGAAACAAACTGTAGTTGGAAGTGGTTCAAGGAAAATGACTCTCTGATACACTGGAGTATAAGAACGAGGAAAACTACAGCTCAGTTAGATTTGGAAGATTCTGTTATTATAGCCAATCTCAATGAAGTGTTGTTCTGGTCTTCCTGTGGAAGTTAGTGTTTGGTCTTGTTCTTCCTAGTGAAGCTGACAACATCCTTGTTTACCAGCCACGTTATAAATCAGTTTTATAGAATAGAATAGAATAGAATAGAATAGAATAGAATAGAATAGAATAGAATAGAATAGAATAGAATAGAATAGAATAGAATAGAGTAGAGTAGAGTAGAGTAGAGTAGAGTAGAGTAGAGTAGAGTAGAGTAGAATAGAATCTGGAAGGGACTTTGGAGGTCTTCTAGTCCAGCCCCCTGCTCAAGCAGGAGAACCTATACCATCTCAGACAAGTGACTGTCTAGTCTCTTCTTAAAAATCTCCAATGATGGAGCACCCACAATTTCTGGAGGCAGGCTGTTCCACTGGTTAATTGTCCTCACTGTCAGGAAGTTTCTCCTTAATTCCAGGTTGCTTCTCTCTTTGATCAGTTTCCAACCATTGTTTCTCGTCCTTCCCTCTGGTGCTTTGGTGAATAACATGACCCCCTCTTCTTTGTGGCAGCCTCTCAAATACTGGAATTCTGCTATCATGTCTCCCCTATTTCTTCTTTTCTTTAGACTAGCCAAACCCAAGTCCCACAGCCATTCTTCGTATGTTTTAGTCTCCAGGCCTTTGATCATCTTAGTTGCTCTTCTCTGAATTTTTTCCAAACTCTCAACATCTTTTTTGTGATATGGTGACCAAAATTGGCTGCAGTATTCCAGGTGTGGTCTTACTAAGGTTTTACAAAGCGGTACTAATACTTCGTGTGATCTTGATTCTATGCCTCTGTTTATACAACCCAGGATTGTATTAGCTTTTTTGGCTGCTGCTGAACACTGCTGGCTCATTGTCAAGTGATCGTCCACTATGACCCCAAGGTCCCTCTCACAGTTACTTATTATTATTAGTTATGTTTTTTTTATCACAATCTCTAAAGAATATACAGGCAGTCCTCAAACTTACGACCATTCATTTATTCACCGTTTGAAATTACAATGACACTGAAAAAAGTGACTTATGACTGCTCCTCACATTTATCACTATTGCTATATCTCCACAATTGTGTGATTAAAATTCAGGTGTCTGGCTACTGGCGTGAATTTACAAAGGTTGCAGTGTCCTGGGTTTATGTGATCATCACCATTTTTGATCTTCCCACAAGCAGTCATTGAGGGAAGCTGGGTTTGATTAATGACCATGAGATTCACTTAACAACTGCAATAATTCACTTAACGACCGTGGTAAAAAGTGTTGTAAAATTGGGCAGGACTCACTTAAGAACCATCTTGCTTATCTCAGGAAAATTCTGGTTCCAGTTGGGAACATAAGTTGAGGACTACCTGTAACTGAAAATAAGTTTTTTTTTTTCACCTAGATCAAAGTTGTTAGAATTAAGCAACAACTCTGGGAGGTAGAAGAATTCCGGGATGAGCTCCTTGACATCCGCCATATTGTGCTTGGATGCAGAGTACCAGGCTTCCCGCACGCTGTGAAACATTCTGTCGGCCAAGTCAAAGTGACCACCCTATGGAAGGAAAAGGATATCTTCATTGTAACTTTGAAATAAATAATAATAATAATAAAAATAATACCCATCTTTCTTCTCCTCCCATATAAGTCGAGGATCAGAGCAGCAGGTGAGCCTAGCTCAGGGGTAGGCAACCTTGGCTGTTTTATGACTCGTGGACTTCAACTCCCAGAATTCCTGAGCCAGCCATGCTGAGGGGAAAGGGAGAGGTTTCCAAGCTGAGCCATGCTGGCTCAGGAATTCTGGGAGTTGAAGTCCATGAGTCATAAAGCGGCCTAGGCCTAGGCCAGAGGTAGGCAACCTTGGCCTTTTATGACTCATGGACTCAACTCCCAGAATTCCTGAGCCAGCCATGCTGAGGGGAAAGGGAGAGGTTTCCAAGCTGAGCCATGCTGGCTCAGGAATTCTGGGAGTTGAAGTCCATGAGTCATAAAGCGGCCTAGGCCTAGGCCAGAGGTAGGCAACCTTGGCTCTTTTATGACTCATGGACCTCAACTCCCAGAATTCCTGAGCCAGCCATGCTGAGGGGAAAGGGAGAGGCTTCCAAGCTGAGCCATGCTGGCTCAGGAATTCTGGGAGTTGAAGTCCACGAGTCATAAAAGAGCCAAGGTTGCCTACCTCTGGCCTAGCTAAAGATCAATCTTTATGTACTCAATGACCAGCAAAATTTTAGAGAACAAAAACAGAGGGAAGAAAACTAATTCAATAATATATTCACCACTAGCAAAATAAATCACATAACATTCACTTCTCTAGTGCTAGGTTAATACAGTCATTATGATTTATAAGTAAATAGATAGCGGTACTTCAAAACATTAAAAAAAAACCAATCATTTTGAAAAGAGATCCATCAAGGACTATTCATTTTGGGATTCAATGTCACTTTTTGATTGGGGATAGTCCAGGTACTCCTTGACTAACAATCTTTCGTTTAATGACCGTTCAAAGTTACGACAGCACTTAAAAAAAGTGATTTATGATCAGTTTTCACACTTAGGACCATTGCAGCCTCCCCAGAGTCACGGGATCAAAGGTTGGGTGCTTGGCAACTGGGCATGTATTTATGATGGTTGCAGGATATCCGGGTCCTGGGATTGTTATTTGGAACCTTCTTAGGGAGCTTCTGATAAGAAAAGTCAATGGGGGAAGACACGATTTGCTTAACGACTACGTGATTCACTTAACAACTTCAGCGATTTGCTTAATAACTATGGCAAAAAGATCAAAAAATGGGGCGTGATTCACTTAACAACTGTCCTGCTTAGCAAAAGAAAGTTTGGGCTCAATTGTGGTCATAAGCTGAGGACCACCTGTATTTCAGCTACCAGTTGCAGAGGGACAAATGGAAAAAGAGAATCTTTCTATGTCCTACCTGGGATTATTCCAAAGGTATCTGCTTGGCCACTGTGCAAGGCAGATTGGTGGACTGGGGGGGGGGGGCTTGGCCTGATCCAGGAGGGGCTAATGTTTTTATCTTATGCAGCTGACTCTGATTAAGATAATGATTTAATATCACGAACGCCCACATTTTCATCTCTCAGAAATTCATCATTATGCCACCGTCTATTTATATAGGTGGTCCTCAACTTACAACAGTTCATTTAGTGACCCTCTGAAGTTACGACGACACTAAAAGAAGTGACTTATGACCATTTTTCACACTTATGACCACTGCAGCATCTTTATGGACACGTGATCAAAATTTAGCCGCTCATATTTATAACGGCTGCAATGATCTGGGGTCCTGTAGTCACCTTTTGTGACTTTCTAACAAACAACATCAATAAGGAACTGTGTTACTAACTTAGCAACGGCAGTGATTCACTTAACAACGGTGGCAAGAAAGGTCGTAAAATGGGGGCAAAGCTCACTGAACAAATATCTCGCTTAGCAACAGACATTTTGGGCCCAACTGTCATCGTAAGTCGAGGAAATGCTCTACCCTCGATGAGATTTACTCCAAAGGTTGCAGGATTAATTTGCATCTAAAAACAAATTCACACACAGTGTGGCTGCAACACATAACTCATAACTTTCTGGCATGATATATGAGTATAACAAGTGCAATAAATACCTATCAGGTTTAAGAGGGACAAATGGCTACATGGAGCATGCACTGATGGAGACTTAATTATGCAGAATTAGGCTGCAAATCAAGCACTCGAAAACACAGAAGGGAGCTATATATTTTACCTGTAGTCTTAAAAATATCTGAGTGAAAGGTTCCATTCGCACGAGATATGAAGCTACTATCATTGCCGATGAATAGTGAGTGCCATAATGATAGGCCGGGGTTTCACCTGAAAGAAAACAATATAATAAAAGCATGAATGGAATGACAGGTCAAAATGACCGTTTTACTAGCTTCAGTGAATGAATAAGCTTAGAGATTTTGGGGGAGGGCAAGGTAATATATATTAAAGTAATCCAGTTCAGAGGTCCTTCAATGGTGCTGCAGCAATATCCCTAAAAACTACATTCCTATTCCCTATCTCATTAGAAAGATTACTAGGTTTGATTCCCAGAAGTAATTAAACCGGATAAAATCTATGAAACCAAATGGAAATTGTATAGCTTTTTAATTAACATAGGACAAAAATAAGTTACAGCATAGTTAATATTAAAATAATGCTGTTATGGTTTAGAACAGAGGTCCCCAACCTTGGCAACTTTAAGACTTGTGGACTTCAATTCCCAGAATTCCTCAGCCAGCTTGGCTGGCTGAGGAATTCTGGGAGTTGAAGTCCACAAGTCTTAAAGTTGCCAAGGTTGGATACCTCTGGTTTAGAAAACATATCCTGTATTTTATCTTTCTACTGTTTCAATGTCTGATGTCAACTAGGTTCTGTCACAAAACATAAACTGGGGTAGATGCAGCTTATAAATAATAGATCATTCCAGTTTTAGTTCTATTAATTCATTTATCTCTTGATTTAATACATAATGGAAGGGTATCTATGGCATAGAGAATGAATGGGGAAGAGTTATGCTGGTAAGTAGGCTATCCTAAATCCTGAAGGATTTTTTTTGGTTAGCATGTGAATCCAAAGGCTCACCCTGAAACTTTGGTTTTACAAATTTAGGATACTGTGATTCTTTTTAAAATCTATTTTCTTTTTAAATTTAATTTGGAAAGAATTGACTAGAAATGCTTCTAAGTCAGTGTTTTTCAATCTTGATAAATTTAAGATATTTGGACTTCAACTCCCAGAATCCCCTATCTAGCATGGATTTGGGGATGTGACGTCCACACAGCTTAAAGTTGCCTAGTTTGAAAAACAATGTTCTAAGTGAAGAAATATCTGACAATTAACACCCATATTTATTCCCACCACAAGGACCTTAAGAGTTATTAGATTAGAGCTTTAATTTGAAGCACAGCTGCACAAGTTACTTCACACACAGCTTATCTTTCACTGAAATAGATTTCTGCAAATACTTTGTAAATGCAAAGTAATAGGATTGGGGTTTGCTTCAAATTTGCTTAATAGTTCAGTGAGAAACTGGCCGTTCTTTTTATAGAACCACAATATAATCACAGCCACTTTTTTATGATGTCCATGACATGAGTCAAAATTCCAAAAACTAAGTTCATTAGCTAGAACAATTTGCTTATCTGTTTGAAATATTAATGTAATACCTGCTATTTAGATATAAATTAGCATGATTCATAAAATAGTAAAGATAATGTATTGTTTTTTTAAAAAGAATAAACAGGTGTATATACAAGTAGTCCTTGACTTACAACCACAATTGAGCCCAACATTTCTGTTGCTATGTGAGACATTTGTTAAGTGAGTTTTGCCCCATTTTACGACCTTTCTTGCCACAGTTGTTAAGTGAATCACTGCAGCTGTTAAGTCAGCTACACGGTTGTTAAGTGAAAAGGGCTTTCCCCACTGACTTTGCTTGTCAGAAGGTCGCAAAAGGTGATCGCGTGACCCCGGGACACTGCAACCGTCATAAATACGAGTCACTTGCCAAGCGTTGGAATGTTGGTCACGGATCATGGGGATGCTGCAATGGTCGTGTAAGTGTGAAAAATGGTCATAAGTCAGATTTTTCAGTGTCCTTGTAACTTCAAATGGTCACTAAACAAACTTGTTAAGTCGAGGACTACCTGTATAGACAAATTCACACGGCTAGGCTAAGATTCCTAGGCTAAGAACTCACCGTTAGGATCTTCCCAGTCTTTGTAGCGCTTTTTATATTGAGCTAATCTCTCATCAGTCTGGGCCCCCATTGGCTTAGCCAAGTTTCTAAATGTCTTTGGGTTGCTAAGATCCAATTCCTTGAAGAGAAGAGGAAATAAAAGCCATCTAAGGATTAGCAAAGGCCGTTAATTAGAGGAAGATTCCAACCATATTTAATAGGCCAGACAAATCCATCTTGGATTTATAGTAATTCTCTGACATGCACCATGATTACTGTTGGACCTCTAACACTTTTAAGTTCAAAATCTCACTACGAATGGATAATTAATTCACTAACAATATTAATAACACAATTATAACTACAACCACCAACTTTATTATTTAACGTTAATAATTCAGTGAATTTCAACCATGAAGACTTGTCAATTAAGAATGAACATCACATTTTAAGACAATGTAAGTTACTCTTGTTTTCTATTGGAGTCCGTATTTACCTCTGAATCATAGTCAGCAAGGATCCATGGAAAGACAGGATACTGCATAAGGTCATTATAGGATCGACCCGCCAAAGTGTTTAAGTGCATCAGGTACTGGAAGTTACTGATTTCACCTCTCTTGAGAGATAAAGAGAGAGGGGGGAGGGGAGGGAGGGGGAGGGGGGGAAGAGAGAGAGAGAAGAGAGATACCAGCATTTGAGTTCATTTGTCAATTACAAAACTTCAAAATATAAATTTGTCTACTCCTTTATATAACATGAAAATAAAACTCCAAGATTACATTTTCAATATTCTGTTTCACCTCAGTATAAAATTTAAATAAACTATTTATGCTTACCTCCCATCTTTGTGTAACAGATTTCTCCCCTACAAGAGTGCTCAGCAAGCCAGATCTAATGAGGGAAATTTAACCCACTGAATTAACAGAATTAAAAATCCAATAGTACAAAAATGGCAAGGAACAAACATATTTATTTTAATTAATACAAATGCTTAATTTTACAGGATACCATTCAAATCCAGAAGTGTCACTTAATTCATGAAAACTTGGATTTCAATTAATTTTATTCAGAATTGGTCTGAATAATTTTATTTAGATGTAGTATGATATCGAGATAGGGAAAAAAAATCTCTAATCCCTGGTTCAAATTTCAAATCTCATTGGTTGATCTTGGGAAAATCTCAGTTTTATCTATTTTAAAAGAACTATTGGAGAAGACATGCTATAAGCTCATAGGAAATGACCAGTATCTAGATATAGCCAGTAAACAGAGTGCTTGATCTGGTGAATATTTAAGAAAAATTGTCCCATTTTCTGGGAAATGAATAATATAAGAAAGGAATCCACTAATTAGTACTTTATGAACATTTGTTTTTCAAAAAGAAATTTCTCAAAATTTGCTTTATTTACATGTACTTAGAACAATATGTGTTAGATAAGGACAGTGAAATTCAGCAATTTGTTCTTAAATATTACATTTTAAAATTGAGTCACAATAATATCAGTGTTGTAACAATTATATTTTGACTTAATAAACTGACAAATGCTTCAATAAACTACTGATACTAGTTTCTGGTTTGGATGAAAAATAGAAAATTATAATTTAACTGAATACTTTTTTTTTAACTCTAGCCAATGTGTGAGAAGATTTGCTTATAAACTGAGATTTGAGTTGTGTTACACAGAAGCAGTCAGTGGTAAATGATTACCCTTGTTCTACGCTGGTATTAGGTCGTTGTCCAGAGACTGACTCTGAGCTGTCAGTTAAAGATGGAACTACAGCCAAAAACCTGTTTAAAATTAAGAAAACAATGCAATTAGCAAACTATATATTCCAATTAGAATTGGACAGCAGTTCAGTAGCAACAAATTAACAGAATCATTGTTTCCATTTTTAATACAGGTAGTCCTCAACTTACAAGAGTTCATTTAGTAACTATTCAGAGTTACAACAGCACTGAAAAAAGTGATTATGGTCATTTTTCACAGTTACCACTTTTGTAGCATCCCCATGATCAGGAGTAGGCAACCTTGGCTCTTTTATGACTTGTGGACTTCAACTCCCAAAATTCCTGAGCCAGCCAGCTGAGGGAAAAGGGAGAGTTTCCAAGCTGAGCCATGCTGGCTCAGGAATTCTGGGTGTTGAAGTCCACGAGTCATAAAAGAGCCAAGGTTGCCTACCCCTGGCCCATGATCATGTGATCAAAATCCAGATGCTTGGCAACTGGCTTGTATTTATGACCACTGCTGTGTCCCAAGGTCATGTGATCCACCTTTGGCGACCTTTGGTAAGCAAAGTCAATGGGGAAGCCAGATTCGCTGTTACTAACTTAACAACTGCAGTGATTCACTTAACAACTGTGGAAAGAAAGGTCGTAAAATGGGGCAAAACTTCCTTAACAAATGTCTCACTTAACAGCAGAAATTTGGGGTTCAATTGTGATTGTAAGTCGAGGACTACCTGTACAAATTTACTTGCTTAACAAATGCTTAATGAAGGAAAATATGCACTATTCAGTGTAAATTCACAAAAAAAGTCTTATTTTTAACAAAGAGGAAATCTTATTTAATATTTTTTCACTCTTCTTTGACTCTCCAGCAAGGTTCAGTTTTTCTATAGGAGAAATCTGTTTTGGAAGAGACACTTATATTGTAGCCCATGACAACAGGTTGACTGTACTGGGTTATACACACTTGTCTTATTGCACACAGTGTGTTGATTTCTTGATCGCAAGATCTTAATTGTTAAAAAAGCTGTAAGAGAGGCTAAACAAGAGAACTCGGTTAACTAAATAAATGTTACGCTTTCATATTATCACCCACTACACGTTAGCTGCAGATATTCAACCGAGAAACAATTTATAGTACCTTTGATAGACTTTATTTCTCACTCCTTTTTGAAAAGCCAGCAGGTAGTTGCGTCCATCACCGGAGAATACTTCAACAGCAATTGGCTGTAATAGAAAATACCTTTTCAAAATGTGTTCCAAGCAGCTGACTTTTTTTATTCAGCCAGGAAATGAATTTACAGGCTTCCTCTTTGCTTGAATGAAACAGGCAAAGAGAAAAAGACCTATATGCAGTCCTATCTATAAAATATTATTCCCCATTAAACACACAGGATTTCTTTAGGTATCACGTATCAAACAAACATAGTCCTGCATAGCCACCTGCAACAAGTATCTTCTCTTATGCACTTCTTTGATATCTTCATAGGCAAATATACTGCATGTCCTTTTGAGCTGACTTGGACCTTGTCTTGCGCCTTGGGGTATAATGGGCTCATGCATACTGCAGAAAATGAGAAAGTAAGATGGAAGGTATGAGTGAAAATGTCAATCTCGAACGATGTTCAGTAGCTCTTACTTTCTTCATTTCGTTTCAATGTTCTTTTTCATCATATGTTCCCCGTTATTTATCTCATCGTACCGCGACTGGAATTAGGAGCAGTTTTGGTACATTTTTACATGTAAATTTTCACATATCTAACATTTTTCTCTTGCACTACTGTAACTCACTTTGGAGGCAGGGTCTCAATGTCCCGTATTTCCCGTGTAGCAGTCATGGTGAACCCATCAATCACATAAAAGTGCTCTTTTCCAAAGAGAAGGAGTCCCTCACTGGTGTCCAGTCCTTGAACCCGGGCACAACGATACATGTGTTGTATCTGTAATAAGACCCCTTATTTAATCAAGAGCAGATAAAATATTATATCTTACTTTTTCCCCGTTTGGTTTTGGAAGAAAATCGCTTTAATTCAGGATGAAGTTTCAAGGAAGAAGAATCCTCTGAGCATTTGACTTCAAGTATAATGAATAGAGATAGCCCTCAATTTACAATCTTGCGTTTAGTGACCGTTCAAAGTTACAGCGGCACTGAAAAAAGTGACTTATGACCAGTTTTCACACTTAACATTGTTGCAGCATCCCCATGGTCACATGATCAAAATTTGGGCATATGGCAACAGTCGTATATTTATGATAGTTACCCTATCCTGGAATCATGTAATCACCATTTGTGACCTTCCCAGCCGGTTACCACTAAATTGGTGCTAGTTAAGAGTCAACAGAATTGGGGTGGGTGAGTGTTTGTGGACATATAATGATTCTAGGCTGAGTCCTCTCTTGACTCCACCCCCTGGCTCTGCTGCTTCTCCTCCTACACTTCACTTTAAACAAATGAATTTGGTGGATAGTTGCAGAAATCCCATGAACTATAGAAAACTCAAAGTATATTGGGCTCTCTGAAAATAAACTATTTGAGTGTAAACAATTATGAAAATGTTAATAGAACATAAGATAATTTAACTTGGGTTTCAAATATATGGTAAGGAAAAAGATAGTAAAAATGTAGTGTATAACGGCTAGTAATAACTGAATATGAAAACATAATTTAAAAATATAATTCAGTGCTGCATCAAAATATTCAAAATATTTTTTATAACAAATTGTGTAAAATACCTACACATACACTTGATGGATTAAAACTGTAAATGACACTATTTTAGCAATCTATCCAAAAAGAACAAAAAATACCAAGCTATTAAAAATATGACAATCTTGGGTAAACTGGCTACCTTGAAAGAGATGATTTAAGATTATTTTACTTCCAATAAAATAAAATATGGAACAATTAATTCTACAAAATCAAAACTAATTTGTTACAAATTTTATTAGTAATATTATATTTGAAGTACATCAATAATGCATTTTATTTAAAATATTTAAATCCATCATCTCTAGCTTTATGCATGCCTATATATACCAAGCTTGCTCAGCAGTTCTCTGGAAATCTGGTCATTATTTTCCATCAACTTGCTAGACAACTTTGATATAAATATATTTAAAGGAGCTTAGCAAATGAGCTTAAACTTCAGTGAACCACTGACACCCAATTTAATATTGTTTCTCAAGAATAAGTTTAATTATTCTTATGGCAGACAAGTAAAAGGAAGAGCTTAACTGGAGATTAAATCAATCCCTAGGGTATTAGTATTCATTAGTATTCACAGTTGTAACAGGATTTCCTGTGGAACATTCTGTCTCAATTAATAGGACAACTTGGTAAAAAGATTCTTCCTTTTGTAAGATCTCACTTAAGTCCATGTTAATCTGAAAGTGGATGCCCAATTTTCTGAAAGGAATCTAGTGGAATTATATATAATTATATAATATATAATAAGAGCCCTGGTGGTGCAGTGTTAGAACACAGAATTACAGGCAAACTCTGTCCACCGCCTGGAGTTTGATCCTGACGGGGTTCAAGGTTGACTCAGCCTTCCATCCTTCTGAAGTCTGTAAAATGAGGACTCAGATTGTTGGGGGGAAATGAGCCGACATTGTAAATTGCTCAGAGATTTCTGTGAGGCACTATGGAGCGGTATATAAGTCTAAGTGCTATTGCTGTATTCAGAAAGAAGATCTTGTGATATATAGAACAGACGTGGATATTATGTACCTTCTCTCCTTCTTCAAGCAGTCGAAGCAAAGTTGTGTTATCAGTTTTTTCCTCTTCATCTATTGAGCTGCTCTCAGCTATCTGATCCTGGAGTTGCTCCTGGTTCTCCTCATCACCCCCATCAGGTGCAGAACGGGATCGCTTTAATGGTGGTTTAACGAGACCTGCATTGTATAACAAAATGCATCAACCACATGTTTATATAGTCAATGAGCTTTGTACAATGACTGAGTAGAGCTGCAAATCAGCAAATCAGCAGCTGAAATAAATGTCTCTTTTACTGCACTTTTGAGATTTATGGCCATGCCTGTAAAAAAAATCATCTCCATCAGAAGACAAAATTTCAGTGCAACCAGCAGCTGATCCAATAAAAGCTAAGAGCTATTTGGTCAAAGGCAGTCAATAGTTCCATTGTGTTGCTTAGCAATGATACTTAGTAAATGAGCTTGGCAAATCACAATCTGTCCTCTTAAGCTACTGAAGAGGCCTGCTCTGGGTATAAGATGAGGACATCAGATCTTGAGCACCATAAAGGAAAGTAAGATACAAATGTGAACTGACTGGTTCACACATGGACCTTATGATACAGTAAAAGCTACAGATGGATGGGAAAGGTTTAGAAATTTGGCCTTGGCAAGCAGTAGATTTGTCCATCCACATAAACAAAAAAGAAAGGATAATAGAATAAAAGTAAAAAAAAAGAAAAAAAAGAATGCAACTACCTTTGCAACATTTTATGGCTCTTTACGAATTAGAGGATCATATTCTTCATAAAATACCATGACTGCCTTTGGATACTGATCACATATTAAAGAAAAACGTTTCAGCTAAAAAATCCAACCTGGCCCTAAATTAGAAATGTAAAAATGATTCAGTAAAGGAGAATATTTGTAGCTCAGGATTGAAATGAGGGGTCCTCTGAATTTGGCTGTTTTCTTGCAAATGTTTTATTATCCAAATTAGGTAAACATCATCAGTGCTAGTAAAGGAGCAGGGTTTGCTCTCAATTTATATCCCACTGGCTTGCCCTGTCCGTCTAGGGCAGGGGTAAGCAACCTTGGCTCTTTTATGACTCGTGGACTTCAACTCCCAGAATTCCTGAGCCAGCCATGCTGAGGGGAAAGGGAGAGGTTTCCAAGCTGAGCCATGCTGGCTCAGGAATTCTGGGAGTTGAAGTCCACGAGTCATAAAAGAGCCAAGGTTGCCTACCCCTGGTCTAGGGGGTGTAGTCTTAGAGATTCTTTGGTTAGGCAGTTTTACTGTTGGCATTTGGCTGAAAAATGATGCATTTTTGCCTGTTTGTATAAAATAATAGTTCATTATTGAGCCTGGTGGTGCAGTGGTTAGAATGCATTAGCTACTTCTGCTGACTGCCAGCAGTTTGGCAGTTCGATCCTCACTGGCTCAAGGTTGACTCAGCCTCCCAACCTTCCGAAGTCAGTAAAATAAGGACCCAGATTATTGGGGGGCAATAGACTGACTCTGTAAACCGCTTAGAGAGGGCTGTAAAGCACTATGAAGCGGTATATAAGTCTAAGTGCTATTGCTATTCATTATCTCCCCCTCCCCCCAAAAGGTGTCATTGATAGTTTTAGCTTGCTAAATAGACATCAGTGTATGAAGGGGAAAAAAAACACAACCTTTAACTTTTGCGATAGTATCTTCGCCATGCTCAGGCTCTTGTTGCGTAGCTTCCCCTTCAGAACTATCTTCAATGGCATCTTGAAAGACAGCTGGATTTCCAGAAGCCAAGCGCATGTAATATTCTTTGCTGTCATAGCTTATAGCTCTTCGGTATCGTGCAGGTTTCTTAAAATATTTAAATTAAAAGATGAAGCGGATTAGTACATGATCTCAAGAAAATCTAGCTGGGTGTACAGAATCTCCTGGCAGTCTAAAGGCATAATGGAGAAAAGCCAACTGAAAGCTAAATAGAACTTTCAGATAGTCAGTTAGATTTGGAATTAGAAACTGAAACTGTTAGGAAAATGATATTACCGTACAATCTCAAACCATTAGTGTGTAGCATAGACAGAAAGAGTTAGAGACATCATATTAGATCAGCATTTCCCATACTTAGAAACTTTTAAGATGTGTGGATTTCAACTTCCAGAATTCCCCAGCCAGCATGTATGAACTCTTAACTCCCAGAATTCCCCAGCCAGCGTGTATTGACTGCAATTCCCAGAATCCCCAATCAGCATGTTGGCACTCCAACTTCCAGAATTCTCTAGCCAATATGTATGGAGTTGAAGTCCATGCATTTTAAAGTTGCTGAGGTTGAGAAATGTTGTGTTAAATCAAGACGTGAAGAGAATACAGCAACACCCCCTTAAGTGTATTTACTGTGGATCATTAATCTTACAACAACAGAATTACTGAGAAAGCACAAAAGCCAACCATGGAAGTTTTGTTACGATTGCCTAACATGCAAAGAGATTTCTATCCACTTGGCCACCCATGGATATCTTTTTCTTTTTTTTACCTTTTGAGGAATGGCATCATCAGATGTCTCCGGAGCCTTACTTGAGAAGTCAAACTGAAAACAGGGCATTAAATATAAAAACATGAGGGGAAAATAAAATTACACTAAGATAAGAATTCTGGCGTGATGATGGCATGTTCACTTAGCTAAAACTATCAGAACCTATTTTGGTCAAACCTTCAAAATACTACACTGAACATTTCTTCTATCTGCATCATGGATTGCAAGGCAGGGGAAAAAAAATGACACTTCAGCATCTGATCCATTAAAAATAGTTAGAACTGAGGTTAATCTCTACTTAACTGCAAATGGATATATGATCTGAATCAATAATCTAGGAAAGAATTGCACACATACTGTAGGTAGTCCTCGACTTACAACAGTTCGTTTAGTGACCGAAGATATAACAGCACTGAAAAAAATGACTTGACAGATTTTCACACTTACAACCATTACAGCATCCCCGTGGTCATGTGATCTAAATTCAGACGCTTGGTAACTGACTCATATTTATGACAATTGCAGTGTCCCAGGTCATGTGATCACTTTTTGTGACCTTTTGACAAGCAAAGTCAATAGGGAAGCTGGATTTACTTAACTGTACTACTAAGGTAACAACTGCGGTGATTCATTTAACAACTGTGGCAAGAAAAAGCATAAAATGGGGTAAAACTAACTTAACAACTGTCTTGCTTAGCAACAGAAATTTTGGGCTCAATTATAGTCATAAGTCGAGGACTATCTATGTAGCATTTTACCAACTCTCAATTAATACAATTAATACTTTCAATCTTCAGTCTGCAAGTACAACAGATTATTAAAAGCCGTGCTTGTAATGTCCAAAAATGAATTATCACCTTCCTACGTATTTTTTATCAGGCCAGCTCTACCTGCTTTATCTTTTAATCTAGCAAGTTAAATGTAAATGATCAATCCTGTATGGTAATCTAATTTCATATTTTTGCTGCCTGCCTAGGACTATAAATACAAGGAAATCATAAAGCATCTTTCTGTCTTGAGGCATCATACATATATAGATCTGGCCTGCAACCAGAACAAGGAGCAATACATACTGTAGATGACTTCACTTTAGCTATGCCAAAATATTAAACAACCGAATTCTAGAAGAAGATACTGGAGGAACACCCCCCCCCCATAAAGCTGATGTGGTTTAGGCAGCGACTCCAAATATTTATTGGTGACTATCTTCTAGAGATAAATCAACATGTATCAATAACACAACAGCAATGCACTCCCAGCAAACGTTGATAAATCCACAGGCAATGAATATTAATGGCCAATAAACATTGGCGGCATTACAGATGACAGTCATTGTGATGAATGTTCCAACGATACAAGCAATCAAATAGTGCTTTAACGACTGTTCCAATCTACAAACAGGTTTTTCTCATGCATTTGCACTTACCAGCAAATTGGTCTCGTGTTCAGTATCTGGCATGTAAGGATACTGCACGTAAAACATGTCATTTCGTACCATCTTCTTCCTCATCCGACACGGCCCTTCTGTCATTTCCAGCATCCATTTGTCCAGGTGAGAACCAATGGGAGGGCCCCACAATCCTCTCTCCCGTAACAACTCATATTCAATTTGAGACCACTCTTCTGTCACATACTTCAAGGCATTTTGCTGGCGCTAGAAAAAGGAAGGAGAGGGTTAGCTGCCATTTTATCACTAGCCATCTTCTACTACAGGAATTCTACGGCAAACCTCTCGTGACTTAAGGCAAACAGACAAACGAACAAACCACAATTCCCTGCTTGAACCTTTTAAAAATAATAATAATAATAACCTCAAAGATTTGCAGTTGAAGATTTAGGTACCCACCTTACCCATGGAGTTAAAAATCAAAGCTAGGTGTCGACTCTACAACGAACCTGGCTGCAGCCATTTTCCTTATTCTAGGTTGCCACAAGAATGAGAGGGGATGCGGAGGATTTTTACTAGACTAAACATTTTGCTGTCCCGTGGGAACCAAGGTCATTCCTGTCGATTGGGATGTGTGTATTTAGTTAGAAAGCCCGCCAAGCTATTCTGTTGGAGAACGTAGCTGATTGCATGGCATTGGGGTGGGAGGTTCATCTTTGTAATATTGTTTCGTTTTGGAGAGGACTTCAGACTTGGTTTCACTTTTGACTGTGCCGATACTATGTACCCAATAAACATGTTCTTTGAGGAAGTTTCAAGCCTCGGAGTTCTGATTTGTTTGGTCTTGTCTATCGGAACCTTGACACTAGGATCTATTCTGGAAGGAGCTTTTACTATTAGATTTGAAAATGTCTATGGAGATTCTCAGTTATCCAGGTCATGGTTGTCCCAAAAGTGCTTTTTTTCAGAACTGAAAGAAGCTTCTTCTTCAGTTCTTCAGAAGTTGAAGAAGCTTCTTGGATGAGAAGCAAAATGTCTTCAAGCAAAACAAAGAAAGTCTAGTTGCCTTTTGAAAAAGCACCTTTAGGATTAGATTTGTATGCGGCATATCATTCTACTTAAAATGAATGCTAGGGCTATATGTCTTGCCTCCCTCAGTTCAGAAAAATGAGAAGGGCAGATATTGATTAAAAGGCCTATTAATTTCACTTACCTCTTGATATTCTTTATACTGCATGTCTACCAAGTCTCTAACCACAGCAATGTGAGTAAACATCCACTGAGAAATCTCCTAATGGTAAGAATACAAGTATTATTGTAGACAGAAGACGGCCCATTCTTGAAAATATAAAGAATAGTATTGAAAAATAACAACAAAGGATTGCTACTTTTTAATGGAAATTTGGCAAACAGATTGTTAATTTCTGCCATACAAAGACTACTTATTCCTATTCAATTGACTTAATGGAAAAAAAAACTCATTTATTTTATTTCAGTGGACTCTGCAATGCAGAATTGGTGATTTATGTAAACACCTAGAATGGGAAAAACTTAAAACAGCATCGTCATCCAAGTTCATGAGATTTAGATTGTCATTCTAAGGCAGGGGTGGGGAACTATGGCCCTTTTATGACTTGTGGACTTCAACTCCCAGAATTCCCGAGCCAGACATGCTGGCTCGGGAATTCTGGGAGTTGGAGTCCACAAGACATAAAAGGGCCATAGTTCCTCACCTCTTTATTAAGGCAAGAATGAAGAGAATAGCTCCTCAGATGCCAGCAGACTCCAGGTCTCATCAGCCACAGCCATAGCCATCAAGAACAATAGTCTGAGATGACTGAGGTAAAGTCCAAAAATATGTGAAGGATTATAAATTGCCAGTCCTGGATATCATCAGAATACACTAAAGGAAAATGAACAAGTTATTAAAACACAGAACAAGTTGCTAAATGAGTAAGAGGCAACAATTTAGTTTAATTTTGAACGTGCTTTGCCTTTTAATTCTGTAAGATACCTGTGTGGATAGATTATGTTTACTAAGTCCACTTTCTTTTCTATTTCTTCTTGATCCGGTTAGCTTGGAGAGGCCAAAACCACTGCTGACTCGAGATAGCTTTGACTGAGTTGCTGGAATCAAAGCTTCTCCTCTACTGATGCATTTCTTTTCGTGAGCTAGAAGATAAAACAGTTGATCAAAATGCAATAGTTCTACTTTAAAACTCCCCATATACCTTTACCATATATCATTACAATCTAATATAATCTAGACTATAATGTCCTTCTACAAAGTATTAGGACTTTGCAAAGCTTCCAATGAAGTTTTGTTTCCACAAAACCTCAGGGATCTACTCTCTTATAAGATCCAAATACAAGTCCCAAATATAAGCAAATAGATCTTGAAGTTTTGTTTCAATAATTCAATAATTCCACCAGATATTTCATCCATGTTCTCAAAATGTTAATCAGCAGGTGTGGAGAATGTTGAGCTGGGGGCCACTTAGAACTATGAGTGTGTTTGATTTGAAAAAAATGTTGAATTCAAAGCACTCCATTTCAAGTTTTCCAAAATCTAAATGGGCTATTCAGAATATTCTGGAGACATTTCAAGTATAAAATGTTTTAAGTTCAAAACATTTTGAACATCCTTTCATAGAACACATTATATCCTAAGTTCTAAATCGGAACAATGGATCTTTTCCCTTGCTCTTACCTAAATGATTCTGCCAACATTTTAAACTGGCTTCTTCAATAAGAGACTTTGCAACTGCAATATCCACATGGCCTCTGTCATTGACTGGAAGGGATACTTTGAAAGCCTCCTCTAAAACCTGCTTCTTGCTGTAGATCAACTCTGTCCACACACGATTTACAGCTTTAAGGAGAAGTTGGCGACCTATATATATGTGAACATAACAAAATTATGATCAACGATCAGAACCATGACACTGAAAAACTGCTGAGAGTTAAAATATAATATCTAAGCATTATTTTAGCATTAATGCTGTACAATTTGCAGAGATTAGTGCCAACATGATCCATGGAATTATCTGTAGTACCATAATGTTTATTTGAAAAGCAATCAGTTCTAACGCCAGAGACTTGCCATGCCATCTTATGGCAAGATACTAATGTAAAGTAAAGATGGTAGCGTGCAATTTCTATAAGCTTATGGTTTAACTCAATGGTTTCCTATAGAAAGGGCTGCCTTTTTTCAGCCCTAACTTTGGAGTCATATAAAGCTTAGTACAGATAGTCCTCGACTTACAGCCACAATTGGGACCAGAATTTCCACTGCTAAGCAAGGCGGTTGTTAAGTGAGTGGTGCCCAATTTTACAACCTTTTTTTTTTTGCCATGGTTGTTAAGTGAATCACTGCAGCTATTATGTGAATCATGTTGTTAAATGAATCCAGCTCCCATCACTGACTGCTTGTTGGAAGCTGTTTGGGAAGGTCACAAATGGCATCACGTGACCCTGGGACACGGCAACCATGCCGGTTGCAAAGCGCCCAAATTTTGATCCCATGACCACGGGGACGCTGCGGTAGTTGTTAAGTGCGAGGACCAGGTGTAAATCATGTTTTTCAGTGTTGCTGTAACCTTGAACAGTCGCTAAACGAATGGTCGTAATTCGAGGACTGCCTGTCCTCGAATATTTGACAGGTTACCTTTTCCTTAGGTTAACAACCAGCCACTCAAATGTAATGGGAGTGCACCATTCCGCACGTAGGGATTCAAGGGATCGCATGCATCACTGTTAGAAAAATCCTAAGTACGGAATTACGTCTCTGATCAGCCAACTGTCGGCACTGAGTTTTCCACGTGTCTAGCAGCAGCTAAAATGTTATTGTTCACCAAGATGCTTTTTGCTTGTCTGCTGCTTTTGCGGATTTCACTGAGTGACAAGAGATTTATGTCTAATTCCAGTGCATTCCTGACGGCAGCTTAGCAGGGTCTATTTAAAGTGGATATGCAGCCTATCATCAGTTTATTTCCCCATCTTACACTCTCAAACTGTTTGCTGTCAATTAGGCCTCTTGTAGCCTAAATTTCAATCTGGTGAACTGAAGTCTGTTTAGCATTTCCAATGTGTTCTTCATAGCCCACTGGAGAATAGTTCCCCACTGACTCTCTAACAAGTAGCTAAAAGATCAGGGAAAGAATGGGGGAATGGGAGAAGCACAACAAGCAACATTAACTCGTATTTCAGCCTAACATGCTAACTGCTTCACAGTGTCTCGTTACCTTCGCCAACATCTTGACTGTAGACTCCATCGGGCTCAACGTCAGAAGGTATCATGATATGCCATGTGGTCATTCTGGCCTCTGCTTCCAGACCAAAGCCCTCTAAGCTGCTGTAAACACCATCCAATAAGGTTAGATGCGAAGGAGGGATATTTGCTTTAGAAAAGCTGTGGGGGGGAAGGAGAGCTGGTCCTGATATAAATAGACAGTTTTCTGAATTTATAAATACACGCACAGTTATCGTATTTGCTGAATATCTCAAGAAGCTCATAGTGAGAAAGCTGTAATAGTGAACTGCGTAGGATTATTAAAAGGCAACAGCCTAGCAAATGTCTCATGTGGGCAAGTGCTGAATTAAAAATATAACATTAATGATAGTTCATTGATATGCAGCATTGGAGAGACAGGTTCCTGCTGTAACACAAGAAGTTCTATTTTCAACCTGTAGTGAAAGATGATTTTATTTATTTTATTGTATTCGTTTGTATCCCTCTTTTATCATTTTTACAAATAATTCAAAGCAGTGAACGTGTCCAACACACGTTCTTACTCTTCTTCTTTTTCCTACAATGACAACCCTGTGAGATGGGTTGGGCTGAGAGAGAGTGACTGGCCCAAAGTCATTCAGTTGGCTTTTATAGCTAAGGCGGGCCTAGAACTCACGGTTTCCAATTTTCTAGCTGGCTGCCTTAACTACTAGGCCAAACTGGCTTACTAGATCAAACAGACTGAACAAATTTTTGTTATATATCATCGCAAAAGGTTCAGAATTATCTGTAATATTACTTCCAAAAAAACCAGCTCTGGAATTAGCACCTGCAGAAAACATTACATTTATTAAAAAGATAAAAGAAGCAATTGATCACATGTGTTAAGAGTATATCTTTTAACTAATACTTCATTATAAGCTATGTTTCCTAGGCTGGAAACAAGAAGAAAAAAAAATACACCAGAATTAGGCAGGCAAAGTTAAAGGGAGACCATTCTGTGCTTTTCTGTACAGATATTAGCATAGTGTTTAAATTACAGGGGGTCCTTGGGTTTGAAAATGAAGTGTGTACAAACGATGGCAAAAATGTGTAAACTTTTTTCTTTTCTTTATACATTGTTGTATTTGCCTTTCAGTTTTGTAAAAACATTTAATAAAAATTAATAAAAAGACTATAGGTACTTGGTTAATAAACACTTGCTCAGTGATTCAAACTGATGACGGTGCTGGACGAGTGGTACTTACAAGTGGTAAGTGGTGTGGTCCCACAAGCATAGTCAATGAAGAAGCCAGCTAGAAGTTGTAATCACGTGACCGGTCCTTGCTTAATGACCAGTGGTGATTCGCTTAATGGTAGTAACGGGGAACTGCCAGAGCTGCTGTTGGTAAGCAGCATGGTCACGTGACATCAAGATTTACAACCATGCTGCTTAGTGACAGAAAGTCTGGTCCCAAATACTTGTGAGGACTTACTTGTACAGTGAGGGGAAAAATTATTTGATCCCCTGCTGATTTTGTACATTTGCCCACTGACAAAGAAATGATCGGTCTATAATTTTAATGGGTAGGTTTATTTTAACAGAGAGAGACAGAATAACAACAACAAAATCCAGAAAAACGCATTTCAAAAAAGTTATAAATTGATTTGCATTTTAATGAGTCTAATAAGTATTTGACCCCTTCGCAAAACGTGACTTAGTACTTGGTGGCAAAACCCTGATTGGCAGTCACAGAGGTCAGATGTTTCCTGTAGTTGGCCACCAGGTTTGCACACATCTCAAGAGGGATTTTGTCCCACTCCTCTTTGCAGATCCTCTCCAAGTCATTAAGGTTTCAAGGCTGGGGTTTGGCAGCTCAAATCTTCAGCTCCCTCCACTGATCTTCTATGGGATTAAAGTCTAGAGACTGGCTAGGCCACTCCAGGACCTTAATGTGCTTCTTCTTGAGCCACTCCTTTGTTGCCTTGGCCGTGTGTTTTGGGTCATTGCCATGCTGTAATACGCATCCACGACCCATTTTCAATGCCCTGGCTGAGGGAAGGATGTTCTTACTCAAGATTTGACAATACATGGCCCCATCCATCATTCCTTTAATGCGGTGAAGTTGTCCTGTCCCCTTAGCAGAAGAGCATCCCCAAAGCATAATGTTTCCATCTCCATATTTGACGGTGGGTATGATGTTCTTGGGGTCACAGGCAGCATTCCTCCTCCTCCTAACATGGTGAGATGAATTGATGCCAAAGAGCTTGATTTTGGTCTCATCTGACCACAACACTTTCACCCAGTTCTCCGCTGAATCATTCAGGTGTTCATTGGGAAACTTCAGACGGGCCTGTACATGTGCTTTCTTGAGCAGGGGGACCTTGTGGGCGCTGTTATCAATTGTTTTCTTGGTGACTATGGTCCCAGTTGCCTTAAGATCATTGACAAGATCCTCCTGTGTAGTTCTGGGCTGATTCCTCACCGTTCTCCTGATCATTGAAACTCCATGAGGTGAGATCTTGCATGGAGCCCCAGACTGAGGGAGATTGACAGTTATTTTGTGTTGCTTCCATTTGCAAATAATCGCACCAACTGTTGTCACCTTCTCACCAAGCTGCTTGGCTATAATCTTGTAGCCCATTCCAGCCTTGTGTAGGTCTACAATCTTATCCCTGACATTCTTGGACAGCTCTTTGGTCTTGGCCATGGTGGAGAGTTTGGAATCTGACTGATTGCTTCTGTGGACAGGTGTTTTTTATACAGGTAACAAGCTGAGATTAGGAGCACTCCCTTTAAGAGAATGCTCCTAATCTCAGCTCGTTACCTGTATAAAAGACACCAGGAAGCCAGAAATCTTGCTGATTGATAGGGGATCAAATATTTATTTCACTCATTAAAAGGCAAATCAATTTATAACTTTTCTGAAATGCGTTTTTCTGGATTTTTTTGTTGTTATTCTGTCTCTCACTGTTAAAATAAACCTACCATTAAAATTATAGACTGATCATTTCTTTGTCAGTGGGCAAACGTATAAAATCAGCAGGGGATCAAATACTTTTTTCCTTCACTGTATCACGTTTTCTGGAAAGAAGGCATATGGAATATTAGAACACACTGTCTCTTTTCATTCTCACTTGAGCAAGGTAAAAGTCAATTATATGGTACAAATTCATAATGCTGCAACTTCAACCAACAGACGGGTGTTCTCATTATTTAAACACCTCCCATACAAGGTCTTAATGTTCATGCAAAAAATGCCTAGTGTATCATGGAGAAAGTAATATGCAACAACTGAGCCTCAGATTATGAAAATAGACAGATTTAATTGGCAAAAGGTGTGGTGGTTATAAATTCCAAGCAACAAGGAAGGACTGTTTCTATCAAGTTAACACCTTTCTTCTTAAGCTGTTTATATATGAAGCAGATGAAAAAGTATTATGAATGTGCTTCTTTGGCAAATGATGATCAGAAGTTCTGTCACTTCTGCAAACTCAATACATCTGCATTATTTCAGTATTTAGGAGTAAAAGCTGGTATCTGAAGCATTTGGGGGTATACGAAAAACTGGCACCTCACACAGCATCCAAACTGATACTATATAAAAAGCCCTTCAAATCTGCTTGTGATTGTCTTTTTACTGTTGGTATCTAATTTCCAGTTGCCGTTCCAGAATTAAAACTCTATTTCTACAAGGAATTGGTTGCTCTACTTTGCCTTCCCAAATATCAGAGATATGAGCTATGATTTATAAATCACAGCTATAAAAAAAGAAACTTAAGGTTGATCATCTTGATGATTACACAAAGTAAACCATTTATTAAATCTACAATAGTGCAAAGCATATATGCTGGGACACTAACCTTCCTGCATAAAGATTAATCAAGCAATGAGCCAGACAGCTGATGAATTCTTGGTCGTGATTTGCGGGACCTAGGATCAGGGTTCGGTTCACGGTAAGCATCCTTAGAGAGTCAAGAAGAGCAACTTGCTGGGGAACCGTTTTATGTGGCCTTGAGAATTGGTACAAGATGGTCCTGTTCAGGCAGTGATAAATGGCATCCAGGGATAATCCCTGAGATCTTCTTTTGGACTTAAAAAAACAACAACACACAAATAAACATTGTAAAGAGAGAAATCGTAACAGTACTGTACACTTTTATTTGTATTTTTAAGCAGATTTTCAGCAGCAATTTCCTCTGCTAAATTAGAAGGTTCCATTATCTTAGAAATTAGACTGAATTATTGCTAACACTGCCTCTTGTTATTAAAGGTATTCATTAAATAGTCTTGGCAAAATCACATTTTCACTGTTTCCTGTGAAAGAAAAAAGAAGTTAAAATAGGATGAAGCTTTTGATAGATCTGCAGAACATACTTTTCCCCCTCAGCACATCTACTAAAGAAAACCACAACTGTTTGGAAGCTTTATAGGATGGGCAATAGTTGCCCCTGTTGCTCTAATGCAGGGGTGTCAAACTGCCGGCCCACGGGCCGGACGCGTCATGGGGAAGCCGCGCCCACCCCATTGCCGGCAATGGCAAAACTCTCCCGATACGTTGCGCGACGTCACGTGACGTCGCGAGTTTGACATGTCTGCTCTAATGTGATTGCCAGATACAAGATCTGACTTTAACAACAGAAGTTGCTGCTTTTGACAATTCAACTGAGCTAGGAGGAGACAATTGGTTTTAAGAGGACATCATTTCCAAGTTGTGAAAAAGCAATTAGACCACTATAACTTTGATTCAATGAAACGTGAGAAGGGAAAGCATAAAGGTTTCTCTTCAGAGTGTATAAATCTTTCCATCTTTACTAAATGTTTTATGGAAAGACATATTTAAAGGAAAACAAGTATAGGAAGTATCGTCTGTCTACATAGCAAAAGACATTTTTATTTAAACACAAAACCATGTGAGCATACCTGTGCAATTAATTGGAGTGTGAAATCTATAAGTAACTTGGATTCCTTGTTGAACATCCCTTGCCAAAGTTTATCTACCACACGCTGCGTGAAATAGAATACATTGTTTACAAGCACCTGGTAGCTTCCTCCACTGGTGATAGGCAAAGATGCATCCTCACCTTCACAAGGAAAACAGCAGAAGAATTTCATTCTCAAAATGAATACTTACAAAAATTTAATAATTCCCCAATTCCACCCTCCATGGAACAGAGCATATAAGGGCATTCCATAAAACTAACATCAATACCAGAAAATAATTTCTCCATAGAAATATAATTATACACTACACAGTACCATTATGCAGTATCAGAACTCTTAAGCTTGTAGAACAACTGCTTTTGTCTTAATGGATCATTCTCAACTAGAGTAATTCATAATTTTAATTGATGTGTAGAAACAACATTTTATATTTACAACAATCCATCAGTTGTATTCTTTTGAGGATTTGAAGGAGGTGCATTAGAGATAAAAGCATGTAAACAAATCTTTACCCAATAAAACATCAGCTGCAAGCAAGTGGTCCATAACGCTATCCAAAATATAAGTCTGAAATTCTTTTTGTTGAGCCCTTGTTGATCTTTCTGGAGATGCCTAGAAATACAAAATAAAGATAATAAGATGCCATCAGAGGAAGTTATTCTGAAATGTTACTATGAATTCTGGAAAATGTTAGATGCATTAAATATTGTACTGTCTGGCACTTGACGCAAATAAAACTTTCCATTCAGTATATTTAGTGTAAAGGTGAATATTAAAGTATTAATGTGTTAGTATTAATTTTTCCCCTCAGAAATTAACAAATGCCCCAAGTATAAATTACTGGGAAGCCCATATGTGTTTTTTTTTGTTTTTTTCCATGCAGAAAAAAAAATATTTACTAAGCAACAAAAATAAAACTGATTATATTTTTCTAAGAGATGCCATCTCTATTTTTTTGGAGATGGGTGGGGGCAGGTTACTCTAAATCAGAGGTGGGGAACTATGGACCTTTATGACTACAGCTGGCTCAGGAATTCTGGGAGTTGAAGTCCACAAGTCACAAAAGGGCCATAGTTCCTCACCCCTGCTCTAAATCAACAGGAAGGGCAAGTTCTTTAAAACAACTTTCAGCAGATTATCTTCCACTGTGGGCAAAGTGAATGAGTGGAACAGAGATCACTTGAGAACGCAATTCACTTCCCGTTGCCAATATAAAGGCCAAGTAATTCTCTTCTCTTTCCTTATGGTTCTGAAATGTGTATTAGACAGAGCAGATAAATGAAAACAGCCTGTGGACCTTGAAGGGGAAGGAGATAGATAACAGAAACCAGATTGTTGCTCATTCCTTGATATAAAAGAAGATACTACAGGAGTATGATCAAGCACATTGCTTATATTAGAAGGTACTAGCATCAGTAGGAGGGGCTTTGTAGAAATGTGGGTTTAAAGGCACTGGCTCAGATCACAATAAGGTCATCCCACTGTATTATCAGATGCTACATTCCAGTCTTGTTTGATTTATATTGCCCCTATGTAACAGTTCTGGGAGTACACAACCAATGTCTTTGTTTTGTGCAGGGCTCCTTTGCATTCCTGCGGCCAAAAGCCCAATGATCACTGTAACTGGGCAATGAAAGATACCTTGTGGCATCTATTTCTGAACTTCTATCTTCCTTACTTAAAATGGCCTCTCCCCCCCCCCCCAATAACATTTATATATTTTTCTGCTTTCTTTCTGTAAACCTTTCCCTAATAAGTAGGAATTGGGACAAAGAGCAAAGGGGAAGATTCTTTGGTACATTATTCTCACCCCAGTTGTGTCTTTCACTTTTCTGAGCGGCTTCCCGCCTGAATGAGTTAATGGAGGTAGACAAGTTGACAAACATGGAAAAACGATTCTCTAAAAAGTTTCCCCCTTTGTTTCCCCTAACTAGAAGATAGCTTAGCAAATCAGAGATGAGATATACAAAGAGGACTGCCCTTAGGAATTTGGCATAAAAATCTTTCTGAGGAGATGGAGTGAAACCAACTAGCCTTCTTAAGGTGCAAAGCACCACAAGGTAATGACTCTCAAAATTATTCTGGTATGTCAGTGGTTCTCAACCTTTTGTTTACCATGGACCCCCTTTAAATACATTTTGTGGCCACGGACCATGGCCACGGACCCCCCCCCCCAAGACTTAACTCCAGATTTAAATCATAACATTCCTTCAAGCCTTTGCGGAACCCATGTGATAACATCGCACGCCCCCCCCCCCGGGTGTCCATAGACCACAGGTTGAGAACCACTGTGATATGCAATGTCCATTAACCAGCAATAGAACACTGAAAATATCCAGTGTGTGACTTTTCTTTTTTGCTTTAAGAAACAACGACAAAATACTAAATTTACCTCCAGAAGAAGATCTATTAAAGGAGTTTGTTTGCTTGCAGGTGTAAGGCAGAGATTATCTATTATCAGCACACGCATAAAGTCAAATACAAACTTCTTTGCAGGATGGTTGGTTAAAAAAGTCTTAGACCCTACGTTGCAATACTCTGATTGGCTCCGGTTCATCCCTGTGTCAGAGGCAAATGCTTTGAACTCTTCGGCTGGAGATCCGGCATCGTCGTCCAAATCGGTAACCTATTTTTGAAAAAGAAATCAGTTGTCTGTGTACCAGTTGTTAATTTTGGACAACAGTGTGAGATGGATTGCAGTTATTTATTTTAGCATCTCAGGAGCCCTCGACTTACAACCGTTTGTCTAGTGACTGTTTGAAGTTATAGCACCACTGAAAAAAAAAGTGACTTATGACACTGCAGCATCCCCATGATCACGAGATCAAAATTCAGATGCTTGGCAACTGACTCATATCTATGACGGTTGCAGTGTCCCGGGGTCATGCAATCCCCTTTTATGACTTTCTGACAAGCAAAGTCAATGGGGGAAGCCAGATTCACTTAACAACCGTGTCGCTAACTTAACAACTGCAACGATTCACTTAACAGCTGAGGGAAGAAAAGTCGTAAAATGGGTCTAAAACTCACTTAACAACCGTCTCTCTTAGCAAAGGAAATTTTGGGCTCAATTGTGGTTGTAAATTGAGGGCCATCTGTAGTAGCTCCTAACTAATCTAGGTGGATCTTGGAAGTTAAACAGAGACAACCCAGCAAAAATACTTGAAGGATGGGCATGAGAATTCCAAACTGTTGGAAAGTTGGAAAAAATTGGCACAATTCAGTTAACAACCGCTTTGCATAGCAATGGAAATTCTGGTCCCAGTTGTGAGTCAAAGACTACCTGTATTACAATTGCCCCTAAACACGCAATTAAAGGTAGTCTCAATTTATTTACCACAATGAAAGTAAATAAATTCTTGGAAGACAGAGACATCCTGTGGTCCAAGTAAATGATACAGCATAAAACCACCTCTTTTGTCATCGAGCCTAGAACAGCAGATGGTGCTAAGAAAGCCTACAAGCTGTCTTATTGTCACAAATGATTTAGACAACTGCTCTGTCCTTCCTCCTCCCATACAGAGACATGAAACAGGGTCGAGTGACTAATTTGAGCTTTAGAGAATTTGCTATCATAAAAACCATGCGTCTAGAAAGGTGCCGGCTGAGAATATGATACAGACAGAAAGAGACTTAGTAGAAAGCTACCCAAGGAAAATATTCTATTAAACAAAATTTATGCATGATAATAAGCTGATTTAATTCCTAATTAGAAGCTAAGAAGATTCTGGAAAGGACATAATGAAAGCAGTATAATTATCCACAAAGAATGTTGTCCATACGGTGCAAAAAAACTTGACGATGTGTGGCTTAAACCTTCACTCTCAAGGCTGTGTAGACTATAAAGGTTAAAGTCGCGTCAAGTGTTAATTCCCTTGTGAGAGTTGTAAAGCCTCTTGAATCTGACGGTATTAATCCGTGTATGAGATTTTGCAAAGCTCTCAAAGGCTCCCTAACAGCAGTGAAAATAATGTTTTTCTCCCCTTTAGCCTCTTAAACACAAACATGTATAATACTCTAATACTTGGACCTCTCCAGCTGGCTGCAGCTTGCCAAAATTTCAAGTTTTTCCTCACGGAAGACTTTGTGCTGAATTGGATTTTAGGCACCTATAACATTAAGCAAGTTTCAAAAATTAGAAATCATCTTTGCATGAATAATCAGCTGGTACTTACAGCAGAGACAGCTCTCAGCAATTTCCCTGCTGATGAATCTTTCTATTCAATTCTATTTATGTTTGCTAACTAAACACTCAGTTCAATTTCCAGATAATAGATACCAAATAATTGAAGGTTTGGGGTTGGGGTTTTTTTTTTTGTGTGCTTGTTTCTTTTGAAGGGATTCTTTTGTTTCCTACCATTTCTGAATATGGCCGAATGTTGAAAGGGAACACAGTAGCTGCCAGTGCACAAAGAAAATCTGGGCTCATCCACATTGAAGCTAAATCTGGAACGTTGTGATATAAGTATCGAAAGAACTGCATCAAGGTGACTGGATATTCACGAAGCCAAGAGCCTTCTTCCTCTGACTGCCAAGGCTGCAGTGCAAGAAAACATTAGAAACAGTAGATGAAATAATGTAAAACAACGACGTCGTGCATTATCTAAAGCAGAACTGCATTAGTGAAGACACAACTGTACTTACTAGAGTTGCATCTCTTAATAGTAAAATTTATTGAGGAATTGACCCTATGTATTATTAACTATAGAATGGGGCGGGGGGAAGGGGAGAGACACAGACAGACATATATTAATATGTGACATCGCGTGTTTTATTAACTGTGGGGTATATTATAAAGAAAATTAGCTTGGATCAAGGCCATCTGGTAACTTTCATCTTCATTCAAGTGCAGAGCCAACAATATCGTCCCACTACATATGTATGGATGGATAAACATTTTTTTTTTGTTTTAGATTTTTATCCTGCCTTTATTTTATTTTTTTTATAAATAACTCAAGGTGGTGAACATACCTAATGCTCCTTCCTTCTCCAATGAGGTGAGGTGAGCTGAGAGAAACTGACTGGCCCAAAGTCACCCAGCTGGCTTTCATGCGTAAGGGGGGACTAGACCTCACAATCTCCTGATTTCTAAGCCAGCATCTTAACTACTACACCAAACTAGTTTCTTGTTAGTTGTACAGCATTATTTATTGCACAAGAAAGAATGACCTTTTTCATAATATGTATCACTTCTCTAAGCACAAAGCTGCTTCTATTTTGCAACAAGATCTTTGTAATTCCCAACTAATAATGTTGGCTTTATCGAGCAGTGCTCTAGTTTGGTAGACTGTGGAAATTTAATTTGATAGACTACTGTGATGTCATATGCTTATGTTGTTTAAAGAAAATATCTCATAAAAGTTAATGGTTAATAATATAATACAACACAATAACACCATTGATTATTTAACACCTGTGGCAGGATGGGTGGCCAATAAATTTAATAAATAAAATAAATAATTACTTGACCATATCAACATATTTAATTATTAATACTAAACACATATGAAATCAAGGAAACAGTTGGGGCAGCAAATAGGTAAAAAGGTATGACAATCACTTTTTTTAAGTGGTGGAGTTTTTTTTTTTAAAAAGGGGAACCACTTATATTTACATCTGTCTGCCCATCCATCTATCCAGGAGCAAAAAAAATCAACTTAAAAGAGATTTCCTTGTGAGTCAGGTTGGGCTGAGAGAAAGAAAATCAATGCATGTCTGAAGGCAAACTTGGACCTTATTCTCCTCTATCCTAGACCAATACTTTTAACATATGACACTCTCTTGTTTTTACTTATTGCCTAAAATAGAGGTGTCCAACTTTTAAGACTTGTGGACTTCATCTCCCAGAATTCCCCAGTCAGCCATGCTTTAATTCCCCATGCTAGCTGGGGGGGAATTCTGGGAGTTGAAGTCCACAGGCCTTGAAGTTGCCACGGTGGACACCCTGGCATAAAATACTGCAATAAGTAGGATATAATATTGTTAGAATTCAAAATGAAGAGGTTTTTTTTAACATTCATTTGTAAAAGTGTCTACCTCAGAATTTCAAGTAATCCTTTCTTACGAGTTTTACGAACAAAATGATAAAATGAACAGGTGAAATAACTCAAATTTCTCATGGGTATTCAGAGAGATGCTATACTTACTGAATTTAGCATGCTCCTAAGCATTCCCAGCAGTAAAAATGCAGCTTCTGTGCAAACACTGTGAATTGAAGCAACCACGGTGCCACTTGATGCAGGAACACCAAATATGAATGTCCAAATTGAATCTAAGTCAAACTTCAGCAGAGAAGGAGAAAAAAAAATACAAATACATTATTCTGTGTTCATTTATAAGCGATCTATAAATTACTGCAATGCAAAGCTTGCCGTTCTACTGCTCGGTACTTTAGAGTGATTTGTATAACTCGACCAATGAGAGATGCTCACTTAATCCACCAGAACCTGTACGAATTTTTATTAAGCAATTCATCGTATCTTATTTATTCAACAATGTTTTAAAATAGATACTCCCACCCCCCCAAAAAGGCAGTTGATCAAGGAAGCACACATACTGTATCTGTCTAAAGATTGTGGAAGATTTAGGTTATATGGATATCTGCAAAGAATAAGCAATTTTTCACAAAAGAGGCACAAAAATCCATTAAGAGGCATGCTACAATTACTCTTCAATTTGAAAAGCAAACAAACACCAGTTGATATTCAGACTCCCTAGTGTCATTTACCAGACAATTCCTGGTCATCCTTCAGTAATGCTTCCATTTTAAAGAAGTGATACAACTTTTCCCTCTTAATTCTTGTCTGTGACAGAGATGTTTTTTTTACGTTTCTTGTAGCAGATTTACACAAACAATTATATGAACTTCGAAGCCTGGAGTCAAATTTTAATGCTTTTAAAATATATATCTTTAATAATAAACTATATACAGATACTCCTTGCTTAGCAACCGCTTTGTTCAGTGGCCACTTGAAATTGAAACGATGCGGAACAAGTGGTGCTTTTGACTGGTCTTTGAAGTGTTGGCCATCACCCGTGGTCACATGATTGCAATCTGGCTGCTTAACAACCAGTTGCACTTACAATGGTTGCGGTGCCCTGCAGTCATATGATTGCCATTTGTGACTTTCCCTGCTGCCTTCCCAAAGTCAATGGGGAAGCCGACAGACAATCGCAAGCCTCCCCACCTGGGAGTAGCCACCTCTGGCCCCGCCATGTTTGCATCTCACTGGCCAGTCGCACCTTTCCCCCGACCTGACAACCACCTCCAGGCCCAAAATTGCTCTCATGCCAACTGCAGCCACCCATGTATCCTCCTTCACATGGAGCAGCAAGTTACCAGCCCACCAACCTGCTTCAAAGTTGTCCGACTTGCAACTTCCTGCTGGCTTCCCCATTGACTTTGCTCATTGGAAGCTGGCAGGAAGTTGTGAGGTCTTCACTTAATGACCTGCAATCCTTACTCAACTAAGGCAACTGGGACTGCCCTGATTGCAGTTGCCAAGTGATGTGATCACATGACATTGTGCTTTATGACCACATCACTAAGAGACAGAAATTCTGGTCTCGACCATTAATTAAACGAGGAATACCTGTTTAATGGTCATGTACTGAAATGGTCATGTTAATCATTAACATTTCTAATGGGTTCAATGGAAAGGCTCAAGTAAATCTGACACGCTGTGTGTGAATACAGACTATTATCTTTGATTTTGGTTCTGGTTATATGATGCGCAT